>CM067315.1:28560132-29760132 GCA_034231615.1 Meghimatium bilineatum | reverse complement strand
AAATAATAAAGTTAATAGTGCGTGTTTAAATGACTAACAAGTCCAATGCGCGCATAAAATGTTCTTCTACAGAATTGACAACTGTAGAGGGTGTCTATGGGACGTTGACATGGTTTTTTTTCTTTTCTACGTGCCCGCTTCTGTCTTGCAGTATCTTGTCTGGTCTCTTCCACTGCTAGTGCTCCCGTTCTAAGGCTGCAGCGCCATGCTGTTCTATCCTGAGCGAGGCTCTCCCAAGACGAGCGAGGCTCTCCCAAGAATCCCCTATAGAGAGCGTAAGACAAATGTGAACGTAAGAAATAAAATGTAGATGCGTACAAGTTCACAAGAACCATTACTTTCAAAAGTAAATATAAGTAGGAAGCCAGAGGACAATTTTTAAAAATTCTTGAGACTAACGGGAATTGAACCAGTCCGTTCAACGGCACCAAATCTCCTAGCAACTATTGAACACGCGTTCTTCCGTACTTGACTAACCGCATCTCCAAAAAAAGATGCGATTTTACCTTCCATGCATGTAAGACGCGATTAAGGAGGTATGGGATGGAGTTCGCAGCCCCATCCCATATAGTCAAACTGACCCAGAAGCCATACTGAAGTCGGATGTGTCAGTGCGAACGGCGCAGCCATCGCAGCAATGTCGTAAACCATGATAAAACCCATTCTGTTCTCCGAATACTTCCAGCTAATCTGCAGGAGTTTGAGAACGAACGCAGAATAAGAAGTAGGGTTACGGGTGTATAGCAGAAATAGATAGATGTATATACTGTGTATTACCTACCAACGTCGACCATTGACACACACGGAAATAATAGAGAACATTACATTAAAAGGCGTGTTTTGACTCTGCTTGCAGGTCTTCTATTGAAGAAGATGACGTTTTGGTCATGTGCTGCTGAGGCACTAAAAGGTAGAAAAAAATAGCGAATTTCTTACCTGCCATTCATATCGTAAGAGTCGGCTGAGGATGCTTTGAGTGTGGAGTTAGCTGCCCCATCACATAGAGGATCAAAATGACCCACAGGAGCCGGACGTGTTGGGTCCAAAGACGCAGATATCGAAAATAAATTGTATACTATGACGAACCGTACTCCGTCTCCGAAGTACATCCACATGTTCGACTGTTGTATTTTAATGTTCGAATGTTGTATTTTAATGTTCGAATGTTGTATTTTAATGTTCGAATGTTGTATTTTAATGTTCGAATGTTGTATTTTAATGTTCGAATGTTGTATTTTAATGTTCGAATGTTGTATCTTAATGTTCGAATGTTGTATTTTAATGTTCGAATGTTGTATTTTAATGTTTGACTTGTATTTTAATATTCGATTGTTGTATTTTAATGTTTGACTTGTATTTTAATATTCGACTGTTGTATTTTAATATTCGACTGTTGTATTTTAATGTTCGACTGTTGTATTTTAAGGTTCGAATGTTGTATTTTAAGGTTCGAATGTTGTATGCTACTGTTTCATTATTGAACTAAGCAGCTTTACCTGAATTGAACAAAGACAGTGATTCATGTAAGCTGTTGCACAGTGACATTGACTCACATGAGATTGTGCACAATAACATTGACTCATGTAGTCCGTCCATAAATTACGAAAATTAGTAATGGTTCATTTTGACTCTCCCACGAATGTCAAAATTTCAGGGACGATCTTCCCCCACCACCCTGCTTAACAATATCAAAAAATATACCCCACCACAAACCTCCCAAACAATGCAGAAAATGTACGGAAACAAAATCTTCTTTTGATTTTAGCAAACAATATCCAAATTCAAAAAATTTAATTCGTTTATTAAAAAATAGTATTGCTGCAGTTTTTGTCAACCCCCTACCTTCTGTCACAACCAGAAGGGTCAAAACCAATTCATATTCTCCCCCCCCCCCACAAACACACACACACACCTCCCTCAATTTTGGGCAGCCCAAAAACCAATCCTAGAAAGTAGAAATCAACCCTTCTGATAAAGTAGCCCACCGTTTTTGTGTACAAAAACTTTGGCCTGAAAAGCACTGAATCTAAATACACTGTACTATTGTTGTTTTAGAGCAACGGCCAAGTGATAACCTAGTTCCATGCCCCCGAACTATTTGATTGTGTGTTCAAGTCCTTCGTAAAAATAAACTATTATTCATACTTCTACTCTCCCCACCATCCATGGGGTGTATTGGTCTCTCCAAGCAGCCGTATCATGATCTATGACATAGGTCAAAATTATTCGCGATTAGGAACAAGCGTCACAGCACTGGGGACATTCCCACATATACTCTGCTTGCCGTTCCGTCAGCCATCTAAAAGTTTATACAAAGCTTAGTCGCCCGTGTGTTGCGGAGGCCCGAAAGGGGGGCAAAGAATAGCAATACTGTTTACCTTCCACGCATGTCGTAAAAGGTGACTAAGGAGGTTATAGGATGAAGTTGGCTGTCCCATCCCATATAGGGTCAATGACCCAAAGCCATGCTGAAGTCGGATGTGTCAGGCCAAAATGCGCAGATATCGCAGCAATGATGTGAACCATGACACAACGCATTCTGTTCTCCGGACTACATCCTGATAATATGCAGGAGTTTGAGAACAAACGCAGAAGAAGAAGAAGAATACAAAGCTCAGTGTCTCAGTCAGTTGCTGATTACGAGTTTTTATGATCTTTCCGGAGAAGCAGCACATTCTCCCATCGCCTCTAGTCACTCAAATTTCTACCATTCTCTGAATATGCACATTGTCACGTTCGACCTCCTCCTCGTCTTCTCGTAGGTTATCCATGACTATTCTAATCAATTCAGTCATGTCTCTTCTTATCTCGGTGCCGTTCACTAAGGCTTAACCAGCCAACACATCGGCTCTTTCGTTTCCCCCGAACCCAGCATGACCTGGACAGTAGATTCATGTAATGGTCTGCGCTTTGTTGCGCAGAATGACCCATTCAGTTCTGATCATACACTTTTCTATCTTGCGCAGCATACTTTGAGCGTTCGATAGAATCATTGAGTCTGTTGGTAGTTGCGTTGCCAGTGAAGTGACAGCTGCATCACGGCATCTGTCCCATCTGGTCAAAATACCGTACCGTATCACACAGGACCCAGCCCACCAGCTACACCATCCGGCCTGCCAGTCTCAAAACAAAAACTCGTAACTATTACACCGTAGTGTACCTAAAAAAAACTAGTCCAAATTAGAAATAAAGCATATTTCTAGCCTGGTTTAGAATCCCATGATTTTAATCAATTGTATCAATTTGCCTACACCTAAATACACATGTAAATATCCATAAGTTTAAAAATGTTAGTCGTCGGATCATCATCACTGCAAACTGGACACATCCATAGTTGCTCTGATCTCTCCTTGAGTGTATCCGCCATCACACTTCTGCTGACAGTACCGGTCCTATGCTGGTTGACCATCATTCTTCTGCGCCCTCCAAAATGTTCACCTCTAGCAACACCGCATTTCAATCCCTGATCTTTAATCCTAGCCATTGAAAAGGAATCATCATCCACATTAGTCTCACTCTCGAGTGTTATATCTCTTAAGGAGTTTAAAACGTCAGCGCGATCCATTGCCCCATCGCCCTTTGCCACAATCGCACACGATGCCAGTTGATCCGTTCTTTTATTGCCTCGAACGCCCACATGTCCCGGCACGAAAATAAATGTAACCGCTTTCAAGCTCGCATTTCTCAAGGCCTCAATCCACTGTTCGCGAACGAGACCCACTTGTACCTTCTTAATCATACTCATAGAGTCACTCAAGATGCAGACCTGCGTTACTTTCAATGTGCGAAGCCACTCAAATGCCGTGGTCACCGCCATAGTCTCCATGGTCATACTACACGTAGTGACCGCAAAGGCACCACTTTTTTCCTTGATCGTTTTACCTGCGCACTGAGCTGTAAAGGCCCAAGCACTGCGAACATGCCTAATTACAGATCCATCAGTGTATATAATCACATCCCCCTCTTTGGTATTCTCACTGATTAAAGCCTGCACTTCTTTCACCACAGCTGTGGGACACCATTCTCTGCATTCCCTGCTAAGTGATATTACTACTCTCAAACAAGTTTCGAAAAAAATGTTAATTTTTTTCGAAAAAATAGATGGTTAAAAATGTGACTCCCCACCAACCCCCACCCCCTACAATACTTGTACAAAATTGTGACATTTGACATTTTCTTAGTAAATAGCATATTTAGAAACTACAAATTTAAAGATTACTTTAACATATAACTCATCATCTTCTAATAATTGGCATGTTTACATGCCGCACCATGATGAATTTTCCCTAGAAACCATTGTTTATACTTGGTTGCTATGACCCAAAATCAGCTTTATTAAATAATTATCTAAAATAATGTGAAGTAATTATATTACAATCAGCGTTACCGCCGCTTCGCTTTTTTCCCAAGATCTTGGCTTTTTCGATCAGACCTTGGGACCTAGGGTTATTTTCTTTAAAACTTGGCTTTTTTGTGGCCAATTCCTTAAAGAGAAATCTTTATTAAATTATCCCTAATTGTTCCGCAATAAGTCCCGTTGATTGTTTTTGTGGGTTGCGTTTTAGTTTTGAGTTACTTTCCTTCGTTTACTTTTAATTTACTTCATCGACACTTCTGTATTCAAATAATTGATGTCGTTCTGAAAGCTAAATAATAGTTCCATATGTAAAAATAGCAATTCTCAGTCATCACTGAAATCTGTATATGAATCGTGCTTAAAAATAATCAAATTTTATGACCGTGTTGTTTATTTACTGAATGTATATATCTTGTATAAATATTAAGATTATAATCTTTGGAAGGTAATAAAGAATGTGGTGGTTCAAGTATTGCGTTATCATCATCGTCATTATTATTGAGTCCGTATACGAGGCGTAAAAAAAAGAGATAGTATAAGCAACCATTCTATAGTGAATGACTCGAAGACGAAGAGCTAAAGGAGTGGGTACAATATGATCCTTTCAAACTTTATGTGTGGGTTAATGGCACTTCCACATTCACCAGCATGAGTGGAAAGAATATTTCCACAAGTAAATATAGTGAAAACAACAATAACTAATTCTTCTTCTTCCTTCGTTCACTTGGAACATGTCTATATCAGTAATTCTGTCTCCTGAATAAAACTCAGTGTATTTTATAGTTTATACAGTGGCATGTAGAGCTTTTATACTAAATACACTAATATATTGCATGCTGTCACAGTAATAAACCGGTTATTGGCTAAGCAAGCCATTGCAAGAATTAATTTGAGTGTGTCACATGGACAACACCAAAAACTGATGGCCGTTTCCAGATTACCAACAGACAGCATGCCACAGATGGTCATGACATAGACATAACGGCTATGAAACCACAGGCAGACCATGTAAAAGATTGATCACAGAAATAAAAGAAGCCACAGGAACAAGCTTACAAACAGCACAAAGGAAGGTCATCTCCATGGAACTCTGCTACCCCTGACGTTGCAAGGCAAACAAGGGATACTGCGTATAGATAGACGTACGTACCTTGTCATCAACGTTATGTTGAAAAAGTGAAGAATAGGCAGAGACAATCAACTTCAGTAACACTACTCATAGATGACGATGTGGGTGACTATGATTCAATTGTTGAAACTGTAGTAACTTTTGTTCTGAAGTTATTTCTTAGTCTACAAGCGCAGCTTAATACAAGTACAGTGTTTATTTTAGCATATCGGCTGTTCACATATTGTGAGCGTAGATATATATAAGCATATATATATATACGCTCACAATATATATAAGAACTTTGCTTATCTTGGCCTTTTTTGTCCTCCAAACTTGGGACTTTTCAAAATGTTGGATGGTAACGCTGATTACAATCCTTCTAGCAGTAAGAAAAATCTGCACTTTTAGGAGAGATCACGCCAATGCAATTTGTGTGTTTCAAAGCAATCTGACCCATTATTGTTTAAATTTCAAATGTTCTTCAAATATTGGCTTCATGTGATTGATATACGTATTATTTTTGAAGTTATATATATATATAAAATTAGTGACTGTTTAGTTCTTTTAAACATAAGAAATAGTAAAACGTATAGTAGGCCAGTCAAACGCAAAATTCAGGGTAACTAGTACAATTCTTTACGTCATTCAATTGAGAAAATTCCTGAATAACCAGTTATCGATAACAATAATAGTTTATTGTTTGTTGAGAAAATAAAAATTCAGGAGCAGTATATTGCCAAGAGATACATCTCAAACTCTCACAGTGCATTTATTTTAATAGAGTTAAATCTATGGGGACTCCTGGGGAACATTAGCAGCTGTTTTGTAAGTAAAATTACCACCAAAAATTTCTTTTTCTCAAACCGATGTGGGTTTTTTTTTTTGAAGTTGTCACAATTCAAAACATCATAACTCTACTGAATATTGTTGGGTTACCATGACACTTGGCATGAATATTAGTAACCATATAACACAGGCCCTGTATCGGAATGGTAGCTATATAATGAAGGTAACCTTACTTTTCTACGTGTATATGATTTTCCCAGTAAATGTATACATTTTTGAAACGTTCATAATTTAAAATTTCACAAAACATAAACTGTTCAACACAATCCAATAAATCTACTAGAGGACCTCAAAATGTCCATTATCAACATATATGTCCAATATGAAAACGACCGGTAATTTTGGTAATTAAATATTGTGTTTAGAACGAAATAAACTAAGTTTAGTATCATGGCGGCCATATTGGTATCTAATTTGCATAATATATCAAAAATTACTTCGCAAGTTATAATCTTTAATTCCCTAGAGTTTAACTATCTGGTTAAAATAATTCTTTATGTAAACATTTCAAATTAGGGATCCTGAGGGGTATTCTACCTTAATACACTTCTAAAAAGTGGCCAACTTTGCTTCTTGCAGTCGCGATTGACAATTTTATTACTGGTACTTTCATAACTTAATATGCACATTCATCGCGTTCGCGGCATTTCTGAGCTCACTGATTTGGTACACAGAAAGTCAAAATAACACTTTTATCACTGCAAGTCAGACATGTAGTTGGGTCTGTGGGTCCCATCAATGGCCCACTAGTCAAACCACCTATGCAACAGAAAACATTAGTAGATAGCATGTGGTTATATTGAGGCTCTCTTATGGAAGCTTGTAGCATGTCATCTATACAATTATAGACCCCCTCTGAGTAAAAGGCATCTTCAACAGGCATTGCACTAAGCCAAAAACTGAAGTCTCCTGCGTATGAAAGAAATCTCAGAAGAACCACTCAACGCACATAGGAAGTAAGAGATAATCGCTCGGAATTCCTGTGGCTCTCATAGCTTTGTGTCTTTCTGAAATAGCGATATAATTGCAGTTTCAACTGGCTAGAGTCACACTTTCTGTTGACTCAGTGTGCACTAAACCCCAATTCGCCGTGATCCAGTCATGGTCTAACAATTTCTGCTGATTATAAGCGTGCACGTGCATCGATGATTCAACCAGTTAGAACTGAAATTTCTATTGATTCATCGGGCTTTTAGCATGCCCTGAACACGGAATAAGAATTTCTGATAGTTCAGTACACTTACTCCGCCGAATACAGATGTGTCGGGCCATTGGCGCAAATAAAATAGTGACACGACGCATTTCCACTCTCTGGACTACATCCTGCCGGAAATCCAGTAGGACCATGATCCTGCTAGATCCAGAGCGAGTTTGAGAATGGATGCTGAAGAAGAAGTACACTTACAGCTCATCTGGTAATTTAATGTTAGCCCTTACGCACTTAGTAGTATTTACTTATATTTTGAGAGTCATCAATTGTGCCTGTTAACCATTATTTACTATTAGTAACTGTGTTATAGTGAGGGTTCTTGGTTTACAATGTGAGCAACAAGGAACATTAGCAAAGATGACCCTGTTTTTCTTAACAATGTGAGACAGTTTGAGAATTCTCACAGAAGAATGTTGGTGCGTGCGTGTGTGTGTGTGTGTGTGTGTGTGTGTGTGTGTGTGTGTGTGTGTGTGTGTGTGTGTGTGTGTGCGGGGGCGTGGGCGTGTGCGTGTGCGTGTGCGTGTGTGTGTGTGTGTGTGTGTGTCGTGCGTGCGTGTGTAATAGTGCATGTTCTTGGTTTACAATGTGAAAACCATTGGATATAAGATGAGAAGCCTTTACAGAGATCTAATATAACATATTAGCAATGGAGAGAAACCTTGCTAGAGAGGTTACACCGTTATAAGATACAATGAGACCTCTTGAAAACCAGCTACCCCGTTATCATATATATGGTGAGAACCCGCGTGCGCGTGCGTACGTGCGTGCGTGCGTATGTATGTATATATATATATATATATATATATATATATATATATATATATATATATATATATTACGCAGCAAAGCCCTGCTTTTACAATGTGTGAGCCTCTAGTTTTGTATTTTACCTAACAAGGAACATTAGCAGCGATGGTCCTGGTTAATTTGAGAACCTTTGAGAATTATCATGGAAGCAGAATGTTTGTGATTGTGTGTGTGTAATAGTGCGTTTACAATGTGAGAACCTTTTTTGTGTGCATGTTACTCAACCATGAGCATTATCAGAGCTGGCTTTACAATGTGAGAACATTTGAGAATTATGACAAGTAGAAGCATGTTTTTTTTCTGTGCTTTAAACTACTCTAAAGGAGAGTGAAAATATACATAACTGTGTTTGTAAGTGTGTGTGTGTCTATGTATATAATATACATAACTGTGTTTGTATGTGTGTGTGTCTATGTATATAATATACATAACTGTGCTTGTATGTGTGTGTGTCTATGTATATAATATACATAACTGTGTTTGTATGTGTGTGTGTCTATGTATATAATATACATAACTGTGTTTGTATATGTGTGTCTATGTATATAATATACATAACTGTGTTTGTAAGTGTGTGTCTATGTATATAATATATTTAATAACCTCTATATTTCACTGTAAAATGTGATTACCTAACATCTGGTGGTCTGTAGACACCAGTTTGCCCCAATAACCGTACCTGGCTCGTAGAGTGGCTGATGCAACTTCCACCCCTCATACAGATGGGGCTCTACTATTTGATACATATTTGTCAAACCTTTTTACCGTGACCGATGCCGTTGGTTGTTTTATTGTTCTATTGGGTCTTCTGTTGAACAAGCTTGACTGTTGCATCCTCACACAGATATGGAGGGATCCACCACTGGTCATTTTCCATTTTCCCACCATCGACGACCTCACTTATCCGGTCTATATCTTGGCTGTGGTACCACAACCGGCTGTGTATACACAACCACGTCTCCATTCATGTACGTAACACTACCTACAACCCCCCCCCCCCCAAATCTGCTGGCTCGATTTCGCACAATCCTATATTTATGAATACCCAACAGTATTCATTATTCAGTGTTTTTCTTGGTAATCGTTCATGTCTGCGCCTGATTACTGATTACATGAACCACTGCTTGACATTGTTCAGCTTATTTAACTTAGTACTCCCACTTTTGTATGCCTATACTTCTCAAAATAAACAACACTGTGCATCTCCATAAAATATTAATTAAGTCATTACTCGTGTGGTGCAAGGGCTCGAAAGGGGTGCACAGATTAGAAATACAGTGCACTAACCGTCAATTAATGCCGTAGGGGACTATGGAGGTTTCGCGGATGGAGTTGGCTATCCCTCTTCATATGGGACCAAAGTTAGCCACAGCCCGCGCTGTTGTTGGATTTGTCACCCCCTAATGGCACAGAAATCGCATCTGAACTGTCACCCATAACGAAACGCATTCCGTTCTCTGGGCAGCATTCTGATACTCTGCAGGATGTTGAGAACAAACCCTGGAGGAGAAGAACCTCGTCCAGTGCTAATGCTCTCAACTATATGTTTCCCACGTTACTGGCAACATTTACATTCATGAGGTTTTATTCACACTTCTAAATTACTATCATTACTGTACATATTAAACACAAAAATTCAGTTATCGTAAACCCTATATTAAACGGTTCAGCTTTTTTTTTAAAAACAAGAAACTGGAAACTGATCGGACTTAGGTATCTTGGTCATTTGTGTTTTCACAATTTTAAGAGTTGTTTCCCTGTAAAGCCATATACTCTGAATATTTTAAAATGATTCATGATTTGTATATATTCTGCGTGTTTATTTGTTTGAGAACTTCAGGAATTGTGAGTTATTAGCTCTTACTTCTTATGTGCAGTGGGGTAGTTTTCTGAGCTTCCTTTCATATCCAGGAGACATATTAAAGGAGCTTTCTACCCAGGAGGTCTATTCTGCGTGTAACAATTTGTAGAAATTAAAGAATATTTACCCAAAAAATGGGTAAATTTTTTTTCATGTGTGTATTATTAGAAGGTATGTTCTGTTAATTTCATTTCATTTCAATAAAGTTTTCGAAAATAAAATATTTAGTATTTACATCCTTTTACATGCATTAATTATTTATACCACGTAATACGCATTCAGTATCGACACCACTTTACATGCATTCAGTATTTAGACCACTTCATATGCATCATTATCGACACCAAATATGTATTAAGATTCTGACCAAATAAACTTCTTTCCGCAACTTAAAGAAAACAAACCAATATATTGTATTAAGTTAGCCAAGGATAGCGTGGCAACAGAACGTTCAGAACCACTACTTCCATCATTTCTGATGTTCAAAATTCTAGATCTAACCAAATTTGACTCAAGTCGGCGGTTGAAAGTTTTTTAATGAACTTTTCCTAAATAATTGTATACATATTATGTGTACCTGAACCTAATAGACTTAAATATATTCAGTAAACCACTTTATCAGAGTGAACCTTAAATGGTGTAATTCATGGTTCATACAGTAACCGAAACGTCTATATCAGTTATTATAATATAGCATAGTCATAAGATAACAAGTGTCGCACTCCATAACTCCAGTAAACTAACACTCAATTTGAATTTGAGAAACACCCTCGAGACAAGAACTGATTATCACCAAAACACAGTCAGTATATTCGTGAAGTGACATGCAAGACGGCATATACCATATCATTGTCTTTATTCATGACCATCTGTGGTATAGAATACCTAAGCACATAATTAGTTAGACCTTGATTCTTTATGTTTTTGATTATTGACGAGGTTTCCGTTGGTCATTATTTTCATACTAGAAATCGCCTTGGCTATTTTGGCATACGACTAAAAGTATATAAATAGTGACCAACGGTAACAACAATAATCTTAAAATAGTAACGAATGACAGACTGATTAATTCTGTACATATGTCTTATAGTACCGACGGTCACGCTTAATTCGTTGTCATCCGCGAGTACAGTCTCCGCAACAAGGTTTGACTGCAACGGACCTGCACCACCCTGCCTCATGCTTTACTGGTGCATTCTGCCAGACGGTAACTTGCCTACCTCTTGCTCGCATCCTCTCAACACTACTATCAAATTAAGTCTTCAAGAAAATACCATGTTTTTAATATGTCCGAAAAACCTTCATTTGTATTTTCTTTAATATACGAGTATTTTTTTCATATGCAGTATTGTCAGAAGCTCTTTGTTCGCTTTCTTCTCATTTCCTGAAGTTCTCCCTATTCTTCTATAGTTTGTCCATTATCCATATATTTAGCCATACATTATATGAATTGAAAATATTAGACAGTTTGACAATCTGGCATAGCAGGGAAACAACAACGATCTTGATAAATAATACTGGAGACAGAGAGCTGTAGAGAGCCATGATCGCCTACGCCAGGTAAATGCAAATAAGGTAAATAGGTTACTAGAAAACTATCAATATAAAATAATAAAATATTGATAATAACAATAAAACAAAGAACAAATACAATTGTCAACGTGTCGGTCTAATTGGGACCATTGTCCAGACAACAACAACAGTTAATAACACAAAACCATAACGAATATAAACAAAATGGATTTCTCCCACCAGGAAATCACCACCTTCTAATCTCCTACGCCAGCAGCATGGCACCCGATGATGATACACTAACGTAAAATAGATGTTACATTTTATAATTATAATGTTTAGTCGGCTTGAGATTTGTTTTGATATTTTTCTCATGTCATTGACAGTACTTTTAACCATTCTTATTCTCCTTTTAACTTGTATTTCACATCTACCATCATGTGTAATGATGTGTCCGACATATTGATAATAATCTACGCGTAGTATCTCTCCATGCATTTCTATGTTTAGTATATGTTCCTCTGCGATTTTGCTGGTTATCATATCGTTTCATTTTTTCACTGTTTATTCTGTACCTAGTCTAAATTCTTTACTTTATTTATCAACTTGGTCAATGTTTTATTTATCAACTTGGTCTATAATTTCCGTTTTCATTAGGTTTAAGCAAAGACTAAAAATGTATTGGTGGTTAAATATTTACCCGTGCCCCACAGAAGATGGATAAGTCGGGCCATTTGTAAATAAAATGGCGACACAACGCATTTCCATTCTCTGGACTACATCCTGCTGGAAACCTGGAGTGGATCATGGTCCTGCTACAAGAGAGATCCAGCAGGAGTTTGAGAATGAACGCTGATGAAGAAGATCCGTACCAATTTTGAGTACATTTAATATTGCAATGATTTCCTTACACAAGAAGTTGTCCAAAACCAGCCCCCGCCCTCTCTCTCTCCCACGCCCTTTAATGCCTCGCACAAGTGATATAAAATTACTATATGCACTGACCCTCTCCCAGATCTCATAACAAAATTTCGAGCTTCATCATCACCATCATGTGGCATTCTGAACAAGATGTAACGGTCATCACAACCTCTCGAAGCTCATTCCGCTATTGAGTCAAACTTCCGTGATAATCATGTTCAGATGTCTTTGATATTTTGTGTTCATCTTCTTCATGGTTTTCTTTATCGTTTTACTGGCATCATCCTCTTCACTTTGACTTTTATGTACTGTCTTGTTGCTTGATGTGTCAAAAATATTGTAGTTTTCTAAGAAGCCACATTTCATGGAATTTTTCTGTAATATTTTGTTTCAAATGCTGCAGTTTTATTTCTCACAATCTGATTGTCCACGATACACATCCATATATATTAAGGCATAGGAAGCTTCTAATGGAAATTATTTTTGTTATTTTGTTGTAGCCCATTCATATGTTACGCATTTCATTTATTAGTTGTTGCTCATAAAAGAAGGTATTCGAAACTGGTAACTCATACTAGTTCTCAGTTATTGATCGAGATTGAGATTTTTGTTAGTGGATTTGTTTCTTGCTATAACCTTAGTCTTATTTTAGTTCATAAATATATTTCAGGAGCACAAGGGAGCTAAAAAAAAATCTTTTTCTCCCCACACACAAGTAGAAATCACAATCCGGCTCACCTAAAAATTAGATTGCTTCCGTCCCTCCCCCCTCTATTTGAACCGTTTTTATAATACACTCCGCGTTACCACTCAATCAGTTTAAATAAAAAAAAATGAAGTATCATATAATATTTTGAGCTTTCTCTCAGCTTGGTCACATGGGGTATGTCTGAACAAGGGGGCCAGTTTTCTGAGCATGGACGTGACTGAGTAAGCGAGCATATTTCACATGAATTGAATATAACGTGCCTACGAGTTCGGAAATAGAGATTGGAAGAGCCGCAAATAAGACATTGGACATGAAAACTGGAGAATGAGTGGACATTTTTTTTTTTAAAGGTGGGGATACGCCACATTAATCGGAGGTCTTTTCCTTTAACCACCAAAACTATGTTTAAGTAGGGGTACAGCCAGGGTCGTAGACACGTTTTCGTACATGGAGAATGAGGTTTAAAAAAAAGTCATTTCCTAGTTGCGTATTTCTAGATCTAGCCTTGTAGTCTAATATTTGGTGACCTTTTAGTGGGATTCACATTTTGGCTTATATCCTAGTAATATGTGGCATGTTCAGATTTCCTAAGAGAGGGGGAGGGTGTTAACTCAACTCCCCCCCCCCTCCCCAATCTATGGTTTTTGGCACAGCCTAGTAGCTCTTCGTTAAAAAAAGTATCTATATTTGCTTCATAGACTACAGCAAGGCCTTTGACAGAGTCCAACATGAAAAATTAATCAAATGTCTTCAAGAAATAGGCATAGATGGAAAAGACATCAGACTGATTAGAAATATATATAGGGAACAGACTGCATCAATAAGGTGTGTAAACAGCTACTCAACATACATAGAAATAAGAAGAGGGGTAAGACAAGGATGCATTTTATCACCAAGCCTATTTAATATCTACACAGAGAATATCTTTAAAAATATAGAATAAATACCAGGATTAAAGATCAATGGGAAAATAATAAACAACCTTAGATATGCAGATGACACTGTTCTTTTAGCAGAAAGTGAACATGAACTACAAAGACTAATAGATCAAGTCAATAAATCAAGTAATGAATATGGACTAATAATGAATAATAATAATAAAAATAATAATGAATATATAAATATTCAAAAAACAAAAACCATGATAATCAGCAAAGACACAGAAGAACAGGAGATAAACATAAACATACAGGGAGAGAAACTACAACAAGTAAAACAGTATCATATCTTGGACACATAGTCACAAATGATGGCAGATGTGAAACAGAAGTTAAAAGGAGAATAGGAATGGCTAAAGGTACCTTCAATGACATGAGGAAATTATTAATATCTAAACAAGTTAAAATGAGAATTATAAAATGCTATATCTATTCCATATTAATGTATGGCTCAGAAACATGGATACTAAATAAACAATTAGAAGACAAAATTTATGCCTTTCAGATGTGGGTATATAGAAGAATAGGGAGAACATCATGGAAAGAGAAGAAAACAAATAAAGAGGTGCTAAAGACACTTAATATGAAGAAAGAATTACTAAGAGAAATAAAGATCAGACAAATAAAATATTTTGGACACATTAAGACATGACACCTTATTGAAGACCTTACTTGAGGGTAAAGTCAAAGAGAAGCGAGCAAGAGGTAGGCAGAGATACAAGTGGGAGAGTAACATCACACGATGGACAGGTTACAGTCTAGCAGAGTGCACCACCAAGACAAGAGACAGGAGATGTTGGAGATACGTTGCAGCCAACCTTTGTTGCGGAGACGGCACTTGATGATGATGAGTAGCTCTTCAGAACTACATAGCACCACTTTTAACATAACACATAGATGCCAGCAGGCCCGTATTAAACCTCCCCCCTCCCCCTCAAGTAAATCTAAAAATGAATGTAAGTACTAGGAACTTAACACAGGGTCGGTAAAACACCTTCTTTCTTCCATTCCCCCCACTCCCCCCGATTATGTGCAAAAAGGTCTACATATGTTCCACCCATACAGTGAAATTTGCACGCAAAATCGAAGCAAAACCTCTTTAAAAAAATGCTCACGAAAACACAAGCCCCCCCCCCCCTTTAAAGGTAATCATATCTACAGCCCTGCCAATATGTCTCATCGCTATTTCGCTTTATTAACTCATATTGCAAACAACTCTACCTATTTTTGTTCTATTTGAGTACATTAGAATCTATAGC
The DNA here is from genome assembly GCA_034231615.1 of Meghimatium bilineatum. Classification (NCBI taxonomy): domain Eukaryota; kingdom Metazoa; phylum Mollusca; class Gastropoda; order Stylommatophora; family Philomycidae; genus Meghimatium; species Meghimatium bilineatum. The sequence continues at coordinate 29,744,601 of CM067315.1, read as the reverse complement.
GCATATTTTTATAACAAATGTACATTGGAATCTATAGCGCATATTTTTATAACAAATTTTCCTAAACACATCATCTATATTATATATTTATTATATATTATTTGTACTGTATATAGAGAGTTTCCGTTATTACATACATATTATATTGGCACGGGCCAAATTGTTATAATGGAATTTGACTGTATTACTAATCAAGCATGCAAATAAAAAAGATGGGGTAGGGGTGGTGGGAGTAAACACAATTCTTAATATTTCCCAATCTTCATTTTTTCCCTGTTATATATGGACTAGAAAACGTGCCCATTTTAACACTTCTCACAAAGGACGAGACTTCATAAGCTGTCCAAATAGTTACCATCTCCAAAGAACTGTGTCCTTTCTGGTGTCATGTATCTTCGTCATCATCAAACACCCGGCTTGACAGGGACCCCCTCGCCTTCCCCTCGTTGAAGGATCGTGTTGCACTAAAATAATGAAACTCACTCCTAACCTACGCACGCACGCAAACACCCACTACCTCCCACTCGATCCACCAGAGAGTGAACAGCAATCTCATGAGAAACTGCTATTTTCTAAGCTGCACGAGACATTTGTATCCAGGCTAGTACTTTGGTGTATTAACTTCAGTATCTTGTTTCAGCTATCACACAGGGGACCACAACCAGACATCGGCTGGTCTTTGTCTAAGTGTATCCATATTTTATCCTCAATGGTTGGCTCAGTCCGTCAATTATACAACCCTGTGGTATACAATATTTGCCTTTCTCATAATTTTTATAGCTGTCAACACAAGGTGACCAATGAAAATTACGGGAAAAGTCAAACAGCGTCACTTTAAGGGGCTGGCTCAAGTGGTAGTGATTGGATATGGTTGAAATTTAATAGATGCAATCTTAACCTTAACTCTTCTACTATCGTCACGTTATAAGTACCTTTCTATGTTTAGTATATTATTTGTATGTTGTATCCATTCCTGGTGAAGGCTTTGTAGTCCAAACGTCGTCTGTCACCGTCTCGTTGTTAGTATTGATTTTATTTAATAAGTGGTAATATATATATATGAAGACAAGCCTTGTCGACGGGGATAGAGAAAGACATGATACTATTATTTTCAAAAGTCAGGAAAGTTCGTCTCTCCATTTGTCACGAAAATGTTCTGGCAATGATTCATAATTTTCTTCTTGATGTAGTCGTCAGCAAGAACACGGGGTACCGATTAATTGGCCGATGCTAGCACAGCAGGAATCCATGGATGGTTGTATCTATGTGATCCTGTATAGAACGTTGCCCTCGCTGCCAATCTGTAAGTATCTCGGTTCTGTGCAAGCCTTCCAGCTTCTTCTAGTGCCATGATAAGAAGGTCGATGTCATGTGTCCATATAAGTATTGGTCTGCCTCTTGTTATCTTTCCTTAATCTTTTCCTAACATGATTATCTTTCGCAACCAGTCTCTTTATATGTTTGAAATACGTAGCTTGCGTTTAAAATTAAAAAAATACTATTTGAGGAGTCAGTCTTCTTCTATGTTCAGGTCATTGCTGACGTCTGTGTTGGTTCGTCCTTCTGTTAATGATATTCTTTGCAATTTCTATAACATTTCATTTCAAATGCCGATATTTTCTTTTTCATTGCAGATACCATTGCCAGTTTCACAACCATATCTTGCCACTGGAAAGATATAAATCTGTGTTTCTGTTTATCCCTTTGTCACTATAAGTCTCTTGACATACAGAAGTTTGCAATTGCTGTCTGAGCCGGTTCCGGTCACTTATCAGTTTACATAATTTCTATCCTTCCGGCACCTCCCGACATCTCACTAGATACGTGAACGCCCGTTGTCTAGTCCCAACTTGTTTTTCTGTGCATCCGTTTATGTAAACTTGATAAATACTTATGTGTGTGCCTATGTGTGTTTTATGTTATTAGAAAAACTTCATTACCACGTTTTTAAGCTTTAGCTGTTGGATTTCAGTTTTGCGCAGTGAGTACATATTTTCGATGATCAGTTACCGTCCTTGATGCGACACTTAGCCCAAATGCAGGACCTTTCCAACTCCCGCCGTTAAAGTCGTTGTCGATAATAGGATCTTCCGCCTTCTCCACAAGCAGTTGTGTGTACTGTAGGAGAGGACATACCCTTGCTCATCAGCTTCACGTGTCTCGGTCGATTAGTAAATGTCGTTGTACCGGGGGGGGGGGGGGGCGAGGACGATGCTTTAGACAAGCAAACACGTGCAGCCATATCTTAGTTGGGGGGGGGGGGGGGGGCGAGTGCGTTGCTGTACACAAGTAAACATGTGGAGCTATACGTTAGCGGGGGGCGGCGCGAGGGCTCTGCTATACACAAGCAAACACGTGCAACCATACGTTAGCTGGGGTGGGGGAGGGCGCTACTGTACACAAGCAACACGTGCAACCATACTTAGCAGGGGCCGGGGGAGGGCGCTGCTGTACACAAGCAAACACGTGCAACCATACGTCAGCTACACGGGAGTGGGGGAATCAAACATGATCATGTCCTTCCCGAAGAAAAGTAGATGTCACTAACCGTGAGGTACTATTTCTTACACACTTGTTTCCAACCAGGGACCTCTCAGACTTCTTTTTAGGAGTGGCTGTACCTGACACATTTATTTCCCACCTAGGAACATTCACAAAATGCAATATAATCTTGGACTATAGGCCTATGTTTGTCATTCATAGTTTTACGTTAGATCTCAAATTCGTGTAGATTTGCTTGATTCAGTCCAGAGTACGGTACCAGCTGTGTCATGGTTTAAATATTAAATGTCCGCCTTTTGGCAGACACATAGGACTTCAGTATGGCCTATGGGTCACTCCAACCCCCAAAACTCTTTAGTCGCCTCTTACGATGGCTATTATTTGCTCCCTTTTAAACTAGTGACTTAATTCTAATTTAATCCTTAATCGTGCATCGTCGTTTTTCATGGGGATTGTTAATATAACATCGTAGTTTTTCATAAATTACGTCAAAAAGGAGAGGGTGCGGTATGGTGTTTTTCTTGACAATAAGGGGAAGGGGTTGACAAAAGTTAACGTCAATAATACTGTTTTTATACACCAATTAATTTGCTACACTTTGAAACACTTTCTAAAAACTGTGAAAAAATCATGTAATTTTTCGTGGGTAGTTTTCTGCTAAATAATCTTCTGCGGGTTTTCTCAAACTTCCGCAGATTATCAGGATGTAGTCAGGAGAACGGAAAGCATTGTCATGGTTAACAGCATTACTGCGATATCTGATCTTTTCGGCCTGGTACATCCTACTTCAGCATGGCTTTGGTAACTTTACCCCTATATGGCATAGGTTTCTGTTAAATAGCACCCCTCCCCCGCAATCGCCACCCCCATCCCCCACCCCCCAGCCTAAATTGCAAACAAATTGTTAACGTAATTTATGGACAGCCCCCATTATGCGCGCACAAATTTTACTTTTATTTCTACAAAGACTTCATCTTTATAATTATTAAAGTTCTATAACTATCAAATATCTATAACTATCAAATATCTATAACTATCAAATATCTATAACTATCAAATATCTTATAACTATCAAATATCTTATAACTATCAAATATCTTATAACTATCAAATATCTATAACTATCAAATATCTATAACTATCAAATATCTTATAACTATCAAATATCTTATAACTATCAAATATCTATAACTATCAAATATCTTATAACTATCAAATATCTATAACTATCAAATATCTATAACTATCAAATATCTATAACTATCAAATATCTATAACTATCAAATATCTTATAACTATCAAATATCTATAACTATCAAATATCTTATAACTATCAAATATCTTATAACTATCAAATATCTATAACTATCAAATATCTATAACTATCAAATATCTATAACTATCAAATATCTTATAACTATCAAATATCTTATAACTATCAAATATCTTATAACTATCAAATATCTATAACTATCAAATATCTTATAACTATCAAATATCTTATAACTATCAAATATCTATAACTATCAAAGATCTATAAATATAAAAAATCTATAATTATCAAAGTTATATAATTATCAAAGCTCTGATAGTCAAACTCGAACATATTTTATCGTAACTTGATCTACAAAATAGTGACGTGTACTCAGTGTCCCACGATTGTCATGAGGTGATAAAACAAACATACAGGTTCGAACAGCAGACATTCCTAGATAGATGCCAAGTATAAGAACGGTTAGAAATTGTGTATTCTTGATCTAGTACATCTAAAAACTTTGTTGTTTTCAGCATTACCATTTTGTCGTTTGTTTTCACATTTCCGATGCGCCTGTGTGGTTATGATTGGGTCCAAAAAGAAATTATTTTGATACTTGCCAATCATGTCGTAAGAGGCGACTAACGCGCTTTTCGGGTGGATTTGACTGTCTTACCCCACATAGGGTCAGTGACACAAAAGCCATGCTGAAGATGGATGTCAGGTCGAAATGCGCAAATACCTTGGCCATCACAGACGTACTCGGCATTACTCCGTTACAGAGTCGGATTACACCGGGAATATATCCTACTAATCTGCAGGAGTTTAAGAAGAAACGTTGAAGAAGAAAACACTCCGGCTGGATCTCTCTCTCTCTATGGGATGAAACCTCGTGGTCTGCCTCCCACATAAAATATTAGTCGCATTGTGAACATACATGGAACACTTAAAACATACCTGGAACACTTAGAACATACCTGGAACATTTAGCACATACCGGGAACACTTAGAACATACCTGGAACACTTAGAACATACCTGGAACACTTAGAACATAGATGGAACACTTAGAACATACATGGATAATTTAGAACATAGATGGAACACTTAGAACATACCTGGAACATTTAGAACATACATGGAACACTTAGAACATACCAGGAACACTTAGAACATATATGGAACACTTAGAACATACATGGAACACTTAGAACATACATATAACAGTTAGAACATACATGGAACATTTAGAACATACATATAACAGTTAGAACATACATGGAACATTTAGAACAATAATAGTTGGTAAGCTCTGTTACTCGTTGTTACATTGTCAGACCACAAACAGAATTATTAAAGAGAGGGGGAAAATTTAGCAGTCTGTTGAAGCTTTGCCCCATGTTTCCGGAGACCGAAAGGAAAGTAAACATTAACGGCGCACATGCCACGCATGGCGTAATAGGCGACAAAGAAGTATTTTATAGCGGAGTTGGACACTTCCACCCCACAGGATGTCACAGTGTCGCAGAAGCCATGCTGATGACAGATGTGTCAAACCAAAAGGCGGAGATATCGCATCCTAGCTGTAAATCATAACAGAACAAAGCGTTCTCTGAACTATATCCGCTAATCTGCGGGAGTTTGAGAACAAAGAAAGACGAATATACACAATCAAAGGTGTGAACGTATGGAGGAGAATGTGTAAACGTATCTCACAAACAAAAAAATATACTTTGGCACAGTTATAAACTAGACAGAAAATTGCGATCCAGGAGGTAAAGAGTAACGAAGGTCACATTCCGCCCCTGTTACACACTTGAAAGAAAAATGAAATCTCTTTTGTCTGCTGTGAGGATAATGCCAGGAATTCAATGGAATGATGCTGAAGAAGATGCAAATGTGAATACGAAATCTCTTTAATGGAACGAGAAGAGAAAAACAAAGAGACTCTGGCAATACCGCGTATGGGGGGGGGATATTACAATAAATAGAAATGTCAAAAAATAAGGTATTTCAGATATATTAAACGATATGACACCTTGTTAAAGGCCTACATTGAGGGTACAGTCGATTCGTGGTGAGCAAGAGGTACACGTGGGAGGGAAACATGAAATAAACAGTTACAATCTTGCAGATTAACAACAAAGGCAAGAGACAGAAGATGTTGTTTTGCTGGTCGACTTTGGCTTTTTTGGGGGGTTTTTTGCATGGGGCTCCAAGTATATAAATAGTGACCAATGAAATCACGACAATAATCAAAAACTTCGTCTTGATGACACGCCTGGCGGTATAGCATGACCACAGATGCTGAACGCAGAAGAAGAAGAAGGATTTTTAAAATTATTTTTATAGAGGGAAATTTGTTATAAAAGAATGCGCTACAGAGGGATTTCTCTTACCCTTGTGTTGTTGCTGGGGAGTTAAAAAAGTACAACACTGTATGCCTTCCATACATGTCGTGAGAGGAGACAAAGGAGGTTTCTGGGGTGGCCGTGGCTGTCCCTTCTCATATAGGATCAGTCACGCAGAAGTCATGCTGAAATTGGGTGTGTCATGCCTTAGCTGTGCAAATATCGCAGCAATGCTCTAAATCATGACACAACGCATTCCGTTATCTGGAGTACATCCTCTTAATCTGCAGAAATTTGAGAACCAGCACTGAGGAAAAACAAGTGTTTCAACCATGTGCCTAGAAGGTACAGTAAAGAATGACAACACTGTTTACCTTTTGTGTCCTTACGTCAATATGGCATTAAAAATGTCACCAACTGAACTTATTAACAGCACAAGAGACAGAGTGTTGCGTATAAATACAATCGGCAACGCCACTCGACATGGCACTTGAATGATTGACAATAAAAACATGGTACCGGACACACCTCCATGCGAGAATTGCTAGGTCATGACGGTCTAAATATATGACCTACTGGCTAAAGCTTTCTTAACCTTTACCAAGCCAGATTAAAAAATACGAAACGTCTCCCTGCCACCGGATTCTTTTTTCAAAATTTGCGTTATTGATGGTGACTGTTTTGAAAATGTGACAATTTTTTGGTTGTTAGAGATATTTAAATAATATTTGCACATATAAATAAAGAATTGAATTATGCATATATTGGTGTAATTTATGTACGTGTATGTGTGATACCAGATGTATGAGAAAGTGGTAAAGACGTTTTTCACAAAAAACATATATTTTATAACAAATAAAGAGGAAAAAAATAAGAAAAAAGAATAACTTACCTTACATATCGAATTCCTTGGCAACACTGTAAACTAAATCATGCAATTCTGTTGTATTTATGTTCTTTCACTGCGAAATTATCAAAATATAGCTGGGGGAACTGTATAAAACATGTAGATTTGCAGTAAAATCGTTCTTTGAGCTTAGGCCTAGAGTTATTTTTTCTGCCACTTCAAAATATTCAATATCAAACGTACAAGTCCCCAAACCAACACGGCATTCTGTATATTCACTGCTGTGAAACTAAATAACCTAATAATTCATAATTCCAGCCACGATTCAATGTTATTTTATTCTAAATACGATGAAAGAAAGGTCTATAAAAACGGTCAACCATCAAGGCATCGTACCGGTATGCAGATGTGGTCAGATTAATTGTTATAACACGCGTATCTTCCACCTCGACATCTTTACAACAATCATTTAGGAAGTGGGAATGTCCCTGCCTCGATTGCGCATGACTAGAACTATATACAAGCAGTAATTAGGCTGTGGTAGGCCTATTTCGCACGATGTCTCATTGAGCGAGTGCACTTGACAACAGCAAACAGCAGCCATCTGTTTTTGTCAATCACACTTGACCATGGCGTGGTGAAGGTATTAATGACTCATTTTACTATTCCCGCGAATTTCTGTGATACTTTCTGTGACAGTCAATGAAATTTACGGGAATGGTCAAATGAATCATTACTAAGGATTTAGCCAGTAGGTCAATAATCTGATGGTTACCCTGCATTGAATGATATTTATAAATAATCGACATTGACCTAGATCGACGGAGCATTGAGCCAGAAGCAGACAGCTTGGTTAGGACCTGTCTAACGATCAGTACACATCCGTCTCAGGGTGTTCAGTCCGAACAGAGCACTGCTTGCGTGACGTGGCGTGTCTATTTTTGTTTCACAGAAAGGAGGGTAAACGGCTATTTGACACGCGCACAAATATGCACCGACATGGTAGATTTTTTTTAAAGAATTTGATTTATTAAGTTCTTGTGCAGACAAGATTAAGAATAATCGTCACGGGATTATGTAATCACAATACAGCCGGCGAAACAGAAATAAGTTCAGCTCAGTTGACAGCAATTCGCCTCGAGTCAATACGTTTTGTTACTTCGGAGATTCGAAATATCTAATCAATCCGCGACTTAGACAAGCAATTGTATGCACTCTCTTGCCACTATATCATGTTGTGTCGTCTCCGCAAATTCAGTTAGTTTTGCAAGGGACCTCCAACATCATCTGTCTCTTGCAGTGGAGGTACACTCTGCCTGAATGTAACCTGTCCATCTCGTGATGTTCTTCTCCCAATTATATCTCTGCCTACCACTTGCTCGCCTCCCTCAAGTTACGTCTTCAACAAGTGTACATTTTGAAAAGAATTGTAACTTATAATATTAGCCTTGACTTGAATGGAGTAATGTTAGTGATCAATGATCACCTCCGTGACGTATCTTTTAAACATAATTATTTATTTTTGTATTTAGTGGGTACTTCGACTTCTTATATAAACTGGAGACAGGAGTAACAACGAATAAAACTTATCACATCATTAAACAACACCATGGTATTCCTTACCGTTTAGGTTATCAGATGGGCCCAGAGATGACATGCACACCAGAGTGCACAGGCCGGGGATCCATAGCTGGTCGAGAATTAGGGTCAGCGAAACACAGCTGGCCAAGATTCTCAGTACACTTCCACGCAGTGGGCCTGGAAACCGGAGTGCAGCAACCTTGTTGTAGCCTGACCAAGTAATAGGGATCGAAGATAAGGGAATGTCAACCCGGCCCAAACAATGCTCGCTGAAGACGGATGTGTCAGGTCGAAAGGCGCAGACAACGCAGCTTGCTGTAAAACATGACACAATGCAGATCACCCTCATACGTCCTTCTCAGGACGGTCAGCGGAATGTTTTCAGAGGGTCCGCCGCAAGGCATACGAAGAAGAAGGTGTTCAGATATGGTTTGTTTATTATGTAACTCTCAGAGACACAATGGCGGCTCAATTGTATAAAGTAAATGACTAATAATCAGAACATACTCTCTGATACAAACTACTACAAGTACTTACATATTCCTTGTTCAGGGGATGTTCTTGTTGATGAATTGAGATGGAGTTTCTACCTAACATTAACAACTATCACTATGTGTTATACAAACAGTTACTAATTCTAAGTACATGTGTCCTATTTCTTCCATCAGTCGACAATTATGAATTGTAGAATAAATGAATTTGATGATCTATTTGGACTGTCTTTCTAGTTCACTGTCACTAGACACATATTCACTGTCACTAGACACAGATATTCACTGTCACTAGACACAGATATTCACTGTCACTAGACACATATTCACTGTCACTAGACACATATTCACTGTCACTAGACACATAATCACTGTCACTAGACACATAATCACTGTCACTAGACACATATTCACTCACTAGACACATATTCACTGTCACTAGACACAGATATTCACTGTCACTAGACACAGATATTCACTGTCACTAGACACATATTCACTGTCACTAGACACATATTCACTGTCACTAGACACAGATATTCACTGTCACTAGACACATATTCACTGTCACTAGACACATATTCACTGTCACTAGACACATAATCACTGTCACTAGACACATAATCACTGTCACTAGACACATATTCACTGTCACTAGACACATATTCACTGTCACTAGACACATATTCACTGTCACTGGCCACAGATATTCACTGTCACTAGACACAGATATTCACTGTCACTAGACACATATTCACTGTCACTAGACACATATTCACTGTCACTAGACACAGATATTCACTGTCACTAGACACATATTCACTGTCACTAGACACATATTCACTGTCACTGGCCACAGATATTCACTGTCACTAGACACAGATATTCACTGTCACTAGACACATATTCACTGTCACTAGACACATATTCACTGTCACTAGACACAGATATTCACTGTCACTAGACACAGATATTCACTGTCACTAGACACAGATATTCACTGTCACTAGACACAGATACTCACTGTCACTAGACACATATTCACTGTCACTAGACACATATTCACTGTCACTAGACACAGATATTCACTGTCACTAGACACATATTCACTGTCACTAGACACATATTCACTGTCACTAGACACAGATATTCACTGTCACTAGACACATATTCACTGTCACTAGACACATATTCACTGTCACTAGACACAGATATTCACTGTCACTAGACACAGATATTCACTGTCACTAGACACATATTCACTGTCACTAGACACATATTCACTGTCACTAGACACATATTCACTGTCACTAGACACATATTCACTGTCACTAGACACATATTCACTGTCACTAGACACATATTCACTGTCACTAGACACATATTTACTGTCACTAGACACAGATATTCACTGTCACTAGACACATATTCACTGTCACTAGACACAGATATTCACTGTCACTAGACACAGATATTCACTGTCACTAGACACAGATATTTACTGTCACTAGACACAGATATTCAATAATTCTCGATCAGTTACCGGATTCTTCTTTGATGGACTAATTGTCCGTAACTGTACTAATAAACGTGTTGTTCTAAAAGTGATGTTGTTCAAATGTTCAAGAGAATTCGACGCAGTGTTATTGCTGTTATACCTCGGCCTTTAGGTTCGGGCTCAGCATCTGATTAGGTTCGACTAAGTTGATTGCAGATATGTAGACAAGGTAGTTACGGGTCACACCACTCGACTGTAGTATTGGACTGGTTCTCCGACGTGGTACTTGAAATACTACATTCTTATCTTCAGGATTAAGATCAGCATCTGGCTGTATTCAGCTAAGTTTCTTGAAGATATGTAAACAAAGTAGTTAAGGGTCACACCGCTCGACTGGACGACATCTCTGAGACTGAAATACTAACTGGATTCTATTTATTTCCAGATGTAACTGGTAGTATGAGTGAGTAGTATATAGCCAGCATAATAAGCCACGGGACCGTTAGTCCATCAAGGTCAACGGACTCGAGGTCCGTGAAGGTCAACGGACCCCGGTCAAGGGAACAACGGACCCGGGTAAGATCTCACCAACTGGTGAAAAGAGGTTTAGGTGGTACCACAACCAATGGACGGCGAGGCCACCGATATTCGCCGAAACCGCGCGGTGTGTGTGGTCTGAGCGAAACCGGCCAGGATCGATCACGGACAACTGGAAAAGGGTGGGTGTATATATATATATATATATGTGTGTGCGTATATGTGTGTGCTCTCTCTCTCTCTATATATATATATATATATATATATCACATACGACAAAAAATGGTCATTAATAGAAATGGATACGAGGTGGACACATCCTTTTACAGCTATGTATGCGGGTCCAACCGGTTGTGGATAAACTGTTTTTGTGCAAAAGTTTTTAAAACATGTGAAAGCGTTGGTAGACCTTATGCCAGAGGAAATTCTTTGGTGTTATGGTGAATGACAGTCTGCGTACAATACCATGCTGGCTGTTAAATTTATTGAAGTTGCTACCAGATGTGGAACAATGGACTAGTGATAAATCAAGACTGTTGGTTATTGATAATTTGATGAGTGAAACAGATGATCGCGTTACTAAATTGTTCACTAAAGGAAGTCATCATCAGTTTGAGTGTGAGTGTCTTGTATATTGTACACAATTTGTTTAGGAAAAACAAAGAAAACAGAACAATTAGCCTCAATTCAAACTATATTGTACTTTTCAAGAACCCGAGTGATGAGTCGCAGATTATAAATTTGGCCAAGCAAATGTAGCCTGGTCACACTAAGGCGAAACCAGCTGTCATTAGGAATATAATGAAAATGGCATCACCAGAACTCATACGTACTGCGTGAATGTTCCCACAATATCTTAAAAGGGCATGTTCGACTTAATGATGCGTCAGAAGAAGCTAATACAGCGGCACAAGACTAATCTCAGAATTCTCGCTTGTAAAAATACTACTGTGATAAGAAAAAAACATACTGCAACAATGTGGTTTCATAGGCGTATTATTGAAACCTGTCCTGAGCATGTTGGGTAGCCTCTTGGGTGTATAATGGCCAAGAAAATGATGCTTATCGATAATAGACTATTAGAAACTTTACAGCAAGAATCGGTGTACAAACCACCAGATGGTTTAACGGATAATATAAAGGCCCTCGATCAACAAATGTGAGGTTTTGCATTGTATTTTGTTTGTTGAGTGCTGGATTCGACTGATTCGGCTGGAACCAACCAGAGCCAGGTTACATCAATGGTCATTTACAGGGCGAGCTGTGAAGCGTGGTGTATGGGGTCAGAAAACAGACAAGAAACCACTAAGTGGTGGATGTTAGACTTAACACAAGAGACATATACATTTAAAAACACATAAATAGAAAACAAACAAAACAGTTAAACATAGGACATACTTTTATTTATGTACTTTTTTATATTTTAGTATGTATCAACAAATCAAATTATAAAAAAGGACATGAATTATCATAAAACATTTGTAGCATGTTCAACCCAATATACAACATAAAGTTATCTAATAAAAATTGTACAATGTCATAAAAAACTTACAATTATAAACAGACCATAAATACTTAAACATTTCTAAAGAACATAAAATTATGAAAAATGCATACACATTTCTAAAAGTATAATCAATACATTATGACATACAAAAAAGCACGAATTAGAGAATGGTTATATAGGAAGTGGTGTTGAGACATTATCTGGCTGTACCTGTCAATGTAAAAGTAGGAAAGTGAGGCTGTGTTGTTCGTAGGTGTACACAGCTGTCCCAGTTGTCTTAATACCTAGATTTTTTACCCCCACTACTTTGTCTGGTTGTCAGGACGTCGGGAAAATATCTTTGCATCAAATTTATTTTGCATTTTGCTTAACCCCTTTGTTGATGTCTTGTCATATGGGCCATAACAGTGATACGTCTTGCTGCATAGTGAGATCATACCTATACCACAACTCAAGCTTAAATAGGCCTGGCTTTCGCTTATTGAATAGCTTAACCTTGATTCACAGCGGACAGTCTTTAGGTGGGTCGAGTAAGAGGTCTATGAGCCTGACAGGTTTCCCTAGGGAACTACTGGTCATAGACTTGTCGATAATCCACCCTCATGCTAGGATTAATGATGTTATGCAGACTATCACCAGCTAGGGCTAAATAGAGTCTGTGTGCATCTACGTCACCTCAAGATCACTCCTGTTCATGAATCTATCGAGGAAGTCATAAAAGAACTCCTGAGCTTGGCATATTGATACACGAAAAAAACAATCTCGATGGGCAAGTCCCACCTCGTGTGCTGATACCGTGACTCAACATTGTATAGATCAGAACCAACCTTGACCATCTTCCTACAGTAGGGACTATTGACCAGGTTGTCAGTAGCTGTATGGGTGGCCCCTACACCACTTAAGCATGTTTTGCTTTATTGCTGAGGGTTTTTCCATAAGCTGCATTCCCACGTAATTTCACAGTATCCCTTGTAATAGAGGCGGCTGGAGATAAGACCACCTTCACAGCAAGCTCTGGTCATAGTATCACCAATCTGGCTGAATAATGCTACAGGTTCATAATCTATGTATGTAACCACCAGACCATACAGCAGATACCACTTTAGCAGGGGTGTGGCCAACAGGATTTTGTTTCCTACATAGATCCCAATAAGAGTGCAGTGGGGTATGGTCAATAGTTTGTTATCTTCAGCGTATTTTGCCATCAGCAGAACAATATCTGCCCGGCTGATGTCAATGTTCTTCAAGATGCATGTCATTTCAGGAAAATGCAGTTTTGAAGTGTCTGGTACATGAATATCACATTCCACAAGCCCAAAACACGAACCATCGACAACTGCTGCTAGAATTTGGTCTTGTATGGTATTTGTGTATTTTTCATAGGGTGGTATTTACTGCGTGGATGTAGTACCTAGAATGTCTCTGGTGTCTTTCTCTTTCTTTTTTAGTGACTGCCATTCACATTCCCAACACTTGACAAGATGACACACACATGCTGTAGACAGAATAGAGTGAATCTCACCTGTTTTGGCATATAACACAGCCAGTGGTTTTTTGTTGTTAACCGGGTTGATCACATGGACTGTGGTGAACGGACAGTTGGGGTGTCTGTGGAACATACACCGATTAAATTGATAGGCGGTGCATTTCTTTGTACCATATCCATCCACTGGAATGTTATGCACACCCAACCGCATTTCCTTAGTTGAATTGAGCGATTAACTCCTGTTGTTAGTGTGTTCCATCCATGCTAGCCACTCCCTACATAGGATGGTGTGTTGTTTATACCGAGAACATGTCATTACCGAGCTAGGTGTAGAACTCACCTTGGCTCCATTATGGGAACAACATCTTTGTTGTTATACCACTCAAGAAAATCCTGAAACGTCATCATTTTATTCGCCCGACATATTTTTTGGCAGTACTCATACTCTTCAACAGATATGTTGGAATTTTTAAGTTATGAGTAGAAGCCTGAATGTGGCGGTAAACATGGTTCCTTCAACTGTGCCAGATCCAATACATACCCGTAGCAGAAAAACCTTTCTGCTCGACTACCTTGTACGCCGCCAGATACTCACTGTACATAAAACCTGGCGCGAGGTAATTGACAACATCTAAAAATTTTAACTTGTTCATGGCTAGGCACATAAAGTTATTATTTCGCTTTACAATGAAGTTGGCGGATCCATCTTCACTGGGGTGGTTTAAAAAATAAAAGGTGAAATATGGCTTAATCAAATTAACATCATATTTCCCCGAGTTAAAATAAATCACTGGCAGATTAGTGAGATAACTCTCTAATCTACCTAACTCTTTACAATGCACACCAGCCAGCAAGGCCTGGCGTTGTGGTTTGAACGGTTTTCTCAAACATTTCCCAGCAGTATCAGCAATCTCTTCTAAATATTTCAACACCAGATTGATCAACTCCTGAGGGTCTCCTGTGCTGGTAAAACAGATTGTGTGTCTTACCATGGACATTGGATGCTACAAAACATGACATGGTGATATGCTTTGCAATGTAGGTCATGTTACTCATCGACTTTTTATCAGTCAGACAAGTCAAAATAGCATTCAAATTTGAAGGTGGCCCTGTATTTGTACATATACTCTGGCCCAACATCATCGACTGGTAGAATTTTTGCCATCACCTCAAAGATAGTTTCGTGCAGTATGTATACCGCACCTGGGAAAACGCCCATGCTGATACCACCTTTACAGATTTTCTCATGTTGTGTCAAGTTTGAATTGTGCTTACAGACTTTCCCACATTTGGGACAGCCGAAGGAGTGGCTAACCTAATCGATATTATTGATGTACATAAAGCGGTCTTTATGATGTAGGAAGTACATGGCATCTAGAAATGAGCTACCGCAACAGAGTATAGGTATCAGGATATTCAGCTCGTTAAATTCATACACCTCAATGTTAAGTTGGTAGCAGTCTTCTTAGCTTGGGAGGATGTCACGTGTCACATCAGGAAATTCCGTCTGTTGTTCTATGTCTTGATATGAGTACTAGTTGGTCAGTAAACTATGTGTTGGTGTGTTGAGTGCTGTGATGTATTTGTGATGAAGAGCTAAACAGCGAAAGACAGATTATTGTGGTATCGTGTGCCTGTTTTTTTGTTGGTTTGTGATGTATAGATGGCTTTATTATTTGTGATATGGGCCAGAAGTGTGTCTAAAAAACAACCTAGTGTGTGGTTAGAGAGAAAATAGAGAAAGAACTCAGTGGCAGAAATATTTTCTAATTCATACTTGGTATCGGGACGTACACTAAGACCGACTTTGATAGAGTTGAGCTCATTAACAATAATGATGAAAAGTTTGAGATCAGCTCGATTATTAATAATTACTGAGCTCTCCAACACAGAGGCGTTATTGGTAGAGCATTGAAAGATCCTGGGCTCAATGTCTCCTTATGATGTAAAGCACATCAAGCTAATTTTGTACCACATAGTTTGGGCGTTGTGTATTTGTATCTGTATGTCTTGCCAATTGTTTAAATGTGGTTCTGTGGGTAAATGAAATATTGTGTAGTGTGTCATCTTTGTCAGTATGCGTGAATGGGTCTTTATTGTTTCCCAATTGTCTTTATAAATGTGTATATCAAATTCATCAGGTTTAAATTTTTTAGTCGGGCCAGCTGTCTCAATATGATGACGTTTTCTAGTTGGTGAATGAAGTGTTGTATATATTTCTTGTTGGGGTTCAGTTGTTGCTGTAGACACAACAGCATCAGCTGGGCTTATTACAGTGGTATCTAGTGGTTTTATCACCATGCCTAGCTGTTCAGTGGTGTTTGGTGCAGTACTACCTGTAGAAGCAGCTTGCTTGCTGTGCGCCTGCTTAATGTGACGGGATAAATGCATAGGGTTAGCACACACTTGCACATGGATATAGTTTTCCACCATGGACGCTAGCCACATGGAGTTTAAGATCATATGCTCTAGTGAGAGCCCTATTATACACACCACAAACGTACTTGGCTGGTGTGATAGTGGTCTGTAGAAGAGTAGAATACAGTTTGTCAGAGACCCATATGGCAGTTATAGATCATAGATATAGTACATATAACAAATATAGAGTATAGCATATAGCGGTAGGAGTTATCAATATACATAACATAAATATATATACGAAATAAGTAATTAGAGTACTACAAAGACCTAACTATTAATGTAAAAATTACACAATAAAACAGAGGTCTATAATGATAACACTGAAAAGCATGAGTATATCACCTACTAATAGAGCATAGCACATAGTGGTAGTCGCTATCGATATACATAACATATGTATAAATACTGAATAAAGTAATAAGGGCACTATGAGCTCCTACATATTAAGGGGAAAAAATTAATAATTTACATTAAAACAAAGAACAAGCACAAAAAGAGATTTAATGATAACAATATAAAGAACACTAATACCACACTGCTAAATCCTTTGTGCATTCAGATTTTTCAAATAACAAAAATCGGCTTAATTAAACGTGTCAGAGAATGTGGTGAGAACGAAGTGTGATAATTACTACCAGATGTTTCTACCTGATATTTCCGCTTGTAACCGTTTAACATACCGCTTTTTAATTTTTATTCTGTAACTGAAATGCTCATACCTAATTTAAATAATACCTGATTTAAGTAATTCAAGAAATTTTGTGAATGTGATATGTTCATGATTACGATGGGTACTGCCACGTATGTATTTCTTTGGGTTAGGGTTAGATGGAGACGGATGTGTCTGGCTATTGGCGCAAACAAAACGGCAGCACAACGCATTTCTATTTTCTGGACTACATCCTGTTGAAAATCTAGTTGGACCATTGTACTGCTACAAGAAATCCATGAGAGTTTGAGAATGAACGCTGAAGAAGAAATCTACCATCATTTGTGATTATGTGCCCGATGCAAGACCGTGGAAATTATAGAAAACATGATTCTAAAATGGGGTGACTGAAAAGAAGCAATTTTATCCATCAAGCTAAGCGACTCTGTAGACAACTTACAGATCTACCCGAAGTTGACAGCCCCTTAAGGTCTGTACCAGAACAAACCCTGTGGAGTGAAAGGCATGGAATGTCAATATACATTCAGACCTATGTGAAAGGAATACTAAGCGAGGACGAACAGAACAGTGTGCAGCGAATGACAGTCACCCTCAGTTTCCTGGATGAGGTCAAGATATATGGGTCAGAGTATACACAGATGGGTCAGCACAGAAGGCACTGAGGAATGGAGGTGCAGGTGTATATATATATATAGAATATCCACACAAGCCTAGAGATACAATCAGAACACCTACAGGGAAATTCTGCAAATAATTATGATGCAGAAATCCAGGCAATTAGTGTGGCTGCTAAAAAAAACTGCTGAACTCCAACTCTGGCCTACAGCCTGTGGTATTCCTGATAGATGCAAGGTCAGTGCTTCAAGCTCTCCAGTCTGGAAAATTAACAGACCTGAAAAAAACTACTTAGCGAATTGTCATACCAGTATAGTGTAACCATGTAGTGGATACCCTCTCACTGTGGAATACCAGGAAATGACAAAGCAGACCAACTGGCTAAGGAAGTGATGCCGAAGACCAACCAGATATACCATTCATCTACCATCAGAAAAAACAGATGATCAAGTCAATAAGAAAGCCACAAACACCAACACAAGATGACTATCATATTATGAACAGACCAGAACAAGTTATAATTATACGTCTCAGAACAGGACACAACCGACTCCGCAGTCACATGTATACAAAGTTCAAGATTGGCAACACGACCATGTGTACATGTGGACAGGCAGCACAGAGTGCCAAACATATATTTCAAGAGTGTTCTGAGCATGAAACGCTGAGGCAGACATATTGGCCAGAGGAAACAACACTGGAATCGAAGCTCTATGGAACACTGTATAAACTACAAAAGACAGTGAGTTTTATTAAGGAGACAGAATTACAGATATAGACATGTTTCAAGTGAACGAAAGAAGAAGAATAGAAAACATTCCAACATAACTAATTAGGACCACATTCGTAGCATTATTTATTATTTGATTAGTGGCCACTATGTATATATTTGGAGTCGTCTGGGATATTTGTGGCAAGTGATTTCAAATATGCAAATAGTCACCAACCAAAACCCAACAATATTTTTTAAATGTTACGAACAGGGTTTCATTAATTCAGTGGGAAGATCTTTACTGTAGTCGGCCATGGTCCGTTGTGTTGGTACTGTTCTTCTTCTTCTTCAGCGTTCATTCTCAAACTCCTGCTGGATCTCTCCTGTAACAGTACTACTAGATCTCCAGCAGGATGCAGTCCAGAGAATGGAAATGCGTTGTGTCGCCGTTTAATTTGCGCCAATGGCCCGACACATCCGTCTTCGGCGATGGTACTGTTCTACTTGTTGCAGTGTCTCTCGGTGTATTTTTATGTTTAGTGACTGCTAAGTAAACGGCAGCAGAGGAAGAGGCCGTCCAAGACGACGATGGATAGATGATATATCTGACTGTTTAAACATGTTTCAAGAGGAGGCAGGTCAACTCGCCAAAGACCATGAGGTGTTCAGAAGGTCCATACAGAAGACTACGTTATGGAAAGAATATATCACAGGATGATGAGTGACTGTTTATCTGCGATTTTGCTGATTATCATGGTTTTATGGTCGTGGTGGGGTTTATTGGTTATGTGGGTTTATTGGATATGTTGGTTTATATTTAGTAATTATTCTTTCTTGATTTATCAACTTGATCTACTGTTTTTGTAGATCATGTTCACTATATAACGCAAATAATATTCATAATGATTTGAGATAGGAGTTCAGAATGACACGGCTACAATACCATTATTTTAGGAAACTTTTAGAGAAGTTATTAGGCACTTTTTCTCTGACAGTGTTTTTCTTCTGTGTTCGTTCTCAAACTCATGCAGATTAGCAGGAGACGCAGTCTGGGTAACGGAATATGTTGTGTCATGGTTTACAGCTGTGTTACGAAATATATACCTTTCGACCTGACACATACAAAATCAACATAGCTTATGGGTCCCCTTTACCTTAATATGGGATGTGACAGCCACCAACTCCACCCCCATAACCTCCTTAGTTGCTATTCTGCTGCGTTGATATTCTGTACTACCCTGTTGGGAAACAGTAATACAAGTCGCATCTGACAATGATAGTGCTCCATTGTTAAATGGCCTGTATTTTATTTTATATTTGTTGCTACTATTCAGACTGCAATAGGCTTCGCCTCAGTGTCTAACCACCACCTTATTCAATAGAGGACCTCTCAACAGGACCCCATTCGTGACGTTTTTGATTATTCTCGTGACCGCATTGGTCGTTATTTATAAACGTGGAATCACATGCTTAAAATAGTCACGGCTAACCGATACATTTCACGGAAATGTATTGTTATGCTTACGTTTTAGTTCCGACTTCTTGTCTTCTATTAGAAAGTGGTGGTCTAACCGTTATCTCAGATATACATGCTTTATTAGAGGTCACTGCCTAACCAACCAAGGTCATGGATACCTATGTTTTGTAGTTTCATTCATTCTCACCCCATCCCCACCTTACTATCGTCACACTATATATATATGTGTGTGCGTTTATATGTAACAATAGAGACGCAAGACAGTGACAAAAGGACCAAACATTCATGACTATAGTTAGTTTTAAGCGTGATTACCAGCGGGAAGGTACAGGAACCAGTTCACATGTACCACTGTAAAACTATACTATCGATATGGTTACAGACGCTTACCGTTTAGTGCAAGTGATTAAAAAACTTATGTATTAGTTGTCGACGTCGAATGTGTCGCAAATAAAACGGCGACAAAACGCATTTGCGTTCCCTAGACTACTTTCTGTTGGAAATCTTGTAGGGCCATTATCTTGCTATAAGAGAGATCCGGTGGGAGTTTGAGCATGTTTTTTGTGTGCAAAAGCATCTTTTTCAAAAGTAGCGCATGTTGTCTGTCCGTATACTTTTATCCAATAAAGGCATTTTTGGTCGAAACGTCATTTGTCATGGTGTCTCGTCGATAACATTTTACTTATGAATACTATAACACTTTTAAATACTTCCGTTTATCTCGTTATCTGCCCTGTGTTACTTCAGCGCTCGCATTCCCAGGATCGAATTGTTTCCTGACACTAGTGGTTTATCTCTTGATCGCTGTGGGATAGCAGGAAATGAGAGAACTGGCCAAGGAGGATGCTAGCATGCAACAGCCCTGATGTACCAATCAGCATATCTTCATCCCATTACTGTTATTGGACAAGAACATGTCATCGTATTTCGACTTCTTGTTCTGTGTACATTCTCAAACTCCTGCATATTAGAAGAATATGCTGTGGAGAATAGGATTCATTATCATGGTTTACAGCTTGCCTGCAAGTCAAGTTACGTATTCTTTCCAGAACTTTCTTCATTGCGGACATCGAGGCCTCCATCGGTCAGGGCCTGTTCATAAACTCTTTGAAATCGTTGATCCGCTGTCTACCTCTTCTTCTCCTACTTAGAGTACTGTTTTCACGAATCAGCCTTTCCATGATGTAATGCCACCTTAAGTTTCAATAAAGTAGCCTTCTTATAATTGTATTTAGAAGTCACCCTTCATTTAATTTCAGTATTTTCAATTCTTCTTATTCTTTTGTTTTCTTACTCCTTGTATAAAGTTCAAGGTTTCGCAGTCGTATCTCGCTTGCTTGCAATAACTGAAAATTTCGACCTCACACATCCGGCATGTTTCCTTTTTTAATCATAGGACTGGACAACCAACTCCTCCCCCCTCCCAACCTTCTTAGCTGCCGCTATGACATGCATGAAAGTTCACATCGTTCCTATTATGCGCTCCACTTTTGAATCCAGTCCATCGACGACGGGCGTGTTGGGCCATTAGCGCACATAAAACGGCGACACAAAGCATTTCCATTCTGTGGACTACATTCTGCTGGAAATTTAGGACCATTGTCCTGTTAGAAGAGAGATCCAGCAAAAGTTTGAGAATGAACGCTGAAGAAGAAGAAGAATCCCCAGTGACACAATAGAACAAGTAAGAATAGTAATACAAGAGCTGCTGAAAAAATGTTAGTCATACACACAACTGAACGTATTTATCAACACAAGAGACAGAAAGTTGTGGAGAAATATGATCGACTACGCCACCTGGCATGGCACTTGATTAATTGATACACACAACACAAAGTTACAGTACCTTTTTTGTGTAGTCACTCCCAGCACAAGTTCTAGAGATACGGGACAAGCCTTCAGATACAGTAGATTAAACTTATGAATACACTGCAACCTTCGTAGCACCAAGCACACACAGAAAAAGAGGTGAAGTAGTGCACAAGTTCTTTGTATTAAAATATTTCCTGGAGTGGGGGAGAGAGAAAAGAAATACATATGGTTAAATAGGGATTGCCATAATAAGGGAAGACATTAAAAGACGTGTGTTCATACAAAGTCTTCCTGAATAGCACTTTTGGCCATATTTAAAGATTACTGTTGGCTAGGTTACAAACCACACAAAAAAAAACCCCATCTCTTAACGAATTTTCACATAAATCATTACATTTGTCATCAAAACAATCTGGCATGCAAAAACAAATGAATGATCAAACGGTTTCCATTTTTTAGGTAAAGAACCACCCCCCACCCCTTTTAAAGTGAACATATCTACGGCCCTGTATCCGACTTCCTTTCTTCAATCTCAGGCCACAGAACACGCGGCAGGAAATCATCCTCTTAAAGTTACGCAAATTGACTTTTCCCGTGAGTCATTGCGTCAACATGAAGTGAAGTATAAACAAAGTAACCAATGAAAAGTGCTGAAAATAATCTAGTTTTACTTTTGAAAGTTGATACTTGACCAATCCTCAGTACTGTATAACTAACGAAAGACTAGGGAAATTCCCTCCCCGACACACACATTTAAGCTGCGAAAATGGGAGACCAACGTCAATGATCCGGAACCAGACTGCCTCATAAAATTTGGAGGAAATAAAACGAATAAAAAGGTGAAAGTATCATCAATATTCCTCAGGGAGTCCCAAAATGTGAAACGCGTGCAATCATGGCAAATCTTCTGCTACCAACATTTAAACATTTAGTCATCTGCCGAAGATGGATGTGTCGGACCATCGACGACACAAAGCATTTCCCTTCGCTGGACTACATCTTGCTGGAAATCTGGTAGGAACATTGTCCTGCAAAAGAGATCCAGAGAAAGTTTGAGATGAACGCTGAAGAAGAAGAAACATTTTCTCCAATAGTTGTCTGCATAGAGCGATTTGTTTTAGGGCATCTGGGGTTCCTCAGAACTTGTTTTTTAGAAAGCTCTCGTGTGCCAGATTGTCGTTCTGTGAATATGCAAACTGAATGCATAACGTCAACAATAGATAGTAACTGCAAAATAAAATGAAATCCAACAAGCGAAAAACTAGGAAACAGGGTCATGAAATGTTGCCGATAATCAGAAACACACACGAAAATCGATCGTCGTGACATTTCTACGCGTTTGCTGTGAATGTTCTTGAAAAAGGCATTTTGATCGAAATGCTGATTTTCATGTGTGAAGTCAAGTAGGAAGCATGAGGATAAAAGGAAAATAATTCTTAATGCTGACGGAAATTGAACCACGTCCGTTCTAGCGACACCGAATCGTCTTGCAACTTAAGTAAACAGGTTTTCCGTTCTTGACCAACCATAAGATGTGATCTTTTTGATGAGGTCATATCTTTTTGAGGGATGTGGTTGGTCAAGTACGGAAAACCTGTTTACTTCAGTTGCAAGGCGATTCGGTGCCGCTAGAACGGTCTCGATTAGTCCGTTCATAATGACTTGTGTGAAATGAATTGTGTGATTCGCTTCAGGTCATCCAATGAACCCCATATCTGGAAGTAGTGGGCCGCATTTTCTCCCTCTCTTCTTGGTAGAGTTTACAGGCATGAAGAATGTGTTCTGCAGTATATGGGCTCATTTCACAGGTCTGTCTTGCCAATCTTCAGTTTTCGGAACATGTGGCTTTTCTGTCTGTTGTGGTCAGTTTGTAGTTTGAAGATATGTAGATCACTAATTTAAAAATATATGGGACTTCACAGATGGTTCCAGGTCACTGCACAATAGATATTCCCATAAATTCTCTGATTGCAATTCCGCCAGACATCAAGTACACATCAAACTCGTTGTCCAAGTTAGCTGTTGGTCGTGGGTTCATGTGGTTTTTCCAGTGAGAACATACTTCCCTGGTCACTCCCATTTCGATCATTCTCTGAACACGTACACTGTCTCGTTCTTCGTCTTCTTCTGCGTTTATTTTCAAACTTCCACTGAATCTCTCGTGTGCAGGCCTGTGGTTCTACTAGATTCCTTGCAGAATGTAGTCCAGAGAATGGAAATGAGTTGTGACGCAGTTTTATTTGCGCCAATCGCCCGACACATTCGTCTTTGGAGTGATTGTCTCAGCGTCCTCTTCATTGCTTTGTAATGTACCCATAACTGCTATAATTAATACGGATCAGTCTCTTATCACTTTACTATCCACTATAGCGTTATCCGACAGTGTATCAATTCTTTCGTTGCCTCTGACTCCCGCATGGTCTGGACAGTAGATCTATGTGATTAGCTTGGGCGTTGTTGAGAAAAGTGGCCCAATCCTTTCTTATCACGCATTTTCTACATTTTACAGCATGCTCTGTGAGTGTTAGAATCACTGTGGGTGTTGCTGATTGCGTTATCAGCCAAGTGAAAACCTCTGTGTTTCAATGAAAATCCTAAAAGATCTATAGAGACTAACAGATACGAAAGTCATGGATGCTGAGGTGTATCTGTAAATAACAACAGATAGCGCTGCTATATCAAATGTTTGATGTATCGTTATTAGAGCAATGCCCTGACCCTACCAACCCCTAAAATAACGTAGATTGGTAGGCCAGTTAAGATCCAAAATATATAACCACATGCCTATAATGCCGTTTCTTCTTGAATAATCATACGGAGATGCAAACAGTGGGGATATGACGTGCATGTTCGTAAGAGAACACCAGTGCAGCCAGGAGCCATCCACTACACAATATTTGGAGGATCAAATGAAAAAAATGAAGCTTCATGGTATGGCAGTGCAGAGAATGTTATTTCTTCGGCATTCGTTCGCCTAGCAAGAAAACAAGCTTCCTTCTTCGTTCGCTCTCTGATAACCAACACGAAATGTTGTGCGAATTATACCAGGGAACTAAGTACACTGTGATGACTGTTTCAGAACAGAACTGCGTTAATGTTCACCTTCTAGCACAGCACATCAAATTTGGGCACGATGAAGTTGGTACTACATAGTATTTGAAAAAATAGTGAATCAACACAGAAATGTTTGACTGTAGCGATTTTCATTGCAATATAAATATGTACATAATGCTGCCATTGCTTTCTGAACCTGTCTGAATGCACTGCTGTCTATGGTTGGGGTTTCATATGAACTTCTCTGAATGCACAGTTGTCTACGGCGGACTGGGGTTTAAACATGGTAACTTGGACGCCCCGAAACTATAAAACACAGCTTCACATTTTTAATTTTTCTGGAACAACGCTTAGGAATTCCATAATGCGCGCAGGCACATATTTTAGAACATCAGACTTCGGCCGGTCTATTTAAGTACATGAATCTGTTTCCTTCCTAACATTTCTAGTATCTCTGTATTTATCCCACATGAAATTCTTCACATTGTGTGTTCACGCAACACCCTTTGTAAACACACATGAAAGAACTTTTCATAGAAGATTGCCAACGTTTAAAAACATCACTCTCGACAATACTATAAGACCTATAACATAAAATGTAAAAATATCCGTAACGGCTTATTTTGATTATTTCCGTGGTTCCGTTGGTCCACCGTAGCTATTTTTGCATGCGACTCCAAGTATGTAAATAGTGACCAACGAAAATCAAGTACAAAAATAAAAACCTAACGAATAAAGTCCTAATTAATTCTGTACAGAGGTCTTTTAATCGCGGACGGTCATGGTTAAGTGGTAAAAACAAGATCAGGAAAGACATTGTTTGAATGAATACAGAGCAGGATCCTGTTTGCCTACACGTAATTTCTAAGAAACTGACAAATGAAGCATATCCTGAATGGACCAGTACATTTCAAGTACTGTCGAATTATTAGACACAGCATATACACTTCGGAAACATTAACTGTCACCATAGACAGTACTAGAGGACATCTCAACAGAAAGTAAACATTACCTAAGGCCGATTTCCTTTATTATTTACACGCATTTCGTTGATTGGCCTTTGCTTTTTTTTTTAGCAGGCGACTCCAAGTATATAAATATTGACAAACAAAATCACGACAATAATCAAAAACGAATAAAGACCTATTTACTTGACGGTTCTGGTATAACCAAATTGGAATAACTGTCCTTGGTTGACAGCTGCGTTCCTCACCATAAGACGGTATTTTTTATTAATGTGTTTGGGGGGGGGGGGTCCATATTAAACTCAGTGACATGAAATACACGACATCTACAGCAAGCCTAGAGACTATTGTCACGTCGACATGAGTATGGAATGTTTGATTGTCTCGCCCCCTGTGCTGTTACTGGGTTCTGGAATGAGGAGAAGAGAAACACTAATGTTACCTGCCATGCATGTAAACAAACACTAAAGAGGTTTGGGACTGTCGATACATAACGTCATAAATTTCTTTGCTGATTGTCCCCTTCTTCCCCCCCCCACCACAAATTTTTGAAGATAAAATACGGAAAAACATTCTTTTGGCTTAAAGGATTGAGTTAACTGTACTCGGGTTGCCCCTCCTCCCCTATGTCCTCCGTTACTTTCCACGAAGCAGAATGTCACCTGTCAGGGAATACCTCTCCTATTACCCAACTTCCAGTTATAATTCCTAGTAGTATCCAAAGCTTTGTAAACAGTAGGTTGCGAGAAGCATTCGAACCCGCGACCTCTTGATCACATACCGAGCAAATTAACCCACTATACCACAGATAATACAGAGAAAGACTTGAAAAATAAATATGAGAACATTCTATACTGGATCACCATCACGAGCGGTCTCCGCAACGAAGGTTGGCTGCGACAGACCTCCAACACCCCTTGTTTTGGTGGTGCACTCTGCTAGACTCTAACCTGCCCATCTCGTGTTGTTACTCTCCCACGTGTATCTCTGCCTACCTGGTGGGCTCGCCACCACTAGACTTTACCTTCAAGTAAGGTCTTCAAGAAGATGTCGTGTCTTTTAATATGTCAAAAGTACTTTATTTGCTTGATCTTTATTTCCTTTAATAATTCCGTCTTCAAACTAATTGTTGCTGTAGCCTCTTTGTTTTCTGTTTTTTTTCCATGATGGTCTCCCTATTCTTCTATATATCCACATCTGAAAGGAATCAATTATGTCTTCTAATTACTAATTAATTCTAAATACTGGATAAAAGTTGCCTATTGCCGCTGCCTATTATCTGGATCAAAGACTTTATTGGCGGAATAATTGTATATAGTTGGAGTTGTGGGCCCGGAAGAGGAGCAAAGAATAAGGACACTGTGTCTTGAAATAAATGTTAAAAGAAACTGAGGTTTTAAAATGTGGGGAACCCATCAGATGGCATACCCCCTATGAGTAGGCTCCTTCAATAGGCATTGCACTAAGCTGAAACCTCCTGGTTATGAAAGAAAGCTCGGAGAAACCTCCCCACTGCACACATGTAAGAGCTAATCGCTCGCAATTCCTGCGGTTCGAGAAGATGATCCCATCAGATAGAGGGTGAGAGTGACTCAGATGCCATCATGAAACTGGATGTTTCAGACTGAAAATTGATGGTAATATGTAAACAATTACACAGCACAATTTGCTCTCTGGAATACATCCTACCAATATGCAGGAGTTTGAGAAATAACACAAGAAGAACACGCATGTGTCTGAAATGTATAAATACTGTCTTATAAATGATTGTTACTAAAGTTTCACTTCTACCATACTCAACGCATTCCGTTCTCCGGACTACCTCCTGTTAATCTGCGGGAGTTTGAGGATGAACGCAGTGAAGAAAACATCTATCATTATCTATCAGATATGTGTGGTGATCTAGTCTCTTCACTTCGTTTCTTCTCAAACAAATGATGGTTTAGCAGGATATACTCCGATAGCAAGGAAGGGAACTGGCCACCCCACCTAATAGTTGCTGCGGCTTAGTACATGAAGAGGTATCTTCATCCCCGACGGCAGATGCCAAGGGACCTACCTTTACCTTAACTCCGATGAAAAGAATGTGGTATCATGGTTTACAGCTTGGCTGAATTGTGTGTGCCTTTCTGTTTGATACACTGAACTCCAGCATGAATTTAAGCAGTGCCACATGTACCGGATCCGTACGCACACAGAAGAATACAGACTCATGAGCGCATACTTCGAGACTGTCTAGATTACAAAGAACTTAAAGGCAAGATATTAACACACTGGGTTGAACAGAGGCAAGGACTTTACGGCAGCCGTGCTGACCTGGAGAAGACTGGGGGCTTCGTCCTGGCGACTGGCTTTTAGATCTAACAAGACCAAAATAATCCTGAACGAAGAATAAGAAACGACTTGAAGATGTACTCATTTCCAGAACCAAATGATCACGACACCTAAATGTCACACAAAAAACAAACCGCTATCTTTAGACTACAGATTAGCAACAACAAAATTATAAGTCACATATTCAGATAGTTATTATGCATATTCATGCATGTCAACTCAACCAAGAAGGGGGGATATGGCCTAAGGAGACGGCACCACCTTCAAATCTGAGGGGTTATGGATGACCAAAAGCGAATTACCAGGCTTGTCCATAGGAATGTTATTCCCATGGGATTCCCATGTGAAACGTCCCATGGGATGGGATAGCACATATTTGTATTTCCAATGGCCGGATGGTTGTTGAGTAAGTTACGAAAACGGATGTCACCAGCAATCGTTATAAACTCTGTGTACATCAGATTTGCATGTAAGATGAACATTGTGAAATGGTTCACGGATTACCCGAATTAACTGAATTAGTAGAAGCAGTCGATCTGCGGGAAATCTGCTTCGACGAATCGGCATTTAATAGATATGGTGATCCCGATGAGTGTGGGCCATAGATAGTTCTTAAAGCCTCATAGAATCGCTTATAGTCATTTCTGTCTGCAAACATTATGAAAAGATTATAGCTGTTTGAAGAACGATGAAGAAGATTATAGCTGTTTAAAGATCGTTGAAGAAGATTATAGCTGTTTAAAGATCGTTGAAGAAGATTATAGCTGTTTGAAGAACGATGAAGATTATAGCTGTTTGAAGAACGATGAAGAAGATTATAGCTGTTTAAAGATCGTTGAAGAAGATTATAGCTGTTTGAAGAACGATGAAGAAGATACGGTGAAGTCCATCAACTAAAGCTCAATCAGAAAGAAAAGTCTCATCAAACTCAAATCATTTAATTTATTCACTGAGAATGAACAATCACTTTTAGATTGAGCATTAAGATCATAACACTCAAATATAGCCATGTTGTTCGCAATCCATACCAGCGCTTGTCCCTGACAAGAGAAACGAGAAAAGTTAAGACACACAACTTCACCACGTAATGTACATATGTATGTCATTGGCTGGTCTGTTATTTTGCTAATTATCCAACATACATGATACTATGTTTGAGGTTGTTATCAGAAAGTGAATATAGTGCAGTTTTTTAAATATTCCCCGTTCACTTTCAGACTTCTACAGCGATGACTGACAAAAGTAGCAGTCAACTACCTAGGATCCGAGTGTTTTAGTGCCATAGTGTTTTTCATGACATGAGACAGGACATAGCCAAGTGTTTCTTCGTCGCACGGGTCTGCAACAAGTGTTAGGTTGTTATAGGGTTTGCTTCACATGTACATAAATATTTTGTGCCTTGCAGTTAACAACGAGAGTTAGAAGGGATATAGAGGAACTTTCTGTTAAAACTAAGGTCAGGGATCAGACCCTATAAGAAATCAGTGCAGGAAGAGCGTGATAATCTTCGACAACAACCCACATAAATCTTCATGAATCCCGAGGTAGGCTAGTCATTAAAGAGAGCTTGTTTATGAGATAACTCTACAAACGTCTGCCTTGCTGGAGGGTCACGAAAAAACCAAATGCTAGGGAAGCAGCCCCAAATAAATGCACGCTAAAGACGAATTTTTGGTAGCATATCCTTTACAGGACGTAGCTATCAGCGCAGGATTTGTTGGCTGCAGTAATATTTTCTAGGCAATATAAATACGTTTAGTAGTTTGTCATTGCTTTCTGAACGGCCCGGGTGCACAATTGCCTGTGTCAGGGATCGAACTCGGTACTTTAGTTGTCACAGACGCGCTCTGTACCATCCACTTCGCCGCAGAGCCGGACCTGAAGACGAATACACGGTGCAACACACAGTGTAACACTACACATTTTATGAAAACAGTGCAGTTTGAGAAGCATTGTTGCAGCCTAAGAATGCAGCGCGAGGTTGTGAACTTTCAGCCTGGATTGTGGAAGTCACCTAGCACTTCCCCGTCTCCATGCACTCAACTGTCGGAGCGGTCAAAGTTCGCGTAGGTTTGCGAATCAAGGTCAACTGGTCACAGCAAATTTTTCAGAATCACTAAGATATAGCGTCGCCTTAAATGTTTTTAAAATCTGCAATAAGAAATTCCTTGTGGGACTATCAGTTTTAAAATCTGTAGAAAAACCCCAAAAATGAAATGATTTGATCATCTTCCGAGAGGCGAAAACTAGTTTTCGTACAAGGAAATAAGATTTTGCTAATTACTTGAAACACTCAGGGACACATACAAATCAAAGCTAAAAAAGTATTTAGCTATAACACAACATATATGACTAGTAAAACTAGACTGTTCAAGATCACATAATGGTTACATATCGGACTTCGTAAATAATAAGAAATTCAAATAGACGAAACGAGACTAACAGAAAATAACACGATATATTTACAAAACATAGAAAATAGAACATAAGAGATCTCCGTGTAGAAATGGCGGATGTAATCAAAACTGGTTATAGTGTACTAAATTAGCGGATCGTCATCGAGACCAGATCCTTACCGCAAAGATGGGTCTTAGTAATTACGTAGAACATTGGTGTTTTTTTCCACTTGACAACAGACAATCACTAAAGGGATATGGAGTGTAAACACGAAAAAATATAGAAAACAATACACAAGACATGTTCACGGTACCGTTGGGTCTTTGTCAAGAATACACTAAATACACATTTACAAACAATGTTAGTACCACAGAGGCTCACTCGAACGTAGACATGCACTTCGTATTGTTTACATATGAATATTACATATTGCATTCGTTCGGGAATCGGATGGAATAAGTGGAAAGTGTCACCGAACAGGTTTGACCATGTCCAAGAAGCTATGCTGAAGTCGGATGTGTCACGATGGTGAAAAGATGAAACCTTTCACAAACATGCCTATGACTCTATGCGTGTATGGAAAATAACGAAAGATGTTCATCATCTCGCCGAAGACAGATGTGTTGGGTCATTTTCGCAAATAAAACTGCGACACATCGCATTTCCATTATCTGGACTATATCCTGCTGGAAATCTAGTAGGAACATTGTCCTGCTACAAGAGATATCTAGCGGGAGTTTGAGAATGAACGATGAAGAAGAAGACAGTTCAGAGAATGTCAGGTAATTGTCATAGGCAGATGGGTGACAAAAGGTACACAGATAAGAAAGTAGTGTGTTTCAGTGGGTTAGTATTGTACTGCTGTGCTAAGAAAGGTGGATCTACCACTGATAGTATACGAAATAATGACATTTATTACTTATTCTGACAGACCAACTGATTTGATAACTATATATTTACCCTTGTTACATCTGAAGCAACTTTTCTTATGTTTGTGTCTTCTTCGTTTGCGCTCGTTCTCAAACGCCTACAGATTAGCATGATGTGGTCCGGATAACGAGACATGGTTTACAACTATGCTGCGATATATGCGCCTTTCGGTCCGATACACCCGACTTAAGCATAACTTCTGATTCACGTTGGACCTATATGAGATGAGACACCCAACCCCAACCCACATAACCTCCGTAATCGCCTCTTACGACAAGCACGGATGGTAAACAGTGTGGCTATTCTTTACTCCCTTTTCAGGCCCCGGCAACCCACAGACAAATGTATGTTATTTATATTAACAAGTACAGTGATTTGATAATCCCTGCGGATTTTCATAATCCCTACGGATTGTCACTTGAAGCTATGGCGTTGCATACTCTTGACTTAATCTTAGTGGCCCCGTATTTCCTGCTGAGAAGGGTCCGGTACATAATGGAAAAACTGAGTACACTGAAGTCAATCCGTTACGCCATTAGAACCTTCCAAGTACTAATAATAACAATTTTTCACCAAGAACCCCACTTGCAGGATCATATTTACTAATCATTTGTAATAAATCCCGCCGAAGTTCGATGTTTCGGGTCATTGGCTTAACAGCGTATTTCTATTATCTGAACTACATCCTGCTGAAAATCTAGTATGATGATTGTTCTGCCACAAGAGAGACACAGTGGGAGTTTGAGAATGAACACTGAAGAAGAAGCATTAAATTGATACCATCTTGTCAGAATTGTCTCTTGTCAAAACGTGACATTCCAAACTTCGCATCTTGTCAGAATTGTCAAAACGTGACATTCCAAACTTCGCGCGTCAGACAATTCAACTCCCTATTTGTCAACAAACAAAACAACTGTGGAACTATATTTTTCCCGTTAGGGAGTTACAGGGAGTATTCGAGTAGCTTGTGAAGATTTGTGTCTCTTTGTCCAGATTTGTAATAATTGCTAGTTTCAACAATTCACCTGTTGGTGGAGAGATGAAGATGAAACCAGGAACAAACATGCCTATGATACCAAAGATATTTCACATTATCCCGGAATCTGATCGTAAATCAAGTACTTTTTTCCAAAATCGTCCCGCAGATACTATGGCCACTATCTCTTGGATGATGCATCTGAGCAGTGGCTGGTTTTCATACACTACTTTATAACGCCCGTGTATTGCCTGACCCTAGAGAGGAGAGGAACAGTACTGTTTAACTCATAATCATGTAATATGAGACTAGCGAGGTTTGGAGGTGGGATGTTGGCTGTCATATATACAGTAAAGTGATCAAGAAGTCATACTGACGTCAGACCGAAAGGCGCAGATATCACAGTTAAACTGTAAACCATGACACAGCTCAGCGTATTCCCTGAAATACGCCCTGCCAATCTGCAGGAGTTTGAGAACAACAGCAGAAGAATACACTATGTACATCTTGTACTGCCCGTGTGGCAACCGCTGCCTGATTTCTAGTTCAGGGAACAAACAATAAGACCAATGTCCAGACATGCCGTAGAAGGCGACTAAGGATAATTGGGAGGTGGGCTGACAACCTGTAACCTGAAAAAAGTCATTGCCACTGCATGTTTTGCCCCGATTTCTTTTGTCTTCTTTCTAATGGTCCGTGTAGATAGCGGAGAGATACTAGAAGTAAACATTGCACCTTTATCGTTTTGTGGTAGATTCCAATGCCTAGGTGACGGGGAATGCTAGGTGTGCCATCACTTCTGGTGGGTCAACAGACCTCACGGAAGAATGGTGAACTAATTGAACCAAGACGTATATGCTACACTCATGACAAGACGTGGTGGTCCTAGAATACTGATCCGTCCGAGGACTAAACGTGTATTCATAAAACCCTTTACACAACCATGCTTTTGAGACATCAGACCGTATACGTTTGTGTCACCTGGATTACTCAACTGTTGGGGGACCAATACTTCTGTTAGAAAGGTTATGGGCTGTTAAGAGCTACCTGCTCACAGATAAAGGGAATACTTCATGACCATCCTATCTCGCACTTCTTTCAGAGCCCGTATTGGACTGGTCAGTCACCTGAGGACATAAACAATAAAACCTTGACTTTTTGTAATGTCATGCTCATCTTCGCTTGCGAAGGAGGAACAACATCTTCATCATTACTTTGTATCTACAGCCAATGAAAAGCACGGAAAGGGTCAGATCAGACAAAATAAGACGCTGATTGGGATCAACACAGATGACAATCTACAAAAGTCCTCATCATCAAGTGCCGTCTCCGCAACGAAAATTGGCCGCAGCGACCTTCAACATCCTCTATCGAGATCCGGCAACGTCTCGTTTTGGTGGTGCACTCTTCTAGAACATAACCTGTCCATCTCATGTTACTCTCCAACTTGTATCTTTGCATATGTTGCTCGCCTCCCCCTCGACTAAGGTTTCAACAAGGTGTTATTGTCTTTTAATATGTTCAAATACGTTATTTGTTTGATCGTTACTAGTTCTATTTTTCAAACGACATGCTAGTGTTACCTGTTTCTTCGTTTTCTTCTTACTACATGAAGTTCTCCCTAATTTTTCTTCAACGTTAAGTCTCAAAATCCCGCTGGATCTTTCCTATAGCAACACAATGGTCCTACTAGATTTCCAGCAGGATGCAGTCCTCTATGTGACGTGTCCTTTGCAGAACGTTGTCCTCACTGCCACTATGTAAGCCTCAAGGTTCTGTGCGAGCTGCCCAGCTTATTTCAGTGTCATGTTCAGAAGTTCTTCGATACCATGTGTCCATCGTAGTCTTGGTCTGCCTCGTGTTCTCTTTCCTGAAACTTTCGCCTCCATTATTAATCTTTCCAAACCATTGAGTCGTTTTATATGTCCGAAATATGTAAGTTTGCGTTTTTTTTATAGTTATGTGGAGCTAGTCTTCTATGTTCAGATCTTTTCGGACATCTGCGTTAGTTCGTTTTTCTGATCACGATATTCATAGGACCTTTCTATCGCTTTTCATTTCTAATGCAGATAATTTCTTTTCCATTGTCGATGTCATTGCTCACGTCTCGCAACCGTATGTTGCCACTGGAAAGATATAGCTTCATATAAGTTGTAACTTTGTTTCTCTGTTTCCCATAGATTTTTCATCTGTGATATTTATTGTAGTGTCACTGCTAATCTCTGCCGAGCAATCTCCTGTGATGTTGATCCTAGATATTCAAAGTTGTTTACATTTTCTAGTTGCCCTTTGTAAATCACTATTTTA
This sequence comes from Meghimatium bilineatum, assembly GCA_034231615.1. Taxonomy (NCBI): domain Eukaryota; kingdom Metazoa; phylum Mollusca; class Gastropoda; order Stylommatophora; family Philomycidae; genus Meghimatium; species Meghimatium bilineatum. The sequence continues at coordinate 29,709,877 of CM067315.1, read as the reverse complement.
GGTGTAATTTCATCTCTGCTTACATGCATCTCGCAACCGTATGTTGCCACTGGAAAGATATAGCTTCATATAAGTTGTAACTTTGTTTCTCTGTTTCCCATAGATTTTTCATCTGTGATATTTATTGTAGTGTCACTGCTAATCTCTGCCGAGCAATCTCCTGTGATGTTGATCCTAGATATTCAAAGTTGTTTACATTTTCTAGTTGCCCTTTGTAAATCACTATTTTAGGTGTAATTTCATCTCTGCTTACATGCATTATTTTTGTATCTTCTGCATTGATGAAAAGATTATGTGCCTCGCTGTGATATTTGACTGACATAATCATTTGTTCTAAACCTGTGGGGCTTCTTGGTATATTAGTGTGGTGTCATCTGCATACGTAATTTCTGGGGGATGTAGTTGGAAATGGATATTTCCAATTGTTGTGAAATTGTCACAGTTTTATTTGCGGAAATGGCCTGACACATTCGTCTTCGGCGGTCTATTCTACTATATATCAACATCTCAAAGTACTGATTGTAATAGTGAATTAAATCAGGTTCTCCGGATAAATCGGATTTAACCACACTCGTTATTGGACAATGCTTCTGATATTGAAGCCAGCACTACAATATAAGACCTACGGGCTGATTGAAAATCAAGCCAGCCTTCTTAATCACTAATTTAAATATTCCCGTGTTTGCCTTGGTCACTATGATTATAATTTGTATGACAGCCAATGAAAATCAAGGGAATAGTCAAATGAGTAATTTTAGGTCTTATATTACCACGGGCCACGAGACAGGGGGACCATAGTTCAGACAAGACTGCCGACAGTAAAGACCTATGTACAGAAAGTAAACAAGACTTCATTCGTGACGTTTTCTTTATTATTATCATGACTTTCGTTGGTAATGGTAACTATTTATATACTTCCAGTCGCATGCCAAAAAACAAAAACCAATATCGACCAACGAAATTCATGGAAATAATCAAAAATCAGCTTTGCATGTCATGATCACTTTATGTACACAGGTCTTCTCTGTAGCCGGGGCATAGTTAACACATATCGATGAATTGATACGAGTTTCCTGTAAACTAAATCAAACTTAGCTTCCGTGTGTTTAATAATAAGAAGCATATTATAAAAACGGGACATTCAAATATGACTACGAAGTAAAGAATAACAACACTGGCATGTCATGTTGGCAGTAAGAGACACCTGAAGACGTTTGGGAGTGGAGTTCAATCTCCTTCCCCATTGGTCAAAGTTATCGGTCTTCTTCAGTGTTCGTTCTCAAACTCCTGCAAATTATTGGGATGTAGTCCAAAGAACGGAATGAGTTGTACCATTGCTTGATGAAATATCTGCGCATTTCGGCCTGACACATCCGTCTTCAGCGTGGCTTCTGTGCCACTCTAACTGTATATAGGTTGGAATACCTAACTTGACCCCTTAACCTCTTTCATTTAACCTCCTTAGTCGCCTCTTACGACGTGCATGGAAAGTAAACAGTGGTTTCCTCCCTCCTTTTCTTAGACCCAGGCACCACGGGCGAGATCGAACGTAACCTAAAGTCGGTCATGATCTGAAATGTCTCATATACACTGGAATTCCCCATATAGCGCATTCTTTTATAACATTTCCCTATATAAGAACACTTCAAAATCCCCAATTATATTTATTCCATATTGTTTGTACTGTACATAGCGAATATCTGTTGTTACATATTTGGTGGTCTGGGCCTAGTTGCTATAGCGGGATACATTTGATACGATATGTTAATGACAGATTTAACACCAACAATGAATGATTGCAAACTACGAATGAATGTTCATTGATTAAATGGTGATCCTTACACATGTCAATACTCCACAATCAGAGCCACTGAAGAGGGCAAGCCTAAATTTCAAAGATCAACAAGTTGCAGAAGCAAGCTACAAGTTCAAACAAGACGAGATAATACGATAACGTGTTAGCACACGAGGAATTCTCACAAGCAGTTGGTAAATCGGGTCAAATATGAATACTCGCCTGGGCAAGTTTGTATTACCATAAATAACTACGTTTAGTTATAGTGGACTTTTGATAACTAAGCAGATTGGAAGACTTTTTGTCGATGCCTCGAAGTCATTTTAGTGTAGGTGTAGGGGGTTCGTTCTCAAATTCTTACAGATCATCAGGACGTAGTCCAGAGAACGAAGTTCGCTATGCCACTTTGTCCCTACATGGGATGGGACGACTACTTATGTCCTGAGATTTAGTGCTAACATTTGTTTTCGTAGGTCTTTTTGTGCAAGGCATTCAATAAGGTAGTGTTTTACTGTTTCCTCCTCTTTGCAGCAGTGGTTGCAGTACGGTCTGCTCAAATCCGTTGTAGTTGTTTGTTAAGTTGTATATGTGTTGTTCGCAGCCTAAATATTATGGTTTGATCTTTGCGGTGTAATCTATTTATGTTGTCATGTGCATTTGGTTGGGACATCTCTGCATATAGCACTCTTCCTTTTGGTCCAACCTTTGTTGTTTAAAGTTGTTGCGGATAATATGTTTAGCTGTTCTAAGGTTGGTAGGAATTCCTGGTTGGGGCATACTTGCTCCCTTGTTTGCCAGTTTATCATCACTTTCATTCCCATTGATACATGTGTGGCTATTCGATAGTCTCCAGTGCAATGGACTTAATGATATTTTGATTAGTTGACTAGGTTACTGACTTGTCAATTAGTGTAGTGTTTGTAGTGTTTATTTGGGGCAGTATGATGGATGCATTTGGTGGGATATTTGATACTCTTTCAGATTCCTCTCTATCATCAGGAAGTGTTTCTTGTTTAGTATTTCTGCTAGCTGTACTGGGAATTGTGTTTTAATCTTGTTTTTCGTGTCCATGTGTTGACTACTTTGTTAGGATGGCTTTGTGGGAGTCTGTATTGTTCCACAGCTTCTATAGTTGCCTTTTCTCTTGATTAGAAACTGGCTTCACAGCACGCGGGACATTCCCATAAGTGCTCCGCCCTCCGCTCCAGCAGCCATCCCAGTGTATGTAGACTCAGAGTTCCGGTCAGGTGTTGATTGTGTGATCTTCGAGACTTTCCAAAAAATTTACTTTTCCTTCCCTCACCTCTAGATACTCCCATTTCTAACATTCTCTGTAAGTGTACGTTCTCAACCTCATTGACATCTGCATCTTGAAATGAATTTATTACTTTATTACCATTATCAAAAGAGATACAGTGGGAGTATGAGAATGAATGTGAAAAAGAAATTCTCCTATCAATATTAATGTTTTCTAACATTTTTATAATTTCTGAAGCTAGGAATATTGATTCATGCAATAAATCAGATGGAAAACAGCCACTGTTGTATAGGAAGATGTTATTTAGCATTTTTGTGATCATTTCTATGATGTATACCAACAGTACTTTCTAATTATTCCTGTGTAATTTTATCTGGTCCAGGAGATGTGTTTAATGTCAATTGTTGTTATATATGGCTTCTTTCTTCTATACAGTTAATAACATGGGACAGCTCATTGTTATAACTGTAGTATGTGTGCTTCATTCCTCTTATTTTCAGAAAGTTCCTTAATGTATTCTTCCCACCTGCACAAGATTCCATTTTCTCCCCTTTGACATAAGAATCCAGATTTCTGAACCAGCCTGTTACCTGGGCCCTAGTTACTGATTTCGTGATATGTCTGGACTTAATTATTTCCATAATACTGTTTCACTACATTTTGTATTCAGCCATTTCTGTTTAACCATGTTACATCAACAATTATCACGGTGCAATGAAATGCAGATTTTTTTTCTCGAATGTGTCAGTCATAGATATTGCAGTTTAGCTGTAGTAAACTATAATGCAATGCACTCCATTATCCAAACTAGGCCTACATCCTACTGATCTGCATGGATTTAAGAATAAACACAGAAGATACAGATTTTTATGATATAGAATATAAACCAGTGTAAAATCATAAATATCAATATACTAGTAATAGTTAGGCTTACTCTATTATAATTTGGGGCCTATAGTTTAGGCCAACACAGTAATTATTAGTCAAGGGTTACTTACTAATTGTAATATAATGGTACACTACAAGTAGATGCCACCACATAGTTCGAGTTATTTCCCTTGTCTATGTTTGTAAATTCATGTTCATCATTTAATAATTTAAATATTTATTTATTTTAGGGTTTGGGTTAGGATAGTTGTGTTTTACATGACTAACACAAACCCCAACCCAAAATATCAATATTACAATTATTTAATGATGAACATGAAATTTACAAACATAGACAAGGGAAATAATTAAACATGTGGTGGTGTCTACTTGTACAGTACCAATATAATTATTACATATTAATATTGTAATATATAGGCCTAATAAGCATTGTACAGATTTCTACTGTCTACAAATTAAAGTATTTTAAGCCGTAGTCTTCACCAATGTCAAAAAAATATAAAGTAGGACTATGCCTATTTTTATTATGAATATTTTCAGTAGCAATATATGGCTGTGCTATATGCATACTTCCGTGACAATCAGAATTGTTGGCCCCACAATGAGATTCTACAAAAGCATCCATATCGCTCACTTTACAAGAGACTGCCAACAATGACTGAAAATTACAAATTTAAAGAGAAAACAGAATGGGAAATAGGAGCCTAATGGAAGGTGTCATGTGACGTATTCCTTCCAGAACGTTGTCTTCCCAATGAACTCTCTGAACCTATCTCTGTCTTGGGCAATGTGGCTTGCATTTTCTAGTGATGTATTCATGTTATCTTTAATGTCGTCAGTCCATCGTCTTCTTGGTCTGCCCCTTCTCCTCTTTACTCTACCCTCCATTATTTGTCTTTCTAAACAGTTATGTCTCTTTATATGACCAAACAGGCGTAGTTTTAATATGGAAGGTATGATTGCTAATAACAGTAACAGGTGTTAGGGCCATGATTGCTAATAACAGTAACGGGAGTAAGGACCGCCCAAGATGAAGATGGTTAAAAGATATCTTTAAATTTAAGAATTTAAATACGCCTGTGGCTAGGTACTTGGACAACCGACATACGGTTTGCGCATGTTCAGTAAATATTGTTTTAGGCTATAAATATCCTGTGGCCAGGTTTCCATAACCTAATGCTCAGTTTTTTTTTAAATTTTGAAAATAAATGCATCTATACACATATTGACATTAAAGATAACATAAATACATCGCTAGAAAATGCAAGACAGAGAGGGGTTCAGAGAGTTCATTGGGAAGACAACATTCTGGAAGGAATACGTCACATGACACATAGTTCACATACCCATATTAAGTGTATAGTTTGGGATTGGAGATCTTTGCTACACATGGTGGTCATTGATTCTGACAGCAATTTTTAATACAGAAAAGTAATACAGAATTTAGTGCTTTGATGATGCAAGTTAAATCCTGTATAACCATTTAAATTTAGTGGAATTTAGAAAACGTTAGCCACTAGATTTATTAAGCCTAAGTTCTATAACCATTAATCTTTTTACAGCCTATATGTCAATTTCAAGAGTGCTCGACATTGCCGAAAACAGTAGTTAATTTTTTTAAATATCAACATTTGCTTTCATTATGTCAATTGCCATCACTATGAATTTTAATTAGTTCTACGTGCATTTGAGAATCACAGCGCAATCATCAATGTGATCAAAATTGTCTTGTCTTCGTGAGCACATAATACTGATTTCTTGAAAATAACTAAGATAATTCAGATATTAATGTCAACTCAGCTCAGTAAATCTTTCTTTCTGGTGTTCACTGCGTATTATTTCATTTATAACTGATCCTAACCCTTACCCCCATCCTTAATGTAAATACTAATACACATGAAATGAATATGGCTTTTCAATTAATATACCTTAATTATAAATACAAATTCTACTAATCACGCAGCAAAGGTTAGGAAATACCACAGTAACGCAGTAAGAAAGTTGCGCCCTCAGCTCTATTAAAAATCTATTTTGTGGTCACAAGTTCAGTTTATATTTTCCTAGGTAGGACCTATAATGCCTATACGATTCATTTCATAACTTTCATAAACCTTAATTTGATAGCTGCCAAAGCAATTCGGAAAAAAAAATTGGTGACAGTAAAGAATAATTCTTCACTGTGCAATAAATAGCACACTGTTTACACTTTTAACTAATCGATGTCACGGATTTCCGTACAACTTACACCCAATGCGCAACATCAGCTACATATGTCGTCAGCTACTTACACAACACAAGACATTTATCAGAGGCGAGATGTTAGAATGTTTTTTAGTTTTCAATGATTTGTACTGCGCGTTCATTATTTATGCGTGCTATACACTAAGAGAGGGGTGCACGATTGACAAGCTAAGATAAAATTTTTCTTAATTCTAAATACTAGCACAGCCAAGGCCAAAGGGTAGGAAATACCTCAAAACTAGAACACTGTCACACTCACAGTGAAAACTTTACTTGCGCCAAAAAATCATTCATTCAGACTTGGTTGAGGCATCATTGAGTTGAAATTTTAAAGGGTTATCTAACTATAATATTTTTAATGATATTGATTTATTTTGAAAATTTTGTCCTTGACTGCGGCAGGTCAACTCACAGATAGAATCGTGAGTTCAGAACATTGTCCTCCATGATCCATGACCATCTTGATAAAAAAGTCTACATTAATTCTGGAAAGACTAAACAATGTTGCATCTGCCGTTTCGTCCACATTGTGACTTTGCAATGTTAGATAAATTGCGTAAAATTATAGATTTTGGTAAAGGGGGGATAAAAGGATTCGAATTAGTACATTATAGGAAATAATAAGGGGATATAATAAATAATGAATTTATATAGATTTTTTTGGGAGGGAGAAGGGTTAGAATCAGTCTTTAGGATTAATAATTAATTCTCTAAGAATTCTAAAAAATCCGTGACGTTAATGTAAAAAGTGCGCTATGTAATAGCACAACGGTGGCCGAATCGCAGCATGATCATCTGGCATCATCAGTTATTTTGGAATGATCAACCTAATAACATAAGTCATCCATTAGTTGTTTCACATTTTCAAAGCTGATGTTTGAAGCACATATAAATGTGTTTGTAAAACTGTAAACAAAATCTAACTTTAGCTTAACCGTTAAGCTAAAGTTAGATTTTGTTTACAGTTTTACACAAACACATTTCATTACGTTAAGTTAACGTTTAACTTAAACTTTAAGTAGAGTACTTGGAATCAGAATACTCCAAAATCGATTAAAATATATGCAAACAGCTAAAATAAAATAACAACTTACAATTTTTGGCTATTCCATCACTATTGACATCCATGAATTCACATTGGAATGTTTTTAATATAATTAATATTAAAGCAACGATTATTTTAATACCACGAGCCCTTACTTCATGTTAGCTGCCATGTTGTTGCTAACAGGAACCAGGCAATATTTTTTAGAAATTGACGAAACGAATAAAACACAAATTAAATGTGTACACCTTCAGTATACATTCCTATTTAACTAAATGGCTGAAAATTGCATAAGTGTGTATAATCAAAACAATGTTGCCTCTTTAACAGGTATATTATACATTTTAACAATGTGCTGAGATGTAGAATCTTACTTTTTAAATTTACTTCGTTTCTATTTTCCTTCTTGTTTTGCATTTATTCAGGATTAACAATATATAACCAGTGTATCATCATCATCAGGTGCCATGCCGGGTGGCGTAGGCGGTCATGGCTCTCCTCAGCTCTCTGTCCACAGTATTATGTGTCAAAGTCGTTGTTGTTTCCTTGCCGTGCCAGGTTGTCAAACTGTCTAATATTTCTCACGTTGTCGCCCTCTGTCTCTGTTGCCTTCAATTTTGCCTGTTGTGACTATGTTCTCTAAACCTGCCTGTCTCATGAAGTGGCAAAAAAAAGAAGATTGCCTTTTTTCTTATATTGTTCTTCTTCTTCTTCTTTCGTTCACTTGAAACATGTCTATATCTGTAATTCTGTCTCCTTAATAAAACTCACTGTCTTTTGTAGGTCATACAGTGTCCCATAGAGTTTTGATTCCAGTGTTGTTTCCTCTGGCCAATATGTCTGCCTCAGCGTTTCATGCTCAGAACACTCTTGAAGTATATGTTTGGCACTCTGTGCTGCCTGTCCACATGTACACATGGCCGTGTTGCCAATCTTGAACTTTGTATACATATGACTGCGGAGTCGGTTGTGTCCTGTTCTGAGGCGTAAAATTATAACTTGTTCTGATCTGTTCATAATATGATAGTCATCTTGTGTTGGTGTTTGTGGCTTTCTTATTGACTTTATCATCTGTTTTTTCTGATGGTAGGTGATTAGTATATCTGGTTGGTCTTCGGCAGCACCTTCCTTAGCCAGTTGGTCTGCTTTTTCATTTCCTGGTATTCCACAGTGAGAGGGTATCCACTGCATGGTTACCCTATACTGGTAAGACAATTCGCTAAGTAGTTTTTTCAAGTCTGTTAGTTTTTCAGACTGGAGAGCTTGAAGCACTGACCTTGCATCTGTCAGGAATACCACAGGCTGTAGGTCAGAGTTGGAGTTCAGCAGTTTTTTAGCTGCCACACTAATTGCCTGGATTTCTGCATCATAATTATTGCAGAATTTTCCTGTCGGTGTTCTGATTGTATCTCTAGGCTTGTGTGGATATTCTATATATACACCTGCACCTCCATTCCTCACGGCATTCTGTGCTGACCCATCTGTGTATACTCTGACCCATATATCTTGTGGATATTCCTCATCCAGGAAACTGAGGGTGACTGTCCTTCGCTGCACATTGTTCTGTTCGTCCACGCTTAGTATTCCTTTCACATGGGTCTGAATGTATATTGGCATTCCATGTCTTTCACTCCACGGGGTTTGTTCTGGTACAGGCCTTAAGGGGCTGTCAACTTCAGGTAGGTCTGTAAGTTGTCTGCGGAGTCGTTTAGCTTGATGAATAAAGCTGCTTCTTTTCAGTCGTCCCATTGCTAGATTTTGGAATCTTTCCTTCATTTGATGACTTGGCATACACTGAAACTTTTCTGCTTGAATTAGTACTTTTGTGTCTCTGCGTTCGCCAAGTGTTTGCATTCTTCCCATTTTCTGCATCTCTGCTATGGGTGTTGATTTCATTGCTCCCAACATTATTCTAAGTGCCTGGTTTTGCACTTTATCTAGATCTTGTAATGTGGTGTTTGATGCAGGACACCACGCAGCTGAACCATATTCCATGTGTGGTCTTATGCCTTGCTGGTAAACTTTACTGAGTATATTTCCACTGGCTCCCCATGTGGTTTCACTTAGTTTTCTCAGGATAGCTAACTTCCTCCTGGCTTTTGTTGTTGCTTTGTTTATGTGCTGCTTCCATGTCAGTTTATCATCAAAAGTAACTCCGAGGTATGTGGGTTGTTTGTCTTCTTTCAAGAGCTCTCCATCTATTTTGATATGACCGGCTTTTTGTTTTGGTGAGAGGGTAAAAAGTGTAGTGCTGCACTTATCTGTGTTAATGCTGACGCACCATCTATTAGCCCATAAGGTTAGGGCATCAATAGCTCTTTGTATTTGTTTAGTGGCCACTGTCGCATGTTCTTCTGTGACCAGATCACCAGGTCGTCAGCATACATTGCCACTTTGATCCCGTGTGGTAGTTCAGCAACTAGGTCATTGATGTAAACCAAGAAAAGTGTGGGCGACAGGACTCCTCCCTGGGGGACTCCATGACGCAGTAGAACTTTCTTGCTCTTGCGACCATCTAATTGTACCCTGGCTCTTCTATTATGCAGGTATGCTTTTATCCATTTGTACATTCTTGAGCTAACCCTGCAATTTCGCAATTTCTTTATGAGCCCTTCTTTCCAGACCTTATCAAATGCTTTTCTGAGGTCTATCCATGCTGATAGTACCAGTTTCTTATCTTGGAAGGCATCCTCAATCTCTTGGGAGAGGTAGGTTGCCTGATCTTCAGTAGAGTAGCACTGTCTGAAACCTGCTTGCTGTGATACCAGACGGTTTTCACTTTCAAGGTACCACTGCATCCTAAGATTGATAATGCGTTCCATTGTTTTGCATAGACAGCTTGTGAGGCTGATGGGCCTGTAGTTGGAGACTGTGTTGCCATCTTTTCCTGATTTGAGGAGTGGTATCATTATTGCTTCTCTCCACGCCTGTGGTATATTACCCGTGGACCAGCTTGTGTTAAAGATCTGCAGTAGCTTTGCTCTTGCTGCAATTCCCAGGTTTCTAATCATTTCACTGGACACTCCATCAGCTCCAGGGGACTTTTTCATTTTCAATTTGGATATTGCATGCTCCAGTTCTCTCATTGTGATTGGTGCCTCCATGACTTCAGGTATAGGTTCGCCTTGTCCAATGTTTTTCTGGTTCTCTCGAACCTCCTGTTGTTTGTCTGGGCTGACTTTGATGTTATTGTCTTCTGCAAAGGAATCTGCAAAGTAATCAGCTGCATGTTTACCTGTTAAAATGTTTCTATCTTTATAAAGTGTGATCCTGGTATTTCTCCCTGTACCTTCATCATTTAGTTGTTTTACAAGTTTCCATAATTTCCTAGTATCTCTTTCTAGGTTCTTATATTGTTGATTTAAGGTCCGTTTCGCATTTGACTCTTTCAACACCTCTACAATAATAACCAGTATCTCTAAAATAGATATAATTCAAAATAAGGCTCTCTCAACAATAGCCAGGGCGACCAGAGGAATATCTGCTGAAGCAGTTCGAGTAGCTCTATGAATAATGCCATTATCCCTAAAAAGGAAAGAACTAAGACTTAGCTACTGGTCTAAAATAGGAAATGATACCATACATTCAGCATATAAATCATTCAATAGCTCTGATAACATAGGCCAGTTCTCAATTGAAAGCTACCGAGCACCAGCAGGGTGGCGATCAAATGCAGAGCTTGACCAAATGCCAGAGCTTAGAGAGCTAATATGTAATCAAACCAATATAAAGCAAGAAAGAACGAACACAATGAACAGAAATCAAGATAGGACTTTGCAGATCGGAAACCAGAAGCATAATAAAGGACACAATACTTAAGGAATGGACAGTAAAATGGGACAACGGTGCAAAAGGAAGACATGCACATGCTATGCTAAAAGGACCCACTAGGACCACTCAAATCAAGGAACAACTGAAAATACCGGCCAATAGGAAACTACTACGACTTAGACTGGGAAAATCATTACATTATATACTCGAACCAATATGTGAAGGGGAAAATACAATAGATCATTTCCGACTCCATTGTCATAAATACAACCATCATAGGCAAGACCTAAAAGATTACTACCTAAATAATAAAATACCATACAAATTAAAAAAGGTTCTGGGTCATGATGTACCACCAGATAGACTAAAACTAATTAAACAATTTATAACCAAGACTAAAGCCCTAATTTAAAAAGAACCTGGCCACGTCATAACAAAGTAAGTCATTGTTTGTCGTAAAAGTCTTTCTACATGTCTCTCTCCACGGCTTTCAACAAATACAGCTGAGGAACGCTCACCACAGGATACGACTGGCAATATGGACAATTTTTGGCATAATCGCACGCACAGTTTTCGAACTCCCCCAGACTTTAGTGTCACTCTTGGATAAAAAGCAATACCGCCTAGATAAAAGGCATCTTGGCCAAAAATAAACATCAACTCCACCTAGCAATATAGATTATACTTAGCAATAGCACACACGGCTTTCCTAAAACCCAGACCATTAGGTAACATATAAATAAATGCTAATACGGCCAGATATAACCAAAATAGACTTCTGTCTTATATTGAAAGAGTCGTGCCTCAGCTAAGAGGCTTTAATCCCCTATTTATTCAAACAAATAAACAATTATATCCCTAGAGGTCTTTGTTATCTCTAATATTTTATGGTAGTGTGTCCTGATATAAGATAAGCATAGATAAAACAGAAACAATGGCAATAGGAAGGGATACACACAATCTAAATATATCAGTGGAAAATCAAGTCATTAAACAAACCAAGACCTTCAAATACTTAGGCGTAACATTCTCTTCAGATGGAAAGATGAACACCGAAATAGAAATTCGCTGTAGCAAAGCGAATCAAATACTGGGTCAATTATCCCCTTTATTGCAACACAAAATGCTACAAATGTCAACAAAAAAACATCTTATCCAAAGTATCTGCATTTCAACCCTGTGCTACCAATGTCAAACATGGTCCTTAACAACAAAACATAAGAGACAACTGGTTACAACAGATATGAGATGTCTGAGAAAATCCACAGGAATGACCAGAAGACACCGAATTAGAATCGATGTCATAAGAGAAAGATTGGGTGTCATATCAATTCTACCATACAACACCAACAGATACAATTGTTTGGTCATCTGGAAAGAATGCCGTGTGATTCATTAGCTTATAAAGCATATATGAAGAGAGGAGAAGCAGAAAGAAGAGCCAGGGGTAGACATAGAGTATACTGGATCGACAACATCAAAGAGACATTACACGAACACCAAATAACATTATCCGAAGCTGCCAGAAAAGCCAGAACAAGAGCATTGTATATCCCTCGACACCCGTAAAGGGTAAAAGAGGAAGGAAAGAACAAGAAGTTCTGATATAACCTAATTGGACTTTGTCCGCTGGTTGAAAGGGCCACGCCTCTCCTAAAGAGAGGCAAACTCATTAACTACCTACATATATAAAACCTTGGGGGCTTTGTTTAATATTTTATGGTAGTTTATCTTGATATAACAAATTGGACTGTCCGCTGGTTGAAAGGGCCACGCCTCTCCTAAAGAGAGGTAAACTCTTTAACCACCGACCGTTGCTATAAATAAGTTGTTTAAATACGAATTTGTGGGTTTGTGTTACGTCTAATATTTTATGGTAGTGCGACTTGATATAACCTAATTGGACATTGTTGTTCTCTGGTTGAAAGAGAGGCGCCTCTCCAAAAGAGAGGTAAACTCATAACTACCTACCTACCTACGTAACTCTTAACAAACTTTGTGTCTTTGTTACCTTTAATATTTTATGGTTGTGCGTCCTGATATAACCTAATTGGAGTTGTTTTCGCTGGTTGAAAGTAACTCGACTCTCCAAAAGAGAGGTAATCTTCAGTGGATTCTGTAATAACCTGGGCGATCGATATGATTTTGTAAAGGAAGGGGGTTCCTTGAAACAAAAGGACTTATCTTGATTCGAGTACCAGTTTTTCCTGGTTAACATGTCTAAATAGTTCCTTCAGCGCTGAACACGATGCATAGGGCAGAAACCAGAGCTCTCCAGTGTGAGCGATGTGATGCTACTGTGTGTAATTCTTAAATGTATGTTGTTGATACCCATAATCAGACCCTCTTTGATGGTTGTTTTCGAGACTTTGTCTTCCACATTTTCTTTTTTTTCCAACGGGTGTCCACTTTAATTCTTGTGGCGGCAGTCTGTTTTCATTCACTAAAAGTACATATCCGGTATAAGTCCATCGTTTTCTTCTTATTATGGTAGAAACATATTGCTGTTTGGTGTCTTCTCTTACTTGCTTGTTTGATTTAAATTTTTCCTAACCAATATTTAAGAGTCTCCTAAGACAGTTATGTTCAAATGAGTTCAATTTCTTCTCTAGCTCCTTTGTCATTTTCCAACTATAGCAACCATATGTCAACACGGATATCACATTGGAGTTGAACAGTCGTAGTCTGACATGTTTACTTATTGTTTTTTTAAATTTAAATAGTTACACTGGCGTTAAAAACGATAACAAGAATGATGATTGCAAGCTGTTTCCCTTTCCTATATGTTCGACAGCATATATGGCAACACGTCCTAGACTCTATCTAGTTCAGGGTGCAAAGAATATGGCTATTGTCTTCTGTAGTTGTAGGAAGCGACTAGGGAAAATTAGGGATAGGCTGGTAACCTGTCACCTATGGGAACAAAATCATTGTCGTATTTTGCCTTACGTTCTTATTTTCTCTTCTATCAAATATTTCCCATGGATGATACAGTTATGCAAGCTAGTGGACAATGCACCTTTGTCATTTTGTGACCAATTCCTAGGTGACGGTAATAATAAATGTTCTATCACTGCGAATGGTTCAATAAATCTGACAGCCCAATCATGAGATAGTTGACGCAGAGTTGTATGATGTGCTTCTGGCAGGGCGTGATAATCCTGAGATACTGTTGCACTGAAATGCCTTCTTTGAGGAACTAAATACGAAACCACATTGATATTTCACATTTTTCGTGTTTCACGTGCAAAAAAGCAAATAAATTAATTCTGACTCATTAAAAAATAAATAGGTTGAAATTTGAAACACGCATAAATAAAGTTTAGGTTAGTAAGAGGCATTATATTGTTTTCATAAAAAAAGAAGGTATTTTACTGATTTTTCTCATGTTTCGACCGACGTTATGATAGGAAGTTACACATATGCTTGTTATGTCAGCGGAATGACGACCAGATAAATGGCCAGACATTTTAATAAGGCTGCACCAAGGATTTCTGGCAACAAGTACCACCGTTGGCCGCGCCAGACCTGGTCGACTTTGTACAGTGTAATCCTGTTATAACAACTTGGTCCGGACCGACAAAATATGTATGCAATAGCAGACATTCGCTATATACAGTATAAGCAATATGGAATAAACATACTTGGGGAATCATCACCTTCTATTACATCTGCACCAAAATCGTGAAAAATGACGTTTCACCCATGGAAGAGACACAATCAGTCCACATACCGTTACCGAGTTAGGGAAATCTAACACTATGCATGAACTATAGAACCAAATACTACTTGGCATCATCATGACGAATGTAATAAATGACCAACAGAGACATAACTTCCGCCCACTCAACATCGGAGGTCACGAGTACCAAAAACTAAGATATGCTGATGATACAACATTACTGGCGCACAGTCAAGCAGGTCCTGAACAACTCATAACTCAATTTAAAGAACATTTATGGTGATCGTTTTGAAGAAGTCAGAAGGAGGTTGGCAATCGCGTCAAAAAAGCTGATACAAATGAAAAACATATAGTTGAACTGCTGCAAAACAACACACTCTCGACGGACCCATGGTTAGCAGATAACAAGATCCCAAATGTATCTCCTCGTGGTGCACCCCGGAAACAGAAATAAAAAACTCGAGCTGTTTCTGGCCAAGTCATTTTGGGATCGTGTCCGAGAATGTGCAGGTAGCAGATGGAAAGAGATTTGAATGCATAAAAGATAGACGATATCTCCGACACCACCAGCAACACCACATACAGCGACACTGTCGACATACAGTGAAGCTAGTTAGTCCAGTCCGAACATTGGAGCGGCACCAATGAAAAAAGCATGAAAAGGTGGATGCATGGCGAAAGACAGATATATTTCATACTGAGTACAACGGGAAAAAATGGGAGGGCAGAACAGCGCTAACTGCAAATAAAAAGTGGAAGCGATTACGGAAATGGAAACTACATGGTCTGTTAGATCTTGACGAGCTTCGTTACATGATTTCCTTATAGGCAGAGACCCATACCCAATAATGGGCGTCTAGCAAAGCAAAAAGACCTGGTCTAACTGTAATGTCGAGTCTTCCTATACCGGAAACATGCTCGCAAAGAGAAAGGGTGCCATAACCGATAGGCTCAGGAAAAAAGGGACAAAGATGGCAGTCCTGGCCCAACTATACTGTCAAGTTCTCCTATACCGGAAATACACTTGCAGAGAGAAAGGGTTCCGTACCCGATGAGCTCAGGCACAAAAGAGACAACGATTTTAGCCCTGGCCCAACTCTACTGTCAGGTTTTCCTATACCGGAAATACACTTGCAGAGAGAAAGGGTTCAGTACCTGATGGGCTCAGGCGCTATTGGGACACGGTCGCTCAGCTCGAGAACGCCTTGCTCTCAAACGCGTGATGTAAGACTCAAACTTGGGCAAGTGGTTCACGATGTCAGTGAATGACACCTCGACTAAGAGGGCGAAAGAGCCACGGTCCAGCTCTTCTGCTGAGTTCTTCCACTTAAGGAACCAGGCTCACGGATGAGAAACGGTTCAGTACCCGATGGGCACAGGCACAGTACGTCCAATTACACGAGGCAAGTTCATAGACAGTGGAACACCTTGTGTGAGACAGATGTGAGCAAAAATCGTCTGGGCGAAGAGTCACCAAACACATGCGTGCCTGGCTACACATAGGGAGGCTGTCACACACTAGGGGAGCCCACCCGAATTGTCAAGGCATGCCTAAATTGGATGTGCTAGGCCTACATGGCGCATAACGGTGGCACAACGTAATCACGCTCCCGGCGGAAATCGCACGGATATCCGTGCTGGTTGCAATGGAGCGAACGCAAAACAAAACATTCCTAAAAGCTTGCATATTCCCAGTGGCAGTATGTGGGTGTGAATTCTGAACAATCACCAGCAAAGTGAAAAATAAAATAGTAGCATTTGAAAAAAAATGTTACAGAAAAATCCTCAGAATAACATGGACCAAAAACATCACAAACATAGCCATCCTGGGAGAAATTAATGTAAAAGAATACTGGATAAACATCATAGGTCTTTCCAGAAAACTTCAATATTTTGGCCATATCAAAAAACGTCATGACGTCCTAGAGAAGACCATAGCGGAGGGGATATAATGCCAGGGCGACAAACAAGAAGATGGGCGCAAGACATCAAAGACTACCTGAACATGACATAAACAGAAAGACTGGGTAACGATTGACAGACGTTTCGAATGGCTGCGATAGCTACATCCTGCTCATGATATGCTTGCTACCTGAAGATGATAATTCAGGATTGATCTTCTTCTTCTTCAGCGTTCATTTTCAAACTCCCGTTGGATCTCTGTCTTACTAGATTTCCAGCAGGATGTAGTCCAGAGAATGGAAATGCGTTGTGTCGCCGTTTTATTTGCACCAATAGTCCGACACATACGTCTTCGGCGGGAGGATTGATTTTGAGAAGGGTTATTATATAAGGAAATTTGTTATAAAGGGATGCGCTATAGAGCAAACACTTTACACTACTTCAAGATCGTCATGTTGTACTGATGTATCTGCGCAATCGCTTCCAGATAGCAGCTCATATACAGGGTTTATTATAGCAAACACTGTGCACATGAGTGTTTACACCTCTTACTTGCACACAAGAAATTCTAACACTAGTCATATCATTACTAGACAAAACCACATAACCAACAGACTGGGTTGGGCCCAACAAAATATTCAGCGGTCAGTGTTTTATTTTTTTTACATACTGCAGATTTGATTACGCAAATGGTTCATAAATGTGTATTAAGATAGTTTCAGTGAATTTAATTCAACACGTACAGTGGTTGATGTAAAAACACATGCTGAATGTTTTTAATGATTGCTAGTATAGTTCATGTAGGTTTTTAGATAGAACAGATTATTAGGGATCACATCTTGAACATGAGAAAGATAATAGAGAAATCAATGTAGACATAAACACCTGTTTCATAGACTTTCATTTATTTTATCTCAATTTTTGTCTTGATAAAGGTCTTTTGGTCGAAACATCGATTTGTGTGTTATGTATGTCTTGAGTTATTAGCAAATCTTTATTACCTATTCCTAGATATACCCGTTTCATAGACTGCTCAAATACATTTGAAAGCGTAACACCGCCCGTGTGTTGCCGGGACCCGAGAAGTGAACAAAGAATAGCAACACTATTTACCTTCTATTAGCGTCTAAGGAGCTTATGGAAAAGAGTTGGCTGTCCCATCCCATTTAGGATCAATTATGCAAAGCCATGCAGAAGTCGGTGTGTCAGGCCGAAAGGTGCAGATATCGTAGCAATGCTGTAAACCACGGCACAACGCAATCAGTTCTGACTACGTCCTGCTAATCTACAGGAGTTTGAGAATGAACGCAGAAGACGAAAGAAGAATGCGTAACACAACAGACATTATAGGACACAGTGCATTTCCACTCTCCGAACTACACCCTGTTGGAAATTTAGTAGGACCATTGTTCTGCTACAATAGAGAACTAGCGGAAATTTGAGAATGAACGCTAAAGAAAGATTACTTATGGAGGGAAACGCTCCAGAGAAGAGAACAAGAGACATTCTAATACTACGAAGGACACGGGATATCAAAGGCCTTCAGAACATGACACTAGAGGAGACTGGACAGTTTGCACAGAACCGATGTGCTTACAGTGGCAGTGAGGACAATGTTCTGTAAAGGACACGTCACATACTTACTTTATTAAATGTCCATGTTTCAGTCATAAATTGCTACTGAGCTTTAAGTTTAGATTTACTGCCCGTGTCCTGGTCAAAAAATTTTCATTTGAACGGTTTTGATGTCTCCACCATCCTCTAAACTGTCCATGTTCGATCTTAAATTGTTTCTGTATACAGGGCCAATTATTAGGTGCAGCATTTTCATGCGTTCTTACGTAATCTCATAATGGGTATCTCTTTAACAGGACAGTTGCAATAATAAATTACCAGCAGGATATTGTTCAGAGAACGGAAGTGCATTTTGTTGCTGTTTGCGTCAACATCAGACTTCGGGGTGTTAATTACTTATTGATTGTTATTTTGCTTTTTTTAAAACACGTTGCTGTTTTGTTTAAATATTTTACATTCATGCTCATATTGCCCCTATTTGCAAGATCTCCGGCAGCCGTATCTGGAAGGAGGGTTGCATATTGGTCATTTTATGAGCATTATGCAATAATACTCTCAGTAGATGTTAGGGACTCGACATTGTTCTCGAGCGGACCCAGGGTTAGCAGATAACCAAGATTCTATCTATCTATACGCTGTAGCTCTCGTTTGCCTTGCGGCGTCAGGGGTGGAAGAGTTCTCTGGAGATGGCCTTCTTGTGTGATGTTTGTAAGCTTGTTCCTGTAGCTTCTTTGATATTTGTGATCTATCCTTTACATGGTCTGCATGTGGCTTTATAGCCGTTATGTCTGTGCCATGGCCATTTGTGACATGCTATCTGTTGGTAGCCTGTAAAAACCACGTGATCTGTTGTCTTTTGATGTGTTACAATACTGGTATTGTTTTGGTTATCTGTCTGAAGTTACTGTTTCTAATTCTATCTCTAAATGACATGAGTATTCGTCGCAGAAAAGATCCTAAACGTAGCAAATCCTCGTGCACACTGAAAACAAATATAGCAGCTGTGGTGTGTTTCTGGCCAACAATTTTAGGGATCAAGTAGATGGAATGATAATTAACTGCATAAAAAACAAACCTCCGCTGATAGTGTCGACCACAGTGGGCAGAGTCCCATAGATGACTGAAGTGCTGAAGGCAGATGTGTCCGCCCGAAAACATTTCAGCTAAGCTAAGATCACGACACAGCGTTTTCAGAACTGCATTCTACTAATCTGCAGAAGTGTGAGAAGGCCAATAGTTCTCGACCTGCTTTTGGGGAAAATATTACTCCGTAGCGCCTCTGGTACCTAAAATAAAGACCATTGCCTTTTTTAAGGTCACCAAGGCTTTTCAAGCTTTATCGCTATAATTATTGTTTCGTTTAATTAGTTAACAATCGCGACAATCTAATTGTCTCTTAGATCACTCATTTAATGATTAACTCAGTGGTTTGGGATATTCTGCGATCAGTTTCCTACGCTCATACAGGAATATGGGCCGCCTCCATGAATTCAGTCGTCAGCAGGAGGTCCTCACGGTTGCCCCACAGCTTCACCTTCAGATCTAAGTTTGGGATATAAAGAGAGTAAACCTAATAGTACACAGCTATGAAGGAAAATCACCAGTGCACTTGTTAATGCAGTGTCATTGCCCAGAAGTGATCACTGTGACACCATGGATGTTAAATGTATCATTACGCATTGCATCTGCATTCATTCTCAAACTTTAGTGCAGATTAGCAGGATGTAGTACAGAGAACAATGCGTTGTATCATGGTTTACAGCTTTCCTGCAAAATCTGCGACCTGACAATTCCACCCCATACCCTCCTTGTAACTTCTTACGCTGTGCATATACTCATGAGACAGCACATTGTGTACAGAAACTAGAAAAAAAAAATACAAACCAGCTGAGCATTTCTGATTTATTTGAAAACAAGACCAAACAAAAAAATACTTTACAATTATTTCAGCAGACAACATTTTTTGCATCGCCAAAAAAAGGGGGGATAGATTTGTAGCTCACACTGCTAAAATAAAAACATCTGGGCCATACAGACAGGATCCACCCACCTGTTAAACAGTTGTGATTGCAAAGTCTGACATAAAAATTGTGAAACACAACCACCCACAACAAAACAATTAGTGAACATGAACTTTACAACTTACTGTCAAACACAAAGCTATATACAAGATATTTATAAGACAAATGATTTGAGACAATGTAACTTGTTTTCTTTAAAGCCAGATATACCAGCAAGCAAAATATATGGATATGCACTCCTGTGAGTTAGTGAGGGTAAACAGCAATTATATCTATACTGTATGTAGGCAATCTTTGTTACCACATAAATATTGTCAGCCTACGCTTTTAAGCATCAGGGGTAGAAGAGTTTTCTGGAGATAGCCCTTGTGTGTGTTGAGCATATTGTGGAATTTGCCGCCTTTTATTGTAGTGGTCAGCCTCTAGGTCTGTCTTCACTAGACAATCCCAATGTAATTACTGAAAACAAAAACTGATGTGTCTGGCCACATCTCAAGTGGATGTGTATACCATAGATTAATATACAATAATGGAAGCTCAAAGCAATGGCTGGAAATGGTTTAACTGTCAAAACTAGCCATTAAAATACACAACTTCATGGACCACAACAAATCCGACATTAGGTCCATAAATGAAACAAAACAAACAAAAAAAATCACAATATTTCTTCTTTTTTCAAATATGCACTAGCCAGTGTTGCCAAGGTCCATAAGAGGAACAAAGAATAGTGACACTATTACTGCACAGCATGTTGTAAAAAAGGTGAGAGGTTTTGACTTCCATCCGATATAGTAGTGCTGCAACCGATGGAAGGCAAAATTATTTATGGAGTATATAGAATTTCTTTGAACCGGCCCTTGTTTTATATACAAAATTGTGTTTACAGAGGCTTACTAATAAAGGTTGAGCCTCACTGATATAGTCAGTGATTCAGAAGTTTGTGTCAGGCAGAACGGCACACTTATCGCAACCAAGTAGTACACAATTAGAAATCATTGTTATCTGGTCTAAATCTTGCTGAACGAGGAAGTGAAATCTCTCTGGTGTAGCGGTTAGATATTCACTTTGGTTTGAAGAGGTCATGGGTTCAATCATCTTGTTTACTAAGTGGATATTTTTCAGAGAAAAATCCCTTGGGATAATTTCTTAAAGCGGTGGAGATAAATGTTTACAGATGTAATGTTTACCACAAAGGTCCTTGGACAAGCCAAACCTGATCACTAGGTATTTGATCATATCTCGTCTCAGTTGTAAAGCCATGTATCATGGTTTTCTCTTGTGTTCATTCTGCAAATTAGCAGGATATATTAGCTGTCTGGAAAACGGTGTCTGCATAGCTGTGTTTTTTGGCCACCCTGAAGGTGGGCACAATTTTGCATAGGCGATGATCTCGCATGTGACATGCCCAATGAATTTGACTGCATATTAAGAATTGTCAGAAATATAGAATGGTCATCATTATGTGCCATGCCAGCGGTGTAGGCGATCATGGCTCTC
Organism: Meghimatium bilineatum; assembly: GCA_034231615.1. Classification (NCBI taxonomy): domain Eukaryota; kingdom Metazoa; phylum Mollusca; class Gastropoda; order Stylommatophora; family Philomycidae; genus Meghimatium; species Meghimatium bilineatum. Next base: position 29,688,202 of record CM067315.1, on the reverse strand, counting down.
CACTGCTTTCAATTTCCTGTATTATGTATCAAGATCATTGTTGTTTCCCTGCCGTGCCAGGTTATCAAACTGCCTGGACTACTAGATGGAAAATAAGTTCTCTGAAGCATGACTCAAAGCAGAAATTGTAAGAGTAAAATACTGTCCAGATTGTGGTATCACACCCGACAGCCACATTTGAGTTCAACAATCAACAAGGACTTTGTAAAAGTAGGGTATTGGTTGAGCTATCATTTTGTGCTCAAGAGTTTACTTGTTCAATTGAATTATGCAGAACCTGACATAGGGAGGTAAGAGTGACAATTCATACCCTAGGGTTCTATCACCGATTTAATATTTCTATTATATTACTCTGTTGCTAGATTAACCTGTAAACAAGGAAAATAAGTCTCCAAAATATACAAATAATTTGTTATAACAAAGAGAGAATTAATTTGACATAAACTTGAACCTCATGAAATAAACACACCCATCAATAATTGTTCATTATAATCTCAGTAAACAGAATATAACATCAGCATAGTCCTAATTATGGTCTAATAGTTTCAGCAAAACTATATTTACTAGATTGAGCTCAGTGGTGCAATCAAATTACATTAGTTAAAATACAAACCCAGAACTCATTGGCAACATTGAGAAAATAATGAATACACATTTTTATTCACTGGCAACACTGAAAAACTATAGAAGACAATTTGTCATTAGTTGAATGAATCTTGATAAATTCAGATGTGATCATTCCCTCATAATATTCTTTCGTTCGCTAATGATTCTATATCTGCAGTGTTATTTCTTGTATAAATACACAGTGTTTTCCATTTCCTCACAATATAAAGTGGCCAATTGAAACATCTTAGTTTTTCTTTACTTTAGCCAGGGAGGATGAAATCTCTGCTGAGCTACATTTAAGAAGCAGAGCCTAGGAGCACATGCTGTCTGTACTCACAGATTTGACTGTCAACATATATAAATCAGTCACGCCCATAGTAGCCAGTACCAAGTCAAATGGAGTTTTGTTACACACCCTCCCCCCCTAACATCGTGTTATCACCATTGAAATTTGATGGTGCATTTGCATAAATAAAACATGTTTGTTCTCTACACTAGAACCTGATGCTGAAAATCTAGTAGGAAAATCTGCTATAAAAGAAATCTGGCAGGACGTGAGAACAAACAGTATTTATGGCCCCTAGTTCTAGTGATCATTCAGGTAGAATTGAAGGAATCTCATTGTTAATGCAAACAATATTTACACATAGATTTATACGAGAATGGTGTAGATTTTATTGATAATTTGGTACAATCTGCGAAAGTAATTTGGTGAGCAGAAGTTGAAAAGCTGACCAGGAATGAAAAATTGACACAGCACATCATAAAATTAGACCGATCATTTCTTTTAAGAATAAAAGACAAAAACACACCCAACAAAGATAATGTATTGCTTTGCTGTATATACTGTACAAATTGAACACAAAACTATATTTGCTGCAAAAAAATAATCAACCAAGCAGTGTTCCCATTAAGACAAAAAAAACCAAACAAATTTGCTTTAATTATAACCTGTGAATTTACAGGGTTTAATCTGGGAAGAAAATATAAACTATAAACCTGTCCAGTTTCCTTCAAAAAAAGTGTATGAGGCAGTTATGGAAAGTTGAAAATATACAAAAATTAGTGACAAAGGTCACAACATGTTACATGAGAATAGTACAAGACAAGGGCAGTGAATACGTCTAGTTCTGTCTCCAAAACTATGAATTAGGACAAAGGCAGTAGAAAAAAACGTTTCATACTCCATAAGAAAAACAGCAAAAAAGGCAGTGACAATGAAACAGGTTGAGAAAATACCCTAAAACATATGTCAGGTATTTCTCCATTCATATATGATTACATTCTAACATACACCAGCTGTGATGTTTCAGCTGCTATTGGTACCCAAAATATTATATATGTGTGAGGTATTAACGTGCTCACAACACTGAAACTAGGAATTATAGGTACGGGTACTCAAGAAAAGTTTTTTTTCCCCTCACACTTAACATACTCAACTCATCAGTGAGTCATAGACAATTCAGAAGGTGACAGGCACACATCTGAGTTACATGTTCATACTTCAAATGGGATTTCTGTGACATGCCTGTGGCACACAGCAGCAAACTGTAAAACTAATATCTTGGAACTCATAGCAGCTTACTGTATGTAGTTTCATGCACAAATCCCAAAAGCATAGAATATGTACATTATCCATCATTTAAAAAAACTTGCCACTGAACAAATCACTTGCATACATTATATCTAGCAAAGATAATTTCGGATCATCTGACCTTTTATTCACAAATGCAACACCCTGCATAGATATTTAATACCGCAGTCCGATATGTACATATATACTAACATATTCATAACAATAATGCATAGGCCACTAGGAAATGCTAAATAAATTACTTTACAATGCTGCTTGATATCTGAGCTTGAAGATTCCGCAACTGATTGCGGAGAAGTTCTTTCCTCCGTTGCTCTTTTATAATGTCATCTTCTTGTTGTCTATCCCGCCTTTGCAGGTCACGAATGTGTAAAGTCGCTTCATTCAAGATGAGGACTTTGGAAGCTTTCACTTGATTGGCAATTTTCGGCACCTCGTCACGAAGATCTATAAATAAATCTGCAAGTTTTTGACGACGATTTCTCTCCAACTGATTATGGTGGTGTTGTTTTTCTTTATCAGAAGCGTCCATGGAAAATTGCTTCCGTTTGTAGATTCGCTTGGACATTACTGTTGGTCTGCCTGTCTCTGTGGATGATGGTGATGAAGGGTATGATGTACAAGCTCCTGGGCTCATGGCATAATCATGAAAGTTTACACTATTGCTACTACAAAGTACATGGTAGGAAGAAGATTGAATCTGAACCCTGGCATGAAATTTCCTTTCCTTTGATAGTTTTCGTTTCTGTCCAAAACATTCTGAACGATATGCAGAAGTATTTTCCGGGAGAGATGATTCATGTGTGATGAGTGAGGCTGATGACTGGGCAATGATGCGTCCTGTATTGGCGACGGACTTTGATAAGATGCTCAGTAGGCTGCCACTCTTAAGTTTCTGAAGTGGACTAGGAGAAGATGATGGACTGATTGCTGGAGATGAGTCCTTAGTGGAATATCCACATGAATCCATGGATCGTGGAGCATCTGTGACAGTTTCAATGTCGACGTCACTGTCGTCACCTGTCAAGACAAACAAAATGTTATTTTAATGCAATAACTAGAAGTTATAGCATATCAAGAATATATTTAACTAATGTTAAATGTTTACATACCACAAACACGTACAATTACATTGATAACTACAATATGTGCAATGGGCTTTTGAACTAGAATTACATTTGAGATGCACTCACTAACCATTCTCCAATTGGGCAAACACTAGGCATATATGTACAAGGGGTGGCCAAAAAGTTTTTGCAGTTTACTAAGAAATTGTAATGACAGGCAGGATTTGCTGTGCATCATTTTATAGATGCACTATTGGATGGCAATTTCAGCACTCGTGGCTCACACAGTGCGGCACATGGAGAAATTGGCGTGAAACATTTAATTTCATATGATGAAGTAGGTGATGCGACCAGGATAACCAGCTAGAGTGATGAGAAAGAAGATTATATAATCTGCTGAATCGTAAGTAGATTAGCTCTTGACAGCCCATAACATGTCTGACAAAAATTATAGGTTCTTCAGTTGTATAACTGAACGGACACCAGGACTCATATGTTCTCAAAGGAATGGGTGTGTAGTGTATGGGGTTAAGAACGCATGTTTAATTCCTGAAGGAAGGCATTCTAATAATGCTCAAAAGTAGTTTCTGCATTTGTTTTTAAACACCTGCAGATTAGCAGGATTAAAACCCCAAGAATGGATATGTTGTTATGGTTTAGTTTTGCAATATCTACGCTTTCTGAGGGAGACACTTGAGGGCTACAGTTTTTAGGTCATTTCACTTCTTTATAGGATGGGACAGCTAGCTCCACCCAATAATGCTCTTAGTCACCTCTTGTGACACTCATGGAAGGTAAATTGTTGCTTTTCTGTACTTCCCTTTCCTGTCAAGGCAGCACATCAATGTCTTATAGACATCATTCACTTATGAGCAATTATACTGTTGAGAATTAACCACATTGAGAATAACATGGCGTGAAAAGATAATTGTAGGTATTAAGACAAGTAGATACTAGAAAATGTACGTTAGGACTATTTTCTTCCTCAGCAATTATTCTCATACTAGTTGCTCACATTTTTGCTACGATATCTACACATTTCAGCCTGATACATCCAACTTGGGCATGACTTCTGGTCAATGACTATAGGGAATGGGACAGTCGACTCAACAGATGAACCTATTCACCTATTAGGACATGCATGGAAGGTAAACTGTTGCTATTCTTTCTCCCCCAAAGCCCGCCAGAAACACAGGCTCCTGCTGCCTTAAGGAAATGAATATAGATGCCCATCCCAATCTACTAGATGGAAAAATCATGGAACTGACAGGAAGGTCTCTGTGAAACAGACTGGGGAATCTACTGCCTGAATAAAACCTTTCTATACATGACTAATCAGACTGGATCTATAATGAATGCAGAGATGGGGAATCCACACTATGCATATAGGACTACCTATGTTAAAAGCAGAATATCCAAAAAGCTGAAAACTGACAAGACAGACCTGTGCAACTGTGGACTGAGCCCAGGGACTGCAGAACTCATGGAGAGGGAGAAAATACGGCCTACTGAGATTTCTAGACTTGATGGGTTTCATGGATGACCGAAAATGAATCACACAATTTACTGAAACTATTGATGCTGTAACCTGATACCTAACTGAAGAACAATGAAGATAATGAATGCAGAAGAAAAAAATATAAAAGATCAATCTAGAAGTATGAACAAAGATGAGATATCACGATCAGCAACTGATGAAAAGAAACTTGAAATGGCATCAGTGTTAATTCTTAAACTCACTGGATCTTTTGTAGCAGAACAATGGTCTTAGTTTCAACAAGATAATAGTTCAGAGAATCAAAATTCATTGTTTTATTTGCGACAATAAACAGACGATGCAAGGTCCACTTCCGCATTTGTTCTCAAACTTCTACAGACACAGGATTAGTCCAGAGAAGTCAATTATGTGTCATGATTTACAACTTGGCATGATATCACCTTTTTGCCTGACACATCGGACTTCAGAATCACTTTTACCCCCTACAAGATGGGGCAGTCAACTCCACACACCCACAACCTGTTTAGTCACATTGTTTCTTACAGTGTGCATTGCAGGTATCACTACATTTTACTCTTTTCATCCTGGCAACACAGGCATGAAGTCTACAGAAGTTTTAAAAAAATTATTAAAATCAAATGTACCAGTTTGTTACTCCTGAGCATAGATTATCAACAATCTATCATCTTGTTTGATCTTAAGTTTACCCTAATACTTCCAATTTTGTCCATGTCTTACTTCTCTTTCTTTTTTATATGTATATCTAACTTTCCTCCATGTTGTGGCTGTCTTTCTCGTTTCATGTGGGTTCCAGAACAATGTCAGTATTACAATACTTGGGTTATCATTCGCTTTTCTGAACAAACATTCTATTACCAGCACAATTGAAGCTTATAAGAATCATTATTTTTATATCTTTCCATGAAAGTTACTAATTTAGATTAACATATTCCCATTGCGTAGCATCCTGATTGCTGTGGTGTGCCTCTGATCGTCTGTCTTCAGCACATGTAGGCCTACTTTCTAGGGCAGACTATGGTCTTGCTCGATTTTATCATGACACGGTCAGTCATGATCAGCCTGTTAGCTGAACTATGCCCCCAAACTCCCTGCAAGGCTCTGGCCTCGATGGGGGTTCCTCAATACAATTTAAACTTTTGTAAATAAGACAGTACAAATATAGAAAGATAAATTACCTGCAGCAGTATCAGACTGTGTCGACGGTGAAGGTGTTTCTGGAAAAGGGACATCCTGCGATGAATCATCATCAAACAACCCAGGCCAGCAAGCAGAACTTTTAGAAATCATAAAATCTGGTTCCTCTTTTTTTGGTGTGTTCCAGGCGCTGAATATTTTCGTATCCTTAATTTTCTGCCGCGTAAGGTCTTCACGGTCAGAGTCATAATCTATTGAGCCAATCAAATGTCCAAGCATATTGCTGGGTCTTCCATTTACATTCTGATCAGATATATTTGTTCCCATGAAGGGGTCTTGGCGTTCAGAAACCCTGTATTTATTATATTTATTCGGTGAATTTGCACAACTATTACAACCGTCTTCACATTTAATCCGATGCAATTTAAGCCCAACATCGTTATCTTGGCTATCTAGGTACTTTATTAAATCCATTGGAAGTTCATTGTCTGGTAAATCTGTATCACTTTCAACAAAATCAACATTTCCTGATAAGAGAAACTGAAATGATGACTCCATAATATTTGTGATATCTTCTGGATCATTGGAACTATCACCAAGTATCACTAGATCTGGTGGCATAACGACGGCCTGCAGAAGAAACAAAATTTGACAAATATAGCAACAAGAATCAGGCTGAGGGAAAAAAAAATACTAGGTCTCTAAATGATTTATTAAATGATGTTTCCATATCTTACTAAGGCTGGCTACAACTGACCTATGAGTATGTGAATATGTTGTCATAGCTAGTTTGTAGTCCTAACATTTCATAAGTCAGAAGTTATGTTCCATTTCAATTTGTCTCTGCCTATCTTCTTGTCCCTCCAGTACCTTCAAGTATGGTCACCAACAAGATCTTTTATAATGTGTCCAAATATTTTATGATTTTTTGGTTTAAAAGTAATTTTTAATCTGCAGTGCTGTCAGAACCTCACTATATATTTATATCACTTTTCACATCAACGATTGATTATGATTAGGTATATTTGATTTTGTGCCCAAAATAATAATTGATGGTATATATAATGTTAGTCCTACCGACGACACATGTTACAGTTCAATGGTCATATTTCTAAGTATTTTTATGTTTAGAGGTAAATGACAGTAGACTACAAATTCACAAATTAATTTTTAAAATGCAATACGATATGGCCTACACACCAGAGTCGCGCCCACTGGTTGCTTAGTTACCATTTATTTTACAATGTGTGTAGGCTAATAACTAATAATATTAATGTATACAAGAATGTTTAGCGTATATAAAAAGAATAACTTACTTAGCCTATACTAAATTAAAAAATCTTTAATTATTCTAATTAAACGAGTGATGTAATAATATAACATTACACGCTATCACAAGTTGAACGCCCGTGAATTCTTCAGTTCTACTTAATCTAGTGCCACGTGAAAGTCACGTTGCGCTTGTGCCCTAGTTACTAAACCCGGACGTTGAGGCTGTTTCGCCAAGAAGGCGTTATAACGTTGTTACAAACGGCCGTTTCTGACTTGTTTTATCAGTTAAATTACATGAGTTTTATATAAATTCCGCATTAAGTAACGGCACCTATAAAAACTGGTTAACCTGTATATTCATTACATTCACTGCATACTACATATTCGCAGGAATTGAAGTTTAGTCACACAAAATAACAGCCTACAGTAAATATCGCTAGTATGACTATGGCTACTTGTAATAAGAATAAGAGGTAACACTGACATGAAACTCATTAAATGTGCACAACTTGTAACATGGTATATGAAAATATAACGACTTACCATCTTGCCTACTTCTCTGGTAAAATCACTATGACAGTTTGAATTCAGAACACCCGGCATTACACTTGAACTTTGTGAGAGCCAGCTCCAAAATGCGCTGCTGATCTTGTCCGTGTACGACTGCTCGTTATAGATTAGCATGCCGCGCCAGTGCTAGTATTACTACGCACAGGCTCATCATTTTCATTCAAGGTCACACTATACTACACTTAAAACGTTACTATCCAATTAATCATTTATTTAATAATGTAAAACTTATGCAACTATCGTTAATAAATAGTAAAATAGTTTGAAATTAATAGTTTATTTGAAGAATTATGAAATAATTTACGTTGTTATATTGTTGGCGTAGAGTTTTATTTTAGTAGGTCGTCTTGAGAAAATATGGCGGGAAACATGTAGGCGGAGTCATGAATATGCAGTTGGCTCTGCGCCAATGAAATAGTAAAGAAATTTGTACTAACACTTGTTGAGCGTATTCAATGAACGTATTCAACCTCTACCCCAACGTGATCCGCAAACCTCCACCACTTCTCTATCTCAGTGACTGAGTTCTGATTATAGAAACAACCTGGTGACTTAGTTTGCTCGTGTCTTCAGTTTTTCTCACTTGTGATTTTATCATGTTTGTCCAGCTGACCATGTTTAACGAAAGTTGTCAAAAAAGGAGGAAAACAGAAATAGACTTTAAAACACAATCTTTTGTTGTGTATTTCATCCCAATCTATTCCCGTGCGTCTACCTACATATATATAAAAAAACATCCAGCTATTTGTGAGACTCTTTGTGAGATGTATTTTTTTTTCTTCAGTTTATGTTTTTTGCGTCACATTGGTTCGTTGATTCTTGATAAAGGTCCCGATTGGACCATAGCCTGAAAGATTCCTCGTTCCTTCGTTTGTTGCTTCTCATTCATAATATTTTGTTTTGATATTTCTTAGTTGTATTAGCAATCTTCTTTTCTTTCGTTTGCTAATAATGTCTATATCTGCAGTGTTGTTTCTTTTATAAATTGGACATTTCTTGTTTTGTACCATAAAGTTTAATGAATACCAACAGTTTACATTATCAATGGTCTTATTGTGTCTACATAATTACATATTTTGACATCGCCAGTGTGTTGTCGGGGCCCGAAAGGGGAGCAAAGAATAGCAACACTGTTTACCTTCATGCATGTCGTAAGAGGCGACTAAGGAGGTTATGGGATGGAGTTTGCTCTCCCATCCCAAATAGGATCAGTGACCCAAATGTGCTGAAGTCGGATGTGTCAGGGCGAAAGACTATCGCAGCAATGCTGTAAACCATGACACAATGCATTCCGTTCTCCGGACTAAATTCTGTTAATTTGCAGGAGTTTGAGAACGAACGCAGAAGACGAAAAAGAAGAATATTTTGAGATAAACGCTCAATGGATCCTTCCATTGCAAATCTGTTGTTCTATCAGTTGGTTAAGTAAAATGTGCCACTTAAGGCGAGATACGCCCTTTCAATCGCGAACGTTAGTCCAATTTAGTTATAGCCAAGCTTTTATAACCATCAAAAAAATAATGGAGGCTGCGGTTCTGATAATCCAGCAACCACAATCTCCGTTAGTAAGAATGATAATATTATTCTGTACGTAGTTTGTATCCATCACGCCGATTTGTTGACATTCCTAAGGGGGAACAAAGATTAGTGACACTGTTACCATTCATGCATGTTGTAAGTGGCGACAAATGAGGCTTAGGGTTGGAGTTGGCTGTCCCATTCCATGAAGTGACCTAGAAGCGATGCTATAAACATTGTCACAAAATATTCCGTTATTAGCACTACATCTTGTGACTGTGCGTGAGTTTGAGAAAGAAGAATATTTATCTTGTGTTGCTTTACTTGTATACACAATGAGACTAAATCAAGTTAAGTTTATTAAAGAAAAATCGTAGTGCAGCAATCGGGATTTAAACCAGGTACGCTCAGATCGGGGTGCGGAGTGGTCGAACACGGAAAAAAACTTGTTGACTCCAGTTACGAGGCCAGTGAGTGCCATCTGAGCTGGCCTTGTTCAAATCCCGATTGCTGTATTATGATTTGTGTTTGCTAATAAACCCTCGATGCTTCCATATTATGCCTATATATTTTCTGTTTGTTAACTTTGACACTGCACGGGATAGAGCAGTGTTTCTCAACCTTTTTCTGATGCCTCCCTATGTGACATATACACATTTTTTTATATTACAAAAAAAAAAAGAAGTCTAATTACAACTTGTTCAAATTGCTCCTCTGAACAATCATATTGCCCCCTTGTGGGGCGTGGGCCCCACGTTAGGAAACATTGGGACAAAGCACACAAAAAAGAGAAAACCACTGCTCTTCTTTCTTCTTCTTCATGTTCATTCTCAAATTCCCGCTGGATCTCTCTTGTAGCAGGACAATGCTCCTAGATATCCAGCAGGATGTAGTCCAGAGAATGGAAATGCGTTGTGTCGCCGTTTTTTTCGCAAATAGCCCGACACATCTGTATTCGATAGTGCTCTTCTTTCAAAACAGTTGACACCAAACTAACTTGGGAGAGAGTGGAAGGCGCTCCCTGAATTTGGGGTTGAGATGATCTCAGATGGGCGCGGAGTAATGTATGAGGTAGTGTATTTAATTGAGGCGTTACAGAAGACCTTCCAACAGAATTAATTAGGACCCCATTCGTTACGTTTTTGCTTATTGTTGGGTTTCGGTTGATCACTATTTATAAACTTGGAGTCATCTTGGCTTTTTTTGGCATGAGATTCTAGGTATATAAATAGTGACCAACCGATCTCCAAACAATAATGAAAAATCTTTCTCGATTGGGTTCGTTCTGCTAGATCCAGCGGGAGTTTGAGAATGAACGCTGAAGAAGAAGAAGAAGAATGGGTTCCTAATTAATTCTAATGGAAAGTCTTTATAGGTGAAGGTCATGATTAATGATATCAATGCTGTTAGGTTTATAAATATATGTTTAAAAAGTTTTTTAACTGTTATTCCAAATACAAATTATTGTTATAACCATATTTCATTAGTGAACAACAACAACAAAAAATACAGGACTGATACAATAAAATACTTGTTGAGAATTACATTTCTACAGTGACTCATCTCACTTTTCTGGTGATTTTCATTAGCTTTCAACACAAATTGACCAATTAAAATCACCGTAAAAGTCAAATGCGTCATTTTAGAAAGATGTTAATTCGCCGTGTGTTGCTAAGGCCCAAGATGGAAGCAAAGAATAGTAATAGTTTATCTTCCATGCGCGTCGTAAGAGTCGACTGAGGGGGGTTATGGGATGGAGTTGACTATCTCATCCCATATAGGGTCAGTGACCCAAAGCCATGCAGAAGTCGGATGTTCCAGGCCGAAAACGGCAGATATCGCAGCAATGCTGTAAAACATGACTCAACACATTACGTTCTCCGAACTATATCCTGCTAATATGCAGGAGTTTGAGAATGAGCACAGAAGAAGAAGAGGAAGAAGAAGAAAGATGATCTTGCATGACTTAAACGTACAGGATCGCTGGTAATGTGACACATGCATAAAAAATATCGTACTGAAGCAAATACTGAAACTAGCTCATACACAGACTTGCTGTTTCTTGGAATTATGTGTGAAGTCGTATAGTACATTTAAAAGTGAAAGTGATATATTGTTTGTTTATAATTTTGTCCATTTTTTAAATAGGAAAGTCTATATTAGAAATGAGATTATACGATCATACATAACGAGCAACTTTGGGACTGTTCAATCATACACTGGATTACGTCAAAGGGGAGGGGCTAAACAAGTTTGACAGTTAACGAGATGGAATGTGGTGATCCAGAAGCAATTCTACAGTCTGGTATGTCAGACCTAAAGGCGCAGATATCGCAGTGAAGTTGAAAGCCATGACAGCTCATACCGCTGTTCCGACTATATCCTGCTGATCTGCAGGAGTCTGAGACCGAACGCAGAAAAAAAAGAAGAATCACACGCATAAGCCATGAATGATATTATTCTGTCTAAACCAGTGTTTCCCAATGTTAGGCTGAATTGGGGGGGGGGGGGGGGGGGGCGCACGTCCCACAGGGAGGCAATTTAATTGTTCCTGTAGGAGATTGAGGGGGCAAATCTAAATAATTTTGGAGGTATAATTCAATTTTTGAATTATATAAATATGTTTATGTTACATGGGGGAGGGGAGGGGGGGCATCAGAATTAAAAAAAAATACTTTATATAATAGTGGTAAATCCATCGTAAATAAACAGGTTGTGAAACACTTGTCAAAACACTAGTCTAAACACTTGTCTAAACACTTTAAAATAAAAAATTTGACTATAGATTATGAATTTCAATGTTATAACTAACAGATCTGATGTGTAGCTTTCTCCGCGCAAAGAATGCATTGTCGATAAATTCTTGGTATGTTTTATTCAATTCCGAAACTATTTCTTGAAAACAATATTGATCGTTTGTTACTTGGGCCGTAAAGGCGGGGGGGGGGGGGGGGGTGGCAAAGGATAACAACACTATTAACCTTCCATGTATGTCGTAGGAGGCAACTATACAGGTTTTGGGGTGGAGTTGGCTGTTGCATTTTATGTAGGATAAAAGTGACATAAGTTCCTTATCTTCAGAAAAGAAATTACAGAGTTTCGAGAACAAATATCTTCGTAGGATAACTAACACCCATTGGAGTGAATTCAAATCGAGTGATAAAATCAGAGAAGAGACACATCAAATTTCATCACAGAGGTTATCAGAAAACGTCGTTGGTCCTACATCGGGCATGTCCTACGCGCAGACATCAACAGAATACACCACCAATCTCTTGAATGTATACCTACAGGCAAAATAACCAGGGGTAGACCAAAGGAAACACTCAGAAGTACAATACTTAGAGAAAGTAAAACAATCAATATCCATACTATTCAAGAACTGCACAGAATAGCTTTGAACGGACAGAATTGGAGAGATCTGACCTCTGCCCTATGCGCTAACTTCAGTGCAAAAGGAAAAATAATGGGAAAATAAACCAGTGACCTAGAGATCATGCTGATATCAGACGTGTCAGGCCGAAAGGCACAGATATCACAGCAAATCTGTAAATACAACACAACACATTCCGCTCTATGAACTACATTTTTAGTAATCTGCAGATGTTTGAGAACGAACGCTTACGGAGACAGCAATACAAGGAAATGTTACTAAAATGAACACATCATCTTGAATCTGGCGAACATTCATCATCGTAGCCTTACGCTCATATGCTGCTACATATATGAAAGTGTACTTGAACTGAAAGAGATTCACACATTCCCAAAGGATCAAGCACTTTAAAATTATAATAACAGGTCAACTGTATCAATGTGTGATGCGTGAGAAAAAAAATATTGATATGGCAACGCTTGATTTTTTTGTAATCACAACCTTGAAACAACCCTCAAACCTCATTAACCGCCTCTTACAACATACATGGCAAATATCACTATTTAATTTTCTCCTATTTCAGGCCACAACAACTCGAGCAGTCTAGTTGTAGAATTAGATAAAGTAAAGATGTCTGCACCACCAACTCAAACGACAGTGGAATTGGAGGTCCATTACAGCCATTCTTCGATGCGTACACTGAACTTGATTATAATGGTATGATAATGATTAGCCTAAGGCAGAAAACCATGACACTCAAGTACAGTTTTCGTAGTATACCGGACTTCAGCGCCGCTGGCCAATTAATGTCATAGAAATTCTATGTAACAATTATGAAGGAAATGTCAAGAGAAACTTTAAGGAGAGGTATTTATTTGTATCTGGACCCAGCTCTTTTTTGAGTTATTTATAACACTGAATGATTTATCCCTACATGAGTTATTCTGCCGAAGACGGATGTGTCGGACCATTGGCGCAATTAAAACGGTGACACAACGCATTTCCATTCTCTGGACTACATCCTGCTGGAAATAGTAGGACCATTGTCCTGCTACAAGAGATATCAAACGGGAGTTTGAGAATGAACGCTGAAGACAAAGAAGATTCCTACATCAGATTCTGGTTGGAATAGACTAGTACAGAGCAAGATTTAAGATATTTCTTCTTTTGCGTTCGTTCTCAAACTCCTGCAGATTAGCAGGATGTATCACGTAGAGAAAACCATAATGGAGGGGATGATGCCAGTGGGATGAACAAGAGACAGACCAAGGGATGATGCCAGTGGGATGAAAACGAGACAGATCAAGAAGAAGATGGATGCAAGATATCAACGACCACCAGAACATGACAATAACAGAAATGAAGACTGGCTCAATCAAGATAGACAGAAGTTTCGAAAAGGTAACTGCTACATCCTGTTCAGGATATGCTACATGATGATGATCTGGGCATGTTTTGACGTTGCTTAAAGAACGACTGTTAGATATATGTGGACACAACGCTTGACCATGAATCAAGTCAGTCGCCCATAAGTTGATGATATCTGAAAGGGGAGCACATAATAGAAACGTATTTTACCTTCCATGTATGTCGTAACGCCCGTGTGTTGCCGGTGTCCGAAAGGGGAGGAAAGAATAGCAACACTGTTTACACTCCATGCATGTCCTACGAGGCGACTAAGGAGGTTATGGCATGGAGTTGGCTGTCCCATCCCATATAGGCTCAGTGACCAAAAGCCATGATGAAGTCGGATGTGTCAGATCGAAAGGCGCAGCTATCGCATCAATGTTGTAAACATGACTCAACGCAATCCGTTCTCCGGACTACGTCCTGCTAATATGCAGGAATTTGAGAACGAAAGTAGAAGAAGAATCAAGTCAGCGAGTCTCGGAGGAGTTTGGTTTAATAGTAGTAACAAACGTGGTGACTGGACGCTTACGCCGTAGGGCAAAGAGTGTTTTAAATCTTCTTCTTCGGCGTTCATTCTCAAACTCCCACTGGATTTCTCTTGTAACAGGACAATGATCCTACAAGATTTCCAGTTTAATGTAGTCCAAATAATGGAAATGCGTTGTGTTGCCGTTTTATTTGCGCCAATGGCCCAACACATCCATCTTCGGCGGTGTTTTTAAAAATCAAACCACAGTAACTAAGTATGCATACATTTTGGCATCTGGTGGTAAAGACTAAGCACCTATAGCTTTGCCGGAGTGCAATGATGTTCTGGAGAACCTGTTAGCTCGCAAGAGTTGAGAACGAATACAGAAGAAGAGAAACTACTGTTTATTTTCTAAACACAACAAATAAATCAAATTGTATCGCCGGTGCAACCAACCACCAGCTATATATATATGTTTCTACAACGCTGAATATGGTCACAGGGCAGAAAACAGAACTCTCCAGTTCGTGTGGTGCAATACTACCGTGTGTAATTTTTGAATGTAGTTGAGAGCAATAGTCATACCCCCATTGATGGTTGTTTTGGTAGAGTCTCTGTTGGTCTTTTTTCTTTTGTTATCTGGTACTCAGCGAGGGAGAGGAAATGGCTACCGACCTCAAATAATAGCAGATCCACACGCATGCGGTTGCGTCTGTGGGTCTCACCACTGGCCCACTAAACAAACCAATCATGCAGCAGAAAACCTTAGTAGATGACATGTCGTTATATTGAGCAGTATTTAACCTATTGAGCCTCTCTTATGGAAGCTTCGTAGCATGTCATCTATACAATTATAGACCTCCTCTGTATAGAAGACTCCTTCAATAGGCATTTCACTAAGCCGAAAGCTGAAGTCCCCTGGGTATGCAAGAAAGCTCAGAAAAACCACCCCACTGCACATAGGAAGTAAGAGCTAATCGCTCGCAATTTCTGGGGTTATCAAACAAACAAACATAGCAGAGCCACTGAAATGTTGGATCGCTAACATCTAACACCCCGTACTTAATTAATAAATGTTATGGTTTAACTTTTATGGGTTTACTACTCATTTTAATGCTTGTAGTGGCGGTCTTTTTGTATTTTTCTAAGTGCAATACGTCGATTGTTTTTTTTCTGCTTGTTGTTGTAGAAACATTGCTTTCAAATGTATAACTGTAAGTGATATCGGAAATAGTTTCTTCTCCCAAGACCAGACAAATGGAGCATACTTCGTGGAACAACACCACAACTGACAAACGTACGCGCATATCACTATATATTTATTACTGCTAATAGTAAGACCCATTATCCATTAAGAGGAGCTACATTGGAGACATCAGTAAAAAAAACGTCCTCTAAATACTTCTGTTCTGATTCATTCGGATGAGTATAGAAAAATAATGCCCCACCGTACTATGATGTTATCAATCCAAGAATTTCTCTCTCCGCTGCAGCTCCTTCAACCCTCGACTGTTCCTTGCAAAATAGTAATAGAAGTAATTGTGCTGCAATATCATTGCATAATATTAGCTAATGTTATGTTATGTTCCTCCAGGGCCATAGGCGGCGCATAGGGCAGAAACCATAGCTTTCCATTTCTGTCTTTGTGTTGCCAGGTCTTTCAATTGTTGCGTGTTGTTTAGGTTCATTGACATGCCTTCTCTATTAATGGTTCTTCGTAGAGTTTCTCTAATTAGCTAATGGGCAGCTGATAAACTAGCTAAGAGAGGTGCTGCCACTCCGCAGTTTCAGTAAAAAATCCCCATACAAACACGCAAACAAATTCTAAGAAACAACTACAGGCAAGAATGGGTAAAACAGTGGGCCATCTCACAGACTGGATGCTCACTATATGATCACTAACAGAAACTCAACCTAATGGACCCTCTGAGACAACTCGAGCGAGCAAACGTCTCATATTCCAACTAAGAACAGGCCACGCCCCCGCTAATAAACACCTGAACAGAATAAATCCATTACATGAACCAAATTGTAGACACTTTAACGTACAAGAGGTGACTGTCGAACACTTATTACTGTAGTGCCAAAAACTAACAGACATCCAACAAGAGCTACTACCACCGCTTCTAACTATACACAATACACTCTACACAACTGCATCATAGCTGAGGAAAACCTGTACATTCGCCAGAAGGGCTATGGGCTGTCAAGAACTGCCTGCTCACGGCGCAAAGGATTGAATCATCATTATCATCATTAGCCAATGGGTAAAAAAACCCAGGTTGCTTCGTGGTCACTGAGGAAGAAGAATATGTAAGGGTCGAAAATTTATGGCATCCCAAATTGTAGCGCCGAAAACATGGGTGTCTTGAAAAAGGAGTAGCTATCACAGTCTAGCCTGTAAACCCTACTCAACATTAACAAAATGCGGTTTAAATGGAATAAGTGAAACATATCGTATTAAGTATAAATGTATTTCCATACAGCTGCACAATTATACACAGTTCATGTTCATATTGAACTGATGTGCATGAGACAAGTACATTGACGCACTACTTTCGACAGAGGTGTGTCCGCATTCACCAGTAATAAAACAACATATATTGCCTGCACATCAATGAATGGATGAATGCAAATTATTTATGAATGAAGTAACGCTGCACTGCGCAGGACCGAAATGTAAAGTGTTGTGACATTTAAAAAAAAGAGAATTGACTTGATTAAGCTATAACACAAACCTTTAATATGGATCCCGTTCAGTGAGTTTATGTTTATCATTTTCACTTAAGGGCTGGTCATAACCGACTTTATATTAAAAAATTATTGGAAATTATTCGAATATCGAAGTTAAACCATGATGTGTGAACATAAAAGACCTCTGCACCGAATTAATGAAGACTTCATTCGTTACGTTTATTGATTATTGTCGTGGTTTTCGTTGGTCTCTATTTATATACTTGGAGACTCTTGTATAAAACAGCCGTTGACTTTTATGTATTCTCAATAAAAGTCTTGACTAAACTCGCATCTTTATTTAGAGTCGAAGTGTGGTAAAAGACGGAAAATATGATGACCCAAGCTGCGAGGCAAGCAGGGTGCTGACCTCGTTCAAACCCCATTTGCTGCATAATTTTTCTTTCCCGATCCATGTAGATCTGTGGTGGGCAGAATGCGACCCACGGGTATAAATCCAGCCCGGCAAACTATTTTGTTGCCTGCTGCTTCTGATCTAAAAGTACTATATTTGCAGTTCACTTCCCCCACCCCCCATCCCAGAGTTCAAGTTCAGAAAACACTATTTGGAGATTCAAAACACTAAACAAGAAGGTTTTTAGCCTCGCACAAAGAAGGCTAATTTCGCCCTCCATCCCGTTATTGCACAAACAAGGTTAATTCCGGCATCCCTTACCTCACAAACAGGGCTAAATCCCGTACCCTTACCTCACAAATAAGGCTAAATCCGCCACCCTCCCCATTACCACACAAACGAAGGTAATTCCTACCCCACTTACCACACAAACAAAGCTAATTCCGACCTCACTTACAGCACAAACAATGATAATTCCGGCCCGTCGAAACAAAAGAAGGTTGCCCACCATAATTTGCAGACAATAATATCTCTATCTTCTAGTTCTTCTGCGTTCGTTCTCAAATTTCTGCACATTAACATGAAGTCCCCGCCGAAGACGGATGTATCCGGAAATTTCGCGCAAATAAAACTGCGACACAACGCATTTCCATTCTCTGGACTGCACTCTGCTGGACTAGTTGAACCATAGTCCTGGTACAAGAGAGATCCACCGGGAGTTTGAGAATTAACACCAAAGAAGAACAGCATACAGTCCGGAGAACGGAATGCTTTGTATCATGGTTTACAGTTTTACCGCAATATCCGCGTGTTTCAGACTGACACATCAGTTCACTTTGTGAGTACTGAACACTTTGTCTTCTTTCTTCTTCTTCTTCTGCGTTCGTTCTCAAACTCCTGCAGATTATCAGGATGTAGTCCGGAGAACGAAATGCGTTGTGTCATTGTTTACAGCATTGCTGCGAAATATGCGCCTTTCGGTCTGACATATCCGACTTCAGCATGGCTTTGGGTCACTGACCCTATATGGGATAGGACAGCCAACTCTATCACATAACCTCCTTAGTCACCTTTTACGACAAGCGTGGAAGGTAAACCAGTCTTGCTATTCTTTGCTCTCCTATCGGGCCTCGGCGACACACTGGCGGTCTTCTTTCTAATAATCGACTGATGCTTGCTATCTGTATATGCGTGACCGACTTCTAGTGTATGACACATGTCAACTAAAACGTAAACATGAACTAGTTTCCGATTTCCGAGTAATCTATTGATCGACCGTGGCTATTTTTGTGCATCGACTCCAAGTATATTAATGCTGACCAACGAGATGAACGAGAATAATCAAAAACGTCACGAATGGGTCCAACTTAATTTAGCAAACAGGTCTTGTACTTGAATCCGGTCATGGTATATGAAATGGTTATGTGGTTGCCTTCGTTAGACAAGCCTGTGTGCAGGGTCACTACTATAGGCCACTACGACTATTGCCATATTCATTAGTCATTTATTTATACTTTGCTATTTATACTTTGCTATTTATACTTTTGCTAGCTATCGAAAATCTGAACAATAGTCGGGGTTGCGTAAGATAGTGACAGGTCACACATACCCGTCTAACGAAGAGCACAGTCCCGTTATTTCTAATCTTCTTCTTTGCGTTCGTTCTCAAACTCCTTCAGATTATCAGGATGTAGTCCGGAGAACGGAATGCGTTGTGTCATGGTTTACAGCATTGCTGTGATATCTGCGCCTTTCGGCCTGACACATCCGACTTCAGCATGGCTGTGGTTCACTTACCCTATATAGGATGGGACAACTAACTCCATCCCATAACCTACTTAGTCGCCTTTTACGAAATGCATGGAAGGTAAACAGTGTTGCTATTCTTTGTTCCCCTTTCGGGCCTCAGCAACACACGGGCGGTTATTTCTAATAATTTATAACCTGTAACCTTCACGATGTAAATGCTGAAACTATCGCAGTGAAGATGGATGTGTCGGACCATTGGTGCAAATAGAACAGCAATACAACGCAATTCTATTCTCTGGATTACATCCTGCTGGAAATCTAGTAGGATAATTGTCCTCCTACAAGAGAGAACCAGCGGAAGTTTGAGAATGAACGCGGAAGAAGAAGAGCAACGCATTTCATTCTCTGGACTACATCCTGAATCTGCAGGAGTTTCAGAACGAACAAAGAAAAATATTCATAAAAACTTTACAATATGCATGTATTTTTATTTAAATCTACCAAGTGGAAGTTGTAACTAAAATCGCACGTTTAGGAATGTTGGTTGTACGAATTTGCAAACTGTGTTGTCTCAAGTTGCAAGGGGAATAGGTGCCAGCTGAACAGGCCTGGTTCAAATCATGTCTACTGTTTTCTGATTTTAACATAATACATACACTAATACATAGCCCATAGAAAGCCTCCCTGCACTCCTTCACAGGAAACATGCAGTAACGAAAGTAAAACATACACTTTTAAAATAAACCGCCGGGAAGGAAGTATGAGCTAGCTTCAAGTCTGAAACTCGGGGAGGAACAAACAATTAACCGTGTAAATAGCCTTCGGATAGCCTGTGGAGATAAGCTCAGCCATTAAGTGCTTTCCCCGTCCAAACTATTCAACCGGAACTACTTTAACCCAAGTGTTTGGCGGGAATTTTTTCACTGCCCAGTAGATCAGTAGATACCACAAACAGACCAAGGGTCAGTTTTAGATGGCGTAACATTAAGTAGACAGCAAATGACCTTGACTTTCCTTCTGGTCTCCAGCGCCGAATTATCTGCTCCTGGCTAGAGATCTTAACATCACCAATAGCTACACGGCAAGTGACTGAGGGATCAAAGATTATAGATACGAAATAGAAATTTTAGAGATTAAATGAAAGTTTCCAGCTAGTTGTGGGAAGCAAAGATTTTCTCTTCTGTTACCTGCCATGCATGTTGCAAAAGGCAGCTATGGAGGTTTGAGGGGGTGGAGTTGTCTTTCAAAGTGCCGGAAAAGCGAACAGAGAAAAACGACAGTTTATCTTCCAGGCATGTCGTACGAGACGTCTAAGGAGGTTATGGAGTGGAGTTGGTTGTTGGATCTCCTATGGGGTCTAAATAAACCAGAAGCCATGCTGAAGTCGGATATGTCAGGCCAAAAGACGCAGATATCGGAGCGATGTTATAATAAACCGTGGCACAGCGCATTTCGTTCTCTGGGCTACATTCTGCTAGACTATGGGAAACGACCGCAAAAGAGAAGAAGATACAGGCCCACAGTAACATGAAAACTATTACCAAGTTTTTTGTCAGGCTGCAAGGCAACAACGGCAAAATAAATTTAAAACCACTTAAAGCTCGGGTTACAAGACAACAACCGTAAATAAATATTTAGAACCACTTAAAGCTCGGGTTACAAGACAACAACGGTATACAAATATTTAGAACCACTTAAAGCTCGGGTTACAAGACAACAACGGTAAACAAATATTTAGAACCACTTAAAGCGTGGGTTCCTAACTGATGTTAGGTTTTCTGTGGGCTTGCCGACTAAAAAAGTTAACTGTCTGTCAAAAGGCGGTTGGCCTGTTACTGGTTCAAAAACGGGAGAATATGATAGCGACACTGATACCTGCAGCGACACTGTTACCTGCAAGGCAGGTAGTAAGAAATGACACTATTACCTGCAGTGACACTGTTAGCTGCAAGCCATGTATTAAGAAATGACAGTTACCTGTAAGGCAGATAGTAAGAAAATACACTGTTACCTGCAGAAACACTGTTACCTGTAAGGCAGGTAGTAAGAAAAGACACTGTTACCTGCATCAACACTGTTACCTGTAAGGCAGGTAGTAAGAGATGACACTGTCACATGTAGCTACACTGCTACCTGCAAGGTAGTATGAGATGACACTGTTGCCTGCGGCGACACTGCTACCTGCAGTGACATTGTTACCTGCAGCGACACTGTTACACGCAAGGCAGGTGGTTACCTGCAAGGCAGGTAGTAAGAAGCGACTAAAGATATGTGGGGGGATGGACTTGGCTGATCCAATCCATATAGGATCAAAGTGATCCAAAAACCATGCTGAATTAGGACGTGTTTGGCCGAAAGGTACAGATACAAGCTGTAAACCATGACACAACGCATTCCGTTCTCTAGACCACATTCTGCTAACCTGCTGGAATTGTTAGCATAATCGTAAAGCATAACTATTGATAACCTCTAATCCTAAATAATGAATGTTTTAAATTAATTATTGATATGTACTGATTTTACATTTAGATCAATTAACACTGCCGAAGACGGATGTTTCGGGCCATTGGCGCAAATAAAACTGTGACACAACGCATTTTCATTCTCTGGACTACAACCTGTGCTGAAAATCCTGTAGGATCATTGTTCTCTACGAGAGAGATCCAGCGGGAGTTTGAGAATGAACGCTGAAGAAGAAGAAGATCAATTAACCACAAAAATACGTAGGTAGACACTAATGGGAAACAAGAACGAAAACGGTGGTTGGACTTCGATCATAGTACTGATTTGTTTTATTTGTGACTGTGAAATATGGATACTAAATAAATTAGTGACACAGAGATTTGCTAACTTCGAAATGAAATACATGTACTACAGTTAAGTACTTGCACTGGCTTCGCATATGAGTGGTCCTGGGTTCATTCCCCAGCTGAGGCGGAAATGTTTTCAGATCGCAACGGCTCCCAGGTCGACCCAGCCTTAAATGGGTACCGGATTAATCCGGGAAGTAAAGACTGCGAGGGAGAGGAGATGGCTACCGCCCTCATTTGCTGAGCCTGTGAAATGTGAGATCGCTAACATCTCACACCCCTACGGCATTAATAACTTACTTTTTACTACAGTAGAACTTTGAGAATACAAGGAACAAGTGCATAGTGACACAGAAATCAAGAAGTGATAGGAACATTAAAAGCTGACTAGGGATTGGATTTAAAACGACGTTATATAGTAACGGGAAAGTTGAGATTGTTTGGTCTATAGACATAAGAGCATGGAAAAATTAGTAATGTAAGGTATGGTTGCTGGTTAATGTGGTAAGGGCCTTCCCAAGAAGATATGAATAAAAGAATTGTCAGACGCGGATCTGTTGCCGGGTCCTAAAGGGGACCAAAGAACACAGTTTATCATCCATATTGTGTGGGAAATAACAAAAAACTGAAAATGGAGGCTGGGGCAAATATCAAAATGAACGAAAATAGATACACATGTTATCAATATTATTCAATACAACAAACTAGCAACGACATATCCACGCATGTCGTAAGATGCGACTAAGGAAGTTAGGGGGAGTTGGCTATCTCATCCAATACAGTGTCACAGTGACAGAGAAAACAAGATGAAGTCGAATGTGTCAGTTCGAAATGTGTAGACATCGCAGCGAGGCTATAAACTAGGACACGACGTACGCTGTTTCCGGACTACATCCTGTTATTCTGCAGAAGTTTGAGAACATATGCCCAAGAAAAAAACAGTAGGAATCTCAGAGTGTTTTAAACATGCTGCTGGATGTGACAAATCAACTCACCCAGAATCTGAAGAGTTCAGAAGATCCTTAAAGAAGGCTGTATTCTGAAAATGTGTTGTTTGTTTACTGGTGGATGTGCCTTATTTAGCCGAGGCACGGCCCTTTCAAAAGAGCAACGAATCCCTTTTTGGTTATATCAGAGCGTCCCGATGGGGGGGGGCGGGGCTTTGTTTCTTGTGGCGTGATTGCCTAGTTAGCGTTATACATTTTATTGCCCAGCCGGGTTGCAGTTGTAGCTTCTAGCTGTAGTCTTCAAAAGGAGTATAGTGTGGCTTGTTCTTGATCCTGTGAGGGACTATGGTGTAACTTGGTTGGGGTAGTCTTTAAAAGGACTTTTATAGTGTGGTTTTGAATTTTCGGCCGGGTGTTGTCATAGAGGTTACTGCCATACGTGTGGTCATCTATTTGCTGATGTTCTCGTTACTGCCATACGTGTGGTCATCTATTTGCTGATGTTGTCGTTACTGCCATACGTGTGGTCATCTGTGTGCTGATGTTGTCGTTACTGCCATACGTGTGGTCATCTATTTGCTGATGTTGTCGTTACTGCCATACGTGTGGTCATCTATTTGCTGATGTTGTCGTTACTGCCATACGTGTGGTCATCTATTTGCTGATGTGGAGGGGATACTTATATTTGTTCTGTTACATCCTGACTTCTAATTTACTGAAACGGAGATCTGAGCACCCATGGACATTTTCGGTGCGCGAAGAGAATAATCAACATACCTAACCTAACTTAATCATCTGTACTTGCTGCGTTTTCTGTTCACCAAGTTAGTTCTGGAAATACTACGCTATCTAATATATATTTATATGTAATCCCTATAGTGATTCCCAATGCAATATATCTACTTTAGTAGGTAGTCATTGCTTTCAAATGGTCCTGATGCACAATTGCACGGAGTGGCGTTTGAACCGAGTACATTTTCTAGTCCTAGACTCGTCCTGCATTTATTGAAATACTATATTTTGTCATTGTAATTCACGGGAAGTTCAATTGACGGTTAAATTCTATAGTCACCACGACCGTAATTTTAGTAAATAGCTTTAACAAGCTGTCTGCATATATGTCTGACTATCTGCCTGCTGTATCTGAATATTCATTTCGACATTGAGATTATACAAACACAGACCGAATAACGGGATCTAGTTCTGTATGTGCTGGCATATGGTGGTACATTAGATCATATTAAGTTTCAAACGCTTTGTGGGTTGTTGAACAGCTGTTGGCAAAGTTGTTCTACATGTAAGGCAGGAAAAAAACGTTTATGGTTTGCTCTGATATTATTACACGACATACTCTTTGGAAGTGCTAGGATACCACATACTTGATCATTGATTTTGTTGTGGGTAGTAGATTGTATGATTGTCATAATTTGTTCAACTTTGTTTCCTTGTGAAACTCCTGTAGACTAGCATGTAGTTCCGCGAAAGGAATTCGCCGTGCCACGGTTTGCAGCTTAGCTGTGATGTCTATGCCTTTCCGACTTATCTTTTTCTTTCGTTCTCACAGTCCTCCTGATTAGGAATCCGAAGAATAGAATACGTTGTGTTACTGTTTACATCTTGGCTGTGATATCTGCTCCTTTTAGTCAGACACATCCAACACAGTACATGAGTTTACGAACGAAGGAATATGAATAAGAAGATAGTAGACGCAGACCTGCCTTTGTTACACGACATGAGCACTTGCTGTCCGTACATATGTCACAGCTTGTGACCGACAGCAGCATTTAAATATCACTCATAAATCTTTCTACGCAATTTCATAAAGTATCTTGTCACAGATGGATACGAGAATATATGGATGCGAGTCTTGGATAATAAATACACTGGAAAGTGTGAAATTAGAGGCAATAGAGATGTGGTTCTATAGAAGAATGCTGAAAATACCATGTACTGCCAGAAAAACTAATGTGGAGGCTATGATATAGATAATCTGCCTATGATAATGTGTCTATGATGTAGATAATCTGCCTATGACAATGTGTCTATGATGTAGATAATCTGCCTATGACAATGTGTCTATGATATAGATAATCTGCCTATGATAATGTGTCTATGATATAGATAATCTGCCTATGATAATGTGTCTATGATATAGATAATCTGCCTATGATAATGTGTCTATGATGTAGATTCTGTTCCTATGATGCATATTATGTGTTTATGATACAGAACATATGTCTATGATACATATTATATGCCAATGATATAAATTATGTGCTAATGATACAGATTATGTACCCATGATACATATTATGTGTCTATTATACAAATTTTGTGACTATGATACAGATATTGTGCAATGATACAGATTATGTGCCAATTATACAGATTATGTGTCAGTGATGCAGAGTATGTGTCAATTATGCAGAGTATGTGTCAATTATGCAGAGTATGTGTCAATTATGCAGAGTATGTGTCAATTATGCAGAGTATGTGTCAATTATGCAGAGTATGTGTCAATGATACAGATTATATGTCAATGATGCAGATTATGTGCCAATGATACAGATAATGATTTACTTGTTGATGTTTGTTTAGATCCCCAAGGATTACGAACGATTACATAACTGGGGTTATGTTTATGATGTAATCAAACGATTACGAGGGATTACTGCCTATGTGCAGTAGGAGATTTTTCAGGAGTCTTTCTTTAATACGCAGGAGACTTCAGCTTTCGGCTTAATGCAAATCTTATTGGAGAAGTTGTCTACTTAGAGCGGATAATCTAATATAGAAGCATCAACGATTTATTCATAAAAAAATGTATGCAGCAAACAGGATTTGAAGCAGGTTTGCTCTGATGGTACCCACTAGCCTCGCAAGTTTAGTCAACACCTATTCCGGGGTGCCATCTGTGCGGGTCTGGTTCATATCCCGATTGCTGCATGCTTTTTCGTACTTAGAGGGGAACATTGTAGGTCTCTCGATGTATTGTTATATTTAGTGTTTGCCCCACAAAAGGAAACAGTAAATAACAACCTTATTGAATGCACAGCACAAAACCTGTGAAAACAACTGTTACCACTAAACTTCTCTATCACTAATACTCTTTATGTAGACACAACACAACTGAAAAAGTTAGGGACCTATCACAACCTGGCGCAGGAAGACAAAATGAAAGCTCGCTACCCCGGGGATCGGATAAGTGTTTGCCCCCACTTTGAGTTTTCTGATTTTCCTTATGTTTTTTTGATCGCTGAGTCTATGATGAATACACGTAATCATATTGCTGTTAGTTTACTGTCAAGTGCGATATTTTCACTTCCCAGCACCGGCACCTAATGTCGACTAATTTTACATTAATTATACCGACTCCTACACTCATCGTAGATCTTCTACCATCTGTAAGAACTAGTACTTGCTCTGCCCATTTGCACCCAAGCTGGCAGCAATAAAAGTAACCAGATTCAAATTAACATAATCATCACGTTTGATGTATCTGACCACTTTGGCGACTGACTTCGTCACCCCCCTGGAGCAGTTATAGAATTCCTCCCACTCTAGTGTAACAACTGAGGGCAGAAACGCGTGATTCATTATAATCGCTCAAATTAAACGTATTTAAACCGTGCGTTGCGGCGGGTTTCCAGGGCTTGAATTTACAAATATCACAGTGAAACAGCTTGTGACTACTAACTACAGTTCAGTTCTTTGTGATGAACTCGGTATAAGATATAATATATGTCTAACCGTAGTTTCAGCTAACCCTGCGTCGCCGAGTTCTCATTGTGACTCATTGATGGTTAAGATGGCGGCAACTGATAGTAGTTGGTGACTATTAAGAAATTAACATATTTAAAAATAGCTGCCTACCAGAATTAAAGGAGAACACGAGTCCGACGTAAATTATACAGCTGTGTGGGCTAATCGCTTTCATCATTCAAGAGTGATGCTATTTGACTTTTTCCGTGATTTTCATTGGTCAGTTAGTGTATACCGCCCATGTGTTGACGAGGTCAGAAATGGGAGCAAAGAATAGCAACACTGTTTACCTTCCTTGCATGTCGTAAGAAGTGACTAAATAGGTTATGGGATGGAGTTGTCTGTCCCATCCCATATAATGTCAGTGATCCTAAGTCATATGTCTCAGGCCGAAATGCGCAGATATCGCAGCAATGCTGTAAACCAGGACACAGCGCATTCCACTCTCCAGACATATCCTGCTAATCTGCAGGAGTTTGAGAAAGAATACAGAAGAAGACGAATCTTGTGTATACTGTGTGTCAGGAGCCAATGAACGTCACGGCCATCGATACCATCAATGTAAGCAAATCTACAAGGTACGAGATCAGTGGCTGAACTTCAACTCGACGATCAGAAAACACAGCAAAAGCAGAAGACACAAACAGAATGCAGAGGAACAACCACAAGGAGCCTTTACCCTAGAAGAGACCACATCGTAGAAAACCCCATGTCGACACCCAGACGAACACCTTAGATTAAATTATCTCAATAGTCCTTCTGAGGAAAACCCCAAGCAGGTTATAACATAGATCCAGGATATAACATAAGAAGCTACTGTGTGTAAGAAAGCAGCTACTGTGTAAGAAAGCAGCTACTGTGTAAGAAAGCAGCTACTGTGTGTAAGAAAGCAGCTACTGTGTAAGAAAGCAGCTACTGTGTGTAAGAAAGCAGCTACTGTGTGTAAGAAAGCAGCTACTGTGTGTAAGAAAGCAGCTACAATGTAAGAAAGCAGCTACAATGTAAGAAAGCAGCTACTGTGTAAGAAAGCAGCTACTGTGTGTAAGAAAGCAGCTACAATGTAAGAAAGCAGCTACTGTGTAAGAAAGCAGCTACAATGTAAGAAAGCAGCTACTGTGTAAGAAAGCAGCTACTGTGTGTAAGAAAGCAGCTATTGTGTAAGAAAGCAGCTACTGTGTGTAAGACAGCAGCTACTGTGTAAGAAAGCAGCTACTGTGTAAGAAAGCAGCTACAATGTAAGAAAGCAGCTACTGTGTGTAAGAAAGCAGCTACTGTGTAAGAAAGCAGCTACTGTGTAAGAAAGCAGCTACAATGTAAGAAAGCAGCTACTGTGTAAGAAAGCAGCTACTGTGTAAGAAAGCAGCTATTGTGTGTAAGAAAGCAGCTACTGTGTGTAAGAAAGCAGCTACTGTGTAAGAAAGCAGCTACTGTGTAAGAAAGCAGCTACTGTGTGTAAGAAAGCAGCTACTGTGTGTAAGAAAGCAGATGCTGTGTGTAAGAAAGCAGCTACTGTGTGTAAGAAAGCAGCTACTGTGTGTAAGAAAGCAGCTACTGTGTAAGAAAGCAGCTACTGTGTGTAAGAAAGCAGCTACTGTGTGTAAGAAAGCAGCTACAATGTAAGAAAGCAGCTACTGTGTTTAAGAAAGCAGCTACTGTGTGTAAGAAAGCAGCTACTGTGTGTAAGAAAGCAGCTACTGTGTGTAAGAAAGCAGCTACAATGTAAGAAAGCAGCTACTGTGTTTAAGAAAGCAGCTACTGTGTGTAAGAAAGCAGCTACTGTGTGTAAGAAAGCAGCTACTGTGTGTAAGAAAGCAGCTACTGTGTGTAAGAAAGCAGCTACTGTGTGTAAGAAAGCAGCTACTGTGTGTAAGAAAGCAGCTACTGTGTGTAAGAAAGCAGCTACTGTGTGTAAGAAAGCAGCTACTGTGTGTAAGAAAGCAGCTACTGTGTGTAAGAAAGCAGCTACTGTGTGTAAGAAAGCAGCTACTGTGTGTAAGAAAGCAGCTACTGTGTGTAAGAAAGCAGCTACTGTGTGTACGAAAGCAGCTACTGTGTGTAAGAAAGCAGCTACTGTGTGTAAGAAAGCAGCTACTGTGTGTAAGAAAGCAGCTACAATGTAAGAAAGCAGCTACTGTGTTTAAGAAAGCAGCTACTGTGTGTAAGAAAGCAGCTACTGTGTGTAAGAAAGCAGCTACTGTGTGTAAGAAAGCAGCTACTGTGTGTAAGAAAGCAGCTACTGTGTGTAAGAAAGCAGCTACTGTGTGTAAGAAAGCAGCTACTGTGTGTAAGAAAGCAACTACTGTGTGTAAGAAAGCAGATACTGTGTGTAAGAAAGCAGCTACTGTGTAAGAAAGCAGATGCTGTGTGTAAGAAAGCAGCTACTGTGTGTAAGAAAGCAGCTACTGTGTAAGAAAGCAGCTACTGTGTGTAAGAAAGCAGCTACTGTGTGTAAGAAAGCAGCTACAATGTAAGAAAGCAGCTACTGTGTTTAAGAAAGCAGCTACTGTGTGTAAGAAAGCAGCTACTGTGTGTAAGAAAGCAGCTACTGTGTAAGAAAGCAGATACTGTGTGTAAGAAAGCAGCTACTGTGTTTAAGAAAGCAGCTACTGTGTGTAAGAAAGCAGCTACTGTGTGTAAGAAAGCAGCTACTGTGTGTAAGAAAGCAGCTACTGTGTAAGAAAGCAGATACTGTGTGTAAGAAAGCAGCTACTGTGTAAGAAAGCAGCTACTGTGTGTAAGAAAGCAGCTACTGTGTGTAAGAAAGCAGCTACTGTGTGTAAGAAAGCAGTTGCTGTGCTGAAAGAAACCTTTCTGTTAAAAGCAGATACTTTGTTGAAAACAGTAATATTGGATGTAAAACACTTCATGAATTATAATTATTGGATAAATGTATCCCGCTGAAGACGGATGTGTCGGGCCATTGGCGCAAATAAAACGGCGACACAACGCATTTCCATTCTCTAGACTACATCCTGCTGTAAATCTAGTAGGACCATGGTCTTGCCATAAGGGAGATCCACCAGCGGGAGTTTGAGAATGAACGCTAAAGAAGAAGAGGATAAATGTAAAAATATGTACTGTACAATTATCAACTACTGCTGGAAAAAAATTAACTGTACCATTGACACTTAATTTGAATGTTGATCGATCTTTTTATATTTAGCTTTGGTTGATGCATATACTGCCGTGACCTTAGGTGGTATAGAAGAATCAACAGACATCGTGATTCTATGGGATTCTCAAAGTATGCTGCGCAAGATAGAAAACTGTATGATCAGAACCTTTCTCAACAATGCGCAGAGCATTACATGGATTTACTGTCCTGGTCATGCTGGGGTCAGGGGAAACGAAAGAGCCGATGTGTTGGCTGGTAAAGCCTTTGTGAACGGCACCGAGATAAGAAGATACATAATTTAATTGATTAGAGCAGTCATGGATACCCTACGAGAAGACGAGGAGGAAGTCGATCGTGACAATCTATATTCAGAGAATGGTAGAAATGGGAGTGACTAGATGTGATGGGAGAAAGTGCTCCCTCTCCGGAAAGACCAGAAGAACGCGTAATCTGCAACTGACTGGGACACTGAGCTTATACACTTTTAGATGGCTGACGGAATGGCAAGCAGAACACATATAGGAATGCCCCTAGTGCTGCGACGCTTGTTCCTAATCAAGAATCAAGAAGACTTGTTCGCTACATTAAGTTGGACCCCATTCGTTACGAGTTTTGATTATTGTTTGGATTTCAGTTGGCTACTATTTATATACTTGAAATGAGTCACCAAAAGTCATCAGAACTCACTGTATTCATCGGGAAATATTAGCAGCAAAGACTCTACCCCAAGAATTACAAGAAGTAATGAAAAACGTCATAAGTTCTGTTAATTTTGTAAAGGTGAGCCTTCAAACAGTAAAATGTTTTCTCAACTATGCTACAAGTTGGATGAGCCGAAAGATGCTCTGCTATTTCACACGGAAGTGAGATGGCTGTCGAGAGGGAAAGTTTTAAAACGTGTTTTTTGAGCTTCGTGATGAACTCAAAACATTTTTTTAATCAAAAAGTAAGACCGCAGTTCAAAGCACGTTTCAGCGATAAAAATAAACTGCACAAAATAGCTTACTTGGTTGACATCTTTGCCATCTTCAGTGAGTTAAATTTATTACTGCAAAGACAAAATGCAACATGCCTCGATTGTCTGAAAAGATCCGATCATTCCAAATGAAATTTCAGCATTGGCCTAAAAAAAAAAGATGAAAATAAAGTTTACATGTTGCCTGCGTTTTCTGCTATCTTTGAGAAACTCATTGAATCAGGCAACAGAATTACGATGCCAATTTCTGTGAAAGAACACTTAGATATGCTTACAGGTGAAATGTCTTCGTACTTTTGAAATCTACTGGACACCTCATTTGCACTTGCCAGATCCCATTCACAGTCAAAGTTGAAGATGTTCCTGAAACAGCACAAGACTAGAAGACTAGTTATTAAACTTATTAACATCGATTCATCGAGAACTGATGCCAGTTACAAAATTCTGGTGTTTTCAGTCATATCCTCTTCTGTCTGAGACTGTGTCATGCCTTCTTCTTCCATTTCCAACAACATAATTTTGTGAAACAAGTTTTTCCAGTTTGTTGGTTATCAAGTCTAAATACAGAAGTAGACTTGTAATAAAATATTATCTTCGTTGTGTTTTTGCAAAGATTGCTTGAAGAATTTCTGATCTGATGAGAAAGAATCAATCTCAACCTTCGCACTGACGTTGACTTTTTACGTATACTGTCGCAGAATGTAGCAATGTAGTTTATTGTTATTATTTTAAGACTGTTACCCATGCTATATTGTGCTTCAAGAGAACATTTCATAGATTTTTAATTAGAAATAAACATTTCACAATATATACTGACATGTTGTTTTTGTTATTAATCACTATGCTTTAGTTATGTTCAATTTGTAACAATGAAAATACATCCTGCATATCAAACATTTACACTACGATCCATAACAATAGCAAAATTATAGTAATGAAGACAAAGTTCAAGATTGGCAATATAGCCATGTGTACATGTGGACAGGCAGCACAGAGTGCCAAACATATACTTCAAGAGTGTTCTGAGCATGAAACGCTGAGGCAGACATATTGGCCAGAGGAAACAACACTGGAATCAAAGCTCTATGGGACACTGTATGAACTACAAAAGACAGTGAGTTTAATTAAGTAGACAGAATTACAGATATAGACATGTTTCAAGTGAACGAAAGAAGAAGAAGAAGAATAGTAATGAAGTAGCAACAAAAATAATGATATGGTTATGGGTCATCACAATATGAGGAACTGTATTCAATGGTCGCGGCATTAGGAAGGTTGAGAACCGCTAGTGTAAGGGAACCTCAGCCAGTTAAGTGTGAAGTCGGATGTATCACGACGAAAAGCGCAGATATCGCAGTCAATCTATAAACACAATGAATGCCATTTTCCAAACTACGTCTTGCTTCTTTTGCGTTCGCTCTGATAACCAACACGAAATTCCCTGGATTCCCTCCGGGGAGCGGGAAATACGTTGTACTGCTAGTTTACAGCGGATCTGCATTATTTACGCATTCTGACTGCACATCCGATTTCAGCATGTATATCCTGATAAACTGCAGGAGTTTGAGAACTTACGTAGTAGACGTCAGAACATCATTTAAGCATTTCCGTTGTGTTTCTTCTTCTTCTTCTCCGTTTGTTCTCAAACTCCTGCAGATTATCAGGATGGAGTCCGAAGAACGGAATGCGTTGTGTCATGGTTTACAGCATTGCTGCGATATCTGCGCCTTTCGTCCTGACACATCCGACTTTAGCATGGCTTTTGTCACTGACCCTATATGGGATGGCACAGCCAACTTCATCCCATAACCTCCTTAGTCGCTTCTTACGAAATGCGTGGAAGGTAAATAGTGTTGCTATTCTTTGCTCCCCTTTCGGGCTCCGACACCACACAGGCGTCCATTGTGTCGTGTTTAATATGTCGTCGACCCATTCACAATACCTACACAGCACTGTGACATTTCTTAGCGGTACTAATTACCACAGGTATTCAGCAGTCATTCAGCAACCGAACAAACGCAATTTCTACTTGTGCACTCAGTGATATTTTGGTTACATAGGTGTGCCAAAACAGGTAACTGTTTTATCATTTCAGGGTTAATCATGTAATATCATTATAAAGGATGTAATGTCTTTATCCCATTCCGAAAAAAAATACATCATTAAAAATTACATGTTACGTCAAAGGTCGGGTACGAGGTTGTCAATTTTAGACCGATTGTTATTCACGATTATATAACACAGTAAGCTACAAGTGTCTGGCACACCCGTACACACCCGAAAAAATCTAATGTATACTGTTAAGTCAGGATCCTCCAGTTACAGGAACCTGAAGATTGTTTTGTGTTGTGACACAGGCTGTAAATTTGAAGACACTTAAACAGGACACATACCTATAACGTCTAATTATTTACCGATACAGCGCTCGTATTGGATCACCCGTAGTACCTGCTAAGTTAGGTTATCGTGCACTAGCCTTTACATTTGTATCCCTTGGTGCACAGAGTTCAGACTTGGCGCGCACCATTTACGTATGTAAATATTTGTAAAAGTTTCTTTAATAAAGTGCAATGTGTAATTAGTAGCTAATAGAATATGCTGAAGATGACTAACTTTGTATTTTTGTTAGGTAGATTTGAATACGTCGTTGGAAAAGGCAAGCCCAAGACAGAGAACGGTTCATGGGGTTCATTGGGACGACACCGTTCTGGAGAGAATATGTCACATGACGAGATTTGAGCAGAAGAAAGGTGCTGTTCGAAATTGATCAAAAACCATGTTGAAGTCGGATGTGTCATGACGGAAGGCGTAGATACAGCAATGTTGTGAACTATGACACAGAACATTCCGTTCTCCTAACTACATCCTGCTGATCCTGCAGAAAACGGATGTGTTGGGCTATTGGCGCAAATAAAACTGTTACACAATAGTTTCATTCTCTGGACTACATTCTTCTGGAAATCTAGTAGGACCATTGTCCTGCTACAAGAGAAATTTGAGGGAGTTTATGAATGAACGCTGAAGAATAATCCTACTAATCTGCAGGAGTTTGAGAACGAATGAAGAAGAAGAACATATATTTTTTCTCAAGTTAACTCTCGTGCCTTAGATATTAATTTAACCCTGATACCCTGATAGAACCACGAATTAGAGGGAACATTTAACCCATGGTTTTCGATTTGCATGCTATCGGTTGGTTGACCTTGACTATTTTTGGCACGCGACTCCAAGTATGTAAATAGCGACCAATCAAAATCCCAAGAATAATCAAAATCGTAACGAACGCAGTCCAAATTAGTTCAGTTAGAAGGCCTCTAGTAGAGTCAATAGCCACGGATCTACCTACCACGATGTTTTGTTAAGTTTTCTAATTTAGTTTTAGAGGGGGGAAAAACAGCAGTTATTAATTACTTTAAACACATTAAAACTTAATTAACGTTTGTTGGCTTATTTCATAGGTCAGGTCGATCTAACCTTTCTGTGACAGTGATCTTGTTTTTTTTTTTGTGTGGTGGAAATGTGGGTCATCCTTTTCTTAAAATTAATAATGAGATGGGTATCGAACATTTGTATATAATAATGAGGCAAGGGCAGCCGATCTGACCTGGAGAAGACAGTGGACTTCGTCTTGACGACAGGCCTGACAATATAGCATGACCACAGATGCTGAACGCAGAAGAAGAAGAAGAGATGAGTATCGAACATTTGTATATAATTCTAGATTTTTATTGTTCAAATGCCATCCTACTGTTAATAAGATAATTGAGCAGTATCAGGGAGTGCATGTGTACAAAAATGTACCTATAGCGATTCTTAACATCCAGACAGCTGATTAACAACCGTGTCGGGAAGTGAGCTAATTCCCAACCCCCAAGTACATACCACCAAGGTCAGTTGTGAATGTGAAAAATGAAGAGAACAAATGTTTGGAGTGGGCCATTCTCAACACAATGTGCTAAGTAGCCCACGGGAAACACCCAGACCAGCCAGTTACCGAAACAAATATTACTCTGAAGAAAACAAGAAGGTTGAGGGGAAATTCAAGGATGAGTGCAAAGGCATGCCAACCACCGTTCATAAACTTGAGGCGGAAGATGTACTCAATAAAATTAGGGAAGCCACTTGAAATTGAAAAAGGCGAGATCGCTAGAGAAATCAAGCAAACCAAGGACGTTCAGAAGACTGATGAAGAAAGACGTGACATGAGATGTATGCCCCATGTGCCATGAAGCTAATCAAGAATGTACTCCTAGAGTCTCAAAGACTGATGCGTGATGAGGCCACTCCAGGTGGCATAGCATCAGTCACCAGATCAAGGTATACGAACATAAGAAAATCTATCTATCTATATAATACTGTTGATATTCTTTGTTCCCCATTCGAGTTTCGGCAACACATGAGTCAGACTATGATATAACGCGTTCCGTTCTCCGGACTACTAGGCAACACTTTGATAAGGAACAAGAAGATAAGGAACAAGGAACAAGAAGACACTGAAACTTTGATAAGGTACAAGGAACAAGAAGACACCTGAAACTTTGATAAGGTACAAGGAACAAGAAGACACCTGAAACTTTGATAAGGTACAAGGAACAAGAAGACACCTGAAACTTTGATAAGGTACAAGAAACAAGAAGACACCTGAAACTTTGATAAGGTACAAGAAACAAGAAGACACTGAAACTTTGATAAGGTACAAGGAACAAGAAGACACCTGAAACTTTGATAAGGTACAAGGAACAAGAAGACACCTGAAACTTTGATAAGGTACAAGGAACAAGAAGACACCTGAAACTTTGATAAGGTACAAGAAACAAGAAGACACTGAAACTTTGATAAGGTACAAGGAACAAGAAAACACTGAAACTGTGATAAGGTACAAGGAACAAGAAGACACTGAAACTTTGATAAGGTACAAGGAACAAGAAGACACTGAAACTTTGATACGGTACAAGGAACAAGAAGACACTGAAACTGTGATACGGTACAAGGACCAAGAAAACACTGAAACGGTGATATCCAGTTACATTAAAACCACCGTTGGTGATGTCCAACCGGCGAGACTTGGAAAATGGTAAACAAGTTGTGCTAATCACTTGAAATAGACAACAGACAGACAGATGGCCAAACTGACAGATATGCAGACAGATAGAGGTACAGATGTATATATATATATATATATATATATATATATATATATATATATATATATATATATATATATATATATATATATATATATATATATGGACGCTCGAGCAGACGGGCAGCAGACATATATATGGATAGATGGAATGATGGATGGATGAAAGTACATAATATGGGTAGATACATAGCTAGACAGACATATTTCACTTTGTATATATATTCGAATATTAAGTCTTATAGAATCATCAGTTTTGATTACATCATCATCGTCCCTGTAATCTCCAATGTTGAAATAGTTTAGTACAGGATAAATGAGCAATATAAATATAGTAGCATCACGGATTTATTATGAAGGTTTTTCTTCTTTTATCTGCAGTGTTGTTTCTTAAATAAATTCGACAGTGTTTTGCATTTTTTTGGTTTTATACCATAACGTTTAACATTCATAGGTGTATCAGAAGGTCAGTATATGCAACTTAATGTGTCATAGTTTGCACATTCTTGAAGAAGGATGTGTTCTGAAGTCAGGGTGACTTGCCCACATGTACACTTTGCAAATGTTTCAATTAAAAGTTTTGTATACATATGGCTGTTTAGTCTATTGTGTCCAGTTCTGAATCGAAATGTTCGCCCCTGTGTTGCCGGGACCCGAAAGGGGAGCAGAGAATAGCAACGCTGTTTACCTTCCATGCATGTCGTAAAAGGCGACTGAGGAGGTTATGGGATGAAGTTGGCTGTCCCATCCCATATAGGGTCATTGACCCAGAGCCATGCTGAAATCGTATGTGTCGGGCCGAAATGCGCAGATATAGCAGCAATGCTGTAAACCATGACACAACGCATTCCGTTCTCCGGACTACATCCTGCTAATCTGCAGGAGTGTGAGAACGAATGCAGAAGAAGACGAAGAAATCGAAATGGAATGACCTGTTCTGTTTGTTAAATTAGATGGTAGTCGTCCCGTGAAGGTAAGTTAGGCTTTCGTTGTGCCTTTATAATGATTTTTTTTTTGTGGTGATAACTGATTGGTACATTCGGTTATTGCATGTTCGAACCCTCCTTGGCCAGTTGATCAGCTCTCTCATTTCCTACTATTCCACAGTGTGATGGAATAATTTGCAGTATAAATCTACACCGATGTTGCACTATAGATAATGCCTCTGTTAACTCTGGTAGCTTATTGGATTGTAGTGTCTCTAGTACTGATCTTGCATCTGTAAGTATTACAATAGGTTGTGAGGATCTGTCCGCTGACTTGTTCCTTAAGAAGGGTGTCATCTAATTATAATTTCATGCTAAAGGCATCTTTTTTTTGTTGCAATTTACACCCACAGCAATTCGGTGCATTATTGCAACTGATGTCTCATTGGTTGGTAATATTTGTTGATCAGTGATATTATTCTTTGCCTCCTGGCTCTACAAGGAAATCGAAGAGGGCCTCCAGTTGCATGGGGTGCGCCTTTTCGGGGTATAGGGCCCGGTGCTACTCCTGCCTGGTGAGTCGTCACAGGGTTAGCACCATAACGGGGTAATGCAGATATAGACATTCATGTGAGATAATGCATTTTATTTTGGTTGTTGCTGTGCGCCTTCTGACCAAATGTCGCTAACTTCAGGACCTTTACTTGCTAGGCGAGGCTGTGATCCTGCCCGAATGTAGGAGGGCCCGGACAGTCTTAGTTTTCAGAGACTAAGCCCCAACTCCTTGTCGCCAATGAGCTGGCGTCGATGGGAATTATGATTAATATAAATATACATAATACATAATATTAATAGGCATAATATAAATATAGTAGCATTAAGGATTTATAATTAAGATAAATGAAGAGGACTAATATAAATATAGTTGCATAAAGGATTTATTATTAAGATAAATGAAGAGGCCTAATATAAATATAGTTGCATTAAGGATTTATTATTAAGATAAATGAAGAGGCCTAATATAAATATAGTTACATAAAGGATTTATTATTAAAGAACATCAGATAGATTGCAGTGAATGGGATTGTTGCATCCTGTTTGTTACATTATTATTTTTTTTAGTAAAGGGTACAGAGTCCGTTACCTATGTCCGTGAGTGTTGCCTCTTGACATGTTTGGCATTCCTCGTCGTAAGACGTACCTGGTGTGTTTAGTAATATTTTTGTGGTGTATCAGCTGCACATCTTTTAGGGCAGTGATTCTAAAAGTGGTGGTTCGTGGACCGGTGTTGGTCATCGCGCAATCAGTGACAGGTCCGCAGTCCCCAAGCCATTAGTGACAGGACCGCAGTCCCCAAGTCATTAGTGACAGGTCCGCGAGTCCTCAAACAATCAGTGACAGGTCCGCGAGTCCTCAAGCCATCAGTGACAGGTCCGCAGTCCCCAAGCCGTTAGTGACAGGTCCACAATCCCCAAGCCATCAGTGACAGGTCCGATGTCCCCAAGCCGTTAGTGACAGGTCCACAATCCCCAAGCCATTAGTGACAGGTCCGCGAGTTCTCAAGCCATCAGTGACATGTCCGCGAGTCCTCAAACAATCAGTGACAGATCCGCGAGTCCTCAAGCCATCAGCGCAAGTTCTTGTATTAGTCATAATCGCCTGTGTGGTTCTCTGTCTAAAAGGGGAGCAAAGAATCAATCAATCAAACGACGTATGTAGTGGTGGAGGCGACCATGTTTCTTCAGAACCCTCTGTATATTTTGTTCGCAATACATACAGATGGTAACATTCTCTTACGCCACAGCGAGCAAAGAATAACAACATCACTACCCGCTATGCATGTCGTAAGAGGCTAATAAAGAATATTTAGATGCAGCAGGCTGTCTGATCAAGGGACCCAGAAACCACGCTGAAGTATGTCTAGCAGAAAGGCGCAGATATCGTATCTAAGTTGAAAATCATGGCACAGTACATTCCATTCTCCAAACTACATTTAGGTAATTTTCACAAGTTTGAGAACCAGCGCGAAATAAATCCTAATCCCCCATGCTGGATCCTAGCAGACTGAGAAACATATTGCCCGTCTGCCGCACCAGTTTGAGAAACACTGCTTTAATTTACAGTTTAAGAAACATTTTTCTGAGTTATAGTTTGAGAAACACTGCTCTAAATTACAGTTTTTTACGCATGCGGTTGCGTCTGTTGGTCTCACCAATGGCCCACTACTAGACAAACCACCCATGCAACAGAAAACCTTAGTAGATTACGTGCCATTGTATTGAGGTTCTCTTATGGAAGCTTTGTCGTATGACATTTATACAATTATAGACCCTCTCTGAGTAGAAGACTCCTTCAGTTGGCATTGCACTAAACCGAAAGCTGGGTTCTTGGGTATGAAATAAAACTCAGAGAAACCACTCCACTAGTTAGTTAGTTAGTTAGTTAGTTAGTCGTCGGATCATCATCACTGCAAACTGGACACGTCCATAGTTGCTCCAATCTCTCCTTGAGTGTATCCGCCATTACACTTCTGCTGACAGTACCGGTCCTATGCTGGTTGACCATCATTCTTCTGCGCCCTCCAAAATGTTCATCTCTAGCAACACCGCATTTCAATTCCTGATCTTTAATCCTAGCCATTGAAAAGGAATCATCATCCACATTAGTCTCACTCTCGCGTGTTATATCTCTTAAGGAGTTCAAAACGTCAGCGCGATCCATTGCCCCATCGCCCTGTGCCACAATCGCGCACGATGCCAGTTGATCCGCTCTTTCATTGCCTCGAACGCCCGCATGTCCCGGCACGAAAATAAATGTAACCACTTTCAAGCTCGCCTTTCTCAAGGCCTCAATCCACTGTTCGCGAACGAGACCCACTTGTACCTTCTTAATCATACTCATACAGTCACTCAAGATGCAGACCTGCGTTACCTTCTGTGTGCGTAGCCACTCAAATGCCTTGGTCACCGCCATAGTCTCCATGGTCATACTACTCGTAGTGATGACCGCAAAGGCACCATTTTCCTCCTTGATAATTTTACCTGCGCATTGAGCTGTAAAGGCCCAAGCACTGCGAACATGCCTAATTACAGATCCATCAGTGTATATAATCACATCCCCTCTTTGGTATTCTCACTGATTAAAGCCTGCACTTCTTTCTCCACAGCTGTGGGACACCATTCTCTGCATTCCCTGCTAAGTGATATTACTACTCTCAAACAAGTTTCGAAATCTGTGGGTAGACCTATCCATATCGCACCTGCTGCCATATCCTGCAATCTGCACACGCTTTGTATGACATCCTCAGCACGTTCCATCCACGACCTCCCTCTCTTGAGTCTGCTGCCTTTAACTTTCTGTATTTCGGAATGCAATGGGTGTTCCTTATCTGCATGTATTTGAAGGTACGCCCGTGCACGGCAATACCGTAATCTTTGCTCAGCTGTTGGGCAGTCAAGTAGGTATCGCATAGCTCTTGTCGATGTATCTCTTGTGCATCCCTGTATGATACGCATTGCTGCATTCTGGATTATATCCAGTCTTTCGATCTGAGTTTGGCTAAGATTCAGAATTGCCAGTGCATATTCCACCACAGCCACAACGAAACCCTGGTACAAATGAAATAACAATCTCTGCTCACACTGCGCAGCAGCCATAACCTTCATTGCTGCTAAGCCTTTGCCTGCCCTTATGATAATGTGGTCAACATGTTCCCTGAAACTCAGGCTTCTGTCAAAACACACACCCATATATCTCATTGTGCTAGTTCTTTTCAAACTTTTCCCGGACAACGAAACTTGTGGCATGGGTGTCTTTACCATGTGATTATTCAAGGAAAACC
Organism: Meghimatium bilineatum; assembly: GCA_034231615.1. NCBI lineage: Eukaryota > Metazoa > Mollusca > Gastropoda > Stylommatophora > Philomycidae > Meghimatium > Meghimatium bilineatum. The sequence goes on along the minus strand of CM067315.1, from coordinate 29,647,310 downwards.
ACGGCACGAATGCCTTAGACGGATTAATCACTGCTCCCGCATCTCGACACCAATTTGTCAGTCTTTTACGAGTAGTTCTGTAGTTCCACAACGCACTCCACTCCACTGCACTGCACACAGGAAGCAAGAGCTAATCGCTCGCAATTCATGTGGTTCTGAATCAATCAATCGTTACAGTTTGAGAACCACTACTATAGGTTACCATTGAGCAAGGTTCACACTGAGCAAGGTTCACAGATAACAATGTTCACAATGGACAAGGTTCACAGATAACAATGTTCACAATGGACAAGGTTCACATATAACAATGTTCACAATGGACAAGGTTCACTGATAACAATGTTCACAATGGACAAGGTTCACAGATAACAATGTTCACAATGGACAAGGTTCACAGATAACAAGGATCACACTGAATAAGTTTCACAATGGAAAAGATTCACAGACAACGAGGTTCACACTGAACAAGATTAACATTGCGGAAGGCAATGCAGTACCAGTTTTCTGCTTCGTGTCTTCTTTTTCTTCCTTACATTCATGCAAATTAGCAGGATGTGGTCCGAAGATCGTAATGCGTTGTGATTTAAGGCTTAGTTGCAATATCTGCGCCTTTCGTCTAACACATCCGACTTCAGCATGACTTTTAGACAGGAGGGACTTTGAAGTTTTCAACGATACCTTTAAACAAATTGGAATATGACTATTAGTACTAGGATATGTGCTAAAAGGTGGGTAAAAAGAACCCCCCCCCCTATTTTTGGATCATTTGTTCATAGAAAAGCCATTAAGTTGTTCATCAGTTAGAGGTATCTGACACACAAAACAAACAATAGTTAGCTTTTTTCTATATGTAAGCCTCCCCCTACCGAGGATACCACATCTACGGCCCTGTTTCTGGGTAATTTTGAGCCGAAATCTATCGTCCGTAGCAGCGCATGCAAGCCGATCTGCTCTGCCATTGCCTAGAACACCAACATGGCCAGACACGAAAATGAATGTAATACATCCCAACTTCACCCTCTCTGCTGTCTCAAGCTACTGGTTCGCGAACGCAGCTCTCTCCCCCTCCCCCTTATACCTTCTGATCACTATAATCAAGTCACTGAAGATGGGATGAGTTGCGTTCTGATATACAACTCCAGGCCTTGAGATACAGATTATAGTCACTCAGAACCCATGCTGAAGTCGGATACGTCAACATACGCTTTTATCGCAGCCAAGCTATAAACCATAACACAACGTTTTCGTTCTCAGGACTCCATCAATTACGAGCAAATGATCACTACAATTTAGAAGTAATGAGGACCTATTATTAAAGAAAGATCATAATGCATCCATCAAACAGGATTTGAACTAGATCCGTTGAGATTGCACCATCTCCCTCGCTATATGTCAGCGCGTCTCGACCACACCGCAGGAGATTTAGATTTACAAAAGAAGTATGTCCCTATTCGATGTTCACATTATATAATGACATTTCATCTAACAATTTTATAAGGAATCGTCCTTCTAATAATATTCTCTCCGCTAGTCAATGAACTGTTTCTGTTACCGACTTTTTAACAGAGTGCAGAACAAGTACAATTTAAAAAAAAAAAAAAAAAACTCAAGTTGTGACTAGGAATTCGTTCGTCGTGTTCCAGTGCATTGTGCAATTCCTCAATTTCTGCGTATTCTTCACTGACTAAGCTGTGACTCTCTCGTATCCTACAACACACCCACCACGGTCGTTCACCGGCTCATTATGATAATATATTCATAGGAACTACTTTTGACCCCGTCTACCATTGATCGGATTTACGAAAACTGCCTAAAATAGCACCGTCTAGCACGTGATAGGTCCAACTTACACGTGTAAATTAATCGTAGTGTATCGACACAATACACCGACTTTACTCAAAGAAAACAACTCAAATAATTACACCTGGGGGAAAAAAGAAGGTTGTTATATACAATATTTCATGCTGAAATTCCGTTAAAATACGTATTTTTTTTTTCGCGAAGATCACTTGAGTTTGGAAAGTAGGTCGACAAGCCGGTACGTTCAACAGTGAGACATTACTTGATTTGTTCACGGGACCAAGGTCTCTTGTACGTGAAGGTTACCAACTGTTCATAGAACAGAATATAGTAGATTGGGTCAGGGAAGAAAACTGATCTTAACTTTGAACTTTGATAAGACATTTTTAACTAGGGAGATGTGTCTACGTACTGGCTTTGAATTTTATCGCCAAACATGTGTACTTTTACTGTAGTGACCTTTTCTTCTGCAATACTGTTGTTCTGTCCTTGGGCTGATTCGAAGTGAAGAAATAGCTTGTCTATATTGCGTGTGGTTTGGTTGAAGGAAAAATTGAAAAGTGCTAATACATTGAGTAGAACCAGCGTTAAACATTAAACATATATGTTGAGATAACTAGTGAAATGTGTCTTTTTCTGAGTTCGTTCTCAAACTCCCACAGATTAGCAGGATGTAGTCCAGAGAACGAAATGTGTTGTGTCACGCTGTTTAGTTTATCTACGATATCTGCACCTTCTGATCTGACACGCCCACCTTCAGCGTTACTTTTTGACCCTCTATGGTAGGGGGTCGGCAACACGCCGGTCGTAATCTACCGGTAGATTGCGAGAATAGAATTAGTGAATCGCCAGCATTATTTAGAATGACATGCCAAAGACGGATGTGTCGGACCATTGGCGCAAATAAAACGGTGACACAACTAATTTTCATTCTCTGGACTACATTCATCCTGCTGGAAATCTAGTAGGACAATGGTCCTGCTACAAGGGAGATCCAGTGGGAGTTTGAGAATGAACGCTGAAGAAGAAGAAGACATTTAGAATGAGATTTTAAACAAAAATATAATCATTAACCTTATCCACGACCGCCTCCGACAAGACGTGTTATCGAGAATTGTCACGTGACCAAATCCTTGTTGGGTTTTTGGTTAGCTACTTATAAACCACCAGTCGCATTGGCTATTTTTGGCATGCGATTCCAAGTATATACATAAAACAAGTAAAGTAACCCATAGCATTTATTAATGCCGTAGGGGTGTGAGATGTTAGCGATCTCACATTTCACAGGCTCTGCAAATGAGGGCGGTAGCCATCTCCTCTCCCTCGCAGTCTTCACTTCCCGGATTAATCCGGTACCCATTTAAGGCTGGGTCGACCTGGGAGCCGTTGCGATCTGAAAACATTTCCGCCTCAACTGGAGAATGAACCCAGGACCACTCATATGCGAAGCCAGTGCGCTAACCACTGCGTTAACGCGGCTCCCAATACATAATCAAAAACGTAACAAATTGGGTCCTAATTAATTCCGTTGGTATGTCTTGATTGGCGTCGGGCACGCCTTATCAATGCCCTCAAAAGGCCTGAGAAAATGGACCGATGTTATTCTTGTCAGGTCAATCATACAGAAGACGTATATCTTTAGTTGTGTATATTGCCTTAAATACACGCACGTAGATTTAGTGGAGGGGTGGGGGGATGTGGGGGTTGAGACTTCCTCTCCTACGAAATGATAATTTTTAGTACTTGAAATTTAGCCAAACGATTTCATGCTAATAAAGGTCAACTTTTTAAAGTAAAAATGGAATTATACTCACACACACACACACACATACACACACACACACACACACAAATTGGGCGAAAGGCTTGCTTTATGTAACTCCTAAAGATAACCCCCTCCTACCCCCTATTGAACATGTTTATAGAGCCTTCTATATTGCCTTGAGTATGTATTTTATCCTTGTCAGAAGTACAAATATATGGTCATTGTAATAACTTCAGAAAGTAGATTTGTCTCGCAATGTCAGAAGTACAAATATATGGTCATTGTAGTAACTTCAGAAAGTAGATTTGTCTCGCAATGTCAGAAGTACAAATATATGGTCATTGTGGAAACTTAGGAAAGTAGATTTGTCTCGCAATGTAAGAAGTACAAATATATGGTCATTATAGTAACTTCAGAAAGTAGATTTGTCTTGCAATGTCAGAAGTACAAATATATGGTCATTATAGTAACTTCAGAAAGTAGATTTGTCTTGCAATGTCAGAAGTACAAATATATGGTCATTATAGTAACTTCAGAAAGTAGATTTGTCTCGCAATGTCAGAAGTACAAATATATGGTCATTGTGGAAACTTAGGAAAGTAGATTTGTCTTGCAATGTCAGAAGTACAAATATATGGTAATTGTAGTAACTTCAGAAAGTAGATTTGTCTCGCAATGTCAGAAGTACAAATATATGGTCATTGTAGTAACTTCAGAAAGTAGATTTGTCTCGCAATGTCAGAAGTACAAATATATGGTCATTGTAGTAACTTCAGAAAGTAGATTTGTCTCGCAATGTCAGAAGTACAAATATATGGTCATTGTAGTAACTTCAGAAAGTAGATTTGTCTCGCAATGTCAGAAGTACAAATATATGGCCATTGTAGTAACTTCAGAAAGTAGATTTGTCTCGCAATGTCAGAAGTACAAATATATGGTCATTGTAGTAACTTCAGAAAGTAGATTTGTCTCGCAATGTCAGAAGTACAAATATATGGTCATTGTAGTAACTTCAGAAAGTAGATTTGTCTCGCAATGTCGGAACTGAAAGTAGATCAGCAATGCGTCCAAGGTTGCCAAGCATTGCTCTGTGGAATGAGAAAATCAACTGCTCTCCAGAACGTCCTTAATCGCCGTTTGCGACACGCATGGCAGGAAACAATGCAGTAATTCTTTCCTCTCGTCTCCTTACGGGTCCCCGCAACCCACGGGCGTTCTACTTTGTCTGTTTACCTCTGCCTTATTTTCTGTATGTCTACGTTTAAGTAGCTCTATCTGTTTCATGTTTTATATGAGCTTATATAGTCTCTTCTTCTCTCTCTGTCTCTCCACTCTCACTCTTTTTCTCTGATTGTCTCTCATTTTTCTGTATCTCCATGTTTCTCTCCCACTCTCTCTGTCTGTCTCTTCAGTTCTCTCTCTCCTACCCTTTCTCTCTCCCATTCCCTCATCACACTCTATTTCTGTCTCAATGCCTCTCTCTCATTCTCTTTCTCCTACCCTCTGTCTGCCTGTCTCTCATTCTTTTTCTCCCTCCCTCCCCCTGCCTTTCTCTCTCACATTCTCTCTTCCACACTCTCTGTCCCAATGACTTTCTCCCATTCTCTTTCTCACATCCTCTCTCTACCTCCGTGTCTCTGTTAAACTGACATTGGTTAAGCTAAACGTACCTCTTTTAGTGAGGCACTCCCCTTAAACCGCGGACTTTAGTCTAATGTGGAGATATCATAGCTTTACAATTATTAAAATAATAGTTGAGGTCGTGGTTCGGGTAATCCAGTCACCACGGCCTCCAGAAATATGATATTACTTAGTTGATTTCTAACTTGCTACTATTTAAACCCCCTTCATCTTCCTGTACACGTCGCGGCGACAACTATGGCAAAACAGCCTTTATTTCCAACCAAAAAAAGCCTCCTGCACTCCCTAACAGTAAAACACGCAGTAATGATATTTAAAAAAAAATCTTACTCACCGATCGCGCATAAGGGGCACACCAGGTGTTACCACTCCCTCCCCATGATTATTTTTAGCAAGAACAAAGACCTGCATATTTGTTTCTACCCACCACACCCACTATGGGTAAGAATTCGCAAGTTACGTTGAGCTGTAAGTTTCCTATTTACGTACGAGTACTCACTGGCTTTGTCAGCGTGAGCATACCAAGTGAGTTGTGCGTATGAATGTTGAAATAAATACGAGGGCCAGATAGGGATTTTGCGTATATCTGTCGTTATTTCTACGTCATCGGTGAGTTTCACGTGCATTTTTTATTATTTGCGGCAAGTGTATAACGGTCAATTTGATAATATACCTGGCAGGTAACATCTGGGATGTTTAAGTGGGAGAAAAAATCAATACATTTGTGGTAGGTGATGTGAGTTTTGTACGGGCCGTTTGTTTGGAAAGATATAGGTGTATGAAGGGCAAGACTTACATGACTGCGGACTCCTAGGCTGTTAGCAGTGAAAATGAAAAAAATGCAGTAAAAACTATCTACTGCGCGTTAAATTAACACATATTGTTAAAAAATTATGATTTTATCGTCATCAAACCCATAACACATCAGGGTCATAGGAGTGACACTCTGGGAAACTTCAATACATACATTCCGTTATGTCTTCATTTTCTCAATTCCTGTTTCTTCTTTAGCGTTCATTCTCAAACTCCTGCTGGATCTCTATTGCAGTAGGACAATGGCCCTATTAGATTTCCAACAGGATATAGTCCAGAGAATGGAAATGCGTTGTGTCGCCGTTTTATTTGCGCCAATGGCCCGACACATCCGTCTTCGGCGGGAATTCCTGTTTAAAAGTGGAGAATTGTAATCATGTCCAGTCTTTAATATTAACAATCCATAGTAAAAAAAAAAGTAATGTAACCCATATCATTTATTAATGCCGTTGGGGTGTGAGATGTTATCGATCTCACATTTCAGAGGCTCTGCAAATGAGGGCGGTAGCCATCTCCTCTCCCTCGCAGTCTTTACTTCCCGGATTAAACCGGTACCCATTTAAGGCTGGGTCGACCCGGGAGCCGTTGCGATCTGAAAAACATTTCCGCTTGAACTGGGAATGAACCCAGCACCATTCATATGCGAAGCCAGTGCGCTAACAACTGCGCTACGCGGCTCCCATAACAATCCATACTTTCTTCTTATATCCTTATCTTCTTCTATCCTCTATTATTGCATGAAAAATAACTTTAGAAATAGGAAGAATACACAGATTCAGTGATTCATCTTCCTCTCTTATAGTGGCATAGAATCCTATATACTTTCCTTTGTAGTTTTAAGCCTACATAACTTTCCTTTGTAGTTTTAAGCCTACATAACTTACATTAGCAGTTTTAAGCCTACATAACTTTCCTCTGTGGTTTTAAGCCTACATAACTTTCCTTTGTAGTTTTAAGCCTACATAACTTTCCTTTGTAGTTTTAAGCCTACATAACTTTCCTTTGTACTTTTAAGCCTACATAACTTTCCTTTGTAGTTTTAAGCCTACATAACTTTCCTTTGTAGTTTTAAGCCTACATAACTTTCCTTTGTAGTTTTAAGCCCACATAACTTGTAGTTAGAACACTCTACATTTGGGGCCCCGCTCCGAGGTTCGGGCCCCTAGACTGGTGTTTAGTTTGCTTAGGCAGAAGTTCATCACTGGGTGTATGTATATATACCCGAGACATGAGGAATGAGATAGAGTATATATAAAACAATATCTCGGAGGTAATGGTGGCTGGATTACCAGAACTGCAACCTCCCCTTATTTTAAACAAAATATTTGTAACGCTCTGACATAACCAAATTGGACTAGATGTCGCGGTGAAAAGCAGCGTACCGTACCAAAAGAGGTAGATTGTGTTTAACCAAACAAAAATTGAGTTCCACATATAACTTATCACAACCGTCTCACGTAATTGCTATTGGAGACGGTCTTGTAACTTATAGACAGACAACGGACTCACATACGCCAGCACCAACATATATATGCAAGGCCGTAGATTCGAAAAATCGGGTGTGGGGAGGGGAGGGTTTACTTAGTAAAAGGGTAATCCGATTTTAGAGGATTTTGTGGTGTTCTTATCCAAAGAACACGAACATAAATGAACTTGTTTTACAAATAGCTTACTACCATAGCCTGCTTACTACACCTCCGCAGTACTACCATAACAAAAATTGGATCTCCTGGAAAGGAAAGGGGTATAACTAGATCACCGTGCAGGATTTACGTATACGTTACACAAACTATAGATTAGGGTCCCCACTTTCCCGAGCAGTTGTCATGTATACTTAAATATATTGCAGCATTATTTGTCTCAATGCCGCACGTTCGGAAAGCTTAGGGCCTTACCAAGTCTAAATCTAGCCCTTCTAGAACAAATATAAAATGATAATACGTACTATGAATGTAAGACCATGTTAAAAGCACAATATAAGCAAAAGTGGAAGCAGATGCACCCAACTGCACCACCAAATGACCCCTACATCAAATATCACGCAAGGAACAAACCATCATTTTCAGACTACGAACTGGCCACAACAGACTGAGAAGTCACATGTCTTGAAAGCTTAAGATTGGCGAGACAGAACTGTGGATTGAGCCCAGAGACTGCAGAACACATTCTTCGTGCCTGTCAACTCTACCAAGAAGAGAGGGAGAAAATATGGATTACTGAAACGGCACTACTTCCAGACATGATGGATGGCCTGAAGCGAATCACACAATTCATTGAAGCTATTGTCACTGTATCTGACTGAAGAACGATGCAGAAGAAGAATATAAATATTTCTGATCCTTGTGGATGATTTCTTTTGTGCTATGTTCCCTGTGTGGTATCGTGGTAGTTGTGCTGTGTTCCCCGTGTATGATGGTGGCAGTTGTGCCGTGTTCCCATTGTGTGCTGGTGGTGGACGTGCGTCTCCCTTAGATGCGATACATCTGTATGGAGGTTGTTATCGATGGAGAGAGTATACATATATTATACTTAGTGACCTCATACCACATACATGGTCAGATATAGTGTTACTTCTCTGTGTTCTATTGCAGTTCCACACAACACGGCGGGTTTGAGTAGATGACACGATCTAAATACAATGTTTCATTGTCCGAGCGCCTGCAGCGCAGTTGTTGGTAAACTGGCGTTCTGATCGGATGATCCTAGGTTCAACTGAAAACATGTTTTAAATCAGCAAACTGCTCCAACCAAGGAAAAAGGGTACCATATTTTATGACAAAATATGGTACCCGTTGTCATGGGAAAGTATAAGCGGAAGGCTTGATGCTGACATCATCCCTAGGTATGTCGTTGGTTACAAAATATCCAGCCTAACACCGTATACTCATCAATGGCGTGAAAAAGGGAAAATGATATTTATCCAGATGTAAATTTGACCACCCCCTTCCTGTAGTTATCTGGCTTTGTCCAAATGTTGTAAATTTGACTCCTATCTCTTTCTAGTTATCTTGCTCTATCAAGATGTTGTAAATTTGACTCCCAACTATCTCTTGTTATTTGGATCTGAGATGAAGAGTCACATAGGGCGTCTCGGACAGCTAAGATACTAGATTCAATATCTGCATCCTGACAGTTCGTAAAGCAATACCAACCTATTTAACATAAAATTGCCTATACAACCATTACCGCCAACCAAACATATTATGGGTTCCTGAATAGGATCTTACTTAGAGACTGTCCAAAAATTACGTCAATAATTGAAAAGGGAAAAGGGAAAGGGGGAAGCTTGAAAATTTTTCAGTCTTATTGACAATGTCAAAGTGAGGGATTTGACAAAAGTTGACGTCAACAACATTTTTTGAATATATACCAATTGAGTGAGTAGAATTTAAATTTGTATTTACAATCTGAAAAATGAATATACTTGTTTTGAACATATTCTGCAAAAAATTTTTGGGGGGAGTGTGTCGTTTACATTTTATAACATAATTATGCTGGAGGTGGTTGGAACCCCTTAGTTTTTTGACGGTTTGTTGATAATTTGATATGGGGGGGGGGTGTACAAATTAGCATACAATTATTTACCTAATTTATGCACATCATCTTATTTGTTACCGAGACTCGAAAGTGCTGCAAGGAATAGTGACACTTGTTAATTGCCATAACAAAACAACAGCTCACAAACCCGTGCATATATCACATACTGGGTCAAAGGGCATGAGCCCATGGATCGCTGGATCAGCAACCAACCAATCTTAATCGCCATGCATATCGTAAGAGGCGGCGACTAAAGAGATTGTGAGAGTGGATGTGGTTGTCTCAACATATACATTATTAGTGACCAATGCCAAAGTCGGATGTGCCAGATTGATAGGCGTAGATATCGCAGCATACCTCTGAACCAAGTTACAGCGTATTAATTCTCTGGATAACTCCTTACTAATCTGCAGGAGTTTGAGAATGAGGACAGAGGTAGAATATATTCTTCATCGTTCTTCAGTCAGGTATCATGTTCCAGCGCCAATAACTTCAGTCAAATATCAGGTTACAGCGCCAATAACTTCAGTCAAATATCAGGTTACAGCGTCAATAACTTCAGTCAAATATCTGGTTACAGCGCCTATAACTTCAGTCAAATATCTGGTTACAGCGCCTATAACTTCAGTCAAATATCTGGTTACAGCGTCAATATCTTCAGTCAAATATCAGGTTACAGCGCCAATAACTTCAGTCAAATATCAGGTTACAGCGTCAATAACTTCAGTCAAATATCTGGTTACAGCGCCTATAACTTCAGTCAAATATCTGGTTACAGCGTCAATAACTTCAGTCAGATATCAGGTTACAGCGTCAATAACTTCAGTCAGATATCAGGTTACAGCGTCAATAACTTCAATGATTTGTGTGATTCGCGTCAGGGTCGTCTATGGAGCCCCTCAGGTCTGGAAGTAGTGTCATCTTAGTAGGTCATATTTTTTCCCTTTTTTTTTGTTGGTATACTTAACAGGCATGAAGAGGAAAAATATATGACACCATCCTTTTGTGTAGTTTGTAAAAAATCGTTATTCCAGTGTGATCCCTCTCCTATCACATACCTTTGTGTACTGGCGTAACATCTCTTAACCGACTTTCTCCTCTCTGTGTTATCAGAAATCTCACTTCCATTTGTATTTTCTTGTCATGTCTAATACACAAAACGAGAATGTTATATATTACACAAAACGTGCATGTTACATAAAACACATACCTAAAGTAAAATATTGTGTAACTTCGCGCGGAGTAACGTATCACGTGATTAACATACATTAGCTCGTCACTCGCTCACAGTTAACATAAATTTAAGTGCACCCCTCCCCCAGACATTTAATTTGTATAACATATATACTTAACTTTACACAAATATTTGATAGGTTAAGTAACAATATTGTGTAGACCAAATATAAAACAAAACAAGTCGATGTTTAGACGTAAAGGTCTTTATCATTAAATTATTGGTCGTCCATGTCATATGGTGATGACTGTTTGTTACATCCAGTTTTGAAATTCGGTTACAATCAAGTTCTGGACTATGCGTTGATAGGCCCTATTCATGCCGCAAATGTTCTTGGACAGTTTCAGCATGAGATAACAATTGTAGATGGTTTTTGGTGTACCCGTGACTTTTTATCTACTTCCCGCTGTTGAACTGCTGCACGTTTCCTCTTTTCACAAGATGCTGTAACTATTTTGTTTTTAAAATAAATAAAATAAAAATACCGTACAACGACATGAGCTAACATTGCTGTGAATTCAAGAGTTATAGATAGAATATTAGAATTAGGTGTGAGTAGGCGTAGGTTGTGATATAAACTTACATTTTAGAAGTAAAATAGCATTAGAAATGTTAGTAATTAGTTAAACAATTGTAATGTTTTGTTTTTGTTTTATTGCATATTTCTTTTATACCCTTTTATCTTAATTTGTTCATAAATAAGTATTCACAGTAACCTTTTTATCTTATTTTGCATTACGAAAGGTTAATAATCTATTTCTAGAAACTTAATACATTAGTTAGGTATTTGTATAGGTCGCCGATAACGTGACACCGTGTGTGACTCACCTTTCATGAAATTTCTTCTGAAAGAATATAATTGTCCCAAAATATGAAATATTCTGATGGTTTTGCCAGAGATAGAAGGTCAAACAGAGTGATGAAATTCGAGGGAATGAGAAATCTCTCCTACCAAATCTTCGTCTTATAATAGAGGTAGGCAAAGTGGTAAGTAATATTCTCAAACGTTGTCATATGCTCAATACAGCAGAGCATTGGAAATATTGTGTGTATTACTTACCACCGACGAGTTCGTTTAGTCATTTAGTTAAGTTTCAGAGATGTTGCTAGATCTCGCTAATGTTATTGATCTCGCAGTGTTATAGTATGGTGTATTTGGTGTCTTTACATTAACAAAAAGTATAGCTAAATTTACAGAGGAGCTATTGGAAGCTTTGCCGATTAAAAATGCCTTGTATTTTTATGAAGCCTTATGAAGTACCTGCCTTTTCTGAAGCTGTATTTACCGAGTGAACCTATGTGAAGGGTTATTCATTTTCCAGCTTACTTTTCAACGCAGAGGAAATATTTGTAGTTTCTTTTCTTGAAACTGCAGTGTAGTTTTATGAAGTCTTTCAACAGTTCCAGTGTTCCTGCCTTTTTGAAGCCTTATTTACGAGTGAACCTGTGTGAAGGGTTACTCATTTTTCGAGCCAGTTTCTTGATACAACCAGTCGGAGACCTTGAGTTTGGAAGAAGCTGCTGCCTTTACTTGAAGACTCAGCCAGTCAACGTTTTATTGGAGAAATCGTCTTCGGGCATGTGGGATGTCTGTTTTCAAGGCTTAGTGAATAAACTGTGAACACTACGTTATCAAAGTCACACCCATTGTTAAATTGTGTAAATTCACTAGAGAATTGGTGCGCCAAATTTATGAACACAGCGTTATCAATGTCATCACCAACTGTAGTTTCGATCTTATTTGGATAGCCGGACCAATCATATAATTAACCTCGACAATTGTGAACTATTGAACTTTTTTAGTGCTAGGTAGGTCGGATAATTACGGTAGATCACCCAATTTGATGTTAGATCAAATAGGCGGTCAGCCTAGGGCCAGGGAACCAACTGCCTCCTTTCCTGTGATCATAAGGGCTGAAAGAATGTGTTATATGTCATAACATAGATTGTCCTCATGTAATTGATGTCCATGAAAGAAAGTTGTTATTAAAGATATATATATGTGTAATACAGTTTCCGTTCTTTTAGAAGCCAAGATGTAGTTAAGGTTTCAGATGGGACCAGACTCTTTTAGTTCACATTCGCACAACGAGCCTCAGAAGAATTACTTATAGCATCAACAGAAATTTCAGATTCGTAAACACTATACGGAGAAGGAAAAACATACCCCCCCCCCCCCCCTGAGACATTATATTGTTGACGGACATTTCTGACTCCATCAGCAGGGATCTTTAATGGCCATTTATGACTCACATGGTGGATTTCAGTTTTCCTAACTTTTGGTATCCATTTAGGCTGTGGAAATACACAGGTAAAATTACACTTCTGTCTCTTTGCCAACGGAGACCTCCTTTGCGTAGCGATGTAGCCATTTATCTAGCTTCTCACGGTTGTGATTCTGGATAGTGAAGTATTGTTTACAAATGCATTTTTTTCTAAGGTCTGGAGATTATCCATTGAAGCTTCCTTGTTACATACGTCAGAAGTACTTAAGACATTTTAATTGTTGCAATTGAGAGGGTCAGAGTAAAAATGGGGAATCCGAGTACAATACATTAATTTCGATCTCCATATGTCCTTGAGACTGGAATATTCTTCTTCTGCGTTCGTTCTCAAACTCCTGCAGACTAGCAGGATGTAGTCCGGAGAACGAAATGCGTTGTGTCATGGTTTACAGCATTGCCTGACACATCCGACTTCAGCATGGCTTTGGATCACGGACCCTATATGGGATGGGACAGCCAACTCCATCCCATAACCTCCGTAGTCGCCTTTTACGACATGCGTGGAAGGTAAACAGTGTTGCTATTCTTTGCTCCCCTTTCGGACCCCGACAATACACAGGCGAGACCTGAATATCATAACCGATATCTCCATTTTGTAATATTAAAATGCTATGATATAACTTTATTGGACTAACAATTGTACACAATTGAAAGGAGCGTGCCTCACTACAAAATGCACTTGTTATTTGACCAATAGATTAATGTTTTCGTCATCAACATGCCGTCTCCGCAACGAATGTTGGCTGTAGCGGACCTCCCCTGTCTCATGAACATCCCCTGTCTCCTGCCGTGGTGGCACTTTCCGCTAGACTGTAACCTGTCCATATCGTGATGTTTCTATATCACTTGTTTCTCTGCCTATCTCTAGCCCGCCTGTCTCTCCCCCGCCCCCTACTCTAGACCCCATAAGATCTTCAACTATGTATCAATGTCTTTTAATGTCTAAAATATTTTATTCGTTTCCATTTAATTTGGGCCAAATGTCCCAACACACCCGTTTGCGGTGGTGTTTAAATATTCAATATTAAAATATTATGTTAATGTTTCAATATCATGCAAATTGACAGGGAGCTCCGCCGAAGACGGATGTGTCGGGCCATTGGCGCAAATAACACGGCGACACAACGTATTTCCATTCTCTGGACTACATCCTTTTGGAAATCTAATAGGATCATGATCCTGCTACAAGAGACATCCAGTGGGAGTTTGAGAATGAACGCTGAAGAAGAAGAAGAAGATTACAGGGAGCAAGCCCTGGTTATATGGTAGTTTCGCTTGTGTGTTTCATTGTCTCGAGAGAGGAACAAAGAATAACACACTGTAACTCTCCAGGCAAGTAAGTACATCTTAAATGCGATTGGTTAACCAACCCTAGTACTAATTATCCTGCACCTTTACTTACGACTTGGATGGTAAGCCACAATATATACATTTTTGTTACAGAATTTTTCACTGATGCAACCAACATATGGACACTATTTTGTTGTATTAAAAAAAGGGTTGAAAAGCCGTGGAAGATTTATTTCACTGTATTCGGTTTCCCATATGTACTCCGTCCCTCTCAACGAAGCGGCACGCTGCCTGCCGAGAGTACCACTCATAGCACGTAACTCCGTAGCTTCAAGTTATAATCCACAGTGATCTCCGAAAAAAATCCACCTTATAAACAAGACGACACGAGCCGGATTTGAACCCGTGACCTCTTGAACACAAGGCGAACAGCTTAACCCCTACGCCAGGGAGATTGTTGTATTCACTCAGTTACATCGGACAAAAAAACCCGGCACCACCCCAATCTTAGAATACATCAGGAGACAACAGATTAAATGGTTTGCACACATCAGCAGACTACCATCAGACCGCAACCACAGCAAGCTATGCTACACAGATACAGCGAAGGCAAACCTAGAGGCCGACCACGAAAACGATGGACCACTGAAACAAAAGAAGCGACAAATTCCACAGTATACTCAGCGCACAGGAGGGCCGTCTCCAGTAAACTCTTCTACCACTGACGCTGAAAGGCAACAACGGGCTTCAGCGAAATGATAGATATAACTCAGTTCTGGTCGTCATTCTAAAAAATCGATTTTAATATGGACAAGTAGACAAGTCATTCTAAAAAATCGATTTTAATATGGACAAGTAGACAAGTCATTCTAAAAAATCGATTTTAATATGGACAAGTAGACAAGTCATTCTAAAAAATCGATTTTAATATGGACAAGTAGACAAGTCATTCTAAAAAAATCGATTTTAATATGGACAAGTAGACAAGTCATTCTAAAAAAATCGATTTTAATATGGACAAGTAGACAAGTCATTCTAAAAAAATCGATTTTAATATGGACAAGTAGACAAGTCATTCTAAAAAAATCGATTTTAATATGGACAAGTAGACAAGTCATTCTAAAAAAATCGATTTTAATATGGACAAGTAGACAAGTCATTCTAAAAAAATCGATTTTAATATGGACAAGTAGACAAGTCATTCTAAAAAAATCGATTTTAATATGGACAAGTAGACAAGTCATTCTAAAAAAATCGATTTTAATATGGACAAGTAGACAAGTCATTCTAAAAAAATCGATTTTAATATGGACAAGTAGACAAGTCATTCTAAAAAAATCGATTTTAATATGGACAAGTAGACAAGTCATTCTAAAAAAATCGATTTTAATATGGACAAGTAGACAAGGGGACGAAAATACTCGTCAAATACTAAAAGCAAGTTTGTTTGTTTGTTTTGCGTTCGCTCCATTGTAACCATCACGGATATCCGTGCGATTTCCGCCGGGAGCGTGGTTACGTTGTGCCACCGTTATGCGCCTTGTAGGCCTAGCACATCCGATTTCGGCATGACTAAAAGCAAGTAATATCCTTCTTCTTATACATTCGTTCTCAAACTCCTGCATATTAGCAGGATGTAGTCCGGAGAACGGAATGCGTTTTGTCATGATTTACAGCATTGCTGCGATAACTGTGTCTTTCAACCTGACAATCCGACTCCAGCATGGTGTTGTTGGGTTACTGACCCTATATAGGATGGAACAGCAAACTCCATCCTATAACCTCCTTAGTCACCTCTTACAACATGCATGAAAGGTAAACAGTGTTGCTATTCTTTGCTCTCCCTCTCGGGCCCCGGCAGTACACGGACGAAGAAAGTAATTTGAGACCTCTACGATTTCACTTCCCTACGACACTAAATGCTAGGGGGGGGGTGTTACCCGTTTTCATAAACAACATCGGCTTTCTTTGTCTGTACACGAATTTTGTTTCTTTCTGAGCACACCTAACTTTTCTAGTCATTCATCGTACCGTTCTTCAAAATTATTCTATATGATTGTGTCCATGTTTTTCATTGGTCATTTGTACATACTTTCTGTCGTCAGCCAATAAACCTCATGGGAGAAGTACATTAGCGCTAGGTTTGAAGGATACACCGATGAACTCACAGGGCTGTATACGTACAAGAGACTCCATTTTTCAACATGCAATAATAATTCAGTCACAAGGAAAGACCTTGTAGATACTTGTATATTTCTGACGTAATTTCTGCAGCACGTTCTGTGATAGGGGAATCACTTTGAATCTTGGAAATTTCCTCCTTTTTTTTTGTCTGCTCAGATGGGGAACGAAGATCAGACAAAACGCAGCTACATCTTGACATTCCAGAGTGTTTGTTGTATGCAATTTATTTGAGATTCTTTCTGGCACTTCTCAATTTCTCTGGGTTTTTTTTACTCTATCTACCTGCCTACTTATCTTATCTTATCTTATCTTATCTTATCTTATCTTATCTTATCTTATCTTATCTTATCTTATCTTATCTTATCTTATCTCATCTTATCTTATCTTATCTTATCTTAATTATCCTATCTTATCTTATCTTATCTCATCTCATCTTATCTTATCTTATCTCATCTTATCTTATCTTATCTTATCTCATCTTATCTTATCTTATCTTAATTATCTTATCTTATCTTATCTTAATTATCTTATCTTATCTTAATTATCTAATCTAATCTAATCTAATCTAATCTAATCTAATCTTATCTTATCTTATCTTATCTTATCTTATCTTATCTTATCTTATCTGTCTGTCTATCTATCCTTCCTTCCGTCCGTCTATCCATTCATCTATCTATTTATCTGTCTGTCTCGGGAGTAAATTATATGTCTGCATAATTGATTCTCAAACTCCCACTAGCAATCAGTATCCAGTTCAAAGAAAGGAATGTGTAGTGTCTTGGTTTACACTTTAGTTTTGCTGTCTTTCACCGGACACATCCGACTTCAGCATAGCTGCTGGGTCACTTTGACCCTATATAAAATATGACAGCCCACCACAACATATCCGTCGTAGTCTCTTACGATATTCATGTCAGGTGATAATGTTGCTGTTCTTTCCTCCCCTTCAAGGTCCCTACAAGTATATTCAAGACATCAAACTATAAATTCGCCCGTGTACTTCCGGGTTGCGTACGGGGAGCAAAAGATGGAAGCACCGTTACCTACCATGCATGTCGTAAAAGGTGACTACGGAGGTTTATGGAGTGGAGTTGGCTGTTAACACAGAAGCTATGCTTTCACGTGTCAAGACGTAAGACTTATGTCGCTGCTAAGCTGTAAACCATGGCACATCGCATTCCGCTCTCAGGACTTCATCCTGCTATTCTGCAGGAGCTTGAAAACGAACGCAGAAGAAAATAAATAAGAAACAATAAACACTTAATTTTAAAAGAAAATTTCCACCGAAGACAGATGTGTCGGGCCATTGTCGCAAATAAAACGGTGGCACAACGCATTTCCATTCTCTGGGCTACATCCTGCTGGAAATCTAGTAGGATTATGGTCCTGCTACAAGGGAGATCCAGCGGGAGTTTGAGAATGAACGCTGAAGAAGAAGGAAAAACAAAGAAAATCAAGCAAGCCAGAATACAGCTAACAAAAGTTGATTGTTTCCTGAGACTGTTATTAGTTTTCTTACTGTTGTGCCATCTTTCGTTAGTTATTGTCAAGACGTCTACCTTTGTTCGTATGTTTGTCCATCTGAATCCGATTACGAAAGGATGAAGACTAAGAAAAAAAAACCTACCTTCAGAAAATACACCACCAAAGGTGAAATTCCACACTCTATGCTTGTTAAGATCTTCCTAACCTATTTCTCTCTTTCGATTCTTCTGGAGAGGGAGGGAGAGGGGGGGGGGGGGAGTGAACGTGTGTTTAGAAGATCAGTGTTCTTAGCTGTCAACTGTGAAGGTCATAACATTATTCTGCATAACCCGGCGTGTGTGTGTGTGTGCGCCTGTCTGGTTAAGTTGGATAGTTTCGTCAGTGTATTGCTGAAGGTGGATGGGAGGAAGCTGGATGGGAGGAGCGGAGCCTGAACGGGGAATAACTTTCATTACTGAAACCGCCGAAGACGGATGTGTCGGGCCATTAGCGCAAATAAAACTGCGACACAATGCATTTCCATTCTCTGGACTATATCCTGCTGGAAATCTAGTAGGGCCATTGTCCTTCTACAAGAGAGATCCAATGGGAGTTTGAGAATGAACGCTAACGAAGAAATTACTGGATGTTGTCCTGTGAAGGAGGAATGCTGGGATGTTTTCTATGGGCTGTTGAAATAAAGACCACTTTGCATTAGCAGACGCTGCGACATGTACAGGAAGGATTTTGATTGTACCTCCAAAACCCAAAAAACCCTGTCCTAACCGTGGATTGAACCCGGAACCTCAAGGGTCTGAACGGGGAATGAAAATTGAATATTAGCAACTGTAGTAACCAACCATGCATCTCGTATGAGACGGCTACGAAAGTATGGTGATGGCGGAGTCGGTTGTTTTCATCCATTACCATCAAATAGATTATACATATATGACGCTGTTCGTTCGTTGTAGTCGATAATGACCATTTAGCTTAACTTGGGTGATGGTTAAGATGATGATGTCTTCAGTGTGCCTAACTGTGATAAGTAATGCCTAGGAGTGTCTGGAATTATCTCCCACACTCTGATCATGTGTGGGAGGAGTCTGTGAGACATTGACCAGCTTTATTTCTAGCGCGTTTTTAGGTAAAATTTGGTGTCCGTAATTCTCTGCAGCTGCTGTACTACTCTTAATTTTGCGACGCCAGACAGGTCTACCTTCTGCAAGACTCCCATCAATGTGTCTCTATTTTGAAGTGAGCCCGTGTTGCCTACGCTTCTTCTGTCCCCCGGCATTCCTGGAGCCAGTCTGGAGTTCTCCATATAACAATATTGTTTGAATACTATAGTCCGCCAAAGACGGATATGTCGGGCCATTGACGAAAATAAAACGACGACACAACGCATTTCCATTCTCTGGGCTACATCCTGCTGGAAATCTAATAGGACCATGTTCCTGCTACAAGAGAATCCAGCGGGAGTTTGAGAATGAACGCTGAAGAAGAAGAAGAAGAATTCTATAGAACTACAGAACGGACTTGGTTGAATTGCTGTAATCATTATTTGGGAATATGATGATGTTTAATGTGAACTATGTGTCCTGCCCTGCTTGTCTGTGTCTTCATCAGCTTTGTGTATACGCTAGCAGACTTAAATGACTCATGCCGCTGTGCTGAGAGTGGTAGAGTGAGTATGGTGAGTGGTGCTCTCGTCATGAGTCGTGTCGTCTTGCTGAGAGTAACAGAGTGAGTATCGCCCGCGTGTTGCAGAGAGCCCGAAAGGGGAGCAAAGAATAGTAACACTTTTTACCTTCCACGCATGTCGTAAAAGGCGACTAAGGAGGTTATGGGATGGAGTTGGCTGTCCCATCCCATATAGGGTAAGTGACCCACAGCCATGCTGAAGTCGGATGTGTCAGGCCGAAAGGTGCAGATATCGCAGCCATGCTGTAAACCATGACACATCGCATTCCGTTCTCCGGACTCCATCTTGCTAATTTGCAGGAGTTTGAGAACGAACGCAGAAGAAGAAGAAGAAGAAGAAGAGTGAGTATGGTGATTGGTACTCTCGTCATGAGTCGTGTCGTCTTGCGAGAGTAACAGAGTGAGTAGGGAAAAACCCGAGTATAAGCAAATCAATTTTGTACTCCTTCTCAACATTTCTTTTCTTGTGATGATTATGTGACGCCATATCATCATCTCTCTTCTTCTTCGTTCGTTGTCACACTTCTTTAGTTTATCAGGATGTAGTTCAGAGAACGTAATGTATTGTGTCACTGTATCAGCTACGATTTCTGAGACCTCAGTTTTGTTGTTTGTTGAGTACTGGATTCGACTAGGCCATCTCGGGATGCCTAGTCACGTCATTTTCTACCTAGTCCTAAGAAGGACTTTTTGGTTATATCGCGACGCTGGGTGCGGACAGGGAACTGACGAAAAGTTCTTGAGCCTTGGCGAAAATGACGAAAAGGTTGTCGAAAGTTTGCTGAAGCTTGCTTTTAATCCCGGGACGTACTGCGGATAAGAAGAGTCGTTTCTCTCTTGGAAGTTTCCAAGTCCACAGCAGGTTCCCACCTCAGCTGGAGATCATCCAATCCTTGATAACTTAGCCAGATTGCTCTGTTGCCCGGGGTACTCCACGAGGAGGAGTATCAAGGTCTGAACCAGTATGAGTCCTGGTCCTGGCGAGCGAAGCGAGCACAGGTGCTTGCTTCTTCGTCTCTGCACCCCAGCCTGAGACCTCAGCCTGACACATCCGACTTAAGTATGGCTTCTGCGTCACTTTGACCCTTCGTGAAATTGACTATGGACTCAACCCCAAAACCACCTCAGAGAGTTAATAAATTACGCTAACAATTCGTTATCATTGTCCCCCCCCCCTCCCCATTGACAAGAAACTGTTACGAGTTCAGGGAACCCTTCCCTACTTAATTATGTGTAAAATTATCTCCAATCATCCCCCTCTTCACACAAAAAAAAAATAATACAAAGTGTTAAAAGCTATTTTATTTAATATTCTCTTATTTAAAAAAAAAGTAGTTTCAAATTCAAACAATTTTGTTGACGTCAACAGGGTGGGGGGAAGAGACGTCAACCCCCCCCTCCCCATTTTTTTTCCAAGTGTTGGCAAAATGTATGGACAACCCAAAAAGCGTCCTCTGACAATATTCCTGTCAGGTAACAGTATGGCTTTAATGTTCCAGTGTAGGGTAACAACCTTAAACAGGAAGAAAGTGGCTGGAGTAACATAAGGCAAATGTTAATATTAAACAAAAATAGGTCGATGTGTTACCAAAATAAAACAACCTAACAGTGAGATACAAGGACAAACACTTTGTTAGGTCGTTTTATGTTTTAATTTGGTAATAGGTCTACCTATTTTCGTTAATCTGAACTGTATGGCTATTCTTTGCTCAACGCTTAACTCTCTGCACTTTTACTCACAAAAATATCTTAATCTGATGTAACACATTGGGAACTATTGCACAATACTAACATTAGTTCTGGGAAAACTTCACAAGCCTCATACTTTCCACGCGCCAGCCGACGTGTCACTGTGACGTCGTACACGAGATTTATATGAACCAATCAGATATTGTTAAACCACTACTGATGACGTGTGTTGGACCCGGCTATGCCATGGAATACCCTCTAATAAACTTCCAGGGAAGTAGGAGGGGGAGGGGGTGAGATCGATATATCAGGTTGACCCTAGAGCTTACGCAATAATTAATCTGTTTACAGGTGAACACGAAGTTGACGTAATAATTTATCTTCCTACGAACAAGATGGGAGCTGTGTTCTTCTTTTTCGGACTGGATTGAATAAAAAAAATCCCAGACAAAAATTTTTGTGTATATCCGACGAGCAGAGATGGGATCTCTATTTTCTTTGAATGTTTAGTTTATTTTATGATTACTTTGCTATATTTCTTCTTCTTCTTCGTTCATTCTCAAACTCCTGCAGATTAGCATGATGTAGTCTGGAGAACCGAATGCGCTGTGTCATGGTTTACAGCATTGATGCGATGTCTGCGCCTTTCGGTGTGACACATCCTACTTCAGCATGGTTTTGGATTACTGACCTTATATGGGATGAGACAGCCAATTCCATCCCATAACCTTCTTAGTCGCTTCTTACGACATTCGTGGAAGGTAAACAGTGTTTCTATTCTATGTTCCCCTCTCGGTCTACGGCAACACACGGGCGTGCATTCTTTCAGAAATTGATATTTGGTTCTTTGTCATTTTTGTATCGCCGAGGCATGAAAAGAGATGAAATAGTAACTTATATATGAGCAGTCATGCATGACGGAAGATGCCACTAAGGAGGTTTAGGGGTTGCATTGCACATCACACTGGGGGAAACAGTTTAGCTCCAGTCCCGTGTGCGTTGTATCCCAGTCATTCTTCTTCTTCTTCTGCGTTCGTTCTCAAACTCCTGCAGATTATCAGGATGTAGTCCGGAGAACGGAATGCGTTGTGTCATGGTTTACAGCATTGCTGGGATATCTGCGCTTTCGGCCTGACACATCCGACTTTAGCATAGCTTTGTGTCACTGACCCTATATGGGATAGGACAGCCAACTCCATCCCATAACCTCCTTAGTCGCCTTTTACGACATGCGTGGAAGGTGAACAGTGTTGCTATTCTTTGCTTCCTTTTCGGGCCCCGGCAACACACGGGCGAGAATAATTCAGACAGTCAGTGTGAACTTGTACCAGAGTATTTCTGCCTTGAAGCCAACCAAAATAGATATACTTGAACATGACCCCCGCCGAAGACGGATGTGTTGGGCCGTTGGTGCAAATTAAACGGCGACAGAACGCATTTCCATTCTCTGAACTACATCCTTCTGGAAATCTATTAGAACCATGGTCCTGATACAAGATATCCAGTGGGAGTTTCAGAATGAACGCTGAAGAAGAAGAACTGTGATCGTCGGGTGTATAGGAGTCCTGTTAGTTAAAACGTAAACATGAAATAGTCTTCGATTTGCGTGAAATCTATTGGCTGGCCTTGGATATTTTTGGCATTATATTGCTGGGAACTCTGTGGATTTTCAGCCAACCCCGGACCAGAGCCAGAGAATAACTATCAGGAAGGTAGGGTTCAACCTATGCACTGCTCCGAGCCAATGCAGCCAAGATAGGCTTCTCTGTGCCCATTATCTGCCACCAATTGGCTACTGGTTATGCCGAACTTCTCTATTGCTCCAGGCATGCAAGCAAATCTTCAAGTCAAAAGAATTGTTACTTTCTGAGTCACTTTGCCTTTATGATATGCATCAGCCATAGGAAAAAACAGTGCTGTCATAATTTATACTTTGTTATTTATATGTATGTATGCACCCTCTGTGGTTGGGAGGAAGCCAGAGAAGTATGTATGGACAATTTTGCATGAATAAATATGCATGAATAACAAAGTATAAAACACATTTCAACAACAAAAACATAAAAGCAGGAGAAGTATAATTATATAGATGACGTGACATGAAGTTTCTATAAGAAGATAATCTCAATATAACGGCATGTCATCTACTAATGTTTTCTGTTGCATGGATGATTCGTCTATTGGACCATTAGTGAGACCCACAGACGAAACCGCACGCGTACTCCAAGTATGTAAATAGCGACCAATTAAAAGTAAAAAAATAATGAAAAACGTAACGAACAGGTTCAATATTGATTCAGTTAAGAGGTTTTTATCGTCTGGAGCCACTCTTGAACTGTTCCAAATTGCATCTCCTGATGTGTGTGTTTACACCTACTTGTATCTCTGCCTCTTGCCCGCAGACCCGCAACTTTACATTCAAGCAAAATCTTCAACTGCCCATTTATTGACAAGTCACGAAATGGGAGGAATTAACAATGGCACTTCCACCTTCCATGCATGTCGTATGAGGTGACTAAGCAGGTTAGGCGTGGGGTCAGCTACACAACAATGTAAAAAAAACAACAACCCCAAACTGAAAATTTTTGGAAAACCAACGGAAAAACATTGTAAGACAATGGAATCCACAGGGAAAGAGAGATAAAGGAAGACCATGAAATATCTAGTGGAAAGAATTAGATGAAAACACAGAATGAGCAGGACATGGAAAAATGTGAAGCATTAGGTAAACTAAGGGAAAGATGAAAGATGTGTGTTAAGGACATATGTTCTGATGTGTATAGACAAATGTGTATTGATGGCCTATGATCTGAATGTGTATAGAAAGATAGATATTGCTATAATTTTCATTCCTCTTTTCTTGAAGATCTCCATACTCTTCTGAACTTCTTCTGCATTCTTTCTCAAACTCCTGCGAATTAGCAGAATGTAGTCCGCGAAAGGAGTGCATTGTGCCATGGTATACAGCTTTGCTGCAATATTTACGCATTTCGACCTGACACACCCGATTTCATCATAGTTTCTGGAACAAATTGACCCTATAAGGCAGGGGTCGGGAACCCATGGCTCGCGAGCCAGATATGGCTCTATTGATGGCTGCCTCTGGCTCGCAGACAAATGTTCGATTATTATTTTTTAAAAATGTTTGATTTACATATTAATTGCATATCAATAATTCATTCTACAAATAAGCTAAAGTCTACTGCAGCTCAGCATCAGAAGTCGCATTAATGGTAAGAAATACTCATTATTGATTAGCAACAGCATAACAATGTTATAACAAGAATTCAGAAACATAATTATTGTACTTTTAGTGTTGAAATTACACAACATGCACGCATTTACTTGAATTTTTAGTTTTAAATGTATGGCTCTCACAGAATTACTTTTCAAAATATGCGGTGTCCATGGCTCTCTCAGACAAAATGGTTCCCGATCCCTGCTATAAGGGATGGGTCAACTAATTCTATCCCATAACCTTAGTCGCCTCTTACGGCTTCCAGATCTAAAAGGCATCAATTCTTCATTGTAGCTGTTATAGGTAACATACAAATCATGGTAATGTACATATTCCAATCAACAGAAACACACAGGAAATCAAACACAAATCGACGTTTCATACCAAAAAGTCTTTAACATAAACACAGTTAACACACATTCTAGTAAATAACGCTTCTATCCACGAACACAATCAATTCACTCTGTTAATTAGTGTTTGTTTCTCTGTGTGTTTTCAGTGACTAAATAAAATAACTATCCTGTTTTTAATGTTCTCCTGTATGACTATATTTTTGCTAGGTATCAGATGTACAATTTGTAATCTCTTACAGTATCAGAATAACAACAATATCCTTCATGTTACTCTTACCCATTTCTCCGCCATATCTCAACAATAATTCCCATCAGCGTATTAATATATCCCCCCCCCCCCAAACGTCTTCTATTACTCTTTAAATGTCATCTCAAAAAAAGCATTTCCTGTTATACAGATCTGTATTCACCGCCTCCTACAAATGTATGCCAAGCAACTGAAGGATTGGGTTTCTTGGAATCGATCAAGCACTAGGACACCAAATATTGCTCATGCGTTGTCCGTATCAGGTTAAGAATCACAATGTCTGTAACCAGTAGATTGCTTTCAGACAATCCTGCATAATCTTCAGCAAGCATAATTCCCGGAGTTCCTACAACTAAATCGCCATTTTTCTTCACATCATGCGTGTTATTTCTAACTTGCCTAAACCGGTTTAAAAAAAAAAAGAAATAATGGAGTCCATCCCTGGCGTTCGCCAATAGAAGACCTACCAACATAATTCAATCATGATCAGGCTCCAGTACATATTATTTTCGTGCATTTCGTTGATCAGCATTAGCTTTTTTTCGGACATGCGACTCCAAGTAGGGCTTATATAAAAAGTAACCAACGAAATCGCCACAATAAAGAAAAATATAACGAATATAGCCTTGTTCACATTCTATACACAGGGCTTTACTGCATACGGTTTCGATTAAAACAAGCATTTTGGGTCGTATTTTCAATTATTTCCGTGAATTTCGTTGGTCAGCGTGGGTAGGCAATACCACGGTGACAAATAGTATATAAATAGTGACTAATGAAAAGCAATAATCAAAAACATCACGTAAGAAGGCTTGTTCTTCAGCGCACATTTTCAAACTCCGGCTGGATCTCTCTTGTAATGGTTCTACTACATTTCCAGCAGGATGTAGTCCATAAATTAGAAATGCGGTGCGTCGCCATTTTATTCGCGACAATGGCCCGACACATCCGTCTTCGGTGGTACGTAAGAAGTCTGGTTCTGCTTTATTTTGATTATTTTGTTAGGTTTTATTTGCCGATTGGTGTCGGTGCAAGCAAAATGTCTTATACATTTTTAGTATTGTATTGTTAGAAGTTCATCCTTGAGGTATCGGGGCCTGAAGGGGGGGGGGTCGGTCAAGTCAAGATTAGCGACACTGTTGCCTGCCAAGCATGTCGTGAGAGATGAAGTTTTTGGGGACTGGAGGATGGTTTTCTCATTTCATAGATGTTCTTTTTCTTCGGTACCATTTCTCAATCTTGTGCAAATTAACAGGGTGTATTTTTGTGAAATGATTGCGCAGTGTAATGGTTTACAGACTGACTGCGATAATTTTATCTTTCGGATTGATACATCCGACTTCAGTATAGCTGGTGGTTCACGTGAATCATCAATGTGATGGGACAGCCAACAAAACAACCAAAACTGCCATCGTCAACCTTTACGACGTACATGGCAAGCAACAATGTCACTGTTCATTGCTCCCATCTCAGGCACCTTCAACACTCGGTTGTCCATAGGTGTTAAAATGTAACATTATCCCTGATTAAGTCGGATGTGTCTGACCGAAATATCAACCAAGCTGTAGACCCCATCACAACTCATTCTATTCTCTGGTTTACGTTCTACTAATCTGTAGGAGTTTGAGAACTAAGAAAAAGAGTTATTGAAAGAAAACGAGCACATGTTTCGTTATTTTCATTGTTACCCTGTTCATGTTGTGTAGTAGAAAGCAATCACTTGTCTATCGACTGTACCCTGTTCATGTTGTGTAATAGAAAGCAATCACTTGTCTATCGACTGTACCCTGTTCATATTGTGTAGTAGAAAGCAATCACTTGTCTATCGACTGTACCCTGTTCATGTTGTGTAGTAGAAAGCAATCTCTTGTCTATCTACTGTACCCTGTTCATGTTGTGTAGTAGAAAGCAATCACTTGTCTATCGACTGTACCCTGTTCATGTTGTGTAGTAGAAAGCAATCTCTTGTCTATCTACTGTACACTGTTCATGTTGTGTAGTAGAAATCAATCACTTGTCTATCTACTGTACCCTGTTCATGTTGTGTAGTAGAAAGCAATGACTTGTCTATCGACTGTACCCTGTTCATGTTGTGTAGTAGAAAGCAATCACTTGTCTATCGACTGTACCATGTTCATGTTGTGTAGTAGAAAGCAATCACTTGTCTATCTACTGTACCATGTTCATATTGTGTAGTAGAAAGCAATCACTTGTCTATCGACTGTACCCTGTTCATGTTGTGTAGTAGAAAGCAATCACTTGTCTATCGACTGTACCCTGTTCATGTTGTGTAGTAGAAAGCAATCACTTGTCTATCGACTGTACCATGTTCATATTGTGTAGTAGAAAGCAATCACTTGTCTATCTACTGTACCATGTTCATATTGTGTAGTAGAAAGCAATCACTTGTCTATCTACTGTACCATGTTCATATTGTGTAGTAGAAAGCAATCATTTGTCTATCGACTGTACCCTGTTCATGTTGTGTAGTAGAAAGCAATCACTTGTCTATCGACTGTACCCTGTTCATGTTGTGTAGTAGAAAGCAATCACTTGTCTATCGACTGTACCCTGTTCATGTTGTGTAGTAGAAAGCAATCACTTGTCTATCGACTGTACCATGTTCATGTTGTGTAGTAGAAAGCAATCACTTGTCTATCGACTGTACCCTGTTCATGTTGTGTAGTAGAAAGCAATCACTTGTCTATCGACTGTACCATGTTCATATTGTGTAGTAGAAAGCAATCACTTGTCTATCGACTGTACCATGTTCATATTGTGTAGTAGAAAGCAATCACTTGTCTATCTACTGTACCATGTTCATATTGTGTAGTAGAAAGCAATCATTTGTCTATCGACTGTACCCTGTTCATGTTGTGTAGTAGAAAGCAATCACTTGTCTATCGACTGTACCCTGTTCATGTTGTGTAGTAGAAAGCAATCACTTGTCTATCGACTGTACCCTGTTCATGTTGTGTAGTAGAAAGCAATCACTTGTCTATCGACTGTACCCTGTTCATGTTGTGTAGTAGAAAGCAATCACTTGTCTATCGACTGTACCCTGTTCATGTTGTGTAGTAGAAAGCAATCACTTGTCTATCGACTGTACCCTGTTCATGTTGTGTAGTAGAAAGCAATCACTTGTCTATCGACTGTACCATGTTCATATTGTGTAGTAGAAAGCAATCACTTGTCTATCGACTGTACCATGTTCATATTGTGTAGTAGAAAGCAATCACTTGTCTATCTACTGTACCATGTTCATGTTGTGTAGTAGAAAGCAATCTCTTGTCTATTGACTGTACCATGTTCATGTTGTGTAGTAGATAACAATCATTTTTCTATCGACTGTACCATGTTCCTATTGTGTAGTAGAAAGCAATCATTTGTCTATCTACTGTACCATGTCCATGTTGTGTAGTAGATAGAAATCACTTGTCTATTGAATGTACCATGTTCATATTGTGTAGTAGAAAGCAATCTCTTGTCTATCTACTGTACCATGTTCATGTTGTGTAGTAGAAAGCAATCTCTTGTCTATTGACTGTACCATGTTCATGTTGTGTAGTAGATAACACTCATTTGTCTATCGACTGTACCATGTTCCTATTGTGTAGTAGAAAGCAATCATTTGTCTATCTACTGTACCATGTCCATGTTGTGTAGTAGATAGAAATCACTTGTCTATTGAATGTACCATGTTCATATTGTGTAGTAGAAAGCAATCTCTTGTCTATCTACTGTACCATGTTCATGTTGTCTAGTAGATAGAAATCACTTGTCTGTTGCCGTGTGCCGAAATAATAGCAATATTGTTATTTGTCATGCATGTCGCAGAGTCGATTAGGAAGGTTTAGGGATGGAGTTGTGAAGTCATTTTTTCTTCTCCTTCTTCTTCAGCGTTAATGCTCAAACTCCTGCTGGATCTCTCTTGTATCAGGGCCATGGTCCTATTAGATTTTCAGCATGGTGTAGTCCAGAGAATGGAAATGCATGGTATCGCCATTTTATGTGCGATCTAACCCGACACATCCGTCTTCGGCGAAAAGTAATTTTTTTTCTTTAAAAAAGCAGTGTGTGCAAATCGCGAGCAGCCTCATTTATTTTTGTCGCCCGTGTGTTGCCGGGGCCCGAAAGGGGAGCAAAGAATAACAACACTGTTTACCTTCCACGCATGTCGTAAAAGGCGAGTAAGGAGGTTATGGGATGGAGTTGGCTGTCCTATCCCATATAGGGTCAGTGACCCAAAGCCACGCTGAAGTCGGATGTGTTAAGCCGAAAGGCGCAGATATCACAGCAATGCTGTAAACCATGACACAACGCATTCCGTTCTCCGGACTACATCCTGCTAATCTGCAGGAGTTTGAGAACGAACGCAGAAGAAGAAGATTTATTTTTCTCTGGTGCGACTTGATCGTTTTTTTCTATCAACCAGAACAAGAAATACTGTCTTGTGCTACTTGTTCATTGGTGACTAACTGCCAGGATGCGGGACTCTGTTCAGTATCAGCACGCAGAACTATTACAGAGAAGTCCCATCTCATAGGCCGTAGCGACTACAAAGTTATGCTGGGTTAAGGCCTGTATCGCAGCCGACGAGATGTATGCCATGATATAACAATGTTCTCCTGACTACATCATATTACTACAGGAGTGTGAGAACTAATGAAATCATCATCATCAGTGTCATGCCGGCTGGCGTAGGCGATCATGTCTCTCCACAGCTCTCTATCCACAGCATTATGTATCACGGTCGTTGTTTCCTTGCCGTGCCAGTTTGTGCTATATTAACTTTGTTTGTTTCTTAAATGGGGGATTAAAGCCTCTTTGCTGAGGCACAACATTTTCAACCTAAGACATTGTGCTATATTAACACTAAATGTAGGCCTACTTCTGTGTGTCGCCATGACTTTCATCTTGGGAGAATAATGTGGTAGATTCCCGTTGCTTTCCACATCCATATGGGGGATATCCAATTATATCCTTATGCAATAGAAGAGAAGATCGATAAATAACTTGACAGGGACACTAATATATCTTCTAATCTACTTTCATCACTGCATGTTTTCATGTGAAGGAGTGCAGGGAGGCTGTCTATAGGCTCTGGGAATAAAGAACGCTATCTTCTAATCGATCGTCTGAAATGAGACTTTCTTGACATGACACCCCTAATTTAACGAATTGGTATCATCACGAGATTTGGGTTTATTGGTTGGGTTCATAAAGTTAGTCGGTTAGTGGGGAGATGCAGATCTGTTACGTCACAATCATGGACGTCGAACATGACCTACTGACACACTGTGCTAGATATCTGATGTGCACAGAGTGAGAATTTAGAGACAACCAGACATCTGGTCTTAAAACAGCGACTTAATTTGTGAGTTAGCTTGACCCTAGTACAGTTTTATGCTAATCTTAAGGTTTTCTTTAGAATATGAATTCTCAAATAAACGATCGAACTACTAATTTTGGTATCTTGTTGATTCTGCGTGAATATCGACGTATCGATTAAAGTGGCTTCTCAGACTAGAAGCCACTTTAAATTTGAAAGAGAAATAAATGGAAGGATGAAGACAAGAGTAGTCGTCGTAGATAAAAAGTAGGTGTAATGTTTTTGGAAAGAGAAGAAAACCAACATAGAGGTTATAACACCACTTAGTATGGAATCATCATCATCATCATGTGCCGTCTCCGCAACGAAGGTTGGCTGCAACGTATCTCCAACATCTCCTGTCTCTTGTCTTGGTGGTGCACTCTGCTAGACTGTAACCTGTCCATCGTGTAATGTTACTCTCCCACTTGTATCTCTGCCTACCTCTTGCTCGCTTCCCTTTTACTTTACCCTCAAGTAAGGTCTTCAATAGGGTGTCATGTCTTTTAATGTGTCCAAAGTATTTTATTTGCCTGATCTTTATTTCTCTTAGTAGTTCTTTCTTCATATTAAGTGTTTTTAGCACCTCTTTATTTGTTTTCTTCTCTTTCCATGATGTTCTCCCTATTCTTCTATATACCCACATCTCAAAGGCATCAATTTTGTCTTCTAATTGTTTATTTAGTGTCCATGTTTCTGAGCAATACATTAGTATGGAATAAGAACTATTAAAGGAAATACTAAATCGAAAAGCAGAAAATGTGTTTTGGACATATTAAAAGAAATGATATATTGTTGAAGACCTTACTTGAGGAGAAAGTGGAGGGGAGGTAGCAAGAGATGGGCAGAGATACAAGTGGAAGAGTAACATTAAGAGATGGACAGGTTAGTCTAGGAGAGTGTGCCACTTTCGTTGCGGAGACCTCTTGATGATGATGAATGTGTGTGTGTAAAAGGGGGGGGGGAAAGGGGGGGGGCTTGACTTGACGGTAGATTTGCGAGAGTTTTTTGTAGAATGTTATTACTAGAAAATTTCGGCGTCCAGACAGAATAATAAATAGTCTTCTGTGTACCCTGGGGCAATATTTCTCGGAAGTGGCCAAAAACTAAAACAGATGGAAGGCCCGTAGGGAGCTGTATCACGATATAATATTACTATGACCCCCAGAATATAGGTTAAAAAAATAGAAGAAGTAGGAGGCGGCAGTAATACTGTGCTTTATATGGCCAATACAAAAACACAAACAAGAAAAGAATAGCAACATTGTAACTTCCATACATGTTATACGAGGCGATTAAGGTATTTTGTGGTGAAGTGTGTTGTTCAATCCCACAGAGGGTAAAACTGGTCTAGAAACAATGCTGAAGTCAGATGTGTCTGTCAGAATGATACAAATATACCACCATAAACTGTGACATAAAGCATGTCGATCTTTGGGAGTAAATTCCGCAGACATTTTGTAACGAACGCAGGAGTACAAGACATCATTTTTTTCTAAAATCGTATTTATTCTTCTTCTTCTTCTTCTGTGTTCGTTCTCAAACTCCTGCAGATTATCAGAATGTAATCCATAAAACAAAATGCCCTGTGTCATGGTTTATAGCAATGCTGCGATATCTACGTCTGTCGACCTGACATATTCGACTTTAGTATGGCTTTGGGTCATGTTGACCCTATATGGTATGGAACAGCCAACTCCATCGCATAACCTCCTTAGTCACCTCTTACGACATGCGTGGAAGGTAAATAGTGTTCCTATCCTTTGATCCCCTCTCGGTCCTCGGCCCTCGGCAACACACGGGCGTTATTCCATCTATATTTTGCCATTTTCACTTCTGATCGGGATGGGGGAAGGGGGGGGGGATTGAAGCCTGTATTTGGTCATTTGGGTCGCAGTGGTCATAATCTAATGTCTCTTTAATGTTTCTTTGATTGCCTCAACCCTTTTAAGTTCTAGGTTTTTCTCGTGTTTTGTAGCTCGACATTTTGCTGTTGAATGCACGAAGGGATGATTCCGCTGGTTCCATTCTCACGAGGTGACCAAACCATCTCGTTTGCCGTCTTTCGATGTAGTCTTGACTTGAGATAGTCTTTATTTCTTTCCTGATATCTACATTACTCCGTCGGTCTATTCTAGTGACATTCACAGCTTTTCTCAAACATCTCATTTCATGCACTGTCATCTTTTTCGATAGTGTCTTTGTCAAGGGCCAGGTTTGATAATGGCCGTTTATAAAAATCCTTTAAAAAAAATTGTGTTTCAAACATGGCGTTATCTTTTTATGCGCTCAAACTATGGTATCTACAAGTACATGATTGACTTAAGAAGTGAACCGCATATGTTGGTTCTTTGGTGACATCTGAATTGGATAGTGCGAGTCTTTCGTCAATTATACAGTTCTGCAGACTCATCGATTTCGTCTTTTCTTCTTCTTTCTCTTATTTTTCTTCTGCGTTCGTTCTCAAACTCCTGCAGATTAGCAGAGTGTAGTCCGGAGAACGCATTCAACTGTTTAATGGTTGGTTGGCTGCTAATCCAGCGGTACATGGGCTCATGCCCTTTAACCAAATGCCACTAATATGGCATTATATTGCTGGGAAGTCTGTGGATTTTCGGCCCACCCCGGGCCAGAGACAGAATAACTATCACACCGCCAAGGAGGTAGGTTTCATCCTATGTACAGCGCGGAGACACTGCGGCTAGGATAGAGTTTACTGTGCTCATTCCCCGCCACGAAATGATTACTGGTTATGCCGAACTTCGCTACAGCTCCAGGCATGCAACCAAATGTTCAAGTCAAAAGGACTGTCACGTCCTGAGTCACTGTGTCTCTATGATGGGCCTCAGTCATAAAAAAAACGTTGCTGTCAGTGTCCTCCTCCCCAATGCTGCGTAGTACATCTCTGGCTCCCTCCCAACCACAGAGGGTGCATACATTTATAAAAATAACAAATCAAAAAACACGTTGCAACAACAAAATAAAAGCATGAGAAACATAATAGAATAGATGACATGCCATGAAGCTTCTATAAGAAGATAACCTTAATATAACAGCGTCATCTGCTAAAGTTTTCTGTTGCATGGGTGGTTTGTCTAGTTGGCCATTGGTGAGACCCACGGACGACGCAGCCGCATGCGTAAAATATTTAATGATTTACATGTTTCCTGCAATACCTGCGCCTTGCTCTGAGATAGCCCATTTATTTCAATGTACCTTCTTAGCTTTACAGCAAATACTCCATCATTGAGTCCCATAAGGCATCAGCCTTTGCGTGGAATGAATACCTGTTCTGGTCTTTCAGGAATCATTCACGACAGTTATTCTACTCATTGAAGAGTACAGGCAACATAGCACTGTGAAAGTGGGTGCTGATGTCAATGCACTCACCCGCGAACATGCCGATGATATATTTATGTTGTGATTTACACGGATGGATCGGTCATTCTCCACAACGGTCCACACAGACCTTTACCGCCAAATCACTTGGAAGAACAGCAAACGAAGCCAGTAGGACCTTGGCCGTAACAGCCAGCATTCAGTCTAACGATACAATAATTTTACAGCTGTCTATGTGAGGCTTTGGTACCCCTCTCACTTTTCTTTACTTTCATGGACTGTTACCCAGTGTTCTTAACAATTCTTTTCTACTTTCCTTTGTTCTCTTTATTGGTCACTGGCCCAAACAAGGCCAGCTCGAACATAAATTCAGTCGGTTCTGGACGTGGTTGGATTAGCAGGAGGAATACAATACTATAAACTAAATCCAACAGAGAGAACGGGAAAATCCTCCAAAAGTGACAAATTGTTATCAGAGACGCAAGGGACTTCGTCGGCAGATCACTTTCGCGAACTTCACTTTGACGTTCGATAAATTGCAATTTAATACATATTTCTGGACAGTTGATACTTTAACCCCAAACTACAGAATAAGCTAACGAAAGCAAGCTACAACTTTA
Source organism: Meghimatium bilineatum (assembly GCA_034231615.1). Lineage (NCBI taxonomy): Eukaryota > Metazoa > Mollusca > Gastropoda > Stylommatophora > Philomycidae > Meghimatium > Meghimatium bilineatum. The sequence continues at coordinate 29,612,739 of CM067315.1, read as the reverse complement.
TTTGTGGGTTATATCTTAGCATTCGTTCTCAAACTCCTGAACATAAGTAGGATGTTCTCCGAAGGACTGTGTGTTCTGTGTCATGGTTTATATTTAAGCTACGATAACTGCTCCATTCGACCTGGCACATGCTATTTCATCATGACTTCTGTGCCGTTTTGACCCTACATGGGATGATACAACAAACTCCATCCCTCAGTCGCCTTCTGTGACATGCGTAGCAGGTAACATTGTCGCTATTCTACTCTCGAGTATGCTTCCCTATCGAATACCGGCAGCACACAGAGGTCTCTCTCTCTCTCTCTCTCTCTCTCTCTCTTACAACTTGCTAACTACAAGTTCCAAATATTCATCAGAAATAAATATGCAAATCAATAACCCGTATTGCCCAGACTGTCCCCCATTTAAGCTGCTGTTAAAAAAAAAGTGGTCGCCATTTACATAACAGATGCAAAACACACGAAGATCTCACAAATCATTGATGTTACCATCCATAGAACTAATAGTATCAAAAGTTGTTCCACATGAGCGCCTATGTCGTAGTCAGGACAACAAGATCTGTACTTCCCTGTCCTATCCTGCATCTTTCTATTTGATGCACCATTTTTAAGGGAGGGGGGGGGGACGGGACAGGGGGTATGAAAATGTACATCTAATGTTGGTGAACTCTCTTTTAACAACAGTCGCATTTGGTTATATTATAACTTTATGTCAGTTTTAAAAAAAGTAATGGTCGGTTCTGTTAACCAGTCACCACGACCTCCGGAAATTATTGGCACACCTCCTAACGTCACTTTGAATATATATATATATATATTGAGAATAGTATCATTCATAGCATGTAACTACATCTCCCAAGCAACAATACTCAGGGATCTCCAAAATAATCCACTTTATAAAACAAAGAGACGTCCCAGGCAGGTAACGAACCCTCGATCTCATCGACACACAGCGACAGGGTTCATCACTACGCCATGGAAATACCTAAGAGGTAATTAAGTAAAAAGTAACACTTAGGATAAGATAAACTGCTTTCATCGCGGACGTTAGTCCCATGACCGGACTCCAGTAGAAGACCTGTTTGCTAAATGAAGCTGGACCAGTTTCTCACGTGTTTTTATTGTTTGCCTTTTAGTTGGTTACTATTTTTATATGTGGAATCGCCTTTGCTATTTTTGGCATGCGATTCCAAGTGTATAAATAGTAACCAAGTAACATGCAAACAATATTCAAAATACATAACCAACTGAATCCTAATTAATTGAGCTATGAGGCCTGTAATGCGGGAGCCACATTAGTGTAATATCATGGCTCTGAACCATGACCACCGCCGAAGATGGATGTGTCGGGCCATTGGCGCAAATAAAACGGCGACACAACGCATTTCCATTCTCTGGAATACATCCTTCTGGAAATCTAATAGAGCCATGGTCCTGATACAAGAGATATCCAGTGGGAGTTTGAGAATGAACGCAGAAGAAGAAGAAGAACCATGAACTGGCTCCGCGATGGTGCTCGTTTTAACCAACCAAAAATTATAGATGTGATTTGGCGAACCACAACTTCCGAGCTTATGGCATAGGTACTTATATTGTTATCGTGAACCTAGGGGATATAAGACCTATTTGCTAATGGTAAAACACGCGTTATAAATATGCATTCTTACTTATTTCTCCACCTCCTCCTTAGTACGTGCTCAAACTCCTGCAAATTAGCATGATGTAGTTTGAAGAACGGAATGCGCTGTGTGATGGTTTACATTATTGCTACATTATTATTGGGTGTCACATATGCGTATTTTAGCCGGACACACCAGATTTCTGTATTGTTTTGGGTCACTTTGACCCTTTATGGGCTGGGACAGCCAACTTCACCCAATAACCTCCGTAGTTGCATCTTACGATATGCATGGAAGATAAACAGTGTTTTTTTTATTCATTGCTCCCTTCTCAGGCCCAGGCGACACATGGGCTCTTACTCATTTAACTAATTTCCCTTGATTTTCATTGATTTGGACAAGTATAATCATAGTGACCCATGACATTCCCCGGAATGGTCAAATGAATCATTAGTAAGGGTATGTTTTCCCAATGTACTAATGTCTTATATAATGTTCATCCCGTGTGTTGCTGGGACCTGACAGTGGAGCAAAGAATAGCAAAATTGTTTACCTTTCATGCGTGTCTTAAGAGACTAAGGTGTTTATGGGGTGGAGGGGGCTGGTAATAAAGTGACCCAACATCACGCTGAAGTCGGATGTGCTGGGATGATGGGCGTAAATATCGCAGCAATACTGGAAACCATGACACAACGCACTCATATCTCCAGATTATATCCTACCAGCCTGCAGGAGTTTTATAACGAACGCAGAAGAAAGTGATAAATATATAGTCGACTGCAACGTTTTTTTACCTAATTAACCAAATGTTATTTAATCAGACAAAGAGACTTTCAATCTTGCCCATCCATCTCACAGTCCACTCATTTACTCATCTTCCTCCTCCATATATCAAATACGCCAATGAAAGAATCCACTGTATTCAATCTTTGGTTACCTCCCATCCCAATTTCACTTGTCCACTTTCTCCAGTAAAGTTTCTCTATCTAGTGTCCACACTTCCTCCCGCCGGATGTTACTAAGCAAAAGCTTGCGTACCAGATGTTTGTAATATTTACATTTCGACCAGTGTAACCTGGTGGTCGCTGCTGGAAATAATTAGACAGAGAAATGAAATTATCTCTAGAGTTATCTTTCATGTTGGAAGTAAGTTGGTCTGGTTTAGAAACTGGTTAGTGTCATAACCAGGGACCGAGCTTCTGGGTATGTGTAAAACAAATTATGGTGTGCTAACTTCTTGTATGTAAGATTTTTGTTTGGCTTGTATTTGTGTGTGTGTGCGTGTGTGTATGTGTGGGGGGGGGGGATTATCGACTTCTTCTTCGTTCGTTTTCAAACTCATGCAGATTAACAGGATGTAGTCCGGAGAATAGAATGCGTGGTCATGTGGTTTACAGCTTTGCGTTTCGGCCTGGAACATCCGGCTTCAGTATGTCTTCTGTGTCACTTTGACTCAATATGGGATGGGACAGCAAACTCTACCCAATAACCTTCTTAGTCGCCTCTTATGACATGCATATACACGTGCTACCACCCGTGTGTTGTCAGAGCCTGAATGGGGAACATAGAATAGGAACATTGTTTACTTTCCATGCATGTTGTAAGAGGCAACTAAGGAGATTGTGTGGTGGAGTTGGCTGCCCCATCACATGTGTGGTAAAAGTGACCCAGAACCATTTATGGGATCGGCTGTGTCAGACAGAAAGGCGATGATATTGCAGCCAAAATGCAAGCAATAATACAGCGCATTCCATTCTCTGGGATGTATTCTGCTTCTTCTTCGTCTGCGTTTGATCTCGAATAAAATTTCTTGACCGAGCCATTAAACTAGTTTTTTTGGCTGTAATGATTTTCCAGGAAATATGTATAAAGGCACCAGACATCAATATGTTTCTACAATAATAAAAGAAGACACCAAACATCAATATGTTTCTACAACAAAAAGATAAGACACCAAACAACAATATGTTTCTATAACAATAACAGAAGACACCAAACAACAATATGTTTCTATAACAATAAAAGAAGACACAAAACAGTAATATGTTTCTACAACAATAAAAGAAGACACAAAACAGCAATATGGTTCTACAACAATAAGAGAAGACACTAAACAACAATATGTTTCTATAACAATAACAGAAGACACCAAACAACAATATGTTTCTATAACAATAAAAGAAGACACAAAACAGCAATATGGTTCTACAACAATAAGAGAAGACACTAAACAGCAATATTATTGTATAACAATAAGAGAAGTCTCCAAACTGTAATATGTTTCTACAACAATAAAAGAACAAACCAGACAGCAATATGTTTCTACAACAAAAAGATAAGACACCAAACAACAATATGTTTCTATAACAATAAAAGAAGACACCAAACAGCAATATGTTTCTACAACAATAAAAGAAGACACAAACCAGCAATATGTTTCTACAACAAAAAGATAAGACACCAAACAACAATATGTTTCTATAACAATAAAAGAAGACACCAAACAGCAATATGTTTCTACAACAATAAAAGAAGACACAAACCAGCAATATGTTTCTACAACAATAAAAGAAGACACAAAACAGCAATATGTTTCTACAACAAAAAGATAAGACACCAAACAACAATATGTTTCTATAACAATAAAAGAAGACACCAAACAACAATATGTTTCTATAACAATAACAGAAGACACCAAACAACAATATGTTTCTATAAAAATAAAAGAAGACACAAAACAGCAATATGTTTCTACAACAATAAGAGAAGACACCAAACAGTAATATGGTTCTACAACAATAAAAGAACAAACCAAACAGCAATATGTTTCTACAACAACAAAAGAACTAACCAAACAGCAATATCTTTCTACAATTATAAGTAGGAAACGATGTACTTATATCGGACATGTTCACAGAACAACCATCAAAGAACGCATGACTATGGGTCTCAACAACATGCACCAATTGCATACAGTAGTATCACATAGTTCGAACTACAGGGCACTTGTACTATGCATCATATTAGGCTGGAAGGAACATTGATAGATTCTCCCATTTAACTTGAATTATGCATCATATTCGGCGTGAAGGAACATTGATAGATTCTCCCATTTAACTTCTGATTATGCGATGATTGAACTAGACCAGACTCATATAACAAGTACTACCCTAGTATCGTGTTTGAAAAGCGGTTTACCTGTTTACCGCAGTTTTATTCAAGTCTAGGATGATATCTTTCCAAATTCCAAAGAGTGCCCATAAATCCGTCTACATACTAATGATTACCGCTTGCTCAAATTCAAATAGTTTTCCTGATGTCCGGTGGAGATAATCGCAGATTCAGTTGGTAGTTTTCATCCGACCGTACCATTTAGTTTCCGGTAGCTGATTCTGGAGACTTTGATGTTCAGTTTGGTATTTTTATGGGCTGCTCATTTTGCTCCGTAGCACATTGTAATTTTTTTCCCCAATTGCTATTGTGGTTTTTAATGTATGTCAAGATTGGACGTTCTAAATGCTTGACTGAGTTGCGTGTCAAGATAACCTCGTTCAGATTAACATATAATATGATTGAGTGTGAGTTTTAAAAAAAAGAAATGGAGAAAGGTGTGTGTGTGTGTGTGTGTGGTTTTTCTTTTAGCATATACTATTCTTCTTCTTCAGCGTTCATTCTCAAACTTTCACTGGATCTCTCTTATAGCAAGACAATGGTCCTACTATATTTCCAGTAAGATGTAGTCCAGAGAATGGACATGCGTTGTGTCGTCGTTTAATTTACGCCAATGGCCCGACACATCCGTCTTCGGTGGAATATCCTATTCAGGACGTAGTAATCAACCCAGCATGTAGCGATTTTCTATGCAATGTGAATACGTTCAGTAGTTTGCCATATTGCTTTCTCAATGGCCCGGATGCATAATTGCCTGCGGCGGGATACGAAGCAGTACTTTGACGGTCACAGATGTTCCCTGTATCACGCCGTCACAGAGCCGGACATAAATATATATATGTCTCCGGTGTAGACATCACCACATTTGTAGCCATTAAAAACACATTTGTTGTCATCAGCAACACATTTCCTACTGGAGATCTAGTAGGACCACTGTCCTGCTATAAGAGTGATCCAGTAGGAGTTTGAGAATGAATGTCGAAGAAGAAGAATAGGATATGCTAAAAGAAAGAAAAACCACACACACACACATATATTATCCGACGTGTTTTAGTAACATAATTTGGTTATTTCCGTAAAGTCGTTTCATTGAGTACATGTTTTAACTTTTTGATAAAGATCAGTGAGTTGAAACGCTGATTCAATCAAATCATGTGATTAGCCGTCCACAAACGAGCAGTACCTCTGTGTTATCAATGGTAAATCATGGGTATTCAACATCTCGTCTAGTTCCCCCTCTTCTTCCGTGTACTCAGTGGTCCATGATTATTGAAGCAGTTAAAGGAAGCGAGAATATTTTTATATTTTAGTACCGTTCACGAAGGTCGCGAATCCTTTAGAAGTTGAAAAGGGTAGGAAACGCACTATCAAGGTATAGTAGACCGCCTGGGAAGTACTTTACTGACTTCAGAATACTCTACCATACCTACCGTGGGAAGTCCGCAAGGTCAGTAAATAGGAACCACTATCAAAACAATCTCTTGGGTCGGGGGAGGAATGTATCGTTTTAGACCTGGTCTGTGTATGAGGAAGTTGGTGAGATTAAATTTAAGAAAGTTGGTGAGAAGTAATGCAAGACTAGTTGAACATTTTTGAAGGTTGCTTTTGTTTCATGTTAGTGTGTTGTTTTTCTATATCTGTGGTGTGCAACACGTACTGTTTCTAATGAACTCGTGAGTATCTGTAATGGGAGATTATATCTTTGACATATAATTCTATACTAACAATTACCCTCGTCAACCGATACATCAGTTAATGTGGTTACCCTAATGCCTTTTGGGCTTAGCACTCTTCATTCCTACATATAAATATTATGTATGTTTTCTATCTTCTTTTCGTTGTGTTTCGTCTATGTTTTTTATGTTATGTTTTTTTTTTAACTTTTGGACATCTAAGCGCGTTGTCTTGTCTTAAAATGATTACCGTTTGAGAATGTCCCGTATAAAATTGCATGTCAACGGAATTATAACTTGGAGCTATGGAGTTACGTGCTATAAGTTCTTCTTCATTCGTTCTCAAACTTATATCAGGATGTAAATCAGAGAAAAGAATACGATGTGTTATGGTTTGCAGCATTGCTGCGACGTCTGCGCCTTTCTGCATGACACTTCCAATTTCAGCATGACTTTGGGTAACTTTGACCCTATATGGAATGTGGCAGCCAACTCCAACCCACAACCTCCTTAGTCGCCTCTTACGACATGCATGGAAGGTAAACAGAGTTGATATTCTCTGCTCCACTCGCGGGCCCTGGCTACACACGGGCATCTTTAAGTTGTATTCTATGGCGTACTGCTCTGATAATAGATAGTCATCATCATCATCAAGTGCCGTCTCCGCAAAGAAGTTTGGCTTTAAAAGATCTCCAACATCCTCTGTCTTCTGTTGTGGTGGTGCACTCTGCTAGACTGAAACCTGTCCATCTTGCGATGTTACTCTCCCACTTGTATCTCTGCCTACCTCTTGCTCGCTTCCCTTTGACTTTACCCTCATGTAAGGTCTTCAATAAGGTGTCATGTCTTTTAATGTGTCCAAAATATTGTATTTGCCTGATCTTTATTTCTCGTAGTAATTCTTTCTTCATATTAAGTGTCTTTAGCATCTCTTTATTTTTCTTCTCTTTCCATGATGTTCTCGCTATTCTTCTATATACCCACATCTCAAAGGCATCAACTCTGTCTTCTAATTGTTTATTTAGTGTCTATGTTTCTGAGCCATACATTAATATAGAATAGATGTAGCATTTTATAATTCTCATTTTAACTTGTTTGTAATTTGTTTAGATGTTACTATTTTCAGATACACGGTACATGCAGGGAAAACTGCCAAGTGCAACGATGTCAATTCACTACGCATTTCCATCACTTTTTCTTTTTACATTGTTATTTAACTCTTAACATTTCCATGTTCATGGGCTGTGCTGTCTTCTTTTTTAATCTCTAGCGTGTTCGATTATCACGGACAATTGCTCTCTCTCTCTCTCTCTCTCTCTCACACTCTCGGTGTGTGTGTCTGTTGTCCTTTTCCCGCCGTGTTAGTTTTTATCTTGATAAAGGTACTATGATCGAAACATTGATTCTGTGTGTCTTCCTGTATAAGTTTAGTTATTCCTAAAACTACGCCAAGCCGTGATTTTAATTTTCCTAATATTAAAGACCATGGATCCTCCAAATAGTACTCCACGACAATAAACAATGAGATACCCCAGCTCACTGGGCCGTACACTGTTACGCCACAACCGAGATCGTCGGCAGTAACTACCTATAGAAAGAAAGTTAACATGAACTGAAAGGCTGTGGATGTCAAATAAAGATTGGGGTCTTTGTTACCTCTAATATTTTATGGTAGTGTGTCCTATAATAACCTAATTGGACTTTGTTGTCTGTTGGTTGAAAGGGACACGATTCTCCAAAAGAGAGGCAAACTCATTAACTACCTACCTACCTACCTACCTACCTACCTACCTACCTACCTGAAAGGCTGATTTTCTCATATTTGCACGCCTTTCATTGGTCAACCTTGGCTTTTTTAGCATTCGACTACAAGTATATAAATAGTGACTAATGAAAACACGAATATAATGGGAAACGTCACAAATGAAGTCTTGTTTATGTTCTGTTGACTTGAACTCGGTTATGCCTCAACCATGGCTCTTGACATTACAGACCTCCTAGCTGAATTAGTTAGGACCCAGTTCGTTACGTGTTTTGATTATTGTGTGCCTTTTAGTTGGTTACTATTTATATACTTGGATTCGCATGCCAAAAATAGCCAAGGCAATTACAAGTTTATAAATAGTAAGAGTATAGATGTGATGCACACGACTTACGTATAGAAATATGTGTAGATGTTTCTATAATACACAAAAAAATACACACAAAATAAATAAATTTATAAATAAAATAAAACTGGTTCAAATAGAGCTTGCTGAAAAAGATTAACTTTTGTAAGGGTAGGTTTTCCCAGATTAAGTGGTGTAATCAGCACACGAAGATATATTTTTGCTTACAATCACTCTTGTCTTAGATGAAATATTGGTCGCAATCACTCTTCTCTTAGATGAAATATTGGTCGCAATCACTCTTCTCTTAGATGAAATATTGGTCGCAATCACTCTTCTCTTAGATGAAATATTGGTCGCAATCACTCTTCTCTTAGATGAAATATTGGTCGCAATCACTCTTGTCTTAGATGAAATATTGGTCGCAATCACTCTTCTCTTAGATGAAATATTGGTCGCAATCACTCTTGTCTTAGATGAAATATTGGTCGCAATCACTCTTCTCTTAGATGAAATATTGGTCGCAATCACGCTTGCCTTTGATGTCGCTATTACTCTTGCCTTTGATGAAACAGTGGTCGCAATCACGCTTGCCTTTGATGAAGCATTGGTCGCAATTACTCTTGCCTTTGATGGAACATTGGTCTCCCGACCAGTCCCAGTTTCCAGGCCCTGATGGCTGAACTAAGCCCGATCACCACTTCAAGTGCTGGCATCGATGTTAGACCATATGTATTTTTCTTTTAAAAGAGGGGAGGAATGTGTTAAGAGGGTGCGAAGGAGAGTTTGACAACGAGAATGTCTGTCCCATTCTACAGGTCAGGGACACAAATACTCCCGTGGTGCCTGGACCTGAAAAGAGATGCAAATAATAGTAATACTCACCTATGATTATGTAGGAGTCGATTAAGGAGGTTTTAGGATGAAGTTGACTGTCCCACCCCATAGATTGTCAAAGTGACACAGAAGTTATTTTGAAGACAGATGTGTTAGAACGAAATGTGCAGATATCGCAGTTAAACTGAAAACTATGGTACAACAAATTCGATTGTTCGGATTACACCCTGCTAATCTGCAGGAGTTTGGGAACGGACGCAAAAGACGGGACACAGAAGTGATACGAAAATCTGACGGGCCACACCGAAAGGTGCAGATATCACAACCTAGCTGCAAACCATAACACAGCTTAAGCAATTCTCATGCCTATTTCCTGCTAACTTGTGGCAGATTGAGAAATATCGCGCCCGTGCGTTGCCGGGGCCCGAAGGGGGAGCAAAGAATAGCAACACTATTTACCTTCCACGCATGTCGTAAAAGGCGACTAAGGAGGTTGGGATGGAGTTGGCTGTCCAATCCCATATAGGGTCAGTGACCAAAAGCCATGCTGAAGTCGGATGTGTCAGGCCGAAAGGCGCAGATATCGCAGCAATGCTGTAAACCATGACACAATGCATTCCGTTCTCCGGACTACATCCTGCTAATCTGCAGGAGTTTGAGAAAGATCGCAGAAGTAAGCTAACAAAAATGAATACAGAAAAAAGAATGCCCCCCCCCTCAGCCACAGACTTAAATCTGATCTTAGCAATTCTAGCAGTTTCTTATCATCACAAGGTTTAAAATCTATATAGATATTAGTCTTTTTCCTGACAGCGAAAATATGTCATTGCCAAGACAAGACTATCATGGTCTATTATAAGCTCTTCTGATAGCACATCACATCAACGATTACAATGTACTGCACGGCCCCCAAGTCAGGGGTCATAAACTGGGCACGCCATGGAGTGAAAATTTGGACAGAATCAGAATGAATGGACAGTGAAATAGTTTATCGTTCTGGTCAGTGGTTGTGAATACATATTCCTGAATAGGTTTGTGACTGCTTGCTCAGAAATGTGGGAGCTTGTTTCTATGACCTTTTTACTGAGTGTCGCTGAAAAACAAAATGGCTGAATAGAAGTGGAATACAGTACTTTGGGAGCCGATCACAGATAGCACAACACCATTCTTGAGAGTTTTTTTTTTTGAAGTCTTATTAACCGCCATTTTAACTTTTATCTCTCCCTTAATTTATCACGCTGTCCTCGCTCCACTTACAGCACTCGCTACTCTATTATAATCATAGTTAAGTAAAGTAAGTCATCCCACAACATTTGGTAACTCCAACAGGGATCTGTTATGTTATGTTCCTCCAGGGCCATAGGCGGCGCATAGGGCAGAAACCATAGCTTTCCATTTCTGTCTTTGTGTTGCCAGGTCTTTCAATTGTTGCGTGTTGTTTAGGTTCATTGACATGCCTTCTCTATTAATGGTTCTTCGTAGAGTTTCTCTAGGTCTCCTTCGTAGAGTTTCTCTAGGTCTCCTTCGTAGAGTTTCTCTAGGTCTCCTTCGTAGAGTTTCTCTAGGTCTCCCTCAACAGGGATCTACAGGTTAATTAAGCCTTTCGTTTTATGCTCTAGCAACACCGTCTCCAATATTTAAATAAAAATATAAGACAGCAAGTGAGGTTCGAACCAGGTATGTTTAGCTGGGACCTATGCAGCGAATTTCAAAAACTACAGCAGCGAATTTCAAATTTTTTTGCCCAGTAGACCACTTGCCGATTTTTGTTTTGTTTTCTCCTAGACTACAGAGACTGTCTAATATTACATTTTCCTAAACATATTAACTTTACATATGTGTTGTGGACATCTGATATTCCCAATATTCTTTTGACAGTTGTTCGCTAGAAGCGTAGAAGCGTCACCATTTGGTCACTTTGATCTGGCTTTTTTGTAGTGTCATGTGACGTATTCCTTCCAGAACGTTGTCTTCCCAATGAACTCTCTGAACCTCTCTCTGTCTTGGGCGATGTGGCTTGCATTTTCTAGCGATGTATTCATGTTATCTTTAATGTCGTCAGTCCATCGTCTTCTTGGTCTGCCCCTTCTCCTCTCCCAGGTACTCTTCCCTCCATTATTTGTCTTTCTAAACAGTTATGTCTCTTTATATGACCAAACAGGCGTAGTTTTCTTTTTGTTATTGTGTTTAGTAACCAACACTCTGGAATATTCAATGTGTTTATAATATCTGAGTTTCTGATTTTATCCTTCCATGATATTCTAAGTATCTTCCTGTAGCTTTTCAGCTCGAAGGCGCTGATCCTGTTTGCCGCTGTTTTACTTAGAGTCCATGTTTCACATCCGTATGTTGCAACCGGAAAAATAAAAGTTCGTAACATTAGCACTTTCGTTTCTATTTTGTTGTTTTTCCATATGTTTTTCAGCCGTGTTATTTTGCAATATGCCATTGCCAATCTCTTCCTTATTTCTGCCATGCAGTCTCCTGCACCGTTGATGTTTGCTCCTAAGTATTCAAATTTATCCACACATTCTATCTCGGTATTGTCTATTCTGATTTTTGGTTGTTGTGTTGTTATATCTATCCATTGAAAATTTCTAGGCACAATATTCCCGTAGGTTGCCATTACTTTCGGGAAGGAACAACCGTTAATCGAGCACCGTAAAGAGAACACATTCGTTCTAGTGGCCATTTTGGCGGAAGCCTTTTGTAGTGGACAATTTAAAAAAAAATAACATATACAATTTTTATTTATACCTTTATTAAAAATAGTATATCTAATTCACCCGCAATTTTTATTCTTGCTGACTTGGAATCTCGTCAAGTAGAAATGGAACCCGTGAGGGTCCATATAGACAATATTGGGAACTTATGACCCAGTGGGATGCGGTGTGGTCGAATATGTAACATGTGTGGACTCAAGTTGCAATGCGAATAGGTCCAGCTGAACGACATGTGCGGAGCAGTGGCACATACACCAGGACGCACACTGCAGAACTGTCCCAGTTTCGCTGTTCACACAACGGCACTGTGGTCAGTAGCTGTTCTGTAATACAAATTGTGGGGAACCCATGATGACTTAAAACAAACTGCTCAACATGACCAATATCGAATTGGATGTTTAACAATTGATCGCAGAAGTTGTTCACTAGCAGCGTAGAAGCGTCACCATTTGTTGTCTGTGTGTGTGTTCGTCAACCACAAGGGATGATGACCATTTTTTACATCCACTTCTGAAAATTCAGTTAGAATTATGACCATGCATAATAGTTCGTAGATGGCTAATGAATCCTATTCGAGCTGTAAATGTTCTTGGACAGTTCGGACATAGAATGACCACTATACGCGGATTTGGTCTGTCCGTGACATTCTAGCTACTCTCCGCTATTTGACGATTTCTCCTCTTTTCACAAGATCATGCTCTCTTTTGACTGTAGAGCGCCATGTAGATCTATTTTGTGCTAGTACTTGCGATGGTCTATTTCAAACGCTTTCATTGAGGTCTTTAACGAGTCTTTGTAGCGCTTCTTTTGGCTACCTTGAGATCATTTACCCTTCTACAGCTCACCATAGAGAAGTATCTTTGGCAGGCGATAGTCTGGCATACGTACTAAATTACCTGCACAACGAATCTGTGTCTGCATCAGGATAGTGTATTGTCAATGCTGGGGATACCAGATCTGTCAAGGACAGTGATAACTGGAAACATGTCTTGCCATCTGATGCTCATGACTTTTCTGAGACAAGTTGTGTGTAACTGATTGAGTTTCCTCACATTTGTTGTATAGTAAAATAGACACGTCAACAGTTGTTGTAGTTGTTGCGTAGTATAAATCATACACGCGTCATCGCTTGTTGTGTAGTATCAACAGCACAAAGTGACATAAAACAAACCGCTCCTACAAGATCAATATTGGACTTGATCTTTAACAATTGATCGCAGATGACAAAGAAGAAGATGGACCTGGTTCATATCAAGTATGCTGCCTTGTGCTTTTGTCTTAATGAATAAATCCTTAACATCTAAACAAATTACAAATCAGCTAAAATAAAAGTTCTAAGATGCTAGATCGATTCTATATTAATGTATTCTTCTTCTTCTGCGTTCGCATATGACTCAGAAGCATGGATAATGAACAAACAACTGGAAGACAGAATTGATGCCATTGGGATGTGGGTATTTAGAAGAAAAGGAAAACGTCATGGAAAGAAAAGAAAACAAACAACCAGGTTCGAACAACATTTTGTATGAAGGAAAGAATTATTAAAGGGAAAAAATAAAACAAATAAAATATTTTGGATATTAAAAAACATGATACTTTGTTGAAGACCTTATTTGAGGGTAAAGTCCAGGGCAGAGTCACTGCTCTCATTGAATGCTAGCACGAGGTAGACAGAGATACAAGTTGAAGAGAAATCTCACGAGATGAACAGATTGCAGTTTAGCAGTGTGCAAAAACTAAGACAAGAGTCAGGGTATGTTGCATCCAACCTTCATTGCGAAGACGGCACTTAATGACGATGAAAGGAGGGGCGGGCCCTTTTGTTTACAACATAAATAATGAGGCCAAATAATAAACACAATAATTAAGAATTTGTCATAAAAACAACCATGGATTATGATAGAGCAAAATTATGATAATAAAGAAGAATAAGGGCAATACAATTAGACGTTTCGGCATTATACCTTTGTTAGAACAATAATTATTCAATAACATGAAGAAAAAAACCACTGACATATTTATAAAAATGTTAGTGACAAAAATATAAATAAATCTGTCGGATTGCTTTCTATATTCTTCGCCCAGTATGGACAATCTCAGTATTGTGTCTATGAGATACAAGTCAGATGTTGCTTATGTGATCAACAGAGACGGCAATTACTTTCCAGAGAGGACACAGTTTTCTTCCTCATTCCTGGTTCGTGACCAATCATTGTATAAGAAGTTCCAACATAATTCAAATGTCTTTTGGGTCATGTTTGTTTTATTATTGCCGTACACTCCGTTGGGGACTAGTTATTGGCGAAAGTCACGCCCGGTCACACCCCAATACTAAACATGTTTCCAGAAGTTTCTATGTGATTGTTTTTTTCTGTGTCTTTTATCTCTTTTGTTGCGGACTCGAAGACAAGAACAGGCTTGGTAGAATTTGTGCTCTTTTAGCGGTTTGTAAAACTATTGCCCCGTATTTGGAATAGCACTGATGTTCCCTTGTGGTGACTGGACTCGCAAGAGCAACACGGAATAGCAACCTTATGACCTGGCATGCATAAGGAGGATTAGGTTGTGTTTTCGTCGGTGTGTTGCTGGTGTCCGAGATGGGAGCAAAGAATAGCAAGTGTTTATTTTTCATGCAAGTCGTAAGAGACGACTAAATAGGTTATGGGATGAGATTGCTGTCATATCCCATAGGGTCAGTGACCAAAAGCCATGCTGAAGTAAGATGTGTCAGATCGAAAATCGCAGATATCGCAGCACTGCTGTAAACCATGACAAAACGTATTCCGTTCTCCGGACTACATCCTGCTCATCTACAGGAGTTTGAGAACGAACGCAGAAGAAGAAGGTGTTATTTTACTATCTCTAATCCATAGAATGTCTGAGGAGCCCCTGTCTTGATGGACTGAAAGGGAGAAAACAATAGCGACAGTTACCTACCATGTCACCACCAGCCGGACAGCACATTCCTCTTGTCTTTGGCCTGTGATGCGTTCTGTCTCACCATCAGCGCCGCGACGACATTAGTAATGTATCAACCAGCGTTAGGCGTTCTATACACAGAACCAGTGATCACAGTCAAGGGACAAACAATCAATACTGCAAATAAGTTTGTTTAGCTCGGCAGCACCCTATCGCAAACTGTGACAATTGACGAAGATGTTGCCCTGCGTGTGCTCGCGCCAGTGCGGCATTCGGGAGCCGTCGTGCCAACGTCTGGCTCAGGGGTGGTCTCAAATTGACAACTAAGTTGGACGTGTACCGCGCAGTGGTTCTACCAACACTGCTTTATACTGCGTCATCCTGGACTATCTATGCAAGACACGATAGCTTAACTCTTTCCATCTTCGGTGCCTAAGAAACCTCATGGGAGTTTTTGGCAGGATCGAGTACTAGACACCGAAATCCTTCAAAATTTCCGTATGCAAAGCATCCATGCCCTGCTGACTAGGTCCCAACTCCAACACGAAAAGACTACCACATCATCCGTATGCCGGACAAGCGCCTTCGAAAGAGATTATTCTACGGGAAGCTGTGCGATGGTAAACGTTCAAGCGGAGTACAGAAAAGGCGCTTCAAGGATCACCTAAAAACTCTACCAAGCACTGCATCATCGATCCTAGTTCCTGGGATACAATCTTGTTCTCCAACGTGCCTATTGTTATAATGTAATCCATCATTCCTGTTCTCACGATCATCATCATCAGTGCCATGCCGGGTGGCGTAGGCGGTCATGGCTCTCCACAGCTCTCTGTCCACAGTATTATGTATCAAAGTCGTTGTTGTTTCTTTGCCGTGCCAGGTTGTCAAACTGTCTAATATTTTCTCACGTTGTCGCCCTCTGTCTCTGGTGCCTTCAATCTTGCCTGTTGTGATTATGCTATCTAAACCTGCCTGTCTCATGAAGTGGCCAAAAAAAAGAAGATTGCCCTTTTCTTATATTGTTGATTAAGGTCCGTTTCGCATTTAACTCTTTTAACACCTCTACATTAGTTTTTCTGGCAGTCCATGGTATTCTCAGCATTCTTCTATAGAACCACATCTCTGTTGCCTCCAATCTCCCACTTTCCAGTTTGTTTATTGTCCACGACTCGCACCCATATGTTAGTATAGGGGTTATATAGCAGGGGTTATACTGCAGAACTCCCCTTCTCACCTCTAATTATAGCTCATATTACACAGTATATTTTTCATTTTTCTGAATGTTTCTGCCTGTCCTATTCTGCATCTTATTTCTGTTGAACTTCTTCCATCTGCTGTTATAATTGTACCTAAATATTTGAATTGGTGGACTTGTTTTAATACTATATCATTCACTATGATCTTGCAAGGTGTGTTATTTTCTTTCTTTGAAATAATCTCACGATATGCCACAAAAATTTTGATTGTCTCTATCTAATTTAGATAAGCATCTCTTTGAATTAGCATCTTTCCAGATATTCTCATCACGCTTGTTATCTGCCCATAGTTTTCATAAAATTTTTATATAAATTCAGATTTCTGTTGCCTGAATCTATGTTTCCTCCCACTGTTCTGTTGTGTGTACAAGATTCACGTTCATACGCCAGAATGAGCGCTATATAGCTGTTAAGAACTATCTTTCTCACATAAATTAACACAGATATTTTACATAGGATGGTCTTCATCTTGTGAAATGCTGCCTTCGCCTTGAGTTCTCAACACAGCGAATTCCAGGGTCAGTATTTCATGAGTTTCCCTGACACATTAAAATGAAAATATACGCTAAGGATTCTGGGATGTTCTGTTTGGTTCCAGTATTGTAAACATAACTTCCTGTACATAGTTAATCCCCTTCTTTTGGTGCCACGTTCTTGTGGGTGGATATTTCCTGAAATTCTAGATCTGTGAGAAAAGATTCACACCAGCTGATCAGAACATGAATGGGGGAAAATAGGTCACGCGTAGAGTCATAAGTTTTCGCTTAAAATTTCGTCATATAACTAACATAAGCGAACCAATGAATGTGAAGGTTATACGCAAGGAAAAAAAAACAAAAACACTAAGGGCTAACAAAAGAGTACGTTCACATTTAAATAATTATTTTAGATGTAGGTTCTTATGTACTGTGTGCGCAAATGGGGGGGGGGGGGTGTACGAGAAATGATACGGAGTATATATGCATATCGCTCTCACATTCTGTCACTACCATTACTGCTGTTACTGCTATAACTACAACTACTACTACTTCTATTACTACTACTACTACTATTACTACTACTACTTCTATTACTACTACTACTACTACTATTACTACTTCTACTACTACTACTACTATTATTATTACTACTACTACTACTATTACTACTACTACTATTACTACTACTACTACTATTACTACTACTACTACTACTATTATTATTACTACTACTACTACTACTACTACTACTACTACTATTACTACTACTACTACTTCTACTACTATTACTACTACTACTACTACTACTACTACTATTACTACTACTACTACTACTACTATTACTACTACTACTATTACTACTACTACTATTACTACTACTACTACTATTACTACTACTACAACTACTATTATTATTACTACTACTACTACTACTACTACTACTACTACTATTACTACTACTACTACTTCTACTACTATTACTACTACTACTACTACTACTACTACTATTACTACTACAACTACTACTACTATTATTATTACTACTACTACTACTTCTACAACTACTACTACTACTACTACTACTACTACTATTACTACTATTACTACTACTACTACTATTACTACTACTACTACTACTACTATTATTATTACTACTACTACTACTACTACTACTACTACTACTATTACTACTACTACTACTTCTACTACTATTACTACTACTACTACTACTACTACTACTATTACTACTACTACTACTACTACTATTACTACTACTACTATTACTACTACTTCTACAACTACTACTACTACTACTATTACTACTACTACTACTACTATTACTACTACTACTATTACTACTACTACTACTATTACTACTACTACTACTACTACTATTACTACTACTACTACTACTACTACTACTACTACTACTATTACTACTACTACTACTACTACTATTACTACTACTACTACTACTATTACTACTACTACTACTATTACTACTACTACTACTATTACTACTACTACTATTATTATTACTACTACTGTTACTACTTCTACTATTACTACTATTATTATTACTACTTCTTCTACTACTACTACTACTACTATTACTACTTCTACTACTACTACTATTACTATTACTACTTCTACTACTACTACTGCTACTATTATCACTACTATTGTCACTTCCGCTGGTGGTACTACTACCATTATTACTACTAGCATTACTACTACCCATGCTGTTAGTACTACTACTGTTGCTACCACTACTACTACTACTGTTGCTACTAATACTACTATTATTACTACGACTACGACTACTACTACCACCACCACTACTACTACTACTACTACTACTACTACTGCCGACAACGACGCTAATTGCTATCTGTCTGTCTGTCTGTCTCTGTCTGTCTATACTCTGTGGTCCTTGTTTGCCTTTCGGCGTCAGAGATGTAAAGGTTCTCTGCAGATGGCCTTCTTGTGTGCTGTTTGTAATCTTGTTCATGTGGCTTCTTTGGTTTCTGTATCCATCTTTTACATAGTCTACATCTGGCTTTATAGCCGTTATGTCTTTGTGTCATAACCATTTGTGGCATGCTTTCTGTTGGTAATCTGGAAGTGTGTGAAAACCACTTGATCTGTTGTCTTTTGATGTGTTCCAATACTGGTATTGTTTTGGATATCTGTCTGATGTTATTGTTTCTAATTACATTTCTAATCTCTTAATGACACTCCAAGTATTCTTCGTAGACATGTCATTTCTGCTGTCACTATTTTTCTTTTGTCTTGTGCTGCCATTGTCCAGGTTGGCACTGGTAGCACAGTGATGGCATAATAATAATCTTGCATAATGCAACTTAAGTCATCAGAGAAGCACGACTTAATGGCCGCAACCTGAATATCCTGGACTCCCCGATGGCCCGTGTCATTGAAATGGACGTCTACAGGATAACCTAAATGGTTTTTTTATGCGATACAGATGTTCACAGAATCAATCTGCGAGCCTCCTTCCAGTTTAACTATAAAGATTGTTCATAGACAGCTTTCTTCAGAATATGAGTGCCTTTTAACTGCTCACGCAAGTTGGTTGACCTTTACTTGATCCGTGCCCTTCGTTAAAACAGTCCTATATAATTATCTGGGATCATTCTTCTAAAGCTGTGCTATTTGATTTTTCTCGTGATTGCATTGGCTGTCAACATTATGTATACACAAAGTGACCAATAAAAGATCACTTTTAAAGTTACTTTAAAAGGATGATTCCCGATGAGTCCATGGGACAGTATTGACAAGGGGCTGGTTGGTTGGTTGGTTGCTGATCCAGCGGTCCATCGGCTCATGCCCTTTGACCCAACAAGGGACTCTATTCACTCTTCTTCTGCGTCCATGAATATTTTGAACTTGCTAGATCTTCAGGCCAGTGGCTAGGATGAAACTCCCAGTAATCTCTAGGTCACAGTAGCTGCTCCAATGTTTATGCATCAGCTCACTTCAATGTGGCCATGCCTTACCTCGCAGTCTTTGTAATCTGGAAAGTCTTGGAGTAATGTGTGCAATTAGAACCGTCTACAGTTCGTATAAGACATCTCAACAGAATTAATTAGGACCTAATTCGTTACTTTTTTTTATTATTGTCGGGCTGTTTGTTGGTTACTATTTAAAAACTTGAGAGATGACAAGCACACCAGAGTGCACAGGCCGGCGCTCCATAGCTGGTCGAGCATCAGGGTCAGCGAAACACAGCTGGCCAAGACCCTCTATACATTTCCACGCAGTGGGCCTGGAAACAGGAGTGCACCAACTCTGCTGTAGCCTGGCTAAGTACTAGAGATCGAAAATACTGGATTGCCAACCCGGCCCAAAAAAATGCTGGATGAAGACGACGTGTCAGGTCGAAAGGCGCAGTTAACGCAGCTTGCTGTAAAACATGACACAGCGAAGATCACCCTCATACGTCCTTCTCAGGACGGTCAGCGGAATGCTTTCAGAGGGTCCGCCGCAAGGCGTACGATGAAGAAGTACCGGTAGATTAAAAAACTTGGTGTCGCCTTGGCTATTTTTCGCATACGACTTCAAGTATATAAATAGTGACCAAGGAACACTCCAACAATAATCAAAAACGTAGCGAATGAGGTTCATAATTAATTATGTACGGATGTCTTCCACTGTCAAGGTTAGTTAGTTTATTCCTTACGTGCCGCAGGCAGCACATAGAGCAGAGGTTTTGATTTTCCATGTGTAGCGGTCCGCTGTCTGCAATTTTAGTTCTTGAATAAACCTGCAGCCGTTTTTTCCCCGTCTTTAAGTATGGTGTATGGTGTTATTTATGGTTGCTTAACCTTTCCTAGTTTTCTCTAACCCTCAGGTGACTACGTAAGTGCTTGTTGGTTTATTTTGTCTTCATCTAGTCTTAAAACGTGAAGGTATTTTCATCTGCGATTTCTTATGATGTTCGAAACATATTCTTAGTGTGGTCTGTCCAAGGCCTACTACTACTACTACTACTACTGTACTACCATTCAATTACCAATGGATTGTTTCTGTAATTTTCATTGGCGGTCCACACAAAGTTTATGCAGTGATTCATGAAAATATATGATTTGTTGGATCAGGAAAAATGAGTGACGCAGGACTTCGAAGAGTAAAGGATTTGGGGTAGAGAACTCACAAGACATACGGTAAGTGTTACGACATCTTTTCAGGGAAAATGAAAATGTTCCTCGCTGAGGTAAATAACCATGTGTGGGTAATTCCCAGTCGGTGAGGGTGAAAGGTTATCACAGGATTGGCGCTACCGTCGCAATTTCGGTAGATTCGCTGCTTTTTTATTTGTTAATCAAGCCGAATGCAATGTTGCCACCAGTGTTACCACTAATGTTTTACAAATAATCCCAGATCGCCCTAGGGAAGAAAAAACAACTCCAGATTACTGCAGACTATATAATGCAACTAAATAAAGCTATGAAGTGTATCTTCCTTCATAAAAGGAATCGGGTTTGCCTTAGCAAATGCAATTATTTTCTTGTGCAAGTATATAATTTTCATGAGACTATGGTGACCTTTTCCCCCCGAAAACATTAATTCTTCTTCTTCTGTGTTCGTTCTCAAACTCCTACAGATTAACAGGACGTAATTCTGTAAGCAAAATACATTGTGTCAAGGTTTACAGCGTTGCTGCGATATCTAAACATTTGGTCTGACACATCCGACTTTATAATTACTTCTTGGGTTCATTGACACTATATTTGGACTGGGACAGCCAACTCCGACCCATAATCTCAGTAGTCGCTTCTCACAACATGCACGGATAATGAACAGCGCTGCTATTCTTTGTTCCATTTCCGAGCACTGTCAACACACGGGCCTTCCGGTAAGATACCGTTGATCAGTGAACAATACTTCTTACAGCCATATGTGCACCGATGATTCTCAAACAACCATATTTACACCGATGATTCTCAATTATGATTCAAGGGAACCTTAACTTTTCTTTATAATAAATTATATTAACATTATTCAAATATATGCAAACTGTTTTCCTGTCTTTTTTTTTCTTCAATGCTTTAATCTGTAAAGTGATTTTAATTTGTGACTTTGACTTGTTAATTCTATTTTTCGCACCAGTTTCTACATTTTTATTAACTAATTACCAATCTAATAGATATAGCTTATACTTATGTTGTACTCTACTTTGCCTACATCTATTTATCATATGGTAACATTGATACCTACATACATTCATCCAATGTAGTGTTGTTGCTTTTTTTGTGTATTCTAATTCTAGTTATTATGTTTGTCCTTATCGTGACAAAGGTGTTGTTGTCGAAAACCTTGAAATTGTGTACTCGTTAAATTTGTGAAATTGATGTTTAACCATGTCTTTGTTATTTTACCAAATTCATATTTAATCCAACCAGCTAGCCAGATCTCGAACATGCCATAGAGACACCAGACTAAACCTTATCTCGCTGCGATTACATACCTTACAGTTCTCGTCTTTGTTAAGGTCTCAGATGCCACGTGAAATCTGTACCAGATGTTGCATCCAGGAGATTGTGGACCACATTATCTACAACTCTACATGTCATGATATGTACGATCGGAAACCCACACTTGTTATTTGTGATTGGTATCTCATATTTAAAAAAAAATATGGTTAACTTGTCTTTTTATTTTGTGATACTTGTCTTCTTATTTTGTGATACTTGTCTTCTTATTTTGTGATACTTGTCTTCTTATTTTGTGATACTTGTCTTCCTATTTTGTGATCCTTGTCTTCTTCTTCTGTGATCTTTCTCTCAAACTCCTGCAGATGAGCAGGATATAGTCCAGAGAACGGAATTAATTGTAATATGTTTTACAGCTTGACAATAATATTTGCGATATTCGGTCTAACGCATCCGACTTCAGCTTGATTTACTGGTCACTTACACCCTCTATGTGACGGGACAGTCAACTCCGTTGCAGGAGTTTGAGAACAAACTTAGAAGAAAAATGGAAAACTAAAAAAGCTCCCCTTTCTGTTCCTTTCAGGACATGTGCTTACTGTCAGATCCCCTTTCTGTCCCTGGCAACCCACGGGTTTGCTGTCAGATCCCCTTTCTGTCCCTGGCAACCCACGGGTTTGCTGTCAGATCCCCTTTCTGTCCCTGGCAACCCACGAGTTTACTGTCAGATCCCCTTTCTGTCCCTGGCAACCCACGAGCTTACTGTCAGATCCCCTTTCTGTCCCTGGCAACCCACAGGTTTGCTGTTAGATCCCATTTCTGTCCCTGGCAACCCACGAGCTTACTGTCAGATCCCCTTTCTGTCCCTGGCAACCCACAGGTTTGCTGTTAGATCCCCTTTCTGTCCCTGGCAACCCACGAGCTTACTGTCAGATCCCATTTCTGTCCCTGGAAATCCACGGGTTTGCTGTCAGATCCCCTTTCTGTCCCTGGCAACCCACGGGTTTACTGTCAGATCCCCTTTCTGTCCCTGGCAACCCACGGGTTTACTGTCAGATCCCCTTTCTGTCCCTGGCAACCCGCTAGCTTACTGTCAGATCCCTTTTCTGTCCCTGGCAACCCACGAGCTTACTGTCAGATCCTCATTCTGCCCCCGGCAAGACATGGGGATCTCGCTAGCATACTGGTTAAGCTGTTCGCCTTGTGTTCAAAAGGTCATGAGTTCGAATCCGGCTCGTTTCGTCTTGTTTACGACGTGGATTTTTCGGAGATCCCTGTGGATTATTACTTGAAGCCGCCCGTGTGTTGCAGGGGCACTTAAGGGGAGCAAAAGAATAGCAATACTGTTTACCTTCCACGCATGTCGTAAAAGGCGACTAAGGAGGTTATGGGATGGAGTTGGCTGTCCCATCCCATATAGGGTCAGTGACCCAAAGCCATGCTGAAGTCGGATGTGTCAGGCCGAAAGGCGCAGATATCGCAGCAATGCTGTAAACCATGACACAGCGCATTCCGTTCTCCGGACGACATTCTGCTAATCTGCAGGAGTTTGAGAATGAACGCAGAAGAAGAAGAAGAATCACTTGAAGCTACGGAGTTACGTGCTATGAGTGGTACTCTCGGCAGGTGGGGGGGGGCTTCATTGAGAGTGACTGAGTACAGATCGAAACCCGAATAAAGTGAAGCCAATCCTCTATAACTTTTAACACGGGATTGCTGTCAGATTTTTTTTCTGTCTCTGCCAACACACTGACTTTCTGTAATTATCAAGCATATTTTTAATACACCTTAAAGGTTACTGCATTGGTCATAGTTCTATTAGATATGTAACGAGTTCTAGTAGCGATAATTATAATCGACGTTAGTGATATAATTAGGTGTGTTAATATTAACTAGTTCTAGTGACAACACATCTAGTTTTGTTAACATTAAGTGATTATAGTAACGATGCAGTGGGCTTTAATTAATATTTCCTTATTTCTAGTAACGGTCCGTGTGTTGTCGGGGCCCGAAAAGGGAGCAAAGAATAGCAACACTGTTTACCTTCCTGCATGTCGTACGAGGCGACTAAGGAGGTTATGGGATCGAGTTGGCTGTCCCGTCCCATATAGTGTCAGTGACCCAAAGGTGTCAGGCCGAAGGGCGCAGATATCGCAGCAATGCTGTAAACCATGACACAACGCATTCCGTTCTCCGGACTAAATCCTGATGATCTGCAGGAGTTTGAGAACGAACGCAGAAGATTTCTAGTAATGGCATAATTATTTTTGTTAACATTAGCTGGGTCTAGTAACGATACAATTAGTTTTGTTAACATTTCCCTGTTCTAGTAACGATACAATTAGTTTTGTTAACATTTCCTTGTTCTAGTAACGATACAATTAGTTTTGATATGTATTGTTCTAGTAACATCTAGAACAAGTAATTAGACATTTCTGTCTTCGTTGGTTCTCACACACTTGCAGATTATCAGGATGTTCTCCATAGGACAAAATGTCTTGTGTCATGGTTTACAACTTAGGTGCGATATCCGCGCCATTTGGCTTGATATAACCGACTTCAGCATGACTTCTGGATCACTTTACCTTCTCTGTGATTGGACAGACAACTCTACCGGGAAATCTGCGTTAACGACTACTACGACATGTATAACAGGTTGTAGACTTGTTAAACTTCAAACAAAAAGAAGAAGATTCAACTGCCGGACCGTGGTAACAGGTGATAGTATTCGGACACAATGTCAGACATTTTTATTTGGAAAATTAACAAAAGGCGTGTCCACTTTAGTATGTGTATCTGGGCACTGTTTATTATGAAGTAGGTCAGGGATTGTGTATTTAACCGAATCCTTGTATTAATAGAAAGTCCTGCGGACTCATTTATGAAAATTGAAAATTGGGCTACGTCATGAATATGATACGCTGCCAATTTTTTGTATGTGTTTTCACAGAAAGGGTTGTTTGCTAACAAAGACCAGCGGGTTCTCTCGTAAACATTTACAAAATCTTCTCCAGAAAGTCCTACGTATTTATCTCACACATCGTCACTAGGCGGATGCGATTGACCAATAGACGCACTGTATTTCCCTTGTGTCGTTAGCCAATGAAATGCACGGAAGAATTCGGTAAAAGTAGAGATAAGTTAGATCAGCACTCATGATTAGTCAAGAGAAGGTCCAAGCATATTTCAGCTATACTCGTGAAAAGTGATTCAAGGACGGAACATCCTGGCAACGCTTCTTAACAACTCTCTTTCTGGGGAGATATATAGAGAGAAGTGGAGAACCATCACATCCTATGCAAGTCGGAGCGGCACCTGATAATGATTACACGCTCATGCTATTGGTCAGTTAGCTTGCAACCTGCAAATACAAATTCATAGGAAAAGTTACTTCAGCCAAGACAGGTGACGTTCATTGTGATGTACTCACAATACTATCATGACGTGTGACACCTGGGGCTTGGACTTCTTGTTCAGAGTGCAAAGAATAGGGCCACAATATTTTAAATTCCGGAATGCGGTTGGAGGTGACTAAGAAAACTTTGTGGACAAGCTGGCAACCTGTCACATGTGAAAAAAAAAGCATTGCTCCTACACATCTTGTTTGAATTTCTTACTGTTGTCTTCTGTGAAATGCACAGAAATCATACTGCGGTTGTATTCTGTTCAATGATTGGCGTTACCAAACGTCAATATAAGACTTTATGACTCATTGAGAAACATATTTCCAAAGTGAAGCATGCGACTTTTTCCGGGATTTTCATACGCCAGTTTATGCATATTTGTGTAAACAGCCAATGTAAATCAAGGAAGAACTCAAATAAGTTACTTTAGAAGGTTGTTAACCACCGAAGACAAATGTGTTGGACCATGGGCCCAAGTAGAAAGGTGACACGATGCATTTTCATTCTCTGGATTTACATCCTGCTGGAAATTGATTAGGACAATTATCCTGCTACAAAAAAAAGAACCAGCGGGAGTTTGGAAGTGAACTCCAAAGAAGCAGAATGTTGTTTTAGAATGCGATCATGAATTATATCGACGATTGGTTACAGTTAAGCTGTAGATATTGGGTGCAAGGTGGGAAGATAGTATTCTATGATAATTTCACCCCGTTAAGTTGGTGCCTAATATAATCATATTATTTAAATGACTTAGAGCAATCCTTCAATGAATCACTTCAATATGATTTACTAAGAACTGAAAAAAACAACCATTTGAAACTCTACGAGATTAAGTTGTTGTCAATGACAGTTTTTCAAATTTTAAATTTTAGGAATGACTAAAATAATCACAAAACACAGATACAGGGTTACCATTTGACATTTTTTTAAATTGCTGGTCTTGCATATATTTTAGCCATTTTTATGTTTTATATATATATATATATTTATAATATCGCCCGTATGTTGCCGTGGCCCGAAAAGGGAGCATAGAATAGCAACATTGTTTACATTCCACGTATGTCGTAAAAGGCGACTAAGGAGGTTAAGGGATGGAGTTGGCTGTCCCATCCCATATAGGGTCAGTGATCCAAAACAATGCTGAAGTCGGATGTGTCCGGCCGGATTGGCAACAGATATCGCAGCAATGCTGTAAATCATCACACAACGCATTCCGTTCTCCGGACTACATCCCGCTAATTTGCAGAAGTTTGAAAACGAATGCAGAAGAAGAAGAAGAATATATATAATATACCCATGTTTGACAACAAGACCATCTTGACAATCGGTAAACGTAGTAAGCTTGTGTCATTTAGCCATTTCATGACAAATGAAGTTCTCTCTTAAACAATTCTGCAGAGCAAAGTAGAAGGTGTAAGGAGAGGAGATAACGCACATAAGGTTTTAACTGATAATAGTAAAGGATGGACATTTAGATAATAGTAAAGGATGGACATTTAGATAATAGTAAAGGATGGACATTTTTGAATTCTTCACACTGTAACATGAACTCAGAAAATGTATTATTCGAATATTGCAGAATGCAATAAGTACCATTAGTACTTAAAATGTTTATATTGGATGAAGATGGTGATACTATGGTAAGTACAATGTATGGTTACGTTTATTTTAAATTAACATGAATGTAAATAATACTACCATTTCATAAACGTTTAACTGTTAACTTTCTATCTCGTTGCGTATAATCTTAACACAACGACACAAAACTATTACATTTGAAATACTTCATTTTTACCCATGTAACCACAAAGTCACAACAAATGTACAATAAGTCTATACTAACAATTACTATACAATTTATTTCAGCATAATATAAAAGTATAACTATCTTAGAAACGACATTCGTAGCAACTGCTGTGATAAATCCGTCCAGTCTAGATAATAATTAATCATAAATCAATAACGTGGTTATGAAATAATCCACTTATGAAAAATATGAAGACCATACACATAGTAATTACAGAGATAATAGACAATATGTCTTTACAACTATTGATGTACAAACTATAGGAATAACATATTTGTCATTGTGAAATAAATGAATGTTGATAATTGGAAAGAGACATTGGTATAGTATAGTAACCATCATAATACGGTAACCAATTATAGCAAGGTAACCATCTTGAAAATTCAGCATGATTTTAGTGGTTTATACACAATTTTCAAATTCGGGTATTTTTGGTCATTTTGTTACTAAGAATTTGGCTGAGTATTCCAAAACATATGGCAACCCTGTACAGAATTACGAAGAGAACACTAACGTGGAAACAGAGCCGCAATAAGAGAATCGATATTTCTTTAAAGACCTTGTTTGTGAGCGATTTCTTGAAGGGTCACAAGTTTTATTTCCCAGATCGGATTATGTTTGACGTCAAACTACAGTTAGGGGTCATTTCGGAACTTTATTAATGAATTAATATGTACTAATTGCAGCAAAACTGAAATCCAAACATGCGAAATTTGACACATGGTAATGAAGTTTTACTATACGCTGGTAATATATATAATAACACTCAAAAAGTAACGTTTCAATCAAGATACCTTTATCACGAAGATATGTACGACATGACACGACAAGTATTGACGTTCATGCTCACATTGCAAAGCTAAATATTGATGCAAACCGGAAGAATACAAAAATTAGATTGTTGGAGGTAAAATAAAACGAGTAGAAAATACTCAAAACACACTGGAATATTCATACAACAAAACAAAGAGGAAAATTATGGAATACCGGAATATCTAACAGGGGCTGATGGACATTGATCCTAAAGAGCTCTATTGTTGCCATTATGTATTGTTTCTCAAGCGCGTGTCGGATCCGGCATACAATAATCACTACTTAATGATCGTAACAGGAATATCATGGACACCCCGATGGTCCGTGCACCTCGATAGTTAGTGACATTTAAGTGATTAGCAACAGGAGTACCAGTCTGGTTATTTAATGTTGTACAGATTTTGACAGAATCGGTATGTGAGCCTCCTTCCAGTTTCTCCTATGTATGATGTATGTCATGGTGCAAGATTTCACGTAATGTCATAGATGAAGTTGCAGGACCCATATGGGGACAAACACTTCAATGGTGAAAGTGGCTTTAATGAATGTGATAGAGCGAGTTTCGCTGATATAGGTACAGGTGTGGCATTCACTATTGCTGCTAACAAGATCGGAAACTTCAGGCGTAAAGTCACTCCGGACCAATTTGTCCCTGAGGTTCTTTTTGCATCTATAAACAATCAGAACGGGGGGGGGGGCGGACGTCGCAGAATGCATCACGCGTCTTCAGATTCGACTTAAGAAGAGACAGGTGTCGGAAAAGGGCGGATAGCAGAGTTATGGGGTTTGATCTGAGAGAATATGTTTGACCCTGTCCATGAAGAAAATCCTCCTAGTGTTCTTAAGGATGTTCTGGCGGGAGAGGCTGCACATTAGAACAGAGCAGACCTGGATACCCTATCAGTGTATAGGCGACAGCGGAGGAAGACTATCATGTAATGAACTTCTTCACGATAATATTCTCTTCCCCACTAAACAGACGCCTCATTTGAAGAAGAATGGCAGGAATCACGACATACAGGAGGTGTATAGGAGAAAGCTATTGGCGTCAATTGGTGTGTAATGTACAGATGCGCTTAGGAGAATTTAATTGTCACGGGGATGTCAAGGAAGTTCACATGTGAATTAGAAATATCGGAAATGAACTTTATGGCTGGGTTACATTTGTCAATAAAGCTTATACGGATTGACAAATCAGTCTCAGAAATGCCCGTGTTGCAGTCCCAACATCGATATATCTATGGAACATCAATGGGAAGGGCCAGCTTAGGATTCTCATATCTGGTGCTCAAGGTGGCCCATAAACCTGAAGGCATTTTTTGGTCACATCTTGGTGCCCATCGCGACACCATTGATTTGGTCAAAGAAGTGCTCATTAAATTTAAAGGAGTTAAGAGTGAGCACAAGCTTACGCAAGACAGATACGAGTAGAGGTAGACATAGAGGGATGAGGATGCCTGTAGAGGAAGAACGTCAAGGTCTTAAGACCCTCCGAGTTTGGTATAGAGGTGTAAAGGGAGACGACATCAAGTAAGAAGAGACGATACGTGTGAGCGGGAGGGGGGGGGACAGCGAAATTGGGGCAAAGATAGACAAGATATGGTTGGTAAATTTCAAAAAGAAGAGGACGTTGTTCTGCTAGCGGTTGGAAGACACTATCCAAGAAGTCTGAGACGCATTCCGTAGGGTAGAAACAGGCATAGAATGTAGGTCTACCGGGACTGAAGGGCTTGTGAAATGTTGGCAGCATATACAATGCAGACTTATCAAAAACTGTTTTAAATGAGACATAGAGGCTGATGTAGCAGGGAGGATGTTGTCAGATATCAAGACCGTGTTGGTAATAGTGGCTGTGCGGTTGTGGTTACGCTCCAACAGACGTTACAACAAAATATTTTGAAGACGCCCCAATAGACGTTCCAACAGCATTTCCAATAGACGTTCCAACAGCATTTCCAATAGACGTTCCAACAGCATTTCCAATAGACGTTCCAACAGCATTTCCAATAGACGTTCCAACTGAATCTCCAATAGACGTTCCGACAGAATCTCCAATAGACGTTCCAACAGAATCTCCAATAGACGTTCCAACAGAATCTCCAATAGACGTTCCAACAGAATCTCCAATAGACGTTCCGACAGAATCTCCAATAGACGTTCCAACAGAATCTCCAATAGACGTTCCGACAGAATCTCCAATAGACGTTCCAACAGAATCTCCAATAGACGTTCCAACAGAATCTCCAATAGACGTTCTAACAGACACTCAAACAGACGTTTCAAAGACGCTCCAACAAACGTCCCAACATCTCCCCAGCCGAGTCTCGCTTCCTTATGCAACATTGTCATCAAACCGGCTAATAAAGGGGGAGGGAGATGTTCTGTAACGCAAGGACCTATATCCTTAAGAAGACCTTGAACAACTGTCTACTGCCAAAGACGGATGTGTCGGGCCATTTGGCGCAAATAAAACGACGACACATCGCATTTCCATTCTCCGGACTACATCCTGCTGGAAATCTAGTAGGACCATGGTCTTGCTACAAAGGGAGATTCAGCGGGAGTTTGAGAATGAACGCTGAAGAAGAAGAAGAACTGTCTAATCCCTTGTTCTAGAAAACCAATGCATGCAAGAAAAACTATATTGTAGACCGTTTCAGTTTCCGAAATTAAATGCGCCTCAAAGGTCTGGCTTGTTTAGGGAAAGGGTTTATGAATGCATGTTTTGTCAATGAAGGGAGACAGCCTTGAGTGACAGTATCTTATGATAATCACGTCTCGCGAGAGGCGCAGCATATACTTCTGGGACAAATAGTTCATCATTCTTCTGTCATATTTATTGTCCCATCTGCAGTGATGGCACATCTAGCATTTCTCTCCACCTGGGAGTCCGCCACATAAAAATTAAGTACAATGTTTGTGGCCTGCATAATTTTTCAACCATGAGGACCATTCAATTAGAAGACAAAAGTAAGAAATTGACACAAGACGTACAGTGACAATGATTTTTTCACAGGTGACAGGTTGTCTCCTATTCTTCCAACTTTCCTTAGTCGCCTCATACGACATGCATGGAAAGAAGACAGTGGACCTATTCTTTGCAACCTGAACTAGAAGACCGGTTCGTGACCCGGTTACCACTTGTGGGTAGCCGGGGTACAAAGGGAACACAACATATTATCACTGTTACTTGTGACCTAATATATATTTTGTAAGTATGTTTAGGGATAGAGTTGGATGTTTCGTCCAAAGTGACAAAAACCATGCTGAAATCGGATGTGCCAAACCGAAAGGCTCGGATATCGCAGACAATCTGCACATCTTAACACACTATGAGTGCATTCTGTTAACCAACAGGAGGTTTGTCTTCTTCTTCTGCGTTCATTCGATCGGTAACATAAAGTCTGGAGAACATAATTGGTTGTGCTAAATCTTAGAACCTAGCAATGATATATGCGCCATTCGACCTGACACATTCAACTTCAGCGTAACGTCTGGGTCACTTTTAGCCTATGTGGGATAGAACAAGCAACTTCAACCCCAAAAACTCCATAGTCTCCTCTTACGACATGTGTGACAATTAACAGCGTTGATATTATTTTAATTATTCTCAGGAATTTTAGAACGACTTTGGAAGGTGAAGCTTCGCATATATATATATATATATATGTCACATAATATGATCCATAACTTGTCAGGATGCCACACTGAAGACATTGGCACAGAACCCCTCCAAACATCTCTATCCTCCGCCATTGGGATGAGTGCAGAAAAATATGCCCAGACATTTCTTTAATATGATCAATCCATGATTGTCTTTGACCTCCTCTCCTTCCACAATCGAATGTTCCCTGCAAAACAACCTTAGAAAGTGGGGTGTGTCTCATTACATATCCAAACCAAACAAGTTTACTCCGTTTCACCACACCACAGGTTGGGTCAAAGGGCATGAGCCCATGGACCGCTGGATCAGCAACCAACCACAGCCAAAATTGGTTCTTGGTAACCAGCAGATATGAGTTGGTAAGAAATAAGACAAGAAAATCATTTCATGGAAAACATTGGACGAGACCCCTACTGAAGATATTTGAACGCTAGAGGTTGAAAGGTCAGTAGTCTGTCAAGGGATGGTCAGTTTACGCCTAACTGGAGACACTGCGCGTTGATATATTTATAAAACAAGGGATGCGGTGTGGAAATGTTTATGCGTGGCTCGTATGAAATAATTGGCCGTATTGTGGTATGAATAAAAGAGTGAATGTGTTATGAATAAATGTGAAGGGGTGCAGAGACGTTGAAGCGAGCACCTGTGCTCGCTTCGCTCGCCAGGACCAGGACTCATACTGGTTCAGACCTTGCTACGCCTCCCCGCGGAGCACCCTGGGCAACAGAGAAATCTGGCTAAGGTAGTAAGGATCGGACGATCTCCAGCTGAAGGGGGAACCTGCTGTGGACTTGGAAACTTCCAAGAGAGGAAAGACTCTTCTTATCCGCAGTACGTCCCGAGATTGTAGACAAGCTTCAGCAAAACTTTCGACAGCCTTTTTGACAAGGCTCAAGAACTTTTCGTCAGTTCCCTGTCCGCACCCAGCGTCGCGATATAACCAAAAAGTCCTTCTTAGGACTAGGTTGAAAGTGACGTGACTAGGCATCCCGAGATGGCCTAGTCGAATCCACTACTTAACAAACAAACAAAGAATAAATGTGAAATGAAGTGGTATGAACAGTGTGGTAAATAATGGACAACATTGAAACTACGAAATGGTTGCAAGCTTTTATGTGATTAGATGCTGGAGCTTGCGGTTGATTTTCTTAGTATGATGCCACGCCCGTGTGATGTCGGGGCCCGAAAGGGGATCAAAGAATAGCAACTCTGTTTACCCTCCATGCAGAGTATCATATTCCGACTGCGCACACAACATGTACAGCTTAACAATCACCTGAACAGAATACAACCACAACACACTCCAGGGTGCCGGCTGTGCACTCATCCATATGAAACTGTTGACCACCACCTTTTTGAATGTCCAGCGCTGGATGACATCAGGAAAATGCTTCTCCCTCCAGGGCCAGATAAATGGAACACAAAACAACAACTCACAAACACATGCATATATCACACAATGGCATTGGGTCAAAGGGCATGAGCCCATGGACCGCTGGATCAGCAACCAACCAACCAACCAACCCTCCATGCATGTCGTACGAGGCGACTAAGGAGGTTATGGGGTGGAGTTGGCTGTCCCATCCCATATAGGGTCAGTGACCCAAAGCCATGCTGAAGTAGGATGTATCAGGCCGAAAGGCGCAGATATCGCAGCAATGCTGTAAAACATGACACAACGCATTCCGTTCAATGAACTAAATCCTGATGATCTCCAGGAGTTTGAGAACGAACGCAGAAGAAGAATATTTTGACATAAACGCTATTTCGAACCCGGCTTGAGGTTTACGGCGTGAATATTTTCGTAGATCCCTGTTGATTATCACGTGAAGTTACGGCGTTACGTGCTTTTGCTGCTACTTTCTGCAGATGAAGCTCTGCTTTGTTGAGAGGGTTAGAGTAGATATGAGCAAACCCCAGTTATACAATCTGATATATATGATATAATCATCATCATCATACAATCCCATAACCCCTCAGGGCCGAAAGATTGTCTCATTATAAACAACACAAAAACCCTCAATACCTTTTTGTCCTCAGTGCTTTGCTTGAGAGGAGAGACTTATTCCTGTGCAGTCTTTGATGTTATACATCGAATGCGGAAGAAAAAGATATTTGCAATCCCTGCTTTTCTAAAACCTCTTGTTCTTCCACCCTTAACTACAGGATAGTCTTGGAAAAATAATCATGTCTCATTAGTTGCCAAAAGCACCTAATTCAGTGTACTTATTCTTTTTCTTCGGCGATCATTACTCAGTCAGGTTGGGACTCCGGATTCTATGATATAGGCTGCTGTCTGTTGTAGAGTTTCCACTGTGCCATACAGTTTCAAAACCAGAGTACAGAAGTTCGATCCACTACAACGTATAAATCCTTTCGAACTGTGAACAGGTTGGTACAGTTAAGAACAGACCAACCATACATTTAGGAAGTATTTATCTAATGAATAAATATACGTACTTTACATTTCCGGTTCTTTCATCAAAATAAAGTTCTTTCATACGTTTCGTGTTTAATTCTGAGGAGGGGTAACCTCGTCTAATCTAAGCCGTTTCTCGTATGGGAGAATACTAAAGTCCTGTACTAAAGGGCGATAACGAAGCAAAAGAATGCGGGCATAACGATTAAGGAATATCTCCGGAGAAGGACGTGGGAAAATGGCTACCTTCGTTCAACAAAAGGATTTTGCATTAAATAAGGAATAAAATGGAAAGTATTTGGGAATTTTTGTTCGCATTTCAGTTTTTAGAGTTAGTGTAGTGGACTGTGAAAAGAAATGTCTGGGGTGATAATGAAGATCTTGGCAAAGCTTGACATTAATGGCTAAGGCATCCAGAAAGGGGTGAAACTTGTCATTTCTACTGTATTATTGCTTGGGGATTAAGAAATTGTGATTGGGCAATTTCTAATTCCGTTTTGTGTTGCTCTTATAACGGTACAACGTGTCACTGACTCCCGATAAGCATACTATCAGGCAAGGGTTCTCAACCTTTACAAACTGCCAACATGCTAATACTGACTGAGCACCGTAATATATAACAGGATGAAAAAGACATTGAAAGTGAAAGTAACAGTGAACGTGGTAATTATCAATATGATCATATTTTTTTTTTGCACTGTACACATCCCTTCCTCCTGTTGATGTCCCCATAATCGTGAATAGTGAACAATGGAGAATTAACAAAAAACTAAAAGACATAATTTATTCCT
Source organism: Meghimatium bilineatum (assembly GCA_034231615.1). Taxonomy (NCBI): domain Eukaryota; kingdom Metazoa; phylum Mollusca; class Gastropoda; order Stylommatophora; family Philomycidae; genus Meghimatium; species Meghimatium bilineatum. The sequence goes on along the minus strand of CM067315.1, from coordinate 29,577,604 downwards.
TTAAAGTGTGGATATATAGAAGAATAAGTAGAACTTCGTGGAAAGAGATGAAAACGAATATAGAGGTTCTAACAAACACTTCGTATGGAAAAAAAGAACTATTAAAAGAAATAAGGAGCACACAACTATTTTTTGGACATTAAAAGACCAGTGTCTTAAAAGACCATTAAAATATTTTTTTGTCAACAGAATTAATTAGGATCCCCATTCGTTACGACTTTTTATTATTATTTGGATTTCGGTTGGTCAGTATTTACATACTTGAATCGCATGACAAAAATAGCCAAGGCGACTCCAGGTACATAAATAGGGATCAACGGAATTCCTAACAATAATCGAAACTATAACGAATGAGGTCGTTATTTATTATTTTGGAAGGTTTCGTATAGATCGATCTGACGCCATCATGTCGTGTCATTACGACAATTGTATCCGCAAGTTGCACCGGGTTAAGAAAACATACTCTAAGGGTTTCTAGCTCTTTCTGTGTTAATTGCCGAGGCCTAATTGTGACACAAAGATGAATAATACTATGATCTGACCGCAGAAAACGAATGTGTCAGGTCATTGGCGAAAATAAAACGGCGACACAACGCATTTCTAATCTCTGGACTACATCCAGCTGGAACTCTAGTAGAACCATTGTCCTACTATAGGAGAGAATCGGCGGGAGTTTGAGAATCAACTCTCAAACAGAAGACTATGATCTGACATGAATGTCACAAGATGAGACAAAGAAGGGACGACGTTTGATGTCCTTTATATTCGGAGGTCGTCGTGATAGTATTACCTGAATTACGATCTCCATTATGTTTGATAGTCACAACTCTAATTCAACCATGTTGGAATTGAGTCCGTGGTTGAAAACAGCGTTCCCCATCATAGCTTTCCTTATCATAAGAGGGACACTAACGTAGCATGGCTCATCCGACATTAGCATAGCTTTATGGATCATTGTGATATTTTATGTGATAGGGCAGTCAACCACACCCTGAAACCTCCTTAGTTGTCTTATGCGACATTTATGGCAGGCGATAGTGTTGCTATTCTTTGCACCCTTTTCGGTCCTCGACAACGCGCGAACTTGAACAATCTTAGATTAAATGAATCTCCATTTTATTATCGGGGGCCTAAAGTGGAGAAAAGAATAACAATATTAGTTTAGATTTCATGCATGTCACAAGAGGCGACTAATGATATTTTGGAGTAGAGTTTGATGTCTCATTCTTTATTGAATAAACCACAATAAACCACGACAAAACGCATTCCATTTTCTAGACTTCGTCTTCAATGGAATTCTGTGTTCGTTCTCACATTCCTTCAGATTAGCCAGGATGTAGTCCAGAGAACGGAACGCGTTGTATTATATTTGACAGCTTTTTTGCCATATCTGCAGTTTTCGTTCGAACACATTCTACTTCAGCACGGTTTCTGGGTAATTTCGAAACTATATCTTGAGTCTTGATTAGAAAACTGGCCTCACAGCACGTGGGGCATTCCCATGAGTGCTCCGCCCTCTGTTTCAGCAGCCATTCGACTCGATGGTGTGTCTAGTCCAATGCAGCCGAAACGGACGTCGACATCAGGGCACAACTCTGGCCCTTGCGACAGGTTTCTATGTTGTTCCGCCCACCCACGTTGTGCCTGTAACTAGTTCAAGCACAACGTCGGCCTATCGGAATAACATGGTAACTGTTATCGAAGGTTACGACTACAGGTATATGGTATGGGACAACCAACTTCACCACATACATTCCTTACTCGGCTCTTTTCACATGAACGGAAGGTAAACAGTGGTGCTATTCTTTGCTCCCCTTTCGGGCCCCTTCAACACGGAGAAGTTCTCTGGACAATATCCTGATAATCTTCAAGAGTTCGAGAACGAAATTAGAAAAAGCAGAAGATTGTGCAGCCTCGTAGTAAAAGGATGAATCCGACAACGAAAGCAATAAATGTCCCACAACACAAACGAAAATCTCGTATATGCATGAAAAGACAGTACATGAATAATTCCTTGATGTGAAAATAAATACTGGCAACTCTTAGGAAATCGAAACTAAAATATACATTATCTGCAATCTTTCATCTTCATTTGTATAAATATATTCACACACTAACTGTCGTCCCGTGTTAATAGTTACTAAGGTGTTGTGTTTAACAGTATGTCAGTATAAAGCTCAGCCACCCGGATCTGTTCTAGAAGTTTCATGCTTTCATGAATTCTGTACAGGGTTTATTTAACAGAGCCGTTATGTTTACACATTGTACGGAAACATATCTTCTTTTTCTTAAATATTGAATCCTGACACTCCCACTTCGCCTACAAGAACCGTAGAATGAACAACCAATTGCAGGAAATTGAGGGAGGGACCCTAGCGAAGCTGAAATTTCGATTACATTATTCTCCCGTAGATGGTTCTCAAACTAGTGCGTGATAACACACTGGTATGTCCGTTGTCTGTGTGTTTGGAATATGAATTATCAACGATTAAACTCTTGTTTTCTATACGCATTTTGTGAGTGAGGGAAAAGGGATTTTTTTTATAAATAGGTAGAAATGATTTTGTTTGTGAGTGGGGATAATGGATTGTGTTTGTGAGTCATCATCATCATCAGGTGTCATGCCGGGTGGAGTAGGCGGTCATGGCTCTCCACAGCTCTCTATCCACAGTATTATGTATCAAAGTCGTTGTTGTTTCTTTGCCGTGCCAGGTTGTCAAACTGTCTAATATTTTCTCACGTTGTCGCCCTCTGTCTCTGGTGCCTTCAATCTTGCCTGTTGTGATTATGTTTTCTAAACCTGCCTGTCTCATGAAGTGGCCAAAAAACGAAGATTGCCTTTTTCTTATATTCTTGATTAAGGTCCGTTTCGCATTTAACTCTTTTAACACCTCTACATTAGTTTTTCTGGCAGTCCATGGTATTCTCAGCATTCTTCTGTAGAACCACATCTCTGTTGCCTCCAATCTCCCACTTTCCAGTTTGTTTATTGTCCAAGACTCGCACCCATATTTTAGTATAGGGGTTATATAGCACTGCAGAACTCTCTTTCTCACCTCTAATGACAAGGTCATATTACACAGTATATTTTTCATTTTTCTGAATGTTGTTTTTGCCTGTCCTATTCTGCATCTTATTTCTGTTGAACCTTCATCTTTCTGCTGTAATAGTTGTACCTAGATATTTGAATTGGTGGACCTGTTTTAATACTATATCATTCACTATGATCTTGCAAGGTGTGTTATTTTCTTTCTTTGAAATAACCATTACTTCTGTTTTCTTGATATTTAGGAAGAGGCCTTTCTCTTTGCTTTCTGTGACTACTACTTTAATTAAGTTTGTGAGTAGGAGAAGAGATTTTGTTTGCGGTGGGGAGAAACGATTTTTTGTGAGTGGGGAGAAGGGATTTTGTTTGTGAGTAGGGAGAATGGATTATTTTGTGAATAGGAAGAAGAGATTTTGTGTGTGAGTGGGGATAATGGATTGTGTTTGTGAGTAGGAGAAGGGATTGTGTTTGTGAGAGGGGAGAAGGGATTGTGTTTGTGAGAGGGGAGAAGGGATTGTGTTTGTGAGTGGGGAGAAGGGATTGTGTTTGTGAGAGGGGAGAAGGGATTGTGTTTGTGAGAGGGGAGAAGGGATTGTGTTTGTGAGAGGGGAGAAGGGATTGTGTTTGTGAGTGGGGAGAAGGGATTGTGTTTGTGAGAGGGGAGAAGGGATTGTGTTTGTGAATAGGGAGAGTCTATTTTCTAAGAGTTTTCTTTCATGCTCATCAGACTTTAATTCTCACAACAGTGTACATCTATGTGTGAGGAATTCTCTTACTTGTGTGTCTGTGTGGGTGTGTGGGTGTGTGTAGAAGACATGTTTCGTCGCTTTTTATGCAGTGCTCCAACCACGTGACATACTGCAACCATTTAGTGGTTGCAATTTTGTTCACTTCTGATCACAGCCCCATATACACACAAAGATGAAACATCGCAGACATGCGTGGTTTCGGCACGTGATTGTTGTTGTTGTATCGATCCTTAGCGAAATCTTCTCTGTGGAGCAATGGGCACACGGTAGCGCGCGATTGAATGATTCACTTCTTTTCCAAGTCTGTCCTGTAGAGAATACATGGGGTGGAAGGTGAAAGAAGAATAAGTGATGGCGGAAAGTATAGATTGATAATATCAAACACTGGACTCCACTGAAGACGGATGTGTCGGGCCATTGGCGCAAATAAAACGGTGACACATCGCATTTCCATTCACTGGACTACATCCTGCTGGAAATCTAGTAGGACCATGGTCCTGCTACAAGAGAATTCAGCAGGAGTTTGAGAATAAACACTGAAGAAGAAGAAACACTGGACAGTAACCATTTACCGCACAGAAACCAAGAACAAAGAACAGGGAGGCAAGGCGGAATGATTGTATTGATATTTCCAATTGACACAACTACAACCATGAAGGGTTATGGGATTCATGTAACATGGGAAGATGCGGTAGTGTAATGTTAAGTCATTCTCCCGCCGACCAGCAGACACTGATGACGAGTCCACTCGTTAGTGAAATAAATATTACTCCTGTGGTTCACCTAGCCACCAGCAAGTAGGATATCAGGGCTCTGAGCAAATCCAGAAATGGCGTCATCGCTATGGGGAAAGTGCGGTAGGCAACGCTGGTCAAGCCGTTTCTGGTCAGTTTGCACCTAACCAAGAAGTGTAAATAATGACCGTGAGGACAACGTTCTTTAAGAGGAAATTCATATAAATAGATATAAATATAGATAGATGGATGGGCGGATGGTTGGATGGATGGACGGATGGATAGATGGCCTGATAGATAGATACACAGACATACAGACAAGCAGGTAGACAGACAGACAGACAGGTGACATCTGGGTCATTTTGACCCTATATGGGATGATACTGGCAACTCCATCCCATTATATTCTCAGTCGCCTCTTACGATATACATGGAAGGTTTGTTTGTTTTGCGTTCGCTTCATTGTAACCATCACGGGTGTCAGTGCTAATTCCGCCGGGAGCGTGATTACGTTGTGCCACCGTTATGCGCCTTGTAGGACTAGCACATCCGATTTCGACATGCCTTGACAATTCGGGTGGGCTACCCTTAGCCTGTGACAGCCTCTATATCTGTCTCCGGGCACGCGTAGTGGCGACTCTTCGCCCAGACGAATTTTGCTCTCGTCTGACTCGTACGAGGTGTTCCACTGTCTATGAACTTGCCTCGTGTAATTGGACGTGCTGTGCCTGTGCCAATTGGATACTGAACCGTTTCTCATCCGTGAGCCTGGTTCCTTAAGGGGAAGAACTCAACAGAGGAGTTGGGCCCTGGCTCTTTCGCCCTCTTAGCCGAGGTGTCATTCACCGACATCGTGTACCCCTTGTCCAAGTTCGAGTCTCACACCACGCGTTTGAGAGCAAGGCGTTCTCGAGCTGATCGTCCTTGTCCCAATAGCGCCTGAGCCCATCAGGTACTGAACCCTTTCTCTCTTCAAGTGTATTTCCGATATAGGAAACCTTGACAGTAGAGTTGGACCAGAACTACCATCGTTGTCCCTTTCTTGCTTAAGCCCATTGGGAACAGAACCCTTTCTCTTCGCGAGCATATTTCCGGTTTAGGAAGGCTCGACATTAGAGTTGGATTATGTCTTCTTGCTTTACCAAACACAAATGAATGGGTCTGGGTCTCTGCCTGTAAGGAACACAGGTAACTAGATGCTCGTCTCGAGCTGATGGAGCTTGTAGTTCACCTAGAGAATTTTCACTTTCTATTTGCAGTTCGCGCTGCCCTCTAGCGCTGTTCTTCCCTGTCATTGTTTCATTGTACTCGGTATGAAATCTATTTGTCTCTCGCCATGCATCTACCTTTACGTGCATTTTACATTGGCCGCCCCTCCAATGTTCGGACTGGACTGACTAGCTTCACTGTATGTCGACAATGTCGCTATATGTGGTGATGCTGGTGGTGTCGGAGATATTGTCTGTTTCTTGTGCAGTCAAATCTCTTTCCATCTGCTACCTCCACATTCTCGGACACGATCCCCAAAATGATTTGGCCAGAATCAGCTCGAGCTGCTGTATTTCTGTTTCCAGAGTGCACTGCGTGGAGGTACATTTGGAATCTTGGTTATCTGCTAACCCTGGGTCCGCCTAGAGCAATGCGTTCCCTTTGCACCCCACATGGAAGGTGGGGTGCTAATCTTTGCTCTCCTTTAGGTCCCTGGCAACACAGGAGGGGGAGGGGGACAGTTATATTCTACTTAGTCCCACAATCAAAAACATTGCGTCTTGTTTGGGCAGGCATTACTTTGTTTGTGCAGACATTGTTGTTATCAAAGTATCATAACCGATATCCTCTCGATTAGCGTCGGTAATGACCACGGAAGTTGACGTCAAGTTGCTGGGCCAGGATTTCCCTTCAAAACTGGATAACAGTGAATGTAATATCATAATCCGTCTGTACTTAGAAGCGAAACTAAAGCATAATCTCTTATCACCGCCCTCAGTACAAACTTAACTTCGTTTGTTATGATAACACTGTCCTATGTATGTTAGCGTTATTTGAAGTACAGGGAATAAGTTCATAGAAGAAGGAGATATCTGAAGATTTAAGTGATTTGTTACGTTGTTATGGGTTGTTATAGGGACATTATTAACCCTTGGGTCTTGTAATGGGAGATATCTAGAGACGGTATTAACCCTGGTTAACTTTACGTGGATATCGGAGCTACAGACATAGTGACGTCTGAAAGTTCAAAGTTTGGTAAGATTAGGATAAGAGTGATACTGTGTGATATTATCAGATACTGTTACACTTTTACTGGAAGTGTAGGTAGGTAAGGAGAGTGATAGGAGGGGGAACAATCTGGACGCAATATTGGATGTCTTAATTGTCAAAAAATAGGTTTCAGATGCACTTACGCCCGTGCGGTTCAAAGGAATGGCGAGGGGGCTGGTAATGTATAGTAAAACTGTTACCTACCATGTCTGTCATACGAGGCAACTAAGATAGTTTGAGAATGGAGGTGGTTGTCCTATCCCATAGATGGTCAGTGTGACGCATAGATCAAGTCGGATATGTCAGGTCGATCAGTGCAGAATTCGGAGCACAGATGTAAACAATGACACAAAGCGTTCATTCTCCAGACTCATGTTAATCTGCAGGAGTTTTGAGAATTAACACAGAACAAGAAAAGAGTCAGGGGAACGGAGTGCATTGTGTCACGATTTACAGATTAGCTGCGATTTCTGCATCTTTCGGCCTGATACATCAGACTTCAAAATTACTTCTGGCTCACGTTGATCCTTAATGAGATGGGCCAGCAAGCTTCAATCCTTCTACTTTATTCTTCGTTCGTTCTCAAAATCCTGCAGACCAGCAGGATGTAGTTCGGAGAACAGAAAGCCCCGTTCTATGGTTTTACAGACAGCATAGCAGCGGTATCTGTACATTACGGCCTGATACATCAGACTTCAGCATGGATATTTGGTCACTGATTATATCATGGAATGGACAATCAACTTCACAATAAACTTTCCTTAGTCGCACCGTACAACATACATGGGAGGTAAAGATTGTTGCTATATTTTTTCTTCCTTTTCAGAACTCAACTAAACACAGGCGACTCAAGTCCAAATACCTCCTTAAGTGCATATTACAATGTGCATTCCAGATAATAGTGTCGCTATACTTTTCTTTCATGCCCTCTGTAAAACACGTTGTCATTGCTATATGGTAAAAATGAGCCACCACAGTCTCCAGTTAGACTTGGTATCTAGAATTGTCACATGACCAGACAGAGGCCCTTGTTGGGATTTATTGGTCACTATTTACTTACTGGAGTCGCCTTGACTATTTTTGACATGCGATTTCACGTATGTAAATAGTGCCCAACTGAACACCAAATAATAATAGAAACGTAACAAATGGGTTCTAATTGATTCAGTTGGAAGGTCTTTATTTTTCGGCGGTCGTGCATGAACAGACCAACATTGTACTGCCAGTACGAAACTCAATTATTCACATAGCCCTGCGGTTAGAAATGCTATCAACCTGTATTTAGTTTTGTTTATACGAGTTCCTGTTTTTCCAGCAGATGATGTTTATTGTCCGTTCCCGATAGTTTTTGGTGTCTGTACCTGATTGTTTACCTGCGTGCAAATTGTGTTTAGTGTTTCTCGAGATGTGCGAACTTCTGAAACAGCGAATCAACATGGAGTTTTTTCGCCGGTCCGGGATGTTCATGAAATGCTCATGTTGATGAAATAAGTGCATGATCAGTTTTAGTTGTCCCTCTGTGTCCCTCGGTATTAGTCTATTCGGTTCATGTAAAATCATCCTTCGCAAGTGAGACAATTTGATTCTTCTCGTGATTTTCATTCGTCACTTTGTGTACACTTTGTACCCACAGCCATTAAAAACCATCAGGAAACTCAAATTACGTCACGTTGTAAAGATGGTTCCCAATAAGTATTGAGAACTGTATTGAAAATGGCTAGTTTATGACAATCTACAGTATAAGACCTACTGGCTAATGGGTAATCTAGCCTTTTAAAATGGCCAATTTGACTTGATTTTCATTGGGCGTCACAGAAAGTATAACCATAAGTTACCAATGAAAATCACTGTATTAGTCAAATGAGTTTATTTAAAAAGCTGATTTTAGCCAATGGTTCTTCTAATGTAGAAGGCCATAGCTGACTGCTATGGGTGGACATACATATGTAAGATTGGTTGATACTCTTCTCAAGTATTCTTTTTTCAGACTCCTGAGATTAGCAGGATGTGTTCATGAGAGCGGATGGAATGTAACCTGGTTTAAAGTTAGGCTGCAATATCCGCGCACATCGACCTGAAAAACCAGGTTTCTACATGGCCAAACAATACGAAGTCTCTCCACCGAGAGAGAGGGAATACTCCACCGAGAGAGAGGATGAGAAACAATACTGAGAGGGATAATACTCCATAGAGAAATATAACACTCCACCTAGAGAGAATACTCTACCGAGAGTGACAATACTCCACCAAGAGAGAGACAATACTCCATCAAGAGAGAGGGAATACTCCACTGAGAGAATACTTCACTGAGAGAGAGAGTACTATACAAGGAGATAGAATACTCCACTGAGAAAGGGATCTCTTGATGGAGTATTTTCTCTCTTGGTGGAGTATTACCTCTCTCCGTGTAGTATTCTCTCTCTCTCTCTCGGTTGAGTATTATATCTCTCTGTCGGATATTATCACTACACAAGGAGAGAGAATACTCCACAGAGAGAAAGTATACTGCACCGAGAGAGGGTGAGGGAGGAGAGAAAATACTCCAGCGAGAGAGAGGCGATAGAAAATCTTACCCATCACCAAGAGAGAGAGAGAGGGGGAGGAGATAATATTCCACCGTGAGTGATAATATCCGACATAGAGATATAATACTCAACCGAGAGAGAGAGAGAGAATACTACACGGAGAGAGGTAATACTCCACCACGAGAGAGAGAAAATACTCCATCAAGAGAGCAAATACATCACCGAGAGAGACAGAATATTTTACTACCGAGAGAATACTCCACAGAGTGATAATATTCCACCGAGAGCGTAAATACTCCACCGAGAGAGAATACCCCGCCGAGAGAGAATATTCCACCTAAAGAGAAAATACTTCGAGAGAATGCTCCACCGAGAGTGAGAGAGAGAGAGAGAGAAATACAAAAATGACACGCACGAGAAGGGAAAGGATTCAAACCATAAATCCATTTGTTAATGACCTGCGGGTAATCAACGCCCAGCAGAGTTGACTCTTGATCTTCGTAACCCTGTTTCTAAGATTGTGAAACCAGGAAGCATCCGTGTCCATTCTTTCACACATTCAGATAGTAGATTTATACAAATTTTAAGGAGCACTGCATGAGCATTTCCACGTGCTCTATTTAATACGGTCACGTACAGCTAGAGCGAACCTGGCATTTCAAGCCGTGATTTCTTCCTGAAGCCATGTCCATTTTCAATCACCTGCTGACCTATGGCACCAACAGACACGGGTTCTGTCCACAGGATGGTCATGTCTGGATGTCCAGACGTATAGGTTAATAATTTTAGGGGCGAAGGTTGCGTTAAATTTAGTTTCTGCCAAGCGTGACGACCAACATGCGGAGGATGCTACAGAATGTGCTTCAAGTCAAGGCCAAGATCACCAGTCACGCTGTGCTCATGTCAAGGTTACTACTCACGCTAGATTATGTTAAGTGTTTTCAATTAATACCACCTTTTTTTTTTATTTATAAGAGAGGGTTCTCAAAGTGGGCGACCTTTACCATAAAGGGGTGATAAAAAAACTTCAGGGGTGACGTATTGAAGGGTCATGTGATGATATGGGTGGTGACATTTTAGAGAATAATAAAACAGTAGAGAAAGACAAAACATAATTAAGCTACTTGCCACTTTGCAAGTACAGGATGGATGACAAGACAGTGCAATTATATTGATAGAAAGCCAACTCTTGTTGAAGTCTAGTACCTTCTATGCCTATTCATAGCAGTGGAAATCTTCTAGAGAAAAGTATTTCAGTTCGTTAAGATTAAATTGAGATTTTTTCCGCCGTAAACGGATGTGTCGAGCCATTGGCGCAAATAAAACGGCAAACCAACGCATTTCCATTCTCTGGACTGCATCCTGCTGGAGATTTAGTAGTACTGCTACAGGAGAGATCCAGCAGGAGTTTGAGAATGAACGCTGAAGAAGAAGAAGAAATTAAGCTTTTATTTCTCTTTGTAATTCTTTCTTCATATCAAGTGTTTTTAGTATCTTTATTTGTTTTATTCTCTTTTAACGATGTTCTCCTTATAATTCTATATACCCACATCTCAAAGGCATCAATTCTGTCTTTTGAAAGCTCCTGGGTCGCTTTACCCTCAATGTGTTGGGACAGGCAATTCCACCCCGTAACTTCCTTAGTCATGCATGAAAGGTACACAGTTTTGAAATTCGTTGCTCCCTTTTCGTGTCCAGGCACCCAGGCAACACAAGGATGGAGTTTCTCAAAATCATCCATTCTCTGGACTACATTCTGTTATTTGCAGGAGTTCGAGAACCAACGCAGAAGAAGAATACGAATTAACAGATCGATCGAATCAGCCAAGTGTTGTGATGCGGTCTTATGTTAGTTAGCACACAAGTGATGATGTTGATGATCAGAATAATTCATAGTTTTAAGTTTCATAAATTAGAATAATTCATAGTTTTACGTTTCATAGATCAGAATAATTCATAGTTTTAAGTTTCATAGATCAGAATAATTCATAGTTTTAAGTTTCATAGATCAGAATAATTCATAGTTTTAAGTTTCATAGATCAGAATAATTCATAGTTTTAAGGTTCATAGATCAGAATAGTTCATAGTTTTAAGTTTCATAGATCAGAATAATTCATAGTTTTAAGGTTCATAGATCAGAATAATTCATAGTTTCAAGTTCACTGCAAAGCAATTCAATAATTCTAACCATTGCTTTGGAACTGGCAACAAGGTTTAATTTTAGGGGTGCGCCACACACGCCGAATCTAGGTCCGTTCCACTTGACCTCGCCGGCCAGCATTAGAAGTTTCTTAGCAAGCCAGCACTATCAGTAGGGGCTAATGATTACCACTAGGGAGATAAGATACCTTCCACTCTAACCAGTCTCATACCATCTCATCAAGTCCAAGTATAGCAAACTAGAACATACAGTAAAGTTTCTGGGAACTATAGTTTAAGCGACATCATCATCACGAGCGTCGTTTTGATTATACAGATCATTCAATTCTTCTTCTGTCTCCTTACAGAGCGTTGTCCTCAGTGCCAGTATGTAAATCTCTTGGTTCTGTGTATCTTCCAGTGTCTTTACGTAAAAACATTGAAGCTTAAAACAAATGTGCTCATAAGAAATAAAGTAGAGAGTCTTGTCGGTTCACAAGTCTCTACTTTTAATAGTTTGTTTATTTGAGATCCACAAGAACTGCGAGCGATTAGCTCTTACTTCCTATGTACAGCGGGGTGGTTTTTCTGAGCTTTCTTTTATACACAGGAGACTCCAGCTTTCGGCTTTGTGCAATTACTATTGAAGGATCTTTCTACTCAGAGGAGGTCTATAATTGTATAGATGACATGCTACAAAGTTTCCATAAGAGAGCTTCAATCTAACGGCATGTCATCTACTAAGGTTTTCTGCTGTATGTATGGTTTGTCTAATGTGTCCGTCTCTGAGGCGAAGTGGTACAGAGCTCGTCTGTAAGGCACAGGTACCGAGTTCGATCCTCACCACAGGCAATTGTGCATCCGGACCGTTCAGAAAGCAATGGCAACCTACTGAACGTATTTATAGTGCCTAGAAAATAACCACAGCCAACAAATGCTGGGTTGATAGCTACGTCCTGGATAGGATATGCTACCAATTTCTAGTGTGTCATTGGTGAGACCAACAGACGCAACAGCATGCGTACTTTCAGTAGTAAAACCATAAAAACAACTTTCATGGTTTGGACCCGTGTGTCGACATGTTTGTCTATGAAAAACAATATTGCAAGTTACAGTTGAATGGAGATACAGAAGGGATTTAAAATCATGGGCAGACAATATCAAAGACATGAAAGGCCAATTTTGTCAATACTCAAACGGCATCGCTGAAGATAGATATCACGGAATGAATATGGGGTGCAAAGGTACTGCATTGCTCTCGAACGGGACCAGGGATAGAATGTAACCAAGATTCTAAAAGTACCTCCTCCTGGTGCACCATATCTATCTATCTGCATGTCTACCTGCCTGTCTAGTGTCCGTTCTCTGCTTATTCTGTGAGGCGTCGCAGGATTGAACGACAATCGGTTTTCGGGATATTGCAAGTTTGGTCGTTTGTAGTAATACTGTGCCCTGACAATATTGGTAACTCCTTCAGTCCACCTTATTTTTGATCTTTCTCTGTACCTTGTTTCCATTTTCACGCTGTGTGCTCTTGGCGCTGACCAATAAGGGTTCATAAGATGATAATCAACATTCTTAAACCTTATTGTTTGTCTGCTGTCTTAACGTCCCGATGAAAGCTTTTGAGTGGAAATGTATGTCGCTGTGTCTCGTTGCTAGTATGTTTTTGTTATAATTATTGGTAACACATTTCTGTTTATATTGATATTTTAAAATCAATTTGGCGTAGAGGAACACATTTCTAGACTGGTCACATTTGTCCAACGTGCCGTATTTTATCCACTCCTGCTTTTAATGTATTATTTAAGTTGAATGTCCAATGTTCAGACTAAAAACCACATCTTTGTAACCATCTGCTATCCCGTTGTGTTTGTGTCTTGCCCTAGTAGTGTTTACGACATAATAAGAAGAATGACTACATTGAAAAGGAGATTCGATGGTCATATTTTTACTTTCATCTAACCACTGTTGGGAGTCTTGAAAATAATAGCTACCACCTCACGATTCGAAATGTGAATACAACCTTTAACCCCTGTTTTGAATCAGTCAGCGGGAGCGCTGACCATTATAGCCTTCTGGGATAGCTATTATAACAAATAATGCTGGAGGCACTCATAAATGAATCAAATGTTCCCGGCGGCGTCGGTCAAACACTGACTTTTAAACCGGACATTAAAATGAGTTCCAGGATACGCGCCAAAACCGTGCAAGTGTGGGTCAGCGTTGTGCGGAGGGTTTAAGAGCAGCGTGTTTGATGGTATGTGACCTAGAGGAGAGAATGCAAATGAGATTTGTTATGTTTGGTGGTCGGACAAGTGTAGACAGTTCAGTTTACACGCGTAAAATTTCCCCACATCCTTCCAACCTTTTCAGTCGGCCATTTTCACTTGGGCATTCGGTCAAGTAATTTTAGAAACAAGGCGATTTCAAATTGGGACATCAACTAAATACATATTCTCGAGTGAAAGGTGTTGACAGATAAATACGATGTATGTGCTGACAGATAATACTACGTACGTGTTCGACATCTGTCACAGATAGGGCAGTATTTTCTTAGAATTTAGAAACGAGTTAACTTGTCCAATTCTGACACATTTTCCCAACACTAACCAAGGTCATTGTTACTTCCTAACTCATTAATTTTTCCGCTCTTTTGATCTATCTATCTACCATACATCACATATCGAAATCACCATTACTAAGCCAAGAGCGGGCTCCAGTATAGACCTCTCAACAGAACGTAGACACAACTTCAATGGTGACGTTTTTAATTATTGGCGCGATTTTCGTTAGTCACTATTTATATACTTGGAGTCGAATTTCAAAAACAAGCCAAATCCATCCAATGAAATGCACGGAAGTAATCAAATAAATTAGCCTTTTAGGTCATGTATACTTTCTGTTTATGAGTCTTATACTACAGCCAGAGGTCACGGCTAAACATACATCTTCTTTATCTTCTGAGTTCGTTCTCAGACTCCAGCAGATTAGAAGAATGTATCTGGAAAACGGGATGTGTTGCGTAAGGTTTATAGCTTTGCTGCGATATCTGCACCTTTCGGCCTCATACATCTGACTTCAAGCAGGACGTCTTGGTTATTTTGACCATATATGGAATGGGACCTCACCCAATATTCTCCTTAGTCGCCTCCTAGGACATGCAAAGAAGTCTAACAGTATTGTTTTTATTTGCCCCTTTTCCAGAACTATCAACATACAGACGTAAGCATACATACTTCTCAAGATCTGCTGGACAATGTGTAATGACAGAGTGTAATGGCCCAGAGTGTAATTTGTTTTCAACATTCTGTATTCTCCTCTCTATTTCTTCTGTAATTGTCCCAACTGATATCCCTACAAATGAATAGGTGTTATTCGAGATTTATACAGGTTTATCTATAGAATTATAGAAGTGACTTCTACGCTTATTCTACTCTTTCATATGGTATTTAATGTGGACAATGCAACCGAAGCGGCCTATTTCAAGTCTAATCTAACATCATTGTTATTGCTCCCATAACAGATCATATAAGATCCACACAGAAAAAAGCTGGAAGTTCATAGAACAGTGGTACTACCAGTGTTGTTATACGCTAGTGAAACATGGACTGTGTATAGACATCGCGTGAGCAAACTCAATCACTTTCACACAACTTGTATCCGAAAAATTATAAACATCAGATGACAAGACAAGATTTCGGATACCACTGTCCATGACAGATCTGGTATCCCTAGCATTGATGCCATTCTGATACAGACACAGATTCGTTGGGCAGGTCATTTGGTTCGTATGCCAGATCATCACCTGCTAAAGATACTTCTCTATGATGAGCTGGAGAAGGGTAAGTGATCTCAAGGTGGCCAAAAGAGAAGCGCTACAAAGACTCCTTAAAGACATCACTGAAAGCCTTTGAAATAGACCAAGATACACGTGAAGAACTTGTACAAAATAGATCTATAGATTACAGAGTAGATTTACGCTCTGCAGTAAAAAACCCAAAACGCATCATCTTGTGGAAAGAGAAATGTAGCAGCTCAACAGCGGAGATAACTAGAAAATGACGGATAGACTAAACAACGTCTACAGTGGTCATTCCATGCCGGAACTGTTCAAATACTTCGTTTCAAGTTCTTCTCGTTTCAAGTTCTTCTAGTTTCTCGTTTTAAGTTCTTCTAGTTTCTAGTTTCAAGTTCTTCTAGTTTCTCGTTTCAAGTTCTTCTAGTTTCTCGTTTCAAGTTCTTCTAGTTTCTGGTTTTAAGTTCTTCTAGTTTCTAGTTTCAAGTTCTTCTAGTTTCTAGTTTTAAGTTCTTCTAGTTTCTAGTTTCAAGTTCTTCTAGTTTCTAGTTTCAAGTTCTTCTAGTTTCTCGTTTTAAGTTCTTCTAGTTTCTAGTTTCAAGTTCTTCTAGTTTCTCGTTTCAAGTTCTTCTAGTTTCTAGTTTCAAGTTCTTCTAGTTTCTCGTTTTAAGTTCTTCTAGTTTCTAGTTTCAAGTTCTTCTAGTTTCTCGTTTCAAGTTCTTCTAGTTTCTCGTTTCAAGTTCTTCTAGTTTCTCGTTTTAAGTTCTTCTAGTTTCTGGTTTCAAGTTCTTCTAGTTTCTCGTTTTAAGTTCTTCTAGTTTCTGGTTTCAAGTTCTTCTAGTTTCTCGTTTTAAGTTCTTCTAGTTTCTAGTTTCAAGTTCTTCTAGTTTCTCGTTTCAAGTTCTTATAGATGGCAGTGTTGTTTTTCTATACTCCCATATTAGACCCTTAGTTGGCAGTGTTATTTTTCTATACTCCCATATTAGACCCTTAGTTGGCAGTGTTGTTTTTCTATACTCCCATATTATAACCTTAGACTGCTGTTATTCTATACTCCCATATTGGACCCTTAGATGACAGTACTGTTAATCTATACTCTCATATTAGACCCTTAGATGAGATTTATTCTTCTATAATCGGTAAAGTAACCCATAGCATTTGTTAATGTCGTAGGGGTGTGAAATGTTAGCGATCTCACATTTCAGTGGCTCTGCAAATGAGGGTGGTAGCCATTTCCTCTCCCTCGCAGTCTTTACTTCCCGGATTAATCCGGTACCCATTTAAGGCTGGGTCGACCCGAGAGTGGTTTCGATCTGAAAAACATTTCCGCCTAAACTGGGCAATGAACCCAGAACCACTCATATGCGAAAACAGTGCACCAACCACTGCGCTACACGTCTCCTGTTATTCTATGCTCCCTTATGGAACCCTCGAAAAATTGGACGAGTGTTACCTTTCAAATGAACGATTTAAGAAACAAGTTATAATCAGCACACATAGATAAGACATCATTCTATGTTTCGCTTTTTAAACCTTTTTGAAGACAAAAAAACAAAGACAAAACACACGAGTAATGACAACCACGGAGGTGTAACACTGTCGACATGTATGTCACAACAGCTGATTAAGAAGTATGAATGAGTTTAGCAATCCCATCCATTAGAAGGTCAAAGTGACCATAAATGACAAGCCGCAGTTGGATAAGTGTAATCTATATACCCAGATATAAACAACAGATTGTTAACTGCCTCATCACGCATGTCGTTGTTTCTCGTGTGTGACGCTTCCAATCACACTTGTTTTACAATTATTTTGAATTCCTCAACTTTATATGTACCCCATTCACACTCTCCAGGGTGATTCTGTTCAAAAATTTAGCTGGTGTAGGACCAGGAACAAGCCTGGATTGAAGTAATTGCGTTGAGTACGGGCTTTTCCTTGTCTGTGTGCGGTGGGTCAGAAAGGTTACGTACAACGCTCAGCTTCGTTCTTTGTATGATAAATGAGGATAGCTAGTCGACAACGCCTGCTTTCAAAACTTGATTTAACTCCTGCTGACCCAGGAAGCTTCTTATTGTTGGACCCCTGTCGACGACTGGTGATTGTGGAGTCACACTGAAGTGTCGCATTGATGCCAAGCTGCTGCTCGCGATTGGGGACCCACACTTTTGACCCATGTTACCAGCTCGCGACCACATAGCCACACTGGAGACCATGTCTGACATTCTGACCCACCTCCATCAAACTAAGTTCTCTGATGGTATACAGGACAACAGAGGAAAGATCAACAGAAAACAGGACGGGGGGGGGGGGGACACATTTCTCGGACACTCATCTTTGTTATGGACTATGAAAGCCTGCTCATCTCTAACAAAAGGATGCACACAATACTAGCTGACCACCTGTCTGTCCGTCAGCCGGTCTAACTATCTATCTATCTATCTATCTATCTATCTATCTATCTATCTATCTATCTATCTATCTATCTATCTATCTATCTATCTATCTATCTATCTATCTATCTATCTATCTATCTATCTTTCTATCTATCTATCTATCTATCTATCTATCTATCTATCTATCTATCTATCTATCTATCTATCTATCTATCTATCTATCTATCTATCTATCTATCTATCTATCTATCTATCTATCTATCTATCTATCTATCTATCTATCTATCTATCTATCTATCTATATATCTATCTATCTATCTATCTATCTATCTATCTATCTATCTATCTATCTATCTATCTATCTATCTATCTATCTATCTATCTATCTATCTATCTGTCTATCTGTCTGTCTGTCTGTCTGTCAGTCTGTCTGTCTGTTTTCTTGTCTGTCTGAGTTGCCGGGGTCGGAGAGGTAAGAAAAGAATAACAACACTGTTTACATTTTATGCATGTCATAAGAGGCGACTAAAGAGGTTATGTGGTAGAGTTCGCTGTCCCATCCGATATAGGGTAAAAGAGACCCAAAACCATGCTGAAATCAGATGTGTCAGTCCAAAAGGTGCAGGTGTCGAAGCAATGCTGTAAACCATCACACAATGTATTCCGCTTTTCACTACATGCTGCTAGTCTGCAGGAGTTTGAGAACGAACGTGGCAGAAGAACTTCATTATCACCACTGTCTCCACCATCGCCATCATCATCACCTCCATCGTCATCAAGACCATCATTATCACTACCACTACCACAATAGCCGTAGCCATTATATCACCCGCACCATCAACAACATCATCGCCCAGTAATACCTTCATTCAGACAATCGTGCAATATGTCTCTATCAAGCTTATACATACCAACCATCTGAGACGGTATATGGTTCGCATTCCAGTTCATGTCAGAACGTGTGTATCAGAATTCATATGAACCGGAACTATGGCTGCAGACATGATGGATAGTTATAAATGACGATAGGAAGAGCTTGAAAAATTGGCTGATTGAAGCAGATAAATTTATACATTTTCTATCCTTCAGCCATGACCACAAATTGTTGATTATCTTGCCACGTCACGAGCGAGTGTGAGTTTCAATGAAGGTAACAGGACCGTCTTTATAATGTGAATCGTCTGGTTAGAAAATTCCCTGGGATGATATGCATATGGGAAGGTGGATTGTGATGAGATGTGAAATAGGATAAAAGTCTGTACTAGGAATAATCTGAAATAATGTGAATAAAGTTAAGAATGGCATTGTGCTGACAAGAGTAGAATTGCTCATCAGCATTTAGATTTCGAGAACAACAACATTTAAAGATGACGTGTGGTCTAAGACGGAAAAAGTTGGCTCAGGTGCGAGACGAGTAGGTGCCACAGGATAAGACTTAATTCAAATCCTGTTTACTACATTATAGTTTTTCTCATTATGCATTATGAAGACCTATGCCATGCGTGATAGGTAATATGAAGACCTACGGCATGCATTATGAAGACCTAAGACATGCATTATGAAGACCTACAACATGCATTATGAAGGCCTGATAGGTAATATGAAGACCAACAACATGCGTGATAGGTAATATGAAGACCAACAACACGCCTGTGAGGTAATATGAAGACCAACAACACGCCTGTGAGGTAATATGAAGACCAACAACATGCGTGATAGGCAATATGAAGACCAACAACATGCGTGATAGGCAATATGAAGACCAACAACATGCGTGATAGGCAATATGAAGACCAACAACATGCGTGATAGGCAATATGAAGACCAACAACATGCGTGATAGGTAATATGAAGACCTAGGACACGTCTGATAGGTAATATGAAGACTTACGACATGTCTGATAGGTAATATGCTTACGACATGCGTGATAGTTCATAGTGCTGCTGTACTTTGCACCCCTTTCGGGTCCGGCGATGACACTCTTGTGTCACAGTAGAGTATTTAATGTTGCTCAAGATAAGGTAAACTGAAAGTGGGAGGTTTGAACCCTTCAATACACCTCAGTATATATGACTCTCGCATACGCCCTGATATAACTAATGTTGATTATTGTCTACCCCTGGAAGAAGACCCGTCGCTAAAATGAGGCTGCAATCCGTCAATCAGTAATCATGGAATAGGGAAGTAATACAATTATTTGATTGAAGTGAAATATAATTTATATTTGTATCGGCTCTAGTCCAGGTAATTGAGCTCCAAGCTTTTGACTCCGAGAACTGTTTTGATTAATTATTGATATTCATTATATGATTCTCATTGTAGAAAAGAAGTGTTTGATCTACGAGACGAGGCTTTGTAAGACTATCCACTATTGTTTACGAGTAATCAATAGCGTGCGATCTGTTGCATAGGTGGTTTTTCTAGTGAGCCATTGGTGAGACCCACAGACACAACCGCATGCTTTGTGGCATCCAATGGAAACCACAGAGAAAGTCAAATTCGTCATTTTAGGCGGTTTTACCAGTAATCAATATGTCTTAAATTGTCAACGGTCATCGCTCATCTTCCGGTGGTATGACTTGTTTACAATAGCTAGAACATAAAACAAACAAATGCGCGAGAAACAAAACAAATATTCATACAGATCAACAGGAACATCTCATGATAGTGGTGAAACGTCACAAACGCCTGCGATTTGATCAAAGAAGGCACGATTCCATTTCTAAAACGAATATACAGGGAACAGTTCAGGGTGGAAGAAGGAGAAAGGCTCAATACAAAATATGGATTGATAATAGTAAAGACTGAACAGGAGGAAGATACCCCCCCCCCCTTAAAACAAGGGACTGAGAACAGGGAGACATGACGGAATTGTTGTATTGGTGTTTCCAGACTGCTACATCTAAGACCCTGAAGAGATATGGATTTGAAGATGATGATGATGAATTATAGGTGTATTTTGTAGGAGCAACATAGAAATGAATGCTCGAGTCGCCGCTATCAATGGTAATGGTTTACGAACAGAATCAAACAAGCATATTCGTACATGATTTTTTTCGATTATTTCTGTTCTTTTCATTGGTCTGTTTTGGGAGACAACAAAAGTCTAAAATAAAATGACAGTAATAAAATCCATCGCCTGTGTGTTATCAAGGCCCGAAAGGGGAGCAAAGAATAGTAACACTGTTTACCTTCCATGAATGTCGTACGAGGCGACTAAGGAGGTTATGGGATGGAGTTGGCTGTCGCATCCCATAAAGGGTCAGCGACCCAAAGCCATACTGATGTCAGATGTGTCAGGCCGAAAGGCGCAGATTTCGCATCGATGCTGTAAACCATAACACAACGCATTTTGTTCTCCGGACTACATCCTGCTAATCTGCAGGAGTTTGAGAACGAACACAGAAGAAGAAGAAGAAGATCCATAACCCGTCAGGATCGTAGGGGTATCAGTCTGGAGACAAACAAAAAAAATCCTATAAACACCACTGTCCGCAGCCAATCGGGTGAGTACACAACTTTGTAAGCAAACCATGTCCAGATCATTTCTTGACGTTATCAATCCAGAGTTTTTTCCTTTCAAAACCTATTGTCCTTATACCCTCGACTTCTTGCAAAATACTTTTAGAATTTTATTCGTGTTTCTTTACATGCCCAAACCAAACAAGTTTACATCTCTTTAACCACTGCCACAAGCAGTGGCGTAGCGAGGGGGGGGGCGGAGGTGCGGACCGCCCCGGGCGGCATCATCGGGAGGGCGGCAAATTTATTTTCGTCCAGTCTTTCACAATCACTGATATATTTTTTTAATGTCACAAGGGCGGAGAATTATGATTCCGCCCGGGCGCCATTGACCCACGCTACGCTACTGGCCACAAGTGGTTATCGATAAGCCTGACACACAGCGTTTCTGTTTTAAGGAGATATTCTGTTAATTGGCAGTAGGCACCCGTGAGCTACGGAGCCTGGACTTCTAGTACAGGATGCAAAGATTAGGTCCACTGTCCTCTTTCCGGTCATGTCGAATGAGGTCTTTAATGAAAGTTGGGGGGACAGGATGATAACCTATTAATTGTTTAAAAAATAATCATTGCCACATCTTGGTCTCAATTACATACTTTCGTCTTTTATCGAATAATTCACGCGGATAATGCGGAGATTCAGGCCAGCGGTAATTGTTCATTTGTCCTGCTTTAGACTCCTGTGATCCTGCTTGTGATCGGGAATGTTTGATGTTCCGTTAGTGAGGATGGGTCAACAAATCAGTCTGAAAAATGATGAAATAGTCAGCCCAGAAATGTGTGCTGTGTTCTTTGCAGGATGCGGATACTGTCGAACCGGAATGTTTGTCATAAATTCATTGCAAAAATGAAGATGTTGACAATGAGACTGAAAACGTGATGGTGATGTTCCTCCTTCGCAAGCGAAGATGAGCATGGCATGAAAAACAATTAAATGCGATGAAAACAAAATATAATAATTAAAATTGGTAATGAACTAATTTGGTTTAATTTGAAAACGTGCAGATACAAGGAATGGCATACATGGAAGTGATTAGAGGAGAGGCAAATGTACTCTTTTTGGAAAGAACCGAAGATCACGTAATCAACACCTGACTGGAACTTTGAGTCTACATACAATCGAATTGCTGCTGAAACGGGAAGAGGAGCGCTTATGGGAATATCCCGTGTGCTATGATCTAGTTTCTAATCAAGAATAAAGAATGTTTTCCTTCGAAGACTAAATATGCATTCATAAACTTCTCTTACACCACCATTCCACTGTGACAACTTTGTACCAGTCAGATGTCGCCTCAGTTACAGAACTGAGGAGAGCCTGTATTTTTGTCAGAAGGCTGTATGTTAAAAGAAGTCTGTTCACAGTTAAATGAATTATTTTATCATGATAAACTAACAGTAATTTAAGAGCGGAAACCAGCAGAAACCTATTGACCGCTAACGGAATTACATTATTATCATAAACTAGCAGTAATTTGAGGCCCAGAAGTAATTCTGTGGTCATACTAACATTTTTGGCGCCTATTTCAAATTTTTGGCCGTTTGTTAAATTGTCCACAGGTGGCGCTTCACACAGAAATTGATGACGTAAACAGTAATATTGTTGCTTGAAATTACAAGATGACAAAACTTCCTTATAATTTGTCTGCATTCGATATTTCTCTACCCCACTGTGTCCTTTTCAGGTGTCTCGGCTATAAAATTGACCTGATCCGGTGTCCGGTTTCTTCTTGCTGTGACGCTATCTTTAAAATACTGTGTCAATTAATTGAATGAAACATGTTTAGATGGAGGGAGTGAGCGAGTCAGTATGATGAAGGTGAGTGAAAGAAAGGATGGATACTTGAAGGGCCGTGGGTATGTTTTCAGGTAACAAAAAAAAAGGTGGCATCTAAAACAAATTAAAAACGGCGGTTCTTCGTTTTTGTTTGTGGGATTTTCAGTGACCGAGAGAGAAAGAGAGAGAGAGAGAGAGAGAGAGAGAGATAGAGTGGAGAGAGAGAAGAGGGGGGTAGTCCATATTTACATCAACAATTTGAGTGCAGGAAGTGTGAGGGGTTATTATAATTTTTGTGATAAAATTAACCAGATGTTGGATCACTTAATTTTTAACAGTAGTTGACAAGGGGAAGAGTAAATTTAACCAGGGGTTGAATCACTGGATATTTAACAGTAGTTCACAAGAGGAAGGGTAAAATTAACCTGGGGTTGGATCACTTAATTCTTAACAGTAGTTGACAAGGGGAAGGGTAAAATTAACCTGGGGTCGGATCACTTAATTCTTAACAGTAGTTGACAAGGGGAAGGGTAAAATTAACCTGGGGTTGGATCACTTAATTCTTAACAGTAGTTGACAAGGGGAAGGGTAAAAAAAAGATGCGCGAGAAGAACTGTTGACGTTATATACGGACACCCCCACACCCTTTTATTGTAAGTATTTTTAAAGGTTGTGGGGAGGGGGGTGGAATGACGACCTTGTTTGTCCTGCTTCTAGAACTAAGTACTAAATATCATGCTCCGATTTTCCTAAGGGGCAGATTAGAATACACCCCCCCCCACCTTCCTCTTTGGACCGCAAATTGCTAATGTCGTTGTTACGCATTCATTCCTACATGGCCGACTAAATTGAATTACTTCGCACATTGCCGTATAAAATCTATCTTCTAATAATTTCAAAGATTAAAACTCTCTTTGATGCCTGCTCTTCGCCTGAAAATCTCTGCTTTCATACAACATGGTAATAACTTATGAATATGCCTCTATTTCATCCTGATCTTTGTTTAGTGATGGTTTGCCTGATTTGGTCGAGGCCCGCTCCTTTCAGCCTAGGATTTGTGTCCATATTGGTTAAATCAGGACGCCACCCTAATCTATTGGACTGTTTGGATTAAATCAGATGTTACCTAAGTGTGTGCCGCGGAGCCTGAGGGCGCCGCAAAGAGTCTCCATGGGCGCTGCGGCAGCCTCACCAAAACGAAAAAATTATTTACAAAATATAATGTTATAAAATTGATTTTATTAAACTGTTTTTTACACTTGATGTTAAGTATAATGAACATTGAATTAATTAAAATAAAAAATATCATTTTGTAAATTGAATGTTAGATTTAATGTTAAAATAGCTTGTAGAAGTTTCAGTGGAGTCAATATCACTTGGTCTAATAATAGCAGGTCCATCGTCTGTAAGTGAGCGTTTGTGCTCGGCAGAGCCAGTCTGTTGTCAGTGTGTATATACGCGTGAGTCTAAGCAACAGTGTTGATAAGCAACAGTGCCCACTCACTTTTAGCAACTCAGTCATTGTCCTGCTTTTGTGAAATGTTATAGAAGCGCCTAGAACTTTCGTGTACATTCGGAACAACTCGTATTTACATATAAAAATGCGCTAGCGTAGTGACTGAACTAAAGAGTAACTAAACTGAAAGTTTCATGGTGAAGTAATTGAGTGACAAGTGATTTGTATGTGTTCATTACGAAGAAGTTTTTAATGACAACGTCGTCATCGAAAAATTAAGATGATTTATTAGGTTTGAAGAAGGTAGGAGCTCCATTGGGGACTCGTAAAACTAAATATAGAAAGTATGTAGAAAAATATTTAGATTATGGGTTTTCTTGTGTGGATGCCAATGGTGAAAAGCATCCTCAATCTGTTCTTTGTTTGAAGGCTTTATCTGTTGAATCTATGCTTCCGAGTAAACTTCAAAGACACTTACAGACTCTTCACTCAAATATGGTTGGTAAACCAAGGGACTTTTTCACAAGAAAATTAACAGCATCAGACAAACAAAAGTCTGCATCTTCCAAACATTCTCAAGTCAACAGTAATGCACTTTTGGCATCGTATAAAGTGGCCTATAGAATTGCCTAATGTAAAAAAACCTCATACAATTGCAGAAGAGGTGATTTTATCTGCTGCTGTCGATATGGCAAAAATTATGCTCGGGGAGGATGTCGGTAAGCAGCTTTTGAAAATACCACTATCCAATAACACTATCAGTAGGAAAATTTGTGACATAGCTGTAGATATTACCGATCAACTGTTAAATCCTCTGAAAGGCAAAGATTTCGAGATTCAACTGGATGAGGCAACAGATGGTCACAAAGATGTTCATTTAATCTGTTATGTTAGATATGTTGACAAAAAACAGTTATTTGAAAATTGATTATGTCAAGAGATTGAAGGGGGGACAACTGGGAAAGACGTTTTCGAGGCTGTAGACAAGTTTATGACAGAGAATAATAGTGACTGGGAAAAATGTGTTGGTGTATGTACAGATGGAGTACGATCAATGGCAGGCTGTTCCCAGGGACTAAAATCACGCATTCAGTCCAAAGCACCTAACGCTCTTTGGACTCACTGTATTATACACAGGGAGGCTTTGGCAACAGAAAAATTTAGTAAAGATATTGGATGACACTTTAAAACTAGTGATACATGCAATAAATTTTTATTGAAAGCAGACACCACAAAGAGAGATTTTTGCCAAAATGTGTAAAGACATGGGCGCTGAACATTAATCTCTTTTGATGTACAGCAGTGCTCGTTGGTTATCTCTGGACAATTCTTCGCTAAGACTGTATGAACTTAGAAATGATTTTTTTCCCTTTTTGCTCGAAGAAAATCATGCTCTTGCTAGTGTGTTCAGTGACGACGACTTGTTTGGCTAAATTTGCCTTATTAACTGACATTTTGAAAAGTTAAATATTCTGAACAGCTCCCTTCAAGGTAATATTGCAAATATTTTTCAGCTCTTTGATAAAGTAGAAGGATTTTTTAAAATGCTTCTGCTATGGAAGAACAACTTGGTAAAAGGTGATAATACGAATTTCCCTTCTTTGGACCAGTTACTTAAACAGAATAGCTTGATGTTAAAACATGAACTTAAAAGTGTGTTTGTCAGCCACTTATCCAATTTGGATGTCTATTTTCAAGAATACCTCCCGAAAATTGAAATAAAATCAATGTAGTGGGTAAGTGATCCTATGAACTCAGAGATTCCTGAGACTTTCACAGACGAGGAAGGAGAACAGAACAATGACATTTCTACAGACTCGTCTTTAAATTCTAGACTCCAGTCTAAATCTTTGATTTTTGGTGCAGTATCGAAGATGAGTATCCAGTAGTAACCAAGAAGGCACTTCGATCATTGATACCGTTTGCCAGTTCTTACCTGTGTGAATGTGGGTTTTCAGCAGTTGCCGTTCTTCTTCTTCTTGTCTTTCTTTCCTCATGTACCTTTCGGTGTTGAGGGGAGAGTGAGTGTACGGTCTTTTGCCCTCCTATCTGCATCTTCCGCTGTTATATCGAGTGTCTCTAATACGCTATCTATCCACCTTTTACGAGGGCGTCCAATAGGTCTACTGTTACAGTTGCCGTTATGAAATCTAAATACAGAGGTAACCTTCAAATCGAAAATGACATTGGTGTTGCTCTATCAAAAATAATACTACGATTCCACGAATTGATCAAAGATAAACAAGCCCATCCCTCTCGTTATTACAGAAAACACTTTTGAAACTCTTATTACTTGTACCCAATTACGTTTACAATGATTCTCCGATATGTATTACTACTTTACTATTTCTGTTTTCAAAATATATGTGATTTGCTTTATTTTTTGATTTATTTACGTTTTCTTATTACAATTACGAAAACAAAAAAATTACCAATATCTATTTACAAAGTATTTAAACATAATTAAAGTCTTATAAAAATCTAAAAGTTAAATTTAGAGATTATAGCATAGCATTTATTTAAATTTATGAGTTAGACTTAAAATTATCAGATCTCTAATTTTGCTTCATATTAAGGGCGCCGCCGAAAATAATCTGAACATTAAGGGCGCCATGGCTTAAAACCCCTAGATTAAATGATGCAATCACTAAAATATTAATTGATACAAACATAAAATTGAAGGGGGTGTTTTGTTTGTTGTAGTACCAGGAACTAAGACAAATAAAGCTCTTGTTTCCTATATGCACAGCGGGTTTTTCGACTTCTTAGTATCTTTTTCTGCCTTCAGCATCTGCGGTCAAGTTATATTGAAGAGATGAGGTAAGAGAGAAGAGTGTATGAGAGGATGAGGTAAGAGAGAAGAGTGTGTGAGAGGTAAGAGAGAAGAGTGTATGAGAGGATGCAGTGAGATAGAAGAGTTTATGAGAGGATGAAGTACGAGAGAAGAGTGTATGAGAGGATGAGGTAAGAGAGAAGAGTGTATGAGAGGATGAGGTAAGAGAGAAGAGTGTATGAGAGGATGAAGTACGAGAGAAGAGTGTATGGAAGGATGGGGTAAGAAAGAAGATTGAATGAGAGAATGAGGTAAGAGAGAAGAGTGAGAGGTTGAGATAAGAGAGAAGAGTGTATGAGAGGTTGAGATAAGAGAGAAGAGTATGAGAGGTTGAGATAAGAGAGAAAAGTGTATGAGAGGTTGAGATAAGAGAGAAAAGTGTATGAGAGAATGAGGTAAGAGAGAACAGTTATGAGAGGATGAGGTAAATGAGAAGAGTGTATGAGAGGATGAGGTAAATGAGAAGAGTGTATGAGAGGATGAGGTAAATGAGAAGAGTATGAGAGGATGAGGTAAGAGAGATAGAGAGATTGAAGCAAGAGATGAGGAAAGCCGACGCGATACAGTGCAGGATGCACTTTATATTCTATTCAGGCTGTGAATAGTGGAGTCTGCAACACCTGCCTATACATACCAACCATCAATATGCAATGCCATGTCACAGGGCCTTGACCCACTGAACCGATCTACTTCCCGACCCAGCCACATGTATAAACGACCCGACCGAATTATGAACTATGAATGTATGTGTGCTGTTTGTTTCGTGTGTTTTGTAACAGTGCGCCTGTTTTGTATATTTGTTGTCTTGCAGACTTGTACCGCCGGCGACGAATGTGTCGGGCAATTGGCGCAAATAAAACAGCAACACAGCACATTCTCTGTACTACATCCTGCTGAAAATATAGTTGGAGGGCCGGATTTAGATTAGATAGGGCCCAAAGCTATTCCAGATATGGGGCCCCGCCCGTGTGTTGCCGGGGCCCGAAAGGGGAGCACAGAATAGCAACACTGTTTACCTTCCACGCATGTCGCAAAAGGCGACTAAGGAGGTTATGGGATGGAGTTGGCTATCCCATCCCATATATGGTCAGAGACCCAAAGCAATGCTGAAGTCGGATGCAGACCGAAAGGCGCAGATATCGCAGCAATGCTGTAAACCATGACACAACGCATTCCGTTCTCCGGACTACATCCTGCTAATCTGCAGGAGTTTGAGAACGAACTAAGAAGAAGAAGAAGATATGGGGCCCTAAACTATTTGAGATATGGGACCCTTTAACGATTAAGAATATAAAGATATTGAAATATAAAAAAACAACCGAAGACGGATGTGTCGGGCGTAAGGCGCAAAAAACGGCGAAACGACGCATTTCCATTCTCTGGACTACATCCTTCTGGAAATCTAATAGGACCATGGTCCTGCTACACGAGATATCCAGTGGGAGTTTGAGAATGAACGATGAAGAAGAAGAAATATAAAAGAATTTGGGGCACAAAGTGGGGGCCCTAAGCTATAGTTTTAGCTTATAGGTAAATCCTGCACTGGTCCAGATCCTTCTCCAGAATAACCAAAATTAACCCTGTAATTGTAATAGTAGACTGTGCCATTCTGTGCTTGTCGTGTTTTATGTGTTATGTTATGTTATGTTCCAGATAAAGGTCTTTTGACAGAAACATCGATTTGTGTGTGTTTCCAGTGGTTAGCAAAATATCATTAGCCTCTTGACAAAACAAATTATCGCCTGTCGAAGTCCAGTCTTACTGCAGTTGTATCATATTATCGATTCTTCAGAATGTGTTGGTATGTATTTGTGTGTTGGTATGTATATGTGTGTTGGTATGTATATGTGTGTTGGTATATGTGCATCTGTGTTAGTGTGTATGTATGTGTTTATTGGTATTTATATGCGTGTGTTGCTATGTATTTGTGCGCACGTACAATAATGCGTATTTTGGTGTGTGAGTGTATATATATATATATATATATATATGAGTGTTGGTATATATGTGTGTGGTGGTGTGCGTGTTTGTGCTGGTGTGTATGTACGTGCAAGTTTGTATTTCTGTGCTGATGGATATGTTGTGTTAGTGCGTGTATGTGTGTGTTTGTGTGTATATGTGTGTTGGTATGTATTATGAGTTTGTGTATATGCGGTTGCGAGTAGGTATGTTATTGTGTATGTGTGTGTTGGCGTGTATGTGTCTTGGTGTGTGTGTTTGTGTATGTGTTTGTGGGTGTGTATGCTAATATGTGTATGTGTGCTGCGCGTATATGTACATGCATATATATATATATGTTTATGTACAATGGTTCTTGAAAGACCAGCTTTGACTGATGACCATGTGTGCCATATGGAGCATGCGATAAAGTGGACAAACAACCCTCATAAACACAAGGCCAGTGTGCCATGTGGAGCATGCAGTGAAGTTAACAAATTACCTTCATAAACAAAAGGCCAATGTGCCATGTGGAGAATTCTATGAAGTGGACAAACTATGCTCATAAACACAATGC
This sequence comes from Meghimatium bilineatum, assembly GCA_034231615.1. NCBI lineage: Eukaryota > Metazoa > Mollusca > Gastropoda > Stylommatophora > Philomycidae > Meghimatium > Meghimatium bilineatum. The sequence goes on along the minus strand of CM067315.1, from coordinate 29,547,856 downwards.
CAGCGTGCCATGTGGAACCTATGATGAAGTGGGAACCCTACCTTCATAAACACAAGGCCATTGTATCCCAGCTAGTGACGCACATAAACACAAGGCCAATGTCTCCCAGCTAGTGACGCACATAAACACAAGGCCAGTGTCTCCCAGCAAGTGACGCACATAAACATAGTGAATGCCGTCGACTGTAAAGACCTGTATACATATAGTAAACATGACCTGAAAGGTGGATGTTTTATTATTTCCATAAATTTCGTTTATCGGTTGTGGCTTTTTTTTGGCATGCAACCCAAAGTATATAACTAGTTACTAACGAAATACACGACAATAATCAAAAACGTCACGAATGAAGTGTTGTTTACGTTCTATTGACATGTCGATACTTGAGCCCGGAATGGGTAAGCAAGCCTACGTCCAATAATCGAGTCTCTCGTCAATTATAGAGCCAAGTAGACTCAACAGGGTTCATCATTCAAAACTGACGGTATTTGACATTTTCCGTGTGTTTCTTTGGTTAGTGATTACTCTGTGTCAACAGCCAAGAAAATCACTGAAAATATCCAATAGCGTCACTTTTTACATTATTATTAGACCACAGGACTGTATATTAACGAGGGTCCCTCGGTGAATGAAGTCAAATGTGAGGTTCTCGGAGGTAACTTACAGCTTTCTTGTCCAGTTTTGTTTCCAGTTTCCACATAAAGACAGCAAGAAAGAATATGTGTGTCAATTAGGTGCAGACGTCAACTTTGCTTTGCCGGGGCCCTAAGAGGAAATAAAGAGTAGCAGCATTGATACTTGCCATGTATGTCACAAAAGGTGAGTAAAACGGTTTTGTGAACGGGGCATGCTATCCCATTCTATAAGGTCAAAGTGAATTAGAAGCCATACTGAAGTCGGATGTCGTAGGCTGACAGACACAAATATCGCGACTAAGCTGTAAACCATGATACAACCGCATTCCGTTCACCGATTTCATCCTTATCTTCTTCTTCTGCTGCGTTCGTTCTCAAACTCCTGCAGATTAGCAGGGTGTACTCCGGAGAACGGAATGCGTCGTATCATGGGTTACAGCACTGCTGCGATATCTGCGCCTTTACACCGGACACATCCGACTTCAGCATGGTTTTGGGTCACTTACCCTATATGGAATGGGACAGCCAACTCCATCCCATAACCTCATTAGTCGCCTTTTACGACATGCGTGGAAGGTAAATAGTGTTGCTATTCTTTGCTCCCCTTTCGGGCCCCGGCAACACACGGGCATTCATCCTTATGATCTGCAGAAGTTTGACAGCATACGCGGAAGAAAAAGTAGAAGACGCAGAAGTAGTTCTTTACAGGTTCTCACAATAACGTTTGTTTGCAGGTTCTCACAATAACGTTTGTTTGCAGGTTCTCACAATAACGTTTGTTTGCAGGTTCTCACAATAACGTTTGTTTGCAGGTTCTCACAATAACGTTTGTTTGCAGGTTCTCACAATAACGTTTGTTTGCAGGTTCTCACAATAACGTTTGTTTGCAGGTTCTCACAATAACGTTTGTTTGCAGGTTCTCACAATAACGTTTGTTTGCAGGTTCTCACAATAACGTTGTTTGCAGGTTCTCACAATAACGTTTGTTTGCAGGCTCTCACAATAACGTTTGTTTGCAGGTTCTCACAATAACGTTTGTTTGCAGGCTCTCACAATAACGTTTGTTTGCAGGTTCTCACAATAACGTTTGTTTGCAGGTTCTCACAATAACGTTTGTTTGCAGGTTCTCACAATAACGTTTGTTTGCAGGTTCTCACAATAACGTTTGTTTGCAGGTTCTCACAATAACGTTTGTTTGCAGGTTCTCACAATAACGTTTGTTTTCAGGTTCTCACAATAACGTTTTTTGCAGGTTCTCACAATAACGTTTGTTTGCAGGTTCTCACAATAACGTTTGTTTGCAGGTTCTCACAATAACGTTGTTTGCAGGTTCTCACAATAACGTTTGTTTGCAGGCTCTCACAATAACGTTGTTTGCAGGTTCTCACAATAACGTTTGTTTGCAGGCTCTCACAATAACGTTTGTTTGCAGGTTCTCACAATAACGTTTGTTTGCAGGTTCTCACAATAACGTTTGTTTGCAGGTTCTCACAATAACGTTTGTTTGCAGGTTCTCACAATAACGTTTGTTTGCAGGTTCTCACAATAACGTTTGTTTGCAGGTTCTCACAATAACGTTTGTTTGCAGGTTCTCACAATAACGTTTGTTTGCAGGTTCTCACAATAACGTTTGTTTGCAGGTTCTCACAATAACGTTTGTTTGCAGGTTCTCACAATAACGTTTGTTTGCAGGTTCTCACAATAACGTTTGTTTGCAGGTTCTCACAATAACGTTTGTTTTCAGGTTCTCACAATAACGTTTGTTTGCAGGTACTCACAATAACGTTTGTTTGAAGGTTCTCACAATAACGTTTGTTTGCAGATTCTCACAATAACGTTTGTTTGCAGGTTCTCACAATAACGTTTGTTTGCAGGTTCTCACAATAACGTTTGTTTGCAGGTTCTCACAATAACGTTTGTTTGCAGGTTCTCACAATAACGTTTGTTTGCAGGTTCTCACAATAACGTTTGTTTGCAGGTTCTCACAATAACGTTTGTTTGCAGGTTCTCACAATAACGTTTGTTTGCAGGCTCTCACAATAACGTTTGTTTGCAGGCTCTCACAATAACGTTTTTTGCAGGTTCTCACAATAACGTTTGTTTGCAGGTTCTCACAATAACGTTTGTTTGCAGGTTCTCACAATAACGTTGTTTGCAGGTTCTCACAATAACGTTTGTTTGCAGGCTCTCACAATAACGTTTGTTTGCAGGTTCTCACAATAACGTTTGTTTGCAGGCTCTCACAATAACGTTTGTTTGCAGGTTCTCACAATAACGTTTGTTTGCAGGTTCTCACAATAACGTTTGTTTGCAGGTTCTCACAATAACGTTTGTTTGCAGGTTCTCACAATAACGTTTGTTTGCAGGTTCTCACAATAACGTTTGTTTGCAGGTTCTCACAATAACGTTTGTTTTCAGGTTCTCACAATAACGTTTTTTGCAGGTTCTCACAATAACGTTTGTTTGCAGGTTCTCACAATAACGTTTGTTTGCAGGTTCTCACAATAACGTTGTTTGCAGGTTCTCACAATAACGTTTGTTTGCAGGCTCTCACAATAACGTTGTTTGCAGGTTCTCACAATAACGTTTGTTTGCAGGCTCTCACAATAACGTTTGTTTGCAGGTTCTCACAATAACGTTTGTTTGCAGGTTCTCACAATAACGTTTGTTTGCAGGTTCTCACAATAACGTTTGTTTGCAGGTTCTCACAATAACGTTTGTTTGCAGGTTCTCACAATAACGTTTGTTTGCAGGTTCTCACAATAACGTTTGTTTGCAGGTTCTCACAATAACGTTTGTTTGCAGGTTCTCACAATAACGTTTGTTTGCAGGTTCTCACAATAACGTTTGTTTGCAGGTTCTCACAATAACGTTTGTTTGCAGGTTCTCACAATAACGTTTGTTTGCAGGTTCTCACAATAACGTTTGTTTTCAGGTTCTCACAATAGCGTTTGTTTGCAGGTACTCACAATAACGTTTGTTTGAAGGTTCTCACAATAATGTTTGTTTGCAGATTCTCACAATAACGTTTGTTTGCAGGTTCTCACAATAACGTTTGTTTGCAGGTTCTCACAATAACGTTTGTTTGCAGGTTCTCACAATAACGTTTGTTTGCAGGTTCTCACAATAACGTTTGTTTGCAGGTTCTCACAATAACGTTTGTTTGCAGGTTCTCACAATAACGTTTGTTTGCAGGTTCTCACAATAACGTTTGTTTGCAGGCTCTCACAATAACGTTTGTTTGCAGGCTCTCACAATAACGTTTGTTTGCAGGTTCTCACAATAACGTTTGTTTGCAGGTTCTCACAATAACGTTTGTTTGCAGGTTCTCACAATAACTTTGGCTTGGAAGAAAGGAACAATCATTATTTTAGATTGAGACCACCGCCCGTGTGTTGCCGTGTGTTGTTGGCTGTAGTATTTTCTAGTCAATATAAAAACGTTCAGTAGTTTGCCATTCCTTTCTAAATGGTCCGGATGAACAATTATCTGTGTCGGGTGTCGAACCCGATACTGTGGCCATCATAGACCGCTCTGTACCACTCCGCCACAAGAACCGGATTGTCTTCTTCTTCTTCTTCAGCATTGATTCTCAAACTCCCGCTGGCTCTCCCTTGTAGCAGGACAATGCTCCTACTAGATATCAATCAGGATGTAGTCCAGAAAATGGAAATGCGTTGTGTCATCGTTTTATTTGCCCCAATGACCCAACACATCTATCTTCGGCGGAACAGGATTGTCTTATAGCTGTTGAAAACTATACTTAATGAACCACACCCCCCCCCCTCCATTTTTGTGTCATTACAATCATTACTTTTAAAACATATTTCCATCATTCTTTGTGTGGATGTGAATTATGTACATATATATATATATATATATATATATGTGTGTATATAATAATATATGTAGAAATACGGCACTTAAAAACACGTGTGGACATTTATTTGTTTAAAGACAAGATCGAATGATTAATATTTGTATGAATTCACAATAGATGAATGGCAGGTTCACAAACAAAAACCACATTACGATCAATGACTCCTGGGCGGCAGTCACATAATGAGATCGTCTACCCACAGAAGACAATTCATCTCATCAATTTAACAAAGAAAACCGACAGAAGCCAAGATGTGTCACAGATGGGTTAAGTCATATCTGTGGTAAAAGGTGAGAGATCAGTACCTATATTGTGATGATGTGAATGAGACCCCACTGTTGTAGTTACGTGAAACGTCTGGTTTTGATGTTAAACGGGAGGTATGACTATCAGATGTGACCTTATTTCTAAAGTCGAATCCGTTATCACGGTATTTTTCGACCTTTCCGTTATCTAATCTCTCGAATGTTCTTTGTTCGTGGCATTCTTCTATCTTATACTAGACTTTGCTCTACTGGTGTGTTATTTAGCGCCGATTAGTGGAACAATGAGTTACCATTTTTATATTTAGCTTCATCAGTTTTATTTCATATCTCAAGTTTATTTTTTATAGTTCATTTATCTTTGATATATCTTCCGCAGTTTATTTCTGTTCAATAATGGCTTGTTAAGTCAACCCACAGCTGTAGTTTCAATGAATCAATTTACCCACCACAAAAATGGATAAAATACATATTAAAAAAGACCTCAACAAACTCATTTTACAAACGTACTTCTCTCTCTCTCTCTTTCTCTCTCTCTCTCTCTCTTTCTCTCTCTCTCTCTCTCTTAAAACTTGTAACTATATGGTAGTCGTAAATCATTTAAAGATTGAAGACATGTTCAAAGATTGAAGACGTGTACAAAGATTGAAGACGTGTACAAAGATTGAAGACATGTTCACAGATTGAAGACATGTACAAAGATTGAAGACATGTACAAAGATTAAAGACATGTTCAAAGATTGAAGACATGTACAAAGATTGAAGACATGTTCAAAGATTGAAGACATGTACAAAGATTGAAGACATGTACAAAGATTGAAGACATGTTCAAAGATTGAAGACGTGTACAAAGATTGAAGACATGTTCAAAGATTGAAGACATGTACAAAGATTGAAGACATGTACAAAGATTAAAGACATGTACAAAGATTGAAGACATGTTCAAAGATTGAAGACATGTTCAATGATTAAAGACATGTACAAAGATTAAACACATGTTCAAAGATTTAAGAGATGTACAAAGATGGAAGACATGTACAAAGATTAAAGACACGTTCAAAGATTGAAGACATATTCAAAGATTAAAGACATGTTCAGAAATTGAATTTAAGATAGGTTGAGGTGGATGATGATGTAATGTCTTTAGTAGTGAACAAGTAACTCTCGCCAACAACTGACCAATGTTTCAGACACCCCCTACCCCTCTTTAATTGTTAATATAATTTATGGATAACCCCAAGGTTTTTGCTGGATTTCCCTGTCTTCCATTTCCTAGTTGTAGTTAGTGTTCTGCCATCCACAGAGTGTGTCCAATCGTCTCAACTTCCTAGACATTCTTCTTCTTCTACGTTCAGCATCTACAGTCTTATTATATTGTCACGCCTGTCGTCAGGGCGAAGTCTACAGACTTCTCCAGGTTAGAGTGCTGCTCTATAGCCCCATAACGTTTGCCTCAAATCTGTATCTTCTGGCCAGGTCTGGTGTCCCTGCTATCTTTACGTTGGGCAATCCTGTAGTATGTGTTCAGGCGTCTGGGGTCCGGATCAACATGGCCATTTATCTGTGTATGAGATCCTCAATCGGTAAAGGTGACACAACATTCTGCAGTGCGCTGTTCTAAGGCGAAATAGTTTGGTCTGTTTTCCTAGACACGATTTGGAAGGAAGAAAGGGGGGGGGGGTGTGAAATTGGTTTTCGCATCCCATAGGTCAAAGTGATCCAGAAGCCATGCTAAAGTTGGATGTATCAGGTCTTCTTCTTCTACATGCGTAAATGATATGCTAGCCCGAAAGGCGCAGATACCGAATACAAGCTGTAAACTATGACACAACATAGAGTGTGTTACGGATTGCATCCTGTTAAAATGCAGAAGTTTGAGAACGAACAAAGAAGACAAAGAAAAAGGCATGATTTATATAAAAACATAATTTTCCTGGTAATCCGATACCGGCTGTTTACAAGACCTTCCAACAAAATCAATCAAATTAATTAGAGACCCCATTCGGTATTTTTTTTAAAATGTCTTTTGGTTGACGACTATTTATATACGTGGAGTCGCCTTGGATATTTTTGGCATGCGCATCCAAATGTGTAAATTCTGAACAACTGAAAGTCAAACAATAATCATAAACGTCACGAATAACCTCCAAATTAATAGTCTGCTGGAAGGTGTTTATCGGTGAATTAAATCATTTCCATCTTACCTGCCTACGTAAATTACTAAACATCCATTGGTGGGACAAAGTACCAGACTACGATGTCTTGGAAAAATTAACCTCAATAATCATCCACACAATACGTATGAAGGCGCAAGCACGATGGGCAGGCCATCTTGTGCGTATGGAGAACTCGCGTTTGCCAAAACAAATATATTATGGAGCACTCAAGGCAGGATTTCGAAAAGCTGGTGGACAGAAAAAGCGCTTCAAAGATACGCTCAAGTCATCCTTGAAACACCTTAACATTGACGAAGGCGATTGGGAGAACCTCGCTCAGGATAGAACAGCATGGCGTTACAGCATTAGAACGGGAGCACTAGCGGCGGAAGAATTCAGACAAGATACTGCAAGACAGAAGCGGACACGTAGAAAAGAAAAAAACACCTCAACCTCACAAAGATACCCTCTATTGTTGTCAATTCTGTAAAAGAACATTTTGAGCGCGCATTGGACTTGCTAGTAATTTAAAAACGCACTATTAACTTTTATTATTTTTATTATTTATTGTTATTATTATTATGGTTGAGTTTTTGGTCATCGTCGATCACGACGGACGAACATCATCATCATTGGAGATTGTCATGTATGAACGCAGAATAAGAGAAACCTGCAATATTTCAATCCTGAAATTGCCAGGAATTGAGTTAATGACATGACATCCAATCCAACCATTTAGTGATTTTATTACGTTTAGCAAACTGGTCCTACGTCTTTGCGTATATCTTCAATGGAAGAATAGGCTTCGGGAGCAAATACAGATAGAAAATTCACAGTGGAGCGTGGTGGCCTAGTGGATAGTGAGCTTGCTTATTATCACATAGTTGGGGTGCAAAGGGAACGCATTGCTCTAGGCGGACCCAGGGTTAGCAGATAACCAAGATCCCAAATGTACCTCCACGCGGTGCACCCTGGAAACAGAAATACAGCAGCTCGAGCTGATTCTGGCCAAATCATTTGGGGATCGTGTCCGAAAATGTGGAGGTAGCAGATGGAAAGAGATTTGCCTGCACACGGACAGACATATCTCCTACACCACCAGCAGCACCACATATAGCGACACTGTCGACATACAGTGAAGCTAGTCAGTCCAGTCCGATCATTGGAGGGGCGGCCAATGTAAAATGCACGTAAAGGTAGATACATGGCGAGAGACATAGATTTCATACTGAGTACAATGAAACAATGAAAGGGCAGAACAGCGCTAGAGGGCAGCGCGAACTGCAAATAGAAAGTGAAAAGTCCCTATGAAAGGGGGAGCTACAAGCTCCGTCAGCTCGAGACGGGCTTCTAGTTACCTTAGTTCCTTACAGGCAGAGACCCAGACCCATCCACTGGCGTTTGGTAAAGCAAGAAGACCTAACCCAACTCTAATGTCGAGCCTTCCTAAACCGGAAATATGCTCGCGAAGAGAAAGGGTTCTGTACCCAATGGGCTTAGACAAGAAAGGGACAACGATGGTAGTCCTAGCCCAACCTACTGTCAAGGTTTCCTATACCGGAAGTACACTTGCAGAGAGAAAGGGTTCCGTACTCGATTCGCTCAGGCACAAAAGAGACAACGATTTTAGCCCTGGCCCAACTCTAATGTCGGGTTTTCCTATACCGGAAATACACATGCACAGAGAAAGGGTTCAGTACCTGATGGACCCAGGCGCTATTGGGACAAGGTCGCTCAGCTCGAGAACGCCTAGCTCTCAAACGCGTGGCATGAGACGCGAACTTGGACAAGGGGTACACGATGTCGGTGAATGACACCTCGGCTAAGAGGGCGAAAGAGCCAGGGTCCAACTATTCTGATGAGTTCTTCCCCTTAAGGAACCAGGCTCACAGATGAGAAACGGTTCAGTACCCGATGGGCACAGGCACAGTACGTCCTCTTACACGAGGCAAGTTCATAGACAGTGGAACCCCTCGTGCAAGACAGACGAGAGCAAAAATCGTCTGGGCGAAGAGTCACCACATAAACGCATGCCTGGAGACAGATATTGAGGCTGTCATAGGCTAGGGTAGCCCACCCGAATTGTCAAGGCATGCCGAAATCGGATGTGCTAGGCGCACAAGGCGCATAACGGTGGCACAACGTAATCACGTTCCCGGGGGAAATCGCACGGATATCCGTGCTGGTTACAATGGAGCGAACGCAAAACAAACAAACTAGTCAAAGAATTTAAATATGTAGGTAGCATTTTTTATCCCGTAAATGGAAGACTAGACAGAGAAATAGAAACAAGGTGTCAAAACGCAAACACGGTGACTTGTCAACTTTCCCCTTTACTTCTCCACCCAAAAGATCAAGATGGAGATCACAAGACAGTTATTATCTACTGTTTTTGTGTACCAACACTGTGCTACCAATGTCAAACATGGTCTTTACCAGTCTTGCAGCAGAGGAAAATAGTTACATGTGAAGTAAGGGTCTGAGAAAAGCCGCAATTGTTACTAAACTAGATAAAATAAGACATGAAGAAATTTGGAAAATAATTGGTATAATATGTATTCGCGCGTGTTTGTTGCCGTGGCCCGAGAGGGGAGCAAAGAATATCAACACTGTTTACCTTCCATGCATGTCGTAAGATGCGACTAAGGAGGTGATTGGATGGAATTGACTGTCCCATCCCATATAGAGTCAGTGACACAAAGCCATGCTGAAGTCGGAGTATTAGGATTAAAGGCTCATATATCGCATCAATGCTATTAAACCATGACACAACGAAAGTTCTCTAGACTACATCCTGCTAATCTGCAGGAATTTGAGAACGAACGCAAAAGAAGAAGAATAGTTCAGCTCCGCCGAAGACGGATATAGTGGACCATTTGTGCAAATAAAACGACGACACAAGACATTTTTATTATCTGGACTACATCATGTTGGAAATGTAGCAGGACCATGGTTATGCTACAAAAGAGATGCAGCGGGAGTTTTGAGAATGTACGATGCAGAAGAATGGGACAGCCAACTCAATCATAAAATTTCTTCTTTGCCTGTTACGATATGCTTGGCATGTAACAGTATCGCTATTCTTTGCTCTCCTAACTGGCCCTGACCCCACACAATCGTAACATGTTTTGATATTGTAACAAAAGTATCAATTACCACCCCGACCCTCGTTTGTTATTGTTTGTTAAGTAGAGGTTTCGCCTCATTTGGTCGAGGCCCGTCTCTTTCAACCTAGGACTGGTGTCCATGTCGGTTATATCAGGGCGCGACCCTCGTTTAAACGGTCTCAATAAGGATATACAAGCCATCCCTACTCAATTATGATTACTTTTTATGTTTGGATATGCGTAGTCACTCGAACTTATGCGGGTCCAGATTTTTTTTCTCCATGTAATAGACCCCAAAAGTTGAGTGAAACGAATCCTTTTATCTTTCCTAACAGCTGTTCACAAACGGTAATCTCGTCTACCCTGATTCTTTTCATGGTTCAGACGTGTCCCATTATGAGACGAGAGATAACAATCGACGCAATGAATACTTTGATTCCGGGAAATCTAATAAAGTACCGCCAAGCATGATCTCACCAAAACAGGTTTGTTATTTTATGACCAAAAATTTCGAATTTGACCATTATCAAAGTCAATTGGTCATAATATTTATTTTAGTCATATCGTATGTATTTTGGCTATTTTATGTATTTTAGAAATTTATCCTAGTGTTTTTGTTTTGTTTGACAACATATATACACTATTCTCTATTTTTTTGTTTAAATTTGGCCAAACATTGTATAAGTACCTGCCAAATTTGTGTAACGAAATTTAAATTAGAAAAAAAAGTCTTTTGTGGATATTAATTAATTTATACTGTCTATTCTACTTATGTATACATGTAAAATAAAGTGTACATGTTTCAAACAGATATTTTATATTACGTTCAACAACATTTCTCTTCTGTATTTACGATTCTTTTGGTCTTGCTAGATCTTCAGGCCAATAGTCAGGACGAAGCTAATAGTCTACTTCAGGTTAAAGCGGCTGCCCCAAAGTTTGTGCTTCAGTTCGGTCCAGTGTGGTCCATTTTTGCCTGCATATTCTTCCACTGTGGGCATATCTTGCCTTGCAGTTCAGTCTAGCTTGGACATGCCTTGCCTCGCAGTTCAGTCCAGTGTGGCGATGTTTTGCCTCGCAGTTCTTTGTAATCCGGAAAATCTTTGGGATCAGAATGTCTAACTGGGAACTTTGTTATGGTAGTGAGACCTACTACAGCATACAATAACAACATGTGTTTTATGGTAGTGAGACTTATTACAGCATACAATGACAGCAGGTGTTTTTATGGTAGCAAAAGCCACTAGATAATGGTTGGGAGAATAACTCAACAGTAAATTAATTTAGTACATAGTGAAAAGTAAAATATATAATTTTACTATGTACACCAGCTGAGCAAGTTATCATCTTCTTCATCAGGGCAGAATAGAATACAGCAAACTAAACATTCAATTAAAGAGATTAAAAATGATTCCATCACTTCCTTGTCCACGTAGGCAGACAGTACAGACTGGGAACCTTGAGGTGCTTTCAAATACAGCAGCATTTACCAAGAAATCCAGACTTGTCGTGTAGATATGTTAAACTGTGAAGATAACTAAACACACAACATGTAAGTACCCTCAATGTTTTATGTATAGAGAAAGCTCAGATTGTCAAAATAACGTTAAAACAAAATTAAAATTAAGCTAGCAATAACACATTTTTGTAATTGTGAAACAAATGTATCGTGATAATTGGAGAGGTAATACAATTTTATACAAAAGTACTATTCTAAAAATTCAAAATGCTTTAATAGTTTATACACAATTTAGAAATGTTGCCACTTTTGGGCACATTTTGCCAACAGTTTGGTCATAAATAAGCCATCTGGCAACACTGCACCAAAACATCGGTTAAAGGTTCACAAACTGGATGAAGTTACTATTTTCATGTACTTTGTGTTCCAAATATGCGATAATTGCAATTTTGGTAACCTTTCATTTCTTTAGCGAGCATTCTAAAACTCATACAGCTTAGGATGTAGTATGTATATAATATTTTGTGTCATGGTTTATAGCTTGGATGAGAAATCAGGGCCTTTCAGCCTGATACATCCAATTTTAGTATGGGTTATGTTTACTTTGAACCACGATGGGATGACAAAACCAATTGGTGGACTCCGTGTGTTGAGGAATCCAATGCAGCATTCCCATGACGCTGACGGGCTATGAGTTAGTTGTTAATATGTTGTCGGGGCATGAAAGGAGAGCAAAGAGTAGCGTTACAACCTTCTGCCATCCATATCGTACGAGATAGCAAAGGAGGTTTGTTGGTGAAATGACCTGTACTATCACATAGAGAGTAAAAGTGTCATAGGAGTCATGCTAATTTGGATGTGTCAGGCTGAAAGGATGGGATATCTCAGGTAAGCTGCAAAAATGATGTGACGCCATTCATTGCATTCTCCCAATTGAATCGTGCTAATCAGTATGATCTCGAGGCTTAACGCAGAAGAAAAAAGAAGAAGAGGAGGAGGAAGATGTTTCGTGATGATATGATTAATTTCAGCAGGCTTTATCACAGCGTATATTATGGAGTGAAACAGGGAGTCAAACTTCTAATCTACTTTGTCGCTTCTTGTGACTTGCATGATACTTGTCAGCATTACTATCTCTCTTCGGGCCTTATCCACACACAAGCAAAACAAGAAAAGTCGAATGACAACGCATAGTTAGACTGTCATGGGAATTTTAATTTAAAACATGCCGAAATCGGATGTGCTAGGAATGTCAATTGTGTATATTGAACGATAGCACAACATAATTTACGCTCCCTGGAGAAAATCACACGAAACGTTTGATGATTTACTGAAAGCGAACGCAAACATTAAAAAAAAAAAACAAATAAGGTGGAGAAAAGAAAAACCATGAAAAGCATATGGCTTTTCTTACATAATAATTTAGTAAACATTAAAAAAAAAATTACACCTCATCTCGTGAGGGACCCTCGTTCCGTCCTCCCATTTTGCTAAATATTACTTTCCACACACAAAACAATGTATATTTGTGTGGCCTGGGCGCCTGTCACCGGCTAACTCCGCGCTCTAATTTCAAGGGTGTATTTGGTTGCACGAAGCTCAGCAATGACCGTCGGTGTGTAGATTACCTCTGCATAGAATTATTTATGCCTTCCTTTTTCACTGTTTATTATTGTTGTGATTCCGCTAGTCACTATTTATATACTTGGAGTCGCATGCCAAACATAGACAAGACGACTCCAAGTATATAAATAATGACCAACGGAAACACGACAATAATTAAATACGTAACAAATGAAGTTCTAATTAATTATATGCAGAGGTCTTCTATACCACAATTGGTCATTTCTCAGAACAGGTGTCCATTTCTAGTTCAGTGTGTGTGAGACATTCACACAGGGCGGCAGATTAGGGTGACCAGATTTCCTAGACCTAAAAATGGAACATTTCGGCTTTTTCCAGCCTTAAAATTGGGACGAGCAGCATACAAATTCAATAGCGTGCAATTAGTATATAACATATTTAAACAAGTTATTTTTCACTTATAATATATAACTGAGGTGTATTATAAAGTTGCCGCATTATCTTTAGCTTTAAAAAAAATAGTTCAGACAATTATTTCGTGTGGCATTTGTGTATTCTAGACTATTCGCATAGACATAACAGTATTATGACATAATAACTTATAGACATAAGACTTGTCCACATAACTAAGAACTGCACAGTTTTAAAAGTGTGTCTTTATAACTATCATTGCTTTCATCGTCTCAGTTATTAAACAGTTCTTTTCATCCGTACACAAAGAACTTATCCGTGAAAAAAATATTTCCACAACTGCGTTAGTTCCGGGAACTGATATAATAAATCCAACAACTAGCACTATATTTTTGTACTGGATGTCTTTTTCCTGTATCACTATAAAAACGATACATCCCTTTGTCTCCACTTCAGCGTTTGTGTTCTTCCATTCTTCCAATTTGCTGTTCATAATATAATTATTTATGTGGTTGATTTCGTCGAATAGTTCATCTTCATCAATAATATTCAGGATATTGATATCAACGTCACTGATGGTTTTTAATCTTTCTGAAACATCAACCCAAGTTAATAGTCTCCAGCTTAATTCAGTGAAATGCTTTTAATGGTTGGAAATGGTAAATTCATTTATTAAAATATTATAGGAAAGTATTGTAGAATAAATGTGTGGTATCCAAGAATTATTTTTCATATAAATCGTCCTCATCTTTAAGTTTAGAAATAATTGATGTCATTTTGAGTGTTTGGAAATTTTCTGGTCACTATTTTCTGTCTCAACACGTCTAGTTCTTGTGCCACTTCAGTTGCCAAAAATATTATCCCCTTCTATTTTCATTACTGTTGCAGAGAATATTTTCAGTTGGCTTTGGAGGAAATGGAGCCAAAGTAATGAATTGTTATCATTAAAAAATGCTTTCAGTAGTGTAGGACATTTATTTTGTGACAGAAATTAGAACTTGAATCGATCATAAATATCAATAACCATACTCATAGCTGTTGGAGGGGATCGAGAGGGCAGCAAAGAATATCAACACTGTTTACCTTCCATGCATGTCGTGAGAGGCGAATAATGAAGTTATGAGATGTAATTGGCTGTCCCGTCCAATATAGGGTCAAAGTAACATAAAGCCAGGCTAAAGTCGGGTGTGTCAGGCAGACAGGCGCAGACATTGCAGCAATGCTGTAAACCATGGTACAAATCAATCCGTTCTTCGGACTACATCCTGCTAATCTGCAGGAGTTTGAGAACGAACACAGAAGATCAAGAAGAATGTAATCCATAAAACGGAATACGTTATGTCGTGATATACAACTTGATTGCAATATCTGCGCCTTTCTCATAGCACATCTGGTGCATGACCTCTGAGCCGATGTGATCCCATATCCCATATGAGATGAGACTGCCAACACCACCCCATAGCCTCTTTAGTTGCCTCCTACGACATGAATGGAAGGTGAACAGAGTTTCTATACTTAGCTCATCATTCATGGCGTAGGAAACACACTGGCGAGGTGTTGAGATCGACAACTTAGTCTATTTCAGTTCTCACACTCCCATCAATAAACAATACGTACTCCTGAGAGCTGAATATATTGTATCCTGGTTATATTTTGAATGTTATACCTGCGTCATTTGAACCAGCACATCCGATGTCAGCATAGCATTTTGAAACAATGCTGACTTTTCACATAATGCTTTTTCGACCGTATGTCCACACTTCCTCAGTCACCGCTTACAAGATACATGTCAAGTCATCATCATCATTACTCTTTGCTCTCTTTTCGGAATACGGCATTTCGAATGTCTGGGAGACTCTTCTTCAAATTTATTTCTTCTCAAGCTCCTGAAGGTTTCAGGATATGATCCAAGGAACAGAATGTGTTCTCTTTGTTTACAGCTTGTCTGCGATATATTTTTTCCGCGCCCGTGTGTTGCGGGGGCTAAAAGGGAATTAACGAATAACTTAAGAGCTGACTAAGAAAGTTTTGGGAAGGAGTCGGCTGTGGCATCCCATATTTGGTTGAAGTGAACTAGAAGCAATGCTGAATCAGATATTCTTCTTCTTCTTCTTCATCGTTCATTCTCAAACTTCCACCGGATATCTCTTGTAGCAGGATCATGATCCTATTAGATTTCCAGAAGGATGTAGCCCAGAGAATGGAAATGCGTTGTGTCGCCGTTTTATTTGTGTCAATGGCCCGACACATTCGTCTTCGGCGGAGAATCAGATATGTCAGTCCGAAAGAAGCAAATATCGCAGCTAAACTATAAACCATGACACACATTCCATTATCCGGAATACATCATACTAATCCGCAGGAATTTGAGAATAAGTACAGAAGAAGATATTTGCAACTTTCGAACTAACACATTCAATTTGAGAATAAGCACAGAAGAAGATATTTGCATCTTTCAAACTAACACATTCAATTTGAGTACATTTTGCGTTACTTTCGATTTATATGCTGATGTTGCAGGAAGATATCACCCTATACCTCCTTAGTCATCTCTAACGACATGTAAGACAGGTGACGATGTTGATAGTCTTTGCTTCCCTTTCGAGACCTCACAAAACATGGGCGGATCTGGTACGTTATCCATATGTTTAGCTAGTGTTCTGAAAATCGAACCCATTCAATAACTTCCTCCCGTGTCACCTCACCCACCAGCTGTTGCAAATATAAAGTACACCGACATTGTATCTACGTGCTGACTATTACTCATCCATTGAGCCACACTCGAGGGCGCGCAGGATCGAAGTTGACTGTGAAATGTGTATGAAAACAGCTGCTCGTCTGCGGCGTGGGAGACAACAGCTGGGGTACTTGTGGTAGTGAGAGGACAAAATGAATAAGTTGTCGTTTTTTTGTTGCTGTATGTATATGTATTCATGTTTGTGTAGATGTATGCGTGAATTATTGTTTTGTAATGCTGTTTATGTGAATTTCAGTTTTTTGTACATTATTAACAGCTACCGTGTGAACTGGCGTAGGCGAATGGTAGTGTAGGAATCTCCACGAATCTCCACAATTCTCTATTTTCAGTATTTTTTTTAATAAGGATCGTTGTTAACTATTTACAATGCCATCATGTCAGACTATCTAATATTTTCTCCTGGTGTCGCCCTCGATCTCTCTCGCCTTCTATCTTGTCCGCTGTAACTATGATATCCTGATCTCGCTGTCTCATAGCTTGTCCAAAAAATAAAAGGATCTGTTTCTGATATTAAGTGACAACCGTCTAGCACATGGATTTTTTCAGCACCTCTCTCAGCACCTCTCTCAGCAATTCTTTCCTCGCCTCTATCAGCACCTCTCTCAGCACCTCTCTCAGCAATTCTTTCCTCGCCTCTATCAGCACCTCTCTCAGCACCTATCTTAGTACCTCTTTCAATACCTCTCTCAGCACATATTTCAGCACCTCTCTCAGCACCTCTTTAAACACGTTTCTCAGCACCTCTTTCAGCACCTCTAATACCTCTCTTAGCACATATTTCAGCAGATATTTCAGCAGATATTTCAGCACCTCTCTCAGCACCTCTTTCAGAACCCCTCTCAGCACCTTTTTAAGTACCTCTCTCAGCACATCTGTCAGCAGCTCTCTCATCATCTCTTTCAGCACCTCTCAGCCCCTCTCTCAGCACCTCTTTCAGAACCTCTCTCAGCACCTCTTTCAGCACATCTCTCAGCATCTTTCAGCACCTCTCAGCACCTCTTTCAGCATCTCTCTCGGTACCTCTTTCACCACCTCTCTCAGTACATCTCTCAGCACCTCTCTCAGCATCTATTTCAGCACCTCTTCGTGAGTTTTTCTAGCTACGCATGATGTTCTCAGAATTCTTCTATAGAACCACATCTGTGCTATCTCGAATTTTCCACTATCTGCTGTCTCCACATTCATGGACACTACCCCCAAATGTTTTAGCCAGAATCAGCACGGGCAGCTGTATTTCTATTTCCAAAGCTGCATCGTACGTTTGGTATCTTGGTTATCTGCAAACACTGGGCCCACCGGTCGAGAGCAATGTGGTACCATTTTCACCCCCACACCCTTTTAATCTGCAGAGCTGTGAGAATGAAAGCGGAAAAAGATTTTGTTCTATAACTGAAATGCTACTTAATTATAGTGTTCTATACTACGTCATAGTGTTCTATGACAGAATTGCGTCTTCTTCTTCTTCGTCAGTATTCTTTCTCAAACTTCATCAGATCAGCAGGATGTATTCCGAAGAACAGAGTGCGCTGTGTACTTACCGCCTATGGGCGCACACTTATTGCTTAAGAAGAGACTTACCGCCTATGGGCGCACACTTATTGCTTAAGAAGAGACTTACCGCCTATGGGCGCACACTTATTGCTTAAGAAGAGACTTACCGCCTATGGGTGCACACTTATTGCTTAAGAAGAGACTTACCGCCTATGGGCGCACACTTATTGCTTAAGAAGAGACTTACCGCCTATGGGTGCACACTTATTGCTTAAGAAGAGACTTACCGCCTATGGGTGCACACTTATTGCTTAAGAAGAGACTTACCGCCTACGGATGCACACTTATTGCTTAAGAAGAGACTTATCGCCTACGGGTGCACACTTATTGCGTAAGAATAGACTTACCGCCTACGGGTGCACACTTATTGCTTAAGAAGAGACTTACCGCCTACGGGTGCACACTTATTGCTTAAGAAGAGACTTACCGCCTACGGGTGCACACCATTTTCAGTGTTGATGATCTGATAATTAATAATGACTAATGATTTTTTCCTAAATAACGTTTGACACATTTTGCAAGAGACGGTGTGTAAAATTCATGTTCTCAACTTGTGTCATAATGGTGGAAAGGAGGGGATTGAATAGATCCGTCTAGTACTACCACAGGAAGGTAACTATTCTAATGATATTTGTCGAACATGTAACCTTCTTCTTTAGCGTTCATTCTAAAACGCCCGCTGGATCTTTCTTGTAGCAGATCAATGTTTCTACTAAATTTCCAGCAGGATGTGGTCCAGAAAATGGAAATGCGTCGTGACGCGGTTTTATTTGCATTAATGTCCCGACACATCCGTCATCGGCGGTGAAATGGAAATGAATATGCTAGCAAAAGACAGAGCAATACAGGAACAATAGGACCCCAAAAAAATATATTTCATGTATATTGTATGCTCATGGTAGTCGCTGATGGACATCGGAACTAAACTGGGATGATAATAAGAAATGTGGAGCATGATGAACTCAATTGTTAGCAAGAGGTCGTCACGGTTGCCCCGCAGATTCATTGCCAGATCTGTCTCTTGGTGCAATATTTGAGCTCTCAATTCTCCAAAAACCGGACATGTCCGCAAAATATGATTAAGGAGTCTGGAGTGCCTTTTAACATGGACAATTTGAACAACCCTTACGTTATGGAAATGTCCCTGTAACCTACATTGTTCGCATTCTAAATATGGTAGTTTGCTGTGAATAGTTCAGCTTTAGGATAGGACCTTGTATAAGATTGCTGTCTGTTCTCTGACTCTGTGTACGTTTGTATGTTTGTTTTTATATGTATGTACGATTGAAACAAAAACTCTTCTCAAACGAAAATTAGAAAAAAATAGATTGAAGTCGAAGCTCATAGTGGACCACAAGCTTTGGCTTAGCGCATTGATATCTCCAATATGGACTACTGTCTGTTAAAACTAAAAATATTTACGCTAGTTATTTAATTTTTGGCTAAACGTGTTGGCAACACTGACATTGTTATTGAATGTGTAGTATTACGTCACTTGTCACTCAACTGCCGCCTTCATCATGTCCTTCAACAATTGAGAACTATATCTCAATGGTCAAAATACCTATAATGTGTGTCTCCCCACTCTCAAGAAAGATTATATTTGGTTAACAACCATCTATTTTCCAAAGGCATATTATTTCTCATCGATCTCCTCGATTTCAATTAGTTTCGGTGAATTGTCAAAGAATTACCGACAGATTTATATATATATAAGTTAGTTTGTTCCTTTCGTTCCGCAGGCAGCACACAGGGCAGAGGTTTTGATTCTCCATGTGTTGCGGTCCACTGCCTGCAGTTTTAATTCTTGTATGGTTTTGCAGCCTGTTATCTCCCCTTCTTTAAGTATGGTGTTTCTAGGCTTGCTTTAAGATTTCCTCGTTTTCTTTTTTCCCTCAGGTGTCCACATAAGGACTTGTTAGTTTATTCTGTTTTAATCTAGACTTAAAACGTGACTCAGGTATTTCTATCTGCGTTTTCTTATGACGTTTGAAAAATATTTTTGGTGCCGTTGAACGGACTTGTTCAATTCCCGTTAGTTTCAAGAATTTTTAAATTATCCTCTGGCTTCCTACTTAAATTTCTCAAATTTTGTTTCTTAAATAATTATTTTTTGACGAAATCGCTCCATTTTATGTTCATTAGTTTCCCGAGACATTTGTTTTCCAAGTTGTTTAATATTTGGTCTGTTGCTTGAGTTGATTTCCAGCTTTAGCTTCCATACGTTAATACTGAGACAATACATGAGTCGAAAAGCTTTAAGTTGCTGTCTCTTACTAGATCTTTTGATTTCTAGATACTAGTTAGTTTAGTTAATATATATATATATATATATATATATATATATATGCCTTAAAGCTTATAAAATGATAGACATAGAGACAAGCGCACAGGCATGCATACCAGTACACATAGGCAGACGTAGTTTTAGAGAAAGGTACAAGGCAGTAATTACGTTTTCAGTAAGGGGATGCCATAGGTTATATTCGTGGTTACAGAGATATAAAATGTCATTAGCCCCTGTTGAGTATAACTCCCTTTTTTATGAGAAATTTAATGACCTTTTGTTAAAAATCATTATACAAGTAAATTTAAGTAGGAAGCCAGAGGATAATTTAAAAATTCTTGAGACTAACGGGAATTGAACAAGTCCGTTCAACGGCACCAAACGTTTTGGTACCGTTGAACAGTCCATTCAATTCCCGTTAGTCTCAAGAATTTACAAATCATTACAAGATATTATTTATTTTACGTTATTTTACACATATTTTAGCGGGATTCATAGTACTTAAGGTCGTGTTTCTATATCATAAAAAAAGAGGTTTGGGGCACCCTTAGCTACCTTCTACCACTACGGTTTTGGTACATACGCATGTGGACGAGCATAATACGCACACACACGCGTGCAGACATCAGGTACACTTGTAAACTACATGTACGCAAACACGCATCCACGAAACCACCAGAATTAATGAGTAAACTACCGTGTGCCTTGTGAGTTACGTCTGAGTGCTTTACTTCACGTTGACGTCAGCGTTTTAATTGCCTTTAGTATCTGTCGTGATCGTCACTTTATTACGTTAACAACCGTTTAAATTTACAACTTAATTATGAACAGTGAAACAGATACTAGCCAGGTATCACCAGGTGGGAACGGTCAGTCAGTTAGTGTCAATTAGTCAATTAGTCGTTACATCATGTTCTTGACACTCTGGGGAGGTGTCAGTCGTTATATATAATCTTGACACTCTGGGGAGGTGTCAGTTAGTCGTTAGATATAATCTTGACACTCTGGGGAGGTGTCTGTCAGTTAGTCGTTATATATAATCTTGACACTGGGGAGGTGTTACAGTCAGTTAGTCGTTATATATAATCATGACATTCTGGGAAGGTGTCAGTCAGTTAGTCGTTATATATAATCTTGACACTCTTGGAAGGTGTCAGCCATTCAATCGTTATATATAAACTTGACACTCTGGGGAGATGTCACAGTCAGTTAGTCAGTCGTTAGATATAATCTTGACACTCTGGGGAGGTATCAGTCAGTTAGTCGTTAGATATAATCTTGACACTCTGGGGAGCTGTCAGTTAGTCGTTAGATCATGACCCTTGACACTCTGAGAAGGTCATCTAGATACTCTGGGAGGGTCCTCTTGATAATCAGGGAGGGTCATTGTGAGAATCTGAGAAGAGCTTTCAAATACAGCAACATTATCAAGAAAACCAGACTTAATGTGTAGACAAGGTAAACTGTAGACGAGGTGAAGAATAACATATATGTTCAACAACTTTCAGAAGCTTTGATGATCTGTAAAGAAAGTTAAGGATTTGTTTTGAGGAGATACCTGGGGTGGGGCCACAGAAAAAATAATAATAGGGGCCACGAGAGAAATAGGTTGAGAACTAACATGTTCGAAATATCAAAAAAGTGCATTACGTATTGAAAACGTCGAAGTCGGATGTGTCTAGTCATATGCGAAACATAATACGGTAACAGAACATATTTACGTTATCTGGAGTATATTCTGCTGGAAATATAGTAGGACGGACTATTGTCCTGATACAAGAGATTAGCTGGGATTTTGAGAACGAACGCAAAAAAACAAAATTTGCTGAAGTCAGGGCCGAAAGGTGCAGATAACGCAGCACACGACGTAATCTATGACATAACGTCTTCCTTTCATCTTACTCTTCCTCTATGTTCGTTCTCAAACTCCTGCTATTAATAGGATGTAGAACATAATGTGTTATGTCATGGTTTGCAGCTTTGCTGCAATATCAGCGCCTGTCGGGCCTACACATCTGACTTCAGCATGGTTTCGGGTTACTTTGATCCATATGGGATGGAACAGCTAATAACCTTCTTAATCGCCTCTTGACATGCATGGAAGGTAAATAGTGGGGCTATTCTTTGCTCCCTTTACGGTCGTCTGCAACACGGGAGGTGCTCCGTTCTCCGGACTTCTTATAGCAGGACATTCTCAAACTCCCGCTTGATCTCTCTTGTAGCAGGACATTCCCAAACTTCCGTGGGATCTCTCTTGTAGCAGGACATTCTCACACTCCCGCTGGATCTCTCTTGTAGCAGAACGATGTTATTACTACCTTTCCAGCAGGATGCAGCCAAGATAAAGGAAATGCGTTCTGTCGCTGTTTATTTACGCAAATGGCTCGACACATACGTCTTCGGCGGAGTTATGGTTTTTCCAGAGAGGACGCACTTTCTCACCCCACCCGTTGTTATTCCCAGTTATGTCATTCTTTGTATGCTGTGTATTATTTCCGGGTTACAGCCTGCTACCTGCAGGAGGGTGAGATCAAACGCAAATGAGGAAGTATTAACTTTTATAGGAAAGGAAAGTTAACCCATAACATTTATTAACACCGTAGGAGTGTAAGATGTTAGCGATCTCACATTTCAGTGGCTCTGCTATATGAGGGCGGTAGCCATCTCCTCTCCCTGGCAGTCTTAACTTCACTGATTAAGATTAGTACGTCGTCTGCTTTATTTTCGTCAACTTCTGCTGATTAGTTGTATGTTGTCCACAGAATGAAATACGTTGTATTATGGTTTACAGCATGGCCGATTCACGCCGTTCTATGACCTTTGAAATCCCGGGTTCAATTCAGGTAGGGACAGGATTTTTTCTTTCGGAGGTACAATAAAAATCCGTCCTGTACATGTCTCGTCTGCTATGGCAAAGTAGCCTTTATTTCTACAGCCCATAGAAAGCATTTCTGCACTCCTTCACGGGAAATATTCAGTAACGAACGTTTTTTTAAATGGTTTACAGCCTGACTACCTAATCTGCCTCTTTCGGTCTGACACATCCTGACATCATTATTGCTTCTGTGCAAGTTTGACCTATGGGATGAGACAGCCAACTCCACCAACAAACCTTCTTAGTCGCCTTATACCACATGCATGACAGATAACAGAGTTACTAAACTTTGTTCCTCTTGCGGACCCCTCCAGAACACATCCGGTCTCATTACCTTTCTGTTTGTCTGTTTTCCAGTCTCTCTATCTGCCTGCCCCTTTGTCTGTTATAAAAAGTAGGGGGGATAGTACACACCCCTGGCGAACTCCTGATTGAATTTGGAACTTATTGGACTCTCCCGCAGTTGTTCTTACTTCACATTGCCTATTAGCATAAATACCCTTGCATCTATTGATTAAATGTTCTGGTACTCCGTATATTGTTAGCGTTTTTCCATAATTGTTGCCTGTCTGTCGAAAGCCTTTTCTTGGTCGACGAATGCAATGTATAATTATTTGTTGTTTTCTGTCGCTCTTTCGGTTAGCTGTCTAAGTGTAAATATACCATCAGTACAGCTTTAACATGAAACGTTCAAAATGGAAACCCGTCTACATTTAACTTCAAACCAGCTCCTTCTCTTTAATACAAGGACCTTACAACTGGTCACATTCCATTGGCGTGCGACACAAAATACACGCAGGATGACCAAAAAACAAATCGGATTGGTCAAAATGAATGGAAGAGTGTAGTTTTCTTTTCTTTTTTAAATGTTTCTGTCACGCTGTGTATACACTGAAAGACGGTCTTGCTTCAAACGCTATCTCAGAGGTCACATAATCTCACCTGGGATTTCCAAGTGTGACATAATTTTGTGGAACTAGGGCAAACATACAACCAACTCCCTTCCGGTTGGTGAGTGTGGGTGTCTGTGATGATAGGTCCTGTCCTGTCGACAGTAACCTACTAACAAACGGTGTTGTTAAGTGTCACAAAGAAAGGCTAATTTGTAATTTTTGTTGGCTTGCAACAAAGTATACAAAAGTGACCAATAGAAATCTTGCATTAGCCTCTCAGAATGACGTGAATGGGCATATTTGTAAGATGAAATAAAGTTTGATTTTCTTTTCCCAGAGTTATGATAACATTGATACATTTTATTTGATACAAAAGTCCACTTTATGAACAAGATGAAACAAGCGGGAATTGAACCCGCAACCTCTTGAGCATAAATCCAACGACTTCACCACGAAGCGAGACCTCCGAAAGGAGATCGATCATGGCCAAGTGTCTTTCCAGTATACATCGTAAGTTGGGCATGTCTGCAGTTAGTGTTCGGCTGTCATAGAGCTGGTGCCATGGGCACATACGTCTGTTTAGCCCATACTGTGTTTGTGATATTGTTGGGGGGGGGTGACGCTTGTCTATTATAATGTCATACATGTATTAGGAGAGTAATAAGCTGGTCCCGTCTAAAGAACTAATGGTAGGCATCATGTTTACTTGATTTGTATGATAGCATCCCACTTCGTGCTAAATAATTTGAATTTGAAGGTTGCTTCTGTTTTGGCTGCCTCGTAAGTAATTCCTATGCCACTCTTTTTCAATGCACCACCTTCTTCGACAAATTTGTGTTTACATTTTCCGGGATGTTGGTATCCACTGGATAGTCTGAATTCATCAGTGCACATATGCCATTGCTATTCTGTTTGCGTGCGGTTATTACTATGAAGACATCTGAGAGAATGACAATTTTACCTTCAGTCCGAGCCTTGTATCCGATGAGAGAAGTTTGTCTCATGGCTTCTACATCAGTTATTGCGGTATTTTTCAGTAACAATTGATTGTAAGTACTCTCATTGCAGTTTTATCAGTAAAGGTGTGAATCCTCCAACATATCCAGCGGCGTGGGTCGCAGACCCACCAGTGTATGTGTGTGTCCTAAGGGACGGTGGAAAGTTTTGGTTAAAGTACTTGGATGATATTCTTTTCTAAAATTATCTAGCAGGGAACAGATGAGGTTTGAAGAAGAACGTGGGGTCAAAAAAAAGTATGGATTGATAACATTAAAGTCTGGATAAGATTAATATCTTCCACTCTTAAACAAGGAACTAATAACAGACAGATATTCCTAATATTCCTATTGTGATATTCTTAACTAGACAGACATGGTGCGATTTTTGTATTGGGTGTTTCAACATTGTGATATTCCTAAAACACTGAGAAGTTGTTGGTTTGATGACGCTGATATGCTGTCCTTCGTGTTCTATTCCGACACATTTTTTTGTTCAGTCGAATCCCAAGACAAATGATGTGTGTTGCGAACATATCTGGTTACTTATAGTCATGAGAAGAACCGCATGTATATATATATATTGGTCTGGGGGTAATCTCAAGCCTGACATTTCTAATCATTATTGCACCATCAGCTGCAAACTTAGTTTTCTTCAGAATTCATTCTCAACTTTCACTGGATCTCGCTTGTAGCAGGACAATGTTTCTACTAGATCTCTCTTGTAGCAGGACAATGTTCCTACTAGATCTCTCTTGTAGCAGGACAATGTTCCTACTAGATCTCTCTTGTAGCAGGACTATGTTCCTACTAGATCTCTCGTGTAGCAGGACAATGTTCCTACTAGTTCTCTCTTGTAGCAGGACTATGTTCCTACTAGATCTCTCTTGTAGCAGGACTATGTTCCTACTAGATCTCTCTTGTAGCAGGACAATGTTCCTACTAGATCTCTCTTGTAGCAGGACAATGTTCCTACTAGATCTCTCTTGTAGCAGGACAATGTTCCTACTAGATCTCTCTTGTAGCAAGACAATGTTCCTACTAGATCTCTCTTGTAGCAGGACAATGTTCCTACTAGATCTCTCTTGTAGCAGGACTATGTTCCTACTAGATCTCTCTTGTAGCAGGACAATGTTCCTACTAGATCTCTCTTGTAGCAGGACAATGTTCCTACTAGATCTCTCTTGTAGCAAGACAATGTTCGTACTAGTTCTCTCTTGTAGCAGGACTATGTTCCTACTAGATCTCTCTTGTAGCAGGACAATGTTCCTACTAGATCTCTCTTGTAACAGGACAATGTTCCTACTAGATCTCTCTTGTAGCAGGACAATGTTCCAATTAGATCTCTCTTGTAGCAGGACAATGTTCCAATTAGATCTCTCTTGTAGCAGGACAATGTTCCAATTAGATCTCTCTTGTAGCAGGACAATGTCATAACTTCTATGGATATGATTGGGATGTGCAAGTGGTGCTGGAACCGTTTGCGAGCGGGGAAATGGGGCCTGAGAGAAACGAGTTTGAAAGTAGCTATATTTGTTTTCTTATCAGGACATGTGGGTGTTCGAAGCGGTGAAAAAAAGCAGATCAACTGACGCCGTGCGCAATTGTGGCACAGGGCGATGTGGCAGTGGATCGAGCGGATGTTTTGAACTCCATATGACACGAGAGAGATATGACACGAGAGAGTGAGACTAGTACGGATGATGATTTCTTTTCAATGTCCAGGATTAAAGATCAGGGTTTGAAATGCGGTGTTGCTAAAGGTGAACATTTTGAAGGACGCAGAAGAATAGTGGTCAACCAGCAGAGGACCGGTACTGTCAGCAGAAATGTAATGGCGGATACACTTAGGGAGAGATCGGAAAACTATGGACGCATCCAGTTTGCAGTGATGATGATCCGATGACTAACTAATGTTCTCACTAGATCTCTTTTGCAGCAGGACAATGTTCCTACCAGATTTCCAGCAGGATGTAGTCCAGAGAATGGAAACACATTGTGTGTCGCAGTTTTATTTGCATCAATGGTCCGACACATCCATATTCGGTTATGCAAACTTAGTAAATTATACACCTGTGCCTATGTCACTCAGACCCAGCCTGCCATATTCCACAGTGCCACCTTCACGACTGAAGAGAGCTTCACATGTGTGACCTGCGGCGTCATCTCTATGCAGCAAGCGTTGCACCCACCATGACGTACATAGGTGGGACTGTGAAGCTCGCAGACTGATTCTGTAAATATCTGTACATCATCAAAAATCAGACTGGTACCACTGTTGCTAACCACTTCTTCGAAACGGGTCATTCTTCTTCTTCTTCGTCGTACGCCTTGCGGCGGACCCTCTGAAAGCATTCCGCTGACCGTCCTGAGAAGGACGTATGAGGGTGATCTGCGTTGTGTCATGTTTTACAGCAAGCTGCGTTATCTGCGCCTTTCGACCTGACACATCCGTCTTCAGCCAGCATTTTTTTGGGCCGGGTTGGCATTCCCGTATCTTCGATCCCTAGTACTTGGCCAGGCTACAGCAGGATTGCTGCACTCCTGTTTCCAGGCCCACTGCGTGGAAGTGTACTGAGGGTCTTGGCCAGCTGTGGTTCGCTGACCCTGATGCTCGACCAGCTATGGGGCGCCGGCCAGTGCACTCTGGTGTGCATGTCATCTCTGGGCCCTGAATTCGATGCACGAGACAGGATATTCAGGTGAGACCAAGGAGTCGTGCTACTCTGATGGCCAGACCCATCACACCCTTCAGAACCGTTATGTATATCAATTTAGCACGGTTGAACCCTTTGGAATCAAAGCCCGTCAGTAGTGTGGATGATATATTCTGTCCCATTATTTCTCTGTCTTTTTTTATCTATGGCTTTCTCTTATATAAATATAACTCTTCTGGGTTATATCTATATTTAACTTTGCCATGTGAACATCAAAAGTGTCCTTGTTTTTTGCTGAGAATGCATTATAATAAAGGATTTGTGGACGAAACGTCGATTTATGTGTGTTATTATGTGTTGCTAACAGGAAAGCATGCAGTAATGGAAGTTTTATTATGTGTGTTTCCAGTTATTAAAACTTCAATACCCTGTTCTACATTTAGCCTGATATGAACTGTTTTTCCTTTGTCAGGTACAATGAAGTGAATCTGTACACAATATGAACCTTTGAAGTAGTCAGCCGTGACCATCAACTTTTCTATAAGACCTCTGATCATAAAGTAAACATGACCTGAAAGGCTGATTTGTAAATATTTTAGTGAATTTCGTTTGTCGACCTTGTATTTTTTTTGCACGGGCTCCAAGTATATAAATAGTGACCAACGAAAACACAACAATAATCAAAAACATCACGATTGAAGTCTTGCTTACTTTCTGTTCAGAGGTCTATACCGAACCCAGTTTGAATCAACTTTAGAAGGAAACTATTTTTCAACTCCGCCAGCGTTGCTAGAAAAACTTAAATCCTTGAGTTTGTAACAAATTTAACTTACGACTCATATAATGTTTAAGGATGAGTAATGAGATACTGAGTAGACTAATCCACATACTATGTGGATAATCCAGTGTGGAATATGGTTGGATTAAGTGCCTCCTTAATGGTAAATTGAGATAAGCAAGCTCTTTAGAAACGGAAAGTGATTCGGTCGTCTCGGAGACCGAGTGGCTTTGATACACAGATCAGAATACAATATAAAATGTAAACGAATAAAACATGCATCAGCTGCGAGACGATTCTGTGTCACACAAACGGACCGGGATAGAATAACGTCTGCCACCTTATGATAAAAACAATACTCTGTGGTAGGGTGAGTCGTTCAGGTATACAGTCCTTTGCTCTCATCTATAACGTGTCATAAACATCACCACAAGATGACTATCAAATTATGAACAGACAACATGCAATTCTACATCACGGAATCGGGCAAAACCGAATCTACGGTCACTTGTACGCAAATCTTTGCATTGGCAGCACATGCAATGATACATGTGATCAGGCGTCACAAACAGCAGAATACAAACTACGACAATGTCCCGAGTATTCTTCTTCTGCGTTCGTTCTCAAACTCCTGCAGATTAACATGATGTAGTTCGGAGAACGGAATGCGTTGTGTCATGGTTTACAGCATTGCTGCGATATCTGCGCCTTTCGGCCTGACACATCCGACTTCAGCATGGCTTTGGGTCACTGACCCTATATGGGATGGAACAGCCAACTCCATCCCATAACCTCCTTAGTCGCCTTTTACGACATGCGTGGAAGGTAAACGGTGTTGCTATTCTTTACTCCCCTTTCGGGCCCCGGTAACACACGGACGATGTCCCGAGTATGAGAAGGTGAGACAAACATGCTGGCACATAGAAGCAACACTAGATTGAAAGCTCTATGGACCGTGTATGATCTGCCAAACTCGGCGATGTTTGCTTTGGAGAAACAATTACAGATATAGACATATTTTAAGGAACGAAGGAAAGTGATTCTTCTAAAGTGATTCAGCTTCACTTTCCCGTCATTTTCATTGGCTCTTGAAAACTAGTATATATAAAGTGACCAATGAAAATTACGGGAAAAGTCCAATTGTCGCGCTGTAGAAAGATAATTCCCAATGAGACAGTGTTAGTTATTCAGGGACTTCAGTGCTGTATCGATGGTGATGTTCCTCCTTCGCAAGCGAAGATGAGCATGGCATGAAAAACAATAACTGCGATGAACAAAATAAATAATGATAATAAATTGGTTATTGTCTAATTTGTTTTGGGAGTTCGTAGATGTCCGATAAGTCCGATTTGTGCACGGAAAATTGTATTGCAGTGCATGCAGGAGTGCTGAAGGTTTGGGGTAGGAGAATTGTCGGATTTGTCCTCCCGCTTCTTGCGCTTGTAGATCACCAGCAGTGTTCTTTATTTTTCTAATTTTATTATGCCAGCAGTGATCTGGGTGTGCCATGCTAAGCGATTGAGTGATGTAGTCTCCCTGGAGCTAGGAATGATGCTGCAGTGTTTGAGATAGTTTTTTAGGTGATCATTGAAGCGCTTTTTCCGCCCTCCGCTTGAACGTTTACCTTCGCACAGCTTCCCATAGAATAATCTCTTTGGAAGGCGCTTGTCTGGCATACGGACGATGTGGCCAGTCCAGCAGAGTTGAGACCTTGTCAGCAGGACATGGATGCTTTGCATACGGGACTTCTGAAGGTTTTCCGTTTCTGGTACTCGATTCTGCCAACGTACTCCCATGAGGTTTCGTAGGCATCGAAGGTGAAAAGAGTTGAATCTGTCGAGCGTGTCTCGCACAGATAGTCCAGCAAGACGCAGCATCATAAAGCAATGTTGGTAGTTCCACTGCGCGGTACACGTCCAACTTAGTTGTCAAATTGAGTCCACGCCTGATCCAGAAAATTATTGTATTCACGATTACTAGACAAAGAACAAAACAAGAGACTAAATATCTTCTTCTTCTGCGTTCGTTCTCAAACTCCTGTACATTAGCAGAATGTAGTCCGGATAACAGAACGCGCTGTGTCATGGTTTATAGTTTGGATTGCGGTATCTTTTTCTATCGGCCTGACACATTCAACTTTAGCATGGCTCCTGGGTCGCTTTAATCCCTTATGTGATTATGTACCCAACCCCATTCCTAAAACATCTTTAGTCGCCTTTTATAACATGCATGGTAGATTATAGTGACTTATTATTTGCTTCCCCTTCAGACCCCAGTAATACATAGCGTAAGTCATGTCGGAGTGCAAAAATGGCAGAACACGCATTGTAAATATATACGTATACTCACTCTGTAAATACATAGATATACTCACTCTGTAAATACATACACATACTCTGTAAATACATACACATACTCACTCTGTAAATACATACATATACTCACTCTGTAAATACATACATATACTCACTCTGTAAATACATACACATACTCACTCTGTAAATACATACACATACTCACTCTGTAAATACATACATATACTCACACTGAGTAAGGGGAATCTTCTCCACGTATACCGCTCAGAGTTGGAGCCTTCTGGATGTTTCTTAAAGATGTATGGAGAATTAGATATTTTGAATAGAGGAACAAGCAGGGATTTCTACTTCTTCTGTGTTCGTTCTCAAACTCCTGCATATTAGCAGGATGTTATCCGGGGGAACGGAATGCATTGTCATTGTTTTACAGCTTAGTCGCGATATCTGTGCACTTTAGCCAGACACATCCGACTTCAGCGTGGTTTTTTAAATCACTGTGACCCTCTTTCGGATGGGACAACCAATTCCACTCGATAAACATTAAGTACTGATTGGTTCGGTTCGTTGATGTTGTAATAGTCCTTGTCTGGATTGGTCCGTTCTTAGTGACTTGAGTACACAGGTTGAATGTCTTGACGAGATCACATCTTTTTTTGGGGATGTGGTTGGTCAAGTACGGAAAACCTGTTCACTTGAGTTGCAAAGCTGTTCGGTGCCGCTAGAACAGACCTGGTTCAGCTGTAAGAATTATTTTCATTTATCCTCATGCTTCCTCCTTGAATTTACTCGTACAAAAATATTATTTAAAGCAACATTGTTCTGTCTCTATTCCATTTATGTTTACAAGACGGTCTTTAGGTCCTTGTAGTACGAATATGTCTATGTTTCGCAACCGTAGGTCGCCCCTGGGAACACACATCTACGTAACAAGCATACATTAGTTTCGGTGTTTGTATAGTGCCACAGTTTTTTCAGTTGTTGTAATTTAAACATCGCTATTGCTGGTCTTTTCTTGATGTCGACTTCAGTCTCCTGCACTGTTTATATTAGCTCCCAAATATTCGAAATTTGTCACTTCTTCGAAAACACTTTTATCAATATTAGTTCTAAGTCTAGTTGTCACTTAGTCTGTTCGAAAGAGCCAGGGTCCAACTCTTCTGTTGAGTTCTTCCCCTTAAGGAACCAGGCTCACGGATGAGAAACGGTTCAGTACCCAATGGGCACAGGCACAGCACGTCCAATTACACGAGGCAAGTTCATAGACAGTGGAACACCTCGTTCGAGTCAGAAGATAGCAAAAAATCGTCTGGGCGAAGAGTCTCCACTACGCGTGCCTGGAGACAGGCATAGAGGCTGTCACAGGCTAAGGGTAGCCCACCCGAATTGTCAAGGCCTGCCGAAATCGAATGTGCTAGGCCTACAAGGCGCATAACGGTGGCACAACGTAATCCCGCTCCCGGCGGAAATCGCACGGATATCCGTGATGGTTACAATGGAGCGAACGAAAAACAAACAAACAAACAAACAAACTTAGTCTGTTGTCATTAATCTGGTCTTTTTTTCATATTTAGAAACATGTTATATTGTTGACTAAAACTAATTGTTGATTTTATTATGTGCATTACATCTTTCTCATTAGCTGTTAATAGAACTGTGTCGTTTGGCATATCTAATTTCTCGGATCTCTAGACTTCCGCTGTTTATGCGCGAGTAGAAGACATGTTCTTTGAATTATTTCGGCTTTCATTCGTTCCTTTTCATGAATGACTATTCCCGTGTTTTCCGTTGGTCAATATTTATATACTTGGAATCGCATGCCAGAAATAGTCAAGACCTATCCAAGTATATAAATAGTAATCAATGGAAAGTCTGACAATAATCAAAAACGTACTGAATGAAAGCCCATTTGTTTTTTTTTGCAGTTAGGAGGTCTTATAGTACCGTGATGTTCACGGTTTATGGGTCTGAAACTTGCTTCATTATTTCGTGTTTTACATTTCTCATTGAAGGGGAAGTGAGTGTTGGAAATCGCTGGAAAAACCCAGAGTGACAGTTGAGACTATTACCTGGAAAAAAACGTATTTTAGTTAATATTTTCATTTCTAAGATTCAAATTCAATTGATATTCAGCGAACGACCTGCTGGTAGAAGAAAAGAAAATACACAGTCAACGTTACCACTGCTTGGCTTTTTCCCAATATGTAGATTTTTTTGTGTCTTCGGAACTGGGAACTTGTTGACTGAGAACTTAAAAATGTTGAGTGGTAACACAATCTTCTGGCCTTAATAAGAGATAGCAAGTAGCCTTCATCTTCTTCCTCGTTAGTTACCACCTGCACATTAACAGGATTTAAACACATAATCAAGAGAGTGGAACGCTTAGATCCCTGGTTTACTGCTACCTGCCATATTCATTGCAAGTACCCAATAAATCAATCAGATTAGATCAAAATTGGGTGCACAAGGAACTTTCATGCGATCCCAGAGGTAGTGGATAGCCAAGATCCCAAAAGTACCTCCTCATTGTGCACACTAAAAACAGAAATATAGATGCTCGTGATGTGTTCCTGGCCAACACTTTTGGGGATCGTGTCCGAGAATGAGTGGCAGCAGGTGCGATGTTAATTTACCCGCAAAAAGACAGGTAATATCATCGACACCTCAGCGCCAACACATACAGCGCTACTCAGTGATGCAAGACAGTCCAGCTGAAGTATTGGAGGGGTGGTCGATGCAAGTGTCTCGAAATTGGTAGATGTCATGACGAATATTGAGAGTCATGCGCTAGTCTCCGTAAGGATAACATATTGAGAGTCATGCGCTAGTCTCCGTAAGGATAACATATTGAGTACAATGAGAGGACAGAACATCGTCAGACTGCAGCGTCACGCGCAAATAGAATGGGAAAACATTACATGAAATTCATAAAATTGTGTTCGGCTCGAGAACAAGGATTTAGTCTCCGGTGCTCATTATGTGTAGAAACTCTTGTCTTTGAAGAGGGGTTTGCGATGTTGGTCATGAAACCTCGGCTAAGAGGTCGAACAAACTAGGATCGAACTCTAACGTCGAAGTTTTCTTATACGGTAATCATGCTCGCGTCGAGTAAAACTCAGTGCCCGATGGGCACAGGCACAACTCGTCTAATTACACGAGATGATTTCACTGGCAGTAGAACACCTCGTGCGAGACAGAAGTAGTTGATCCAAGTCTCAAATCCTGATTATCGCATCCTAGGAGAATGCCACCCACGGACATGTTTTGGCCTGAAAAGTCCAAGGCACAGTGGACAATAAACTGTCACAGCGTAGTGTCGATACACATTCGCCGTCTAGCGACAGATATGAAGGTGGTCACAGGCTAGGGAATCTCACCTGAATTTTGAGTCTGTGGTCTCACCAATGTCCCACTAGACAAACCACTCATACAAACCTTAGTAGATGATAGACATGCCGTTATATTGAGCTTATATTCTTATAGAAGCTTCAGGCACGTCATTTATACAATTATCCTTCTCATGCTTTTATTTTGTTGGTGCAATGTGCTTTATGCGTTGTTATTTTTATATATGTATGCACCCTCTGTGGTTGGGAGGAAGCCAGAGATATACTGCACAGCTCTAGGGAGGAGAAAACTGACAGCAATGTTTTTCCTATGGCTGAGGCCCATCATAGAGGCACAGTCACTGAGGACCCACGTTGGGCGCAGGCCCCACGTTGGGAAACACTCTATAGAGAGTCAAAGAGATCCAGAAGCCGTGCTAAAGTCTTAGGTGTCAGACCGAAATCCGCAGATATTGTAGCCCGACTGTAAACCATGACACAACGCATTCTGTTCTCCGGACTTCATCCTGCTAACCTGCACAAAAGTAGACGGAACTAAATGTATTGCTATAATCGTTTTTGTCTGACTGAGTAGACGCATGTATCACAGCCAGGATTCTTCTTCTTCTTCTTCTTCAGCGTTCATTCTCAAACTCCCAATTGATCTCTCTTATAGCAGGACCATGGTCCTATTAGATTTCCGGCAGGATGTAGTCCAGAGAATGGGAATGCGTTGTGTCGCCGTTCAAACCATGGCACATAACATTTCATTCTCTAGACTGCATCCTGATAACCAGGAGTAGTTTGAGAACGGAGACAAAAGAAGCATCTCCCCAGAGGTATACTCGTTAAGTGTTATAATTGCTACGTGTTATACTTGATAAGTGTTATACTTGCTAAGTGCTATTACATGGTCATCTAATTATACAAAAGGTTAAGAAACGGGCTAGTAAAACGTCACAGAAAGAGTCAGTTACTACCAAAAATAGTCGGAATTTCACGAATAATTATATTTGCCAAGTTCTTTTCCAGAATAGTGAAGGGTGCTGATCTCACACACCGTAACTGTTCTTGATGGATTTGATGGATCATTCGACATTTTGTGTGTACTTTGTATCGCTAGCCACAGAAAAGCACGTACAAGTCGGATCATATAAAGATAAGCGGCGCTGCATGAGATCCGTGTGACAAACTATCCTGGAAAAGGCAGGACGTAAATAAGGGTGGAGGGGGGGGGTTGAGTATTAGAGGTGTTAAAGAGCCCCACCCCCCTCTTTTCTAGAAAATCTGAGCATGACCTATAGTACCATGAACTTAGCTAAAAGTTCGGCGAAAACCCCACCCTTATCGATTTTCACAAAAAGGTCTTACAATTTTCATTAGAGACACTTGAACAGGAAAAAGGACGAATGGCCTTTTAAAGGTAAAACCCTCTCCTTAAGGTAATCATATCTAACGGACCTGGGAGAAGTACTTGCTTTCTATCTTACGCTTACTGGTGAGAATTGGGTCAACACTAGGGATCCCGAAGGAAATACCCCTTAAACGAGATGAGTTTCTTCACCTTTATCAAGATGTCTGTGGTTATACCATGTGATCTTCACGCGCGATACATATAGTCTTCATATGTATTCTTCAGTGTCAAGGTTCAAGGTTACCAGTTGGATTATATGACAGATCCGTGTGAGTGGCTCTGGGATTATGCTATCAAAGTCTCAACTCTCATTACGATTATCATGACAGCACTCGTCACCACGGTAACGTGATATCATTATCATGTTGTCTTATCATCAGACATAATAGATACATTCTTCATCTTTTCTCCACTGAGTATTTAATCTCATGTGAAATTCTTTATAACTGCCCTGCATTTCTCGTGTGAGAATCCACGAATCTCTAGACACAAGGGACATGTAACGGGGTTTGACTGCCACAAGTAATATCTATATGACAATGCGAAATTAGGAAGTTAGAGAAAATGTGTGGGCTAAATTGGGAATAATCTATTCAAAGTGACGTATTTGGCTATGCTAGTGATTTTCAATGGCTGTCCACAAAAAGTAGACATATGGACCAATGAAAAATCACGGGAAAAGGCAAATGCGTCATATTAGAGGGGGTTTTTTGATGAGCCAAAAGGAGTGTTTAATTGACGAAAATGTTGCATTTTAACATTTTGCATTCAGATGAAAGATCTTTGCAAAAAAAAACCCTGCTATTTCGAGAACTCGTTAAAACTCTTGGCCTCGATGGGGACTCTCATACTTCAATATATACACAAATTCATGGAAGAGTCTTGCACAAGAAACAAAGAATCAAACTTTATTGAGTCATATGATGGATGATGATTCGAATTCGAGCTCCGATAAACCTGTTGTAAATGAAACCTGTCATTTCTTACAACATTTGTGACAGTGTTGATATTTTGTGTGATCATTTAGCGATCAAATCAACGATAGGATGGCCCTAAACAATATCTGATCCACAGGAGCTTCTCTGCAAAACGAGTCATGGGGAACCAAATATGACCTAAAACAAACTGCTCTATACAATATATATATATCACAAAAGTGTGGCAGCATAGACGCATCATCAGTTGTTGTGTAATGGCATAGACGCGTCATCAGTTGTTGTGTTGTAGCATAGACGCGTCATCAGTTGCTGTGAAGTAGCATAAACGCGCTATCATTTGTTCTATCAGGAACCTTAAATGACGAAAAACAAATGTGATCACAATAATGATGAAATAATCGCTTTAACTGTGACATGAAGCCCTTGGCAGCTCCTAGCGTTTCCGACAAAAGTACATATTCTTTACGGTTGTGTATTTAAGGTCTGGCACTAATTTCATGTTCATCTCCTATATGATTTGATATCTCAAAGACACTGTTGTTTAAGATGGGTTTATGTATATATTCAAAACTGTTCTGAGTATGACACGCCGAGGCAGACATAGTGGCCAGAGGAAACAACACTGGAATCAAAGTTTTATGGGCCACTGTATGAACTACAAAAGACAGTGAGTTTTATTCAGTTATTAATATTCTTCTATAAAAAGACATTTCTGATACCTCTATATAATGTGTCGCTATTTTGTTGTTTGACGAAGATTGATTTTTCATAAATCATAATTAGTTGTATATAACTTCTAAGAACTGTGTTTTTCTCTCCTCAAATGACAAGTATACATTATATAGAATGTCCTTCATCTTGCGAAATGTTGCATTTGCCTGGACAATTCAAAATTTGACTTCTTTAATACATCTTCCATCTGAGGTTCGTAAAATACCAAAATATTAGAATATTTTGACTTGTTTCAGACTGATCCTATCTATTTTGATATTGCATTCTGAAGGACATTTGATCTTTATTATTACCAATACTTCAGTTGTTTTCTGCTATTCAGACTAAGTCCTCTTCTTAAAATTTTTGTAAAAATATTTGTCATTTCTTGTAACTGTTTAATTTTCGGTTATCAGACCTGTGATTTGTAAAAGGATCCATTCAAAGGCTAAAACGTTATCAAATCGGAATTTGATTAATGTATTCAAAAGTTGACCCGATAAATCTAAGAATGGGCAACCATGAAAAGGCTCTTTCCTTGGAATAGCAAACATTTAAAACTAAGTGGCGGGGAAACAACTTTCAAGAACTCGAGATAACAGTTATCTGGTGGACTTTTCAGCAAAGTGGACTGTAATCTCAAGTGGACGAAGTGTAAGAGACAAAAATGGTTTAGGTTTTATTTGATGGATCAATTGAGATGTCTCACATTGTGGTCTTGTAGTTAGTGGGTCGTGTATTGTTGTAGCGTATCAATGGAGTTATCATTCTATTGTACTTCTTTGCCGTCACAAATCAATGTAATTTAAATCATGTTCTTGCTGATTTGTTTTAACTTCGGTCTGGTGTTGCTGGGGCATGAGAGAGGAGCAAAGAAAAACATGCACTGTTTACCTATCATGCATGTTGTAAGAGGCGACGAAGAAGGTTTTGGGGAAGAAATGGCTGTCCCATCCGATAGAGAAGTTATGTTGAAGTCTGATGTGTCAGAACGATCGGCGCAGATAGGCTGTGTTACCTGCACATGATGTTTGAGTAAAGAGTGGCGGCGCTGTTACCTGCCATGCATGTCACGAAAGGCGACTAATGAAGTTTTGGAGTGTAATGGCTGTCCTATCACTCAGAGTGTCAAAGTGCCACGGAAGACATGCTGAAATCAAATGTGTCAGACAGAAATGCGCAGATATCTTAGCTAAGCTGTAAACTATGGCATAACACATTCCGTTCTCCCAACTACATCCTACTAATATGCAGGAGTTTGAGAACGAACGGAGAAGATATGTCCCCCCCCCCCTTCAATTTTTTGAATAGTCTTCTGTTGTGCCAATTTATGTTTATCCTAATATGTAATTGGTCATTCTAATGTTATTAAATATCGAGTCCAATTGAAAGATTCGTTTTATATTATACGTTTATAAATGATAAAGACCGCGTGATCGAAACGTCAATTCTTTTGGGAATTGTTTACTATATTTCATCTCGTGATTAAATATATTTTGTGAGTTGTAAAACATTTAACGACGTATTCTCTGTTCTTAATAGTAATTTGTCCAGCTCTCTGTCCGAGTGGTACAGAACATGTATCTGATGTATAATGTACCAGATTCAAATCCCGCCTCGATGTATATCCGGATCCTTCAGAAAGCAATGGCATTGCCATCCAAATGCGATCAAAAATATCTAGAATGTCCGGTGAATTAATATATTCTGACAGACATGCGCAGTAGATATCGCATACAGATATCGTAAACTATGTCACAGCGAATTCCATTCTCCGGACTACATCCTGGTAATCTTCAGGAGTTTGTGAATGAACAAAGAAGAAAAATACGTTTCACTGACGTATGGTATGCGACAGTCAAGTCCGCCTGACACCTCCTCAGTCGTCTCTTATAACATTCGTGGCAGATTGCTATTACAACCTCACGTTCTGGATCACGAGAACACAGTTTTAATAAATATTTGTAGGCAATTGTGAAGAGCAAACATAAAGAAGAAGAAAAAAAAAGATAATGTATCACTGACTGTGATACTGTCCTTAAAACAAAAAGAAAATAATTAAAAAAAAAACACCATGGCTATTCATTTGATCACAAATTATTGACGAAATGAGAAAATATAGTAAACAAATCTAAACACACAGAAAAATGATAATTTCTGGTGCCATTAAATCGCAGACGGTCCAGATAATTCTTGATTCCGTGAGATTTCCTATAATTATTGGTAGCATAGTGTCTAATTAAAGGGACTTAATTTGTTCCATTTCGTCCACAATAATTAAGTTTCGTTTGTCCAGTACCGTTTTATCGCCCCTGTGATCAACTCGAATATTCTCATTCACGCAGCTGTCAACTTTAGCTTGGCTTGTTCCTGTGGATTGTCCATCGAAAGTGGAAAGGAGTACTCGTAATTAAGCTGCTGGCTAGTCTGTGACCTGTTTCATTTAGTAAGGGTACTCCTCTCAAACGGAGGATTGTTAGTAGAGATATAATTGAATGGGCAGTGGATTGTACGGGATACAGAACAATCCGCTTGATGAACCACATAACCAAAACAACAAACAACCCCCCCCCCCAAAAAAAATATATAAAAATTGTAGCTTATCCTATTACGGATGTAGTAATCAAGGCACTATTTTTAGTGTTTGGCTGTAGTGATTTTCTAGATAAATAAATGCGTTCACTAGTTTGTATGTGTTTTCCGAACTGTTTTGATGCACAGTTGTCTGAGGCGGGATTTAACCAGATGCCTTGTCGTCGTAGACCCGCTCTGTAAGTAACATATACTACTGAAGATACTATATGTAAGTAACATATACTACTGAAGATACTACATGTAAGTAACATATACTACTGAAGATACTATATGTAAGTAACATATACTACTGAAGATACTATATGTAAGTAACATATACTACTGAAGATACTATATGTAAGTAACATATACTACTGAAGATACTATATGTAAGTAACATATACTACTGAAGATAATACATGAAAGAATTGAAAACAAGATAGACATTGACGTCGGTGAAGAGAAATTTAGTTTTAGGAAAAACAAAGGAACCAGATAAGCAGTCTACTGACAGATAAATATATAGAAGTCCAAAAAATATATTTCACGCACAGATAATGCCCATGTGAATCTGGAACCTAAACACTCGAACAAACACTTCAGGACTGCCTAACATACAAGAAGCAGAGACAGTCGGTCTGGCCAAATGATACATAATCGAGACAAAAGCTATGGAACAGCCGCTCTGACCTGGAGAAGACAGGGATCTTCGCTCTGGCTGCAAACCTGACAGTCTAGCACAACAACTGACGCAGGAGAATAAGAAAAACTACATACATTTCGTCCGCGTGTTACCGGGACCCGAAAGGCGAGCACAGAATAATAATACTGTTTACCTTCTATGCACGCGTAAGAGGAGACTAAGGAGATTATGCTGTGGAGTTGAATGCCCATCCCCTATAGGGTAAATCTGACCAAGAAGCTATGCTGAAGTCGGATGTGTCATAGTGAAAGGCTCAAATATCGCAGCCAGATTTAAACCATGACGACGCTTATTCAGTTCTACGGATTACATCCTGGTAACCAGTAGGAGTGTGAGAACGAATGCAGAAGAAGTATATACCTTACATATATATATGAATCAGATCCGCAACTTGAGTCAATACGTTTTCTGTATTCGCCAACACGTTATCTCTTTAGTGCGATTTTCAAGACTTTCAACGTGTTTAGTAATAGTTTACGGCCCAACTGCGATATCTTCGCCTTTCGACCCTGCATATGATATTTAAAGATGATTTCTGGGTACCATTGACACTCTTTGGAACGTGACACACAACTACACTCCAAAACATCCTTAATCCCCTCGTACAGCATGCTGTAAGATTATAACGTTGGTTATGTTTTCTTGATTCTTGATTAGAAAACTGGCCTCACAGCACGTGGGATATTCCCATAAGTGCTCCGCCCTCTGTTCCAGCAGCCATTCGACTCGATGGTGTTTCTAGTCCAATGTCGCCTAAACAGACGTCGACATCAGGGCACAACTCTGGCCCTTGCGACAGTTTTCTTTGTTGTTCCGTCCACCTACGCCGTGCCCGTAACTAGTTCAAGCACAATGTCGGCATGTCGGGACAACATTGTAACTGTTATCGAAGGCTACGACTACGGGATTGTATAGATGACGTGCTATGAAGCTTTTACATGTTTTAGCTATGTTTTACATTAACTAACCTTAACCCTAAATAAATGTATATTTAACTTAATAAATGATAAACATAAACTGGTAAACATAGCCAAGGAAAATAATGAAATATGGGGGCACGGGTTTCAAACTAGAACCGTAAATTGTTTTCTGACAATGAAATTCAAATCTTTTTTGCGGTTTGTATTTGTTTCCCTTTATTTCAAAGGGAGTTAACAATCAACAATTAAATCAGACTGCAAATTGCAATGTGCTACTCTGGCAAATGTCACTGCCATATTTGATACCGATCAAGGTCGGTCGCTGAACTCATTTTGAGGAAATCGTACGTTGTGTGACAGTACAGAGTAGGAATTATTAGTCGGTCAAAAACAGAGGATAAGCAGGGGGAGGAATATGTGAGTTAGAACTAGGAACGATTAGTGATTCTCAAAGCATTAATTGAGCGGCACGTACAGAAATTCCACTGAGGTCGTTTTTAGTCGATTAGCGAAACCGATACCTTCACTACTTCTCGTGGTTGGTTTTGTTACTTAAACTGTTCTTATTATGATGCGACACGATCTTTCAACCGCGGACGCTAGTCCAATTTGGTTATGTCAGAGCTTGTAAGCATACAAAATAATGAACATCGTGATGCAAGTAATTCTGTCGCCACAGCGTCCGACCGAGAATTGCCAATTGGAACCAGTGACCTAACAGTATTATATAACAGTATACTTCTAGATAGATTATATTATTTACAAGTAACATACCAGCATATAACAATATACCTCTAGTAGATTATATTATTTACCAGTAACCTTCCAGCATACAACAGTATACTTCTAGTAGATTATATTATTTACCAGTAACCTTCCAGCATACAACAGTATACTTCTAGTAGATTATATTATTTACCAGTAACCTTCCAGCATACAACAGTATACCTCTAGTAGATTATATTATTTACCAGTAACCTTCCAGCATATATCAGTATACTTCTAGTAGATTATATTATTTACCAGTAACCTTCCAGCATACAACAGTATACTTCTAGTAGATTATATTATTTACCAGTAACCTTCCAGCATACAACAGTATACCTCTAGTAGATTATATTATTTACCAGTAACCTTCCAGCATATATCAGTATACTTCTAGTAGATTATATTATTTACCAGTAACCTTCCAGCATACAACAGTATACTTCTAGTAGATTATATTATTTACCAGTAACCTTCCAGCATACAACAGTATACTTCTAGTAGATTATATTATTTACCAGTAACCTTCCAGCATACAACAGTATACTTCTAGTAGATTATATTATTTACCAGTAACCTACCAGCATACAACAGTATACTTCTAGTAGATTATATTATTTACCAGTAACCTACCAGCATACAACAGTATACTTCTAGTAGATTATATTATTTACCAGTAACCTACCAGCATATAGCAGTATACTTCTAGTAGATTATATTATTTACCAGTAACCTTCCAGCATACAACAGTATACTTCTAGTAGATTATATTATTTACCAGTAACATACCAGCATATAGCAGTATACTTCTAGTAGATGACATTACTACCATATAGTAAGACTTTTCTTCCAGTGAAAATCCCTTCATCAACATCAGGTAACATATCCTGAACAGGATGTAGCAGTCATCACAGACTTTAAAAACTTCTGTCTATCTTGAGCCAGTCTCTCTGCTTCTGTTATTGTCATGTACAGGTGGTCTTTGATGTCTTGCATCCATCTTCTTCTTGATCTGTCTCTTGTTCGTCTCCTTGACATAATCCCCTCCATTATAATTTTCTTTAGGACATCATGGCGTTCGATATGCCAAAAATATTGTAGTTTTCTGAAAAGAACCATGATGTTTAGCCAGTTTTCTTTTACATTAATTTCTCTCAGGATGGCTACATTGATGATATTTTTGGTTCATGGTATTCTGAGGATTTACCTGTAAGATTATGTTTCAAATGTTGTTATTTTATGTTTCACTTTGTTGGTGATTGTCCAGGATTCACACCCATATATTGCCACTGGGAATATGCAAGCTCATAGGAATGTTAGTTTTATTATTTTGCAGCAGCTCAACCATATGTTTTTCATTTATATCAGCTTATTTGACGCGATAGACAACCCGCTTCTGACTTCTTCATAGCAATTCCCATTACTGTTGATAAGAGAATCTAGATATTCAAAACTGGTAACTCTTTGTAATTCGCAGTTTTTGATATTGATTGAGAACTTGCTAGTGGTTTTGTCGATTGTCATAATTTTAGTCTTGTTTCCATTCAGAAATAAATTTTGTTTTTCACAATGTTCTTTAATGGAGTTTATGAGGCGTTGGAGACCTGCTTGACTGCGCGCCAATAATGTTGCATCGTCAGCATATCTTAGTTCTGGTATCTCGTGACCTCCGATGTTGAGTGGATCGAAGTTATTTCTCTGTTGATCATTTCGTACATTCCTCATTATGTTCTCTGCATAAATGTTGAAGAGATATGGTGATATGATACATCCTTGTCTGACTCCTTTTTCCACGCTGAAACAATCAGATGTTTCACTATTACTCTCACGGCTGCTTCCTGGTCTTGATATAATGTTTTTAATGAGATAGATTAGGATTAGCGGGAAACCCTGGTCCTTCATGATATTCCAAAGTTTTTGATGTTGTACACAATCGAATGTTTTGGCGTATTCAATAAAGCATTTGTAGATGTCGACATTAAACTCTCTGCATTTATCTATGATGTTCCGCATATTGAAAATATGGTCTCTAGTGCCTCTACCTCGTCTGAAACATGCCTGTACTTCATTTAATTCATCTTCCAGCTTGTGTTGTAGTCTTGTGATGATCATACCAAGTAGTATTTAGTGACGTGATTGATCAGTGTAATGGTTCTGTAGGTGGTGCATAGCGCTATCTTACTCGGTAGCGGTATGTTGGCTGATCGTGTTCAACTTCCATTCAACATTCATCGCTAAAGTTGTATGAATGTTGTTTTTCATGTTTTATGAATGTTGTTTGTCATGTTGTTTCACACTTGTGGATTAAATACATATAGTGTTTCAAATTTTTGCTTACATTCCTGCCAAACAAACGAAGAATGGTTGACGAGGACATTCTGGCCAAAGAACATTGTATCTTTGTCGATCAGTGACAGACTCCAAGATGGCGGAGAATTCCGAAAGTACAATCACTGCATATAGGTCAACAAATCTGACAGAAAATCTATTTGGTCCAGAAATATACATAACATTACCGGCAGGACGTGAAAATCCTAGGATAATGCCGCACTGAAATACCGTCCTTCATGGACTAAACATTTATCCATAGACTCCCTAAAGGAACCATGCATTTAAGACAACAAATAGTAATGTCAGTAGTGCTATGGGCTGTCAAGAGCTGCTACCTGCCCACAGCCATGGAAAGTGTTTCATTATCCAACCTTTAATTTCCAAGTAAGGCTTTTATCATGTTATCCTGTCTTATCGTATTTACCGCTAATATTTTATTTTTTCGGTTTTAAGTTCTTCATTATTTTTCGTATTTTTGTGTGTGTATCTTTTCCTATAACGTTCTCTAAATTGGTGAGTTATTATTTTCTTCTTCTTCTGTCGTTCTCAAGTTGCTGCAGATAAGCAGGATATA
Organism: Meghimatium bilineatum; assembly: GCA_034231615.1. Classification (NCBI taxonomy): domain Eukaryota; kingdom Metazoa; phylum Mollusca; class Gastropoda; order Stylommatophora; family Philomycidae; genus Meghimatium; species Meghimatium bilineatum. The sequence goes on along the minus strand of CM067315.1, from coordinate 29,503,002 downwards.
GTAATAAGAACGGAATTTGTTATGCCATTGGTTAGAATTCAGCTGCGATGGCCACGTCTTTCTGCCTGACACATTCTATTTCAGTATATCTTCTGTGCCACTTTGACCTACTAAGGACGAGACAGTCAACTGTCAGCCTAAAACCGCCTTAATCGCATCTTACGACGTGCATGGCGGGTAACAGTGTTACTATTCTTTGCTCACCTTTCAGGTGTCGTTAACACATTTCAAGCAAATTTCGCTAGTGATGAATGATTATCTGAATGTACGGGATTACACCCTTGGCTTACCCTGATGAGTTCCCTTTCCGAGCCGATGATGAAGTGTATGTATGTGAATAGTTCTTGTGGTGATTCATTGGCGGGTAAAACTATAATGATTGGCAAATCGATGTGAAAAGACAAGGCTGAATAAATTAGGGCTGTCTCCAAGTGGTCGGGGTCAACTCCTTAAAGTGGAGATGAAAACGTAGTCCATTCAACAGAGAATGGGAAACTGAGGTTTGTCCCTGGCATAAAGCAGGATCACAGTCCTGCCCAAAAAACAACAGTGCTGAAATCGGATGTACCAGTCCAAGAGAAACACTAGCAACCATGGTATCACGCAACATGATTAAGATAACATGTCTTCAAAACAAAATGTACTTGTTGTGTTGACATGTTAAACAGCGAACGAGAAGAAGAAGAAGAATTAGGACTATCATGGGTGCACTACAAAACGATGAAGAGGATGCTGAAACTGGATAGTGTACATATTCAGAGAATGGTAAAAATTGGAGTGACCAGGAGAAATGGGAGAAAGTGTGTCCTCACTGCAAAGATCAGAAGAACCGACAACCAACAGCTGACTGGGGCATTGAACTTTGCTGACTACTTTTAAATGTCTGACGGAATGGCAAGCAGAGCATTTATGGAAATACCCTTTGTGCGGTGATGTTAATTGATAACTAAGAAAGAAAAAATATCATCAATAGTTTCCGTGACAAATTGATGGCATATTTTCTTAGTTTCTCCTACCAGTCAATGGTCCTCTTTGTATGCGTCTGTGACTATTTCGATAGTAATAAGTACAGCTGCGAAAATGTCACGCATGCGTTATTGTGGTTAGCTTTCAGTTATTATTCTGTTTACAGTACAGAAACCAGTTATCGCGCATAGCTGGTCTACTAGCGATATGTCTAAAAGCGTTCATCGCTTTGTGGAAGTAGTACAACACTGAACACATTAGTTACAACGCCAAACTCGGATTTGTCAAGCCAATGGGGAAAGGAAAACGGCAACACAACGCATTTTCGTTCTCTCGACTACGTCCTACTGTAAAATGTCATTCTACTTGATAAACACAGTGGGCGTTTGAGAACGCAAAAAAATAAAATAATTAAATTGATTAGAATTCCAACAATATAAGGATTTCACAAGGTTCAATAAATTTCCAAATTGTTCTCTTTATCCACATTTCAAGATACCGCTTTCTAAATTCTTGTTCACAGAACAGCTTTCTTTAATCCTACAATATTGTAATCGTATAAATAGCTGAGTCATTGTTTTTCAGCATTCTTAGGATTCGATTTTTCACTAAAAACTTGCAATACTGCACAAGGGGAATTACCGTAAATTATTTTATTGTCATTCCGTCATCCATCTTAAAGTATATAACCGCAGTGTCCCAGTCAGTTGTTGGTTCTTCTGGTCCTCACTCCCATTTCTATCACTCTCTGAACATGTACATTGTCTTTTTCAGCATCCACTTCATAATATTGTAATATATCTATGACTACTCTAATTAATTTGGCCCGGTCTTTTCTCATCACTTTGCCATCAATTATAGTTTTACCAACCAACGTGTCAGCTCTTTCGTTACCCCTGACTACAGCTTGACCAGAACAGTAGACAGTAGTTTGTGATTTATTTGGATGTTAGTAACTAAAATGTTCATTAACACAATGTAGTCTAGATAGTAGAGAGTGGTGTGTCATGTTTAACAGTTTTGCTGTGATATCTGCGTCTTTTGACATGAAATCAAATTTTAGCATGGATTTTTTTATCACTTTGATCTATGATGACGATGATGAAGTAATCCCTTGAGCTGTCAGCAGGGCCCAGATATCATTGATTTTGACATGATCAGTAATCATTGATTTTGACATGATCAGTAATCATTGATTTTGACATGATCAGTAATCATTGATTTTGACATGATCAGTAATCATTGATTTTGACATGATCAGTAATAATTGATTTTCACATGATCAGTAATCATTGATTTTGACATGATCAGTAATCATTGATTTTGACATGATCAGTATTTAATCATTGATTTTGACATGATCAGTAATAATTGATTTTGACATGATCAGTAATCATTGATTTTGACATGATCAGTAATCATTGATTTTGACATGATCAGTAATAATTGATTTTCACATGATCAGTAATCATTGATTTTGACATGATCAGTAATCATTGATTTTGACATGATCAGTATTTAATCATTGATTTTGACATGATCAGTAATCATTGATTTTGACATGATCAGTAATCATTGATTTTGACATGATCAGTAATCATTGATTTTGACATGAAATCAAATTTTAGCATGAATTTTTGTGTCACTTTGATCTATGATAACGATGTTGAAGTAATCCCTTGAGCTGTCAGCAGGGCCCAGATATGGTATGCACACTAGAGTGCATAGGCCGGCGCTCCATAGCTGGTCGAGCATCAGGGTCGGCGAACAACATCTGGCCAAGACCCTCGGTACACTTCTACGCAGTGGGCCTGGAAACAGGAGTGCAGCAACACTGCTGTAGCCTGGCCAAGTACTAGGGATCGAAGATACGGGAATGCCGACCCGGCCCAATAAAATGCTGGCTGAAGACGGACGTGTCAGGTCGAAAGGTGTAGATAACGCAGCTTGCTGTAAAACATGACACAACGCAGATCACCCTCATACGTCCTTCTCTGGACGGTCAGCGGAATGATTTCAGATGGTCCGCAGCAAGCCGTACGAAAAAGAAGAAGAAGCTGTGAGCAGAGAGTTCTTAAGAGCACATACCCTTTTTGACAGCAGAGTAGGTCATTCTCAGTTCAGTAGCCAAGGAACAATCAACAGCATAAGGTTTGCTGTTGATCAAAGACATGGTTGATGTAAGAGGGTATGCATGTTTAGTCACCGAGCTGAGGGAATCCAGTGTTAAGAGGGTTATGCATGCATGTTTAGTCATTGAACTGAGGGATTCCAGTGTTAAGAGGGTTATGTATGCATGTTTAGTCACCGAACTGAGGGGTTCATGTTTAGTCACCGAACTGAGGGATTCCAGTGTTAAGAGGGTTATGTACGCATGTTTAGCCACCGAACTGAGGGATTCCAGTGTTAAGAGGGTTATGTATGCATGTTTAGTCATCGAACTGAGGGATTCCAGTGTTAAGAGGGTTATGTATGCATGTTTAGTCATCGAACTGAGGGATTCCAGTGTTAAGAGGGTTATGTATGCATGTTTAGTCATCGAACTGAGGGATTCCAGTGTTAAGAGGGTTATGTATGCATGTTTAGTCATTGAACTGAGGGATTCCAGTGTTAAGAGGGTTATGTATGCATGTTTAGTCACCGAACTGAGGGATTCCAGTGTTAAGAGGGTTATGTATGCATGTTTAGTAATCGAACTAAGGGAAGCCAGTGAGACAGGATCCAGGATTATGCTTCTGGGCCAGCTAATTCATCATTGAGATGAGTTGACACATTGTCAGATTTGTGACACAACTGTAGTGATGGCATTCCACACCACCTAGAAGTCTACCACACAAAAGCGCAATGTCATCTTGTCTGCATATCTTCGTCACCCATAGGAACTATTTGACAGAAGACAATGTAAGAAGTCGAAACAAAGACAATGATGACTTTTCACATGTGATAGATTGTCAGCATATTCCCCCAACTTTCCTTTCTCATCTCTTACGACATGAGTGGAAACGAAACAGTAGCTCTATTCTTTGTACCCTGAACTGGCAGTTCATATCCCAGCGGCCATGCGAGGGCGTATACATGGATCTATAGAACTTTACAAACAAACCCACCACCAAAATATGTTTAGTTCCCTCTTACGACACGCATGCCAGGCAATAGTGTTGCATTTCCCTTTTCAGACATATGGTCTTTGATTCATAGATATTTACGAAACCCAACATACCACTGGGTTGAGAACCGCCGGTCTCAGATAAAATAAAATACAATCGATATGCATATCATTTGGTCTGGTCACAATAATGGCGTTTGTCCGAGCTATTATCATAAAATGTGTCTTTACTTGGACATGTATAGCTAGCTAAAACCATTTATTTGATGCATGTTATTCGTCTCCTAAGTTCCATCAGGGAAGCCATGGTTTGCGAACACATCAATGAGGTCCAATTTCAGTTAAAGAACCGCATAGAATGAAGTTTGCTAACGCGTCTCGTGAGATTGTGACCAGGTCTGGACGAAGAAACGGCGAGCAAATTAATAAATCCTTGTCTGCTTTGAGTTGGACAAGTAGCTATCAAATTTTGTAAGTAGATTGTGATATTATAACATATGAAATACATATTTCTGGATTGTAACAAAATAGCAACACAAAGTTTCATTAGTCTACATATATATGGTGGCAAAAACTGGTAGAAGTTGATACCTTTAAATACTCGTACTTAGGATCTTATATGAGCAGCGATGGAAGCACTACCAAAGAAATAAAGAATAGACTTGAATAACCTCGGCTGAAATGTTCAGATTAAATACCACATAGTAGGGACCAAACCCGAAATAAAGGAATGACGAAAACGGATGTGCTGGACCTCGGACGTCCTGACCAAAAGTGTTCAACCGGGGTGCAAATAATCACAGTTCTACTGTGGAACTTGCAGCACAACGTACCTCACGCTCCCCGGCGGAAATCACACGAAATATTCGTTGTGGTTATTTGAGAGCGAACGCTGAAGAAGAAGAAGAGGAAGAAGAAGAAATATCATATAGAAGAGTAGAATAAGTAAAGCATTGAAAATTAATATATATAAATCTCTAATAATAAGTTGAACAATTACAACGGAAATTGAGAGGAGATTTCAGGCTTTTGAAAAGAAATGTTACAGACGAATATTGTGCATCCATTAAACAGAACATAAAACTAACATATACATGAGAAGCAAAATAAATACACTTGTAGGCCAATGAGAACATCTCATGGCAGTGGTAAGAAGCTGCAAACTTGTACGGTTTGGTAACGTGTTGAGACTCGATTCCCTTTCCAAAACTATCTTGCATGGAATAGGTGAGGGTGAAGAAGAAGAGGGAGTAAAAGACAAATAGGAATTGCCAATATTAAAGACTTGACTAGACATGATTAAGATTCTCGAGACTTAAATAAACAACTGATAACAAAGAGGCATGGCGAACTTTTGGTGTTCATGTTTCCTGAGTGACACCCCAATGACTCTGAAGGATTATGGGATTGAGGATGATATTGTGTCTATAAAGTCGCTATGCCCTGACCTCACACAAATCCACACTACATACTTACAATTCTTATTACATAGTGTCCCCACCAATGTAATTTTGTGCACAGTGACTTTGTTGACACCCTGTATATCCATATTATAATTTATGCGTGAGTCTGGGGCAATCATAAGTGCTGTTAAAAATAAAATAGCAACCGGTGAAATAAAATAAAGAAGAAGAATCGAAATACCACTGAGCAGAAAATTACAGTGTGCAATCATTATTCTGAAATAGATGCATTATGAAAGGTGTATCCGCCCTTTGTTGCGGGGCCAGAAAGGGAAGCAAAGAATAGCAACACTGTTTACCTTCCACGCATGTCGTAAAATGCGACTAAGGAGGTTATGGGATGAGTTGGCTGTCCCATCCCCTCATATAAGGTCAGTGACCCAAAGCCATGCTGAAGTCGGATGTGTCAGGCCGAAAGGCGCAGATATCGCAGCAATGCTGTAAACCATGACACGACGCATTCCGTTCTCCGGACTACATCCTGCTAATATGCAGGAGTTTGAGAACGAACGCAGAAGAAGAAGAATTTCTATGTGTGTGTCATGGGTTGCGGAGACTGAAAAAGAAGCAAATAATAGCAATATTTACCCTCCATGTGTGTCGTCATAGACGACTAAGGATGTTTTGTGGTGGAGTAGGCTGTATCATATCACATAGGGTAAAAGTGACCCCAAAGCCAGGCTGAAGTTCGATGTGTCAGGACAAGAGCACACATGTCATAGCTAAGCTGTAAACCACGACACAAAGCATATCTGGACTAGATCATGTTAACATACAGTAGTTTTATAACGAACAAAGAAGAATTCCTATGTTTTCCTAAGTTCTGTTTTCATTATTATTTTTTCATGACCTTTATTTGTCTGTCACTTTCTATGAAATTCTTCATATTCTTTTGTTTATCCACATCTGAAATATAATAATTATATTTTCGAAATCTTTGTTCATTATCCAGGTTCGAACTATATGCAATAAAAGAAAAGATGTTCAAACTGCATATAGGATTGACTTAATTAAGCTCGTAGTTCTCCACATGTACTCCATCTATTTAAACGAATCGGCGCACCGCCTGCCAATAGTATAGTTCGTCTTAGTGATAGTCAGTTTGTTGTGTTCAAGTGAAACCTGTGTACTTCACAAACCTGTGTTCTTCGTAAGTATTATTGTTGTTCCGTTTCACAGCAGTGTTACCTTATATTGACTGTCAATAGTACAACTCGTAGCATGTGATTCAACGCGATAACTTCCAGTGATCTCGTTTAAAGGTTCAATCCCGGTAAACGTACCTACCTTTTTTGCGGAAAAAAGAAACGAAACAATTTTCCCGCAATTATTTTCATTGGCTATAATTACCCATCAGTCATTTGAGGTCAAGATATTTAATTTAAGAGGGTTGTGTGGATGTGACTCTCCATGGGTGGCGCAAATGAAGGCCCGCAGTGGGTGGCGCACACATGTTTGCATCCGGCAGAAGTCCGCGTGACTGTAACAGATTTACTACATCTCTAACAAACTCACGATTACGTTAGCCATAAGCATACGGTTGCGCCTGTGGGTCCCATCAATGGCCCCCACTAGACAAACCACCCATGCAACAGAAAACTTTAGTAGATGACATGCCGTTATATTGAGGCTCTCTTATAGAAGCTTTGTAGCATGCCATCTATACAATTATAGAACCCTCTGAGTAGAAGGCTCCTTCAATAGGCATTGCACTAGCCGAAAGCTAAAATCTCCCGGGTACGAAAGAAAGCTCAGAAAAACTTCTCCAATTCCTGGGGTTCTCAAAATAACACACGCTTGCCATTTTGTATTTTATAATTTTAAAAAATTAAAAAAATTCTTAAATAAAAAAATGTTGATAGTGGACCCTTTTGCTGTGATCATCATCATCATTAAGTGCCATCTCCGCAACGAAGGTTAGCTGCAATGTATCTCCAACATCTCCTGTCTCTTGTCTTGGTGGTGCACTCTGCTAGACTGTAACCTGTCCATTGTGTGATGTTACTCTCCCACTTGTATCTCTGCCTACCTCTTGTTCGCTTCCCTTTGACTTTACCCTCAAGTAATGTCTTCTTTTTGCTGGGATAGTACCCATTAAAAAAAAATACTTCATAAACGCAAGGAGAACAGCTTAGTCATTACGAAAGGAAGTCCGTTTTGACATTTTATGAAAGACAGCTTTGAGAAACCACTCCAATGTAATATACATAGGGAGTAAGAGCAATTAGCTCGTAGTTCATGGACATCAAAACAAAGCAATCTATATTTCCAACAGCGTGCGTGATTTCGGCAGACTTGAAATAATCATCGTTCAATGGGAGACAACTGCAAGAAAAGTCACGTCATATAAGTTATATCGTTGCTTTTCTTGTTTCACTAAAAATGAAAATTGTTGCAGTTGAGTTGACGACCTCTGCCGAAGACGGATGTGTTGGGCCATTGGCGCAAATAAAACGGCAACACAACGCATTTCCATTCTCTGGACTATATTCAACTGGAAATCTTGTAGGAGCATTGTCCTGTTACAAGAGAAATCCAACGGGAGTTTGAGAATGAACGCAGAAGAAGAAGAGTTGACGACCAGAATTAATATTGTATTATGACATGACGGTGTACGCAGAATAAAGATTCTAAAGAACACATCAGAGTATGATTTAGGCAAGAAATAAATACTTATAAAAAACTTATAAAACTTATACTTAAAACTTATACTTATAAAATACTTATACTTAAAACTTATACTTATAAAAAACTTATAAAACTTATACTTAAAACTTATACTTATAAAAAACTTATAAAACTTATACTCAAAACTTATAAAAAAACTTATAAAACTTATACTTAAAACTTATAAAAAACTTATAAAACTTATACTTAAAACTTATAAAAAACTTATAAAACTTATACTTATAAAAAAATCATCATTATCATCATCAAGTATTAGTTCCACAATGAATGTTGGCTGCAACAGACCTCCAACATCCCCCTTTTTCTAGTTTTGGTGGTGCACTTTGCTAGACTGTAACCTGCCCATCTTGTGATGTTAATCTCCCACTTGTATCTCTGCCTCCCTTCGACTGTACCCTCAAGTAATGTCTTCAACAAGGTGTCATGTCTTTTAATTAGTCCAAATATTTTATGAGCTTGATCTGTATTTCCTTTAATAATTCTTTTTTCATATTAAGTGTTATTAGAACCTCTTTGTTTTCTTCTCTTTCCTTTATGTTCTCCCTATTCTTCTAAATATCCACACATAAAAGGAACCAATTCTGTCTTATTTTTGGTTGATAAATATTTGTTCATTGTCCATATATCTGAACCATACATTAATGTAAAGCAGGTGCAGCACTATACAATTCATATGCTTATTTTGTGATTTATTTGGAAGTTAATATTTTCTTCATGTCACTGAAAGTACTTTTAGCCATTCCTATTCTATTTTTCCGATGTTGTAATACACAGTTTGTCACAAAATAATTCGTTTGAATCAAAAAGAATTGGAATGAACTGATTTCTGTTACACAAATCGGTCTGGACTTTACGATGTTAGTTGATTAATCCAACGATCGACGGAGTGACCCAGACTTGATTATAGAAACAGCCTCCATCAACGGACGTCACTACCGGAACAAATGTCTTCGTAGGATAACTAACACCCAATGGAGTGAATTCAAATCGAATGATAAAATCAGAGAAGAGACACATCAAAATTTCATCACAGATGTTATCAGGAAACGCCGTTGGTCCTTCATCGGGCATGTCCTACGAGCAGACACCAACAGAATAGACTACCATTCTCTTGAATGGATACCTACAGGCAAAAGAGCAAGGGGTAAACCAAAAGAAACACACAGAAGAACAATACTTAGAGAAAGGAAAACAACAAATATTCATACTATTCAAGAACTGCACAGAATAGCTTCAAACAGACAGAATTGGAGAGATCTGACCTCTGCCCTATGCGCTAACGTCAGAGCAAAAGGAAAATGAATGAATTCTACTTTTTACTTCTGTTTCACATCTACCATCATTTGTGATTCTGTATCGAAGATATTGGTAATGATCTACTTGTTGTAGTATCTGTCTATTTCCTACTAAGTAGACTGTCATACACACCAAAGATTAAACATTTTCGGTTCATTATGGGATGATGTGTCCACATTCCAACTTAAAAAAATTAAGTGTACTGCTTTCGTTATCGTGACTCAAAGATTAAAAAGTCGCAACTTTTGCTGTTGATGAATCGAAAGCGCGCAACACACTGAAAGCCACCCCTCCCCGTGGTAATTTCGGGAGGGGGGTTCCTCAGCGCGCAACACTGTTTCAGTAAATAATCTAACGTTTGTTTCGTTAAAAACGTGGACACATCTCCCCGTAATGTACCAAATTTTCCCACTGAACGTAGGTCCTAGAATTTCCTCTGTCTATTTAAAAATGCCTCATGTGCAGGTGTTAAATAGGTTTAATGATAAAATACATCCATGTCCTACTCCTATTTTTATTTGAGATAATATGAAATTTACTTTTTTCTATGTCAAAGATTGTTCTGATGATAGCGCACAGAGGGAGGAGCGTGAGTTGTACACTTTTGTTTCCAATGTCAGGTTGTGGAGTTTTTTAAAAATGATTTTCATTCTCAAACTCCCACCGGATCTCTTTTATAGCAAGACAATGGTACTCCTAGATTTCCAGCGGAATGTAGTTCAGAGAATGTTAATGCATTGTTTTGCCGTTTTTTTTTGTTGAGTTAATGACCCGAGACATCCAATTTGCCATTGGTAACTAATACATTAAGTCTTTTTTATCACTTCCACTGAACGGTGGGGGTCTATAACCATATCACTGGTATAGTTGGCCAACCCCGTACAGGAGAACTTGTTTGTTTCTGTACCTTCCTGCTGATCACCAGGCTTAAAGCTAACCATGGTTGCGGATGCTGGACATTGTAGTTGTTTTAGGTTTCTATCGTGGAGATTAGCTTTCACAGAAGCCCACTTCATAAAGATGAACTTCCACTTACATATTACTGTTTTTACTATTTCTAAGACATTACTTGAGAAAATAGAAATTATTGAGAATTTTAGTCTGTATGTTAAAGATGGATATGTTGGACCATATGTACAAATAAAGCAGCGACACAATACACTTCCATTCTCTGGAATGCCTGTAAATCTAGTAGATCCATTGTTCTCCTGTAAGAGAGATCCAACGGGAGTATGAGAATGAACACTGAAGAAGACAGTCCAATTGGCTGTTTCAAATGATATGGCAGCAGAAAGCACTGTTACAAGCTAGACATTTTTCTACTCCTGTGGTAGATCTGACTTTCTCACAATCTTGAGGCTTCATGTGGATAAAAGGCTGAAAAGGTATAGAGAATTGACTTCTTTGTACTCTGTTTACTTCATATATGATCTGCCCCTCTCAATGAAGTGGCATGCTGCCTGCTGTGTACCACTCATAGCACGCAAGTCCGTAGCTTCAAGTAATAACCAGGGTTCACGTTTACAAAAAAATCCTATTTGTAAACGTGAGAAGGATTCAAACCAGTGACCTTTTCAGCATGCATCAAACGAATTAGTCACTACATCTGGGAGATCTTCACAGAAAAAAAGGATTAATCTATTTAACACTTACCACACTTGAACACAGCAACAAACACAACCATATTCAATACACGTTTTATTAAAACAATTTTGAAGGCATCAAAATCACCATTGATCACTAAAAAAATTGGACCATTCTAGAATAATTACTGCTTACAAAACAATTCTGGACAATCTTGCAAAAAAGTATCAATGTACAAGAAAAACAAGCTTCTGCAAACAAGACATGAATGAATCACAGCCCTGTTGATCACAAGCAAGCAAACAGTGGGGAAACAAATCATACAGCAATGAAGTATAGTTACAAATTACCTCACAAATCAACCAACAATGAAGTATAGTTGACATACTCTACAAATTACCTCACAAATATTATGTACAAAATGCCATGTATACAGGCACCTCAGACAGCAGAGCATATTCTTCTTCTTCAAACGTTTGCAGATTAGCAGGATGTAGTCTAGAGAACAGAATGCATAATGTCATGGTTTATAGTGTACCTGTAATATCTGCACCTTTCAGCCTGACACATCCACCTTCAGGGTCACTTTGACCGTATATGGGATGTGACCGTCAAATCTACCCCAAAAGGTGTCACTATTCCATGCTCTTCTTTTGGGCTTCGGTAACACTTGGGCAATGCACAGAATATTAAATGCTGACGCAAACACAGTGGCCCAGAGAAACAACAATGAAAGAAAAACTCAGCAGACCTCTGTATGAGTTACAAAACAGTCAAGTTTATAGAAGAAACAATACTTCAGATATAAGTATGTTCCAAGTGAATGAAAGATGAACAAATGTACATAATTCTGATGCACTTATATTAAATCATTAGGTCATAGATCTGCAAACTTTTTCTGGTTTATTTTTCTTTATCAATATTATTAGTGCTGGGGTAGTTGATATCGCTAGCATTGAGATCGTGCAGTTAGTAAAGTGGTAGTTGATAACCCTAGCGTTGGGGTGGTATAGTTAGTGTTGTGGTAGTCGATACCGCTAGCGTTGAGGTGGTCAATACTGTTAGCGCTGGATTGGTGCTGTTAGTGTTGGAGTAGTCGATACAGCTAGAATTGCAGAGGCGCAGTTAGTGTTATGGTAGTCTAGTTGTTTTCTAACTGATACAGTCAAGTTGTCAGTGTGCTTGCTTTAGAATTGGAAGAAACAATTAATATTTATATGTATAGATAAGGTTAATTAAAGTGACTACCATATTGACTATGGGATGAAAGAAAAATGTGTAAACACTAATCAGCACACGCAATGTACCAGTCAGCTTAAGCACTACGCCAGCACATCGAGACATAGTAGTTTTAACGCTGACTACCACAACGGGTTCCAATTCAAGAAAATGAAATCACAATTGTCACAAATCCACAGGAATGTGAAACACGACTTATCAGGACGCCATCTTGAACCGGAAGTCCAACAAGTGTCACAGCACTGGGGGCATACCCATATATGCTCTGCTTGCCGTTCCGTCAGCCATCTAAAAGTGTATAAGCTCAGTGTCCCAGTCAGTTGCTGATTACGTGTTCTGATATTTCCGGAGAGGGAGCACTTTCTTCCACCACCTCTAGTCACTCCCATTTCTACCATTCTCTGAATATGCACATTGTTTCGTTCGACTTCCTCCTCGTAGGGCATCTATGACTGCTCTAATCAATTCAATCCTGTCTTTTCTTATCTCGGTGCGGTTCACCAAGGCTTTACCAGCCCTCTATAGGTTATATGTTTATAACAAAATTCCCTATTGAACATCTTTTTGAAATCCCCACAAGTAATTTATTCTTCTTTATAAAGTAAATTTTGGTTATCCTACTGATCTGTACAAATTTTTTATATGGGAATATCACAGTAGTGTACTTCATTGCATTGAAATAAAATAAATCATCGACAATAAAGTAATATGGTTTACAGCTAGGCCAGGATAGCTTGTGATGTGATATTTTTGAAGCTCAGGATACAGTTCATATTGTAGTTTTAAAATCAAGCCAGTAAAAATGGCTTGGCTGGCTGGATTTAGTCCAAGAGTAACATTTTGCCCACACCTGCTTTCCAGGAAAGAATACCTTTCATGTGGAGATGGCATTTATCTGATCACCTTTTTTTTCTTTTTGTTCTCACACTCATGCAAATTAGCTGGATGTAGTCCAGAGAATAGAATGTAGTCTGTTGTAATGATTATCAGCGTGGCTGTGATATCTGTGCCTTTCTGCCTTACACATCTGACTTTTCAGCATGGCTTCTCACTCACATTGACCTTCTATGGAATGGGACATCCAACTTCATCCCCAAAACCTCCTTAATCGAATCTTACAGAGATGCTATCTTTGTCTCTCCCTCCGGCAACAGATGGGCAAGTCACCTTTGGTCTGATTGCATGGAAAGACTAGGACGACTGAAGTGTATTAAATATATTATAAATGGTGAATTAAGTTATGGAGAATAAATTATAGTCTTCAACACAGCCTACTAGCAACCATAATCCTGGGGTATTGCCACCCTGGTATGCCTCCATAGGACCCCCCCCCATACAACCATGCCTTTGAGACAGCAAACCGTATGTGTTTTAGTCACCTCTGTTACTCAACTAGGGAGGACCTGTGCTTTTGTCAGAAGGACTATGGGCTGTTGAGAGTATAGAGTACAGTAATCTGCTGGCAGCTAATGGGATCATTTCATCATTATCCTCATACAATGGCACTGGGTGAAAGGGCATGAACCCAAGGGCTGCTAGATCAGCAACCTACCAATATGGCCCACAAAGAGACATGGTATTAGAAGACAAGTATGTGCATTTTAGTGTGTTTACTGTGCACTTTAGCATGTTTACTGTGCTCAACCCATAGAAAACCTCCCTGCACTCCTTCACAGGAAAACAAGCAGCAAAGAAAATGTTTAATGTGCACTTTCTTAAGGACTATTCTCTATAATTTGATTTTCTTGATTACATGTGCATTTTGCTGAGTTACAATTTCTAGCATGTCAGAAACTAGAATATAGTAACCCAGTGAGGTTTAGCATGTCAGAAACTAGAATATAGTAACCCAGTGTTAGGTTTAGCATGTCAGAAACTAGAATATAGTAACCCAGTGTTAAGTTTAGCATGTTAGAAACTAGAATATAGTAACCCAGGGCTAGCATGTCAGAAACTAGAGTATAGTAACCCAGGGTTAGCATGTCAAAAACTAGAGTATAGTAACCCAGGGTTAGTATGTCAAAAACTAGAGTATAGTAACCCAGGGTTAGCATGTCAAAAACTAGAGTATAGTAACCCAGGGTTAGCATGTCAAAAACTAGAGTATAGTAACCCAGGGTTAGTAAGTCAAAAATTAGAGTATAGTACCCAGGGTTAGCATGTCAAAAACTAGAGTATAGTAACCCAGGGTTAGCATGTCAAAAACTAGAGTATAGTAACCCAGGGTTAGCATGTCAAAAACTAGAGTATAGTAACCCAGGGTTAGCATGTCAAAAACTAGAGTATAGTAACCCAGGGTTAGTATGTCAAAAACTAGACATACTCCATCTCAGCCTTACAACACCATCTTTTCACTGTTAATTAATTACAACTACCAAGTACTCATTGTCAAGCCAAAAGGCATGTAACAAAATCTTGTCATAAATAACACATATTTTATAGTGATATTTTCTATGGAAACAGATTTGGAACATCTTCTATGTTTTGTATATGAATCTCTTCCACGCACCAGATTCTGTGTACATATGTCTGCTAAGTCTATTGATTCTGTGTACATATGTTAAGTCTATTGATTCTGTGTACATATGTCTGCTAAGTCTATTGATTCTGTGTACATATGTCTGCTAAGTCTATTGATTCTGTGTACATATGTCTGCTAAGTCTATTGATTCTGTGTACATATGTCTGCTAAGTCTATTGATTCTGTGTACATATGTCTGCTAAGTCTATTGATTCTGCATACATGTTTGCTAAGTCTATTGATTCTGTGTACATATGTCTGCTAAGTCTATTGATTCTGTGTACATGTCTGCTAAGTCTATTGATTCTGTGTACATATGTCTGCTAAGTCTATTGATTCTGCGTACATGTCTGCTAAGTCTATTGATTCTGTGTACATATATCTGTTTAGACTATTGTGCCATGTTTTGAGTTGAAATATGATGATACACTCTTGTCTGTTTAGCAGTTGGTATTCATTATGTGAAGATAAGTTAGTCATTTTCTAGTTAACCTCAACATCAGTGTACAAACTAACTAACCTATCATGGCATTCTTTTGGTGATTGCTACATCCTACCGCTCATTCTCAATGAGTATGGTAATTTAGTTGATAGTGAACTAGCTTATTATCACCGGGTTAGTGTGCTAGGTTCGAAATCACATTTGGGCACACAAAAACTGTCTTGGTCATGATTTCTCGTCGGACACAACCGCACCTCGAGTCGACCCAGCTGTATACGGATACCTTACACATGAATTGGAGGAGGTAAAGATAGCAAGAAAGGGAACTGGCCACCTCACCTAATAGTTGCTGCACTTAGTACATGAAGAGTCATCTTTATCCCCAACGGGAGGCTACTGCCATGGGACATACCATTACCTTTTCATCCTACTATTTCATTTTAAACAGATAAGAAGGCATAGTATCATTTCCAGAAATGTTCTTCAGTGTTGTTTCTCATTCTCCTGCTGATTAGCAGGATTACTCTGGAAAATTGAATTTGTTGAGTCATGGTTTACAGCTAAGCTGTGATGTTTCAACCGTACACATCTGACTTCTGCATGGCTTCTGTGGCAACTCGATCCTGTATGGGAATGGGATAGCCAACTTCACCCCAAAATAACTATGACATGGAAGGTAAAACATGGCTATATTTTTCTGCTCCCCTTTCAGGCCTGGCAACACACAGGTGACAGGGTATCATTTTCAGAAATGAAGTTGCTCATCACATGGACTGCGCATGAAATGGAATTCTCCCATGTAGCCAAAAGGACAATGCTATCCACAAACTTAAACAAAAGAAGCAAAAATTATTTTTAGATTGAGAACAGGCCACAACAGATTCAAACAACATGTATAGATTTGGAGCAGGCAACACCGATATGTGCCCCCATGGACAGTCTGCAGAAAACATCAATATATTTTACAGAACTACCACACCACAAAATGAAAATTATGGTCAGCGGAAACATCTCTGATGGACAAGCTCTACTGCTCTGTCATGCAGCTGATGACCACAACACACTTCATTGAAGAAATCCATATTAGCAACAGGACAACTGGAAAGAAGAAAAAAAGAGTTATTCTCAGAAACTAATCTTCATTTATGTCCAGGATTATGAAGATATGTGGACACCTTTCTCTGTCATCCATGATATACTTAAGAATACTTTAAAAAGAACTTGAGGTTGAAACTGTCTTGTAACTTTTATTTATATTTTTTCTTACCCATACCCTATAGTCTGTGCGCTCATTGTAAAACTGATCGACCTCATGTTTTACATTTACTAATGATATACTTAGGACCTCTCTAATCATGTATATTACAAAAATTTGCAAAACCTATGACCCACCATGCATGTCAAGGAAGTTTGGGGTTGGAGTTGAATGTATAGGTTTATGAATCCTATCTAACCAAAAGCCACCATACAGTCAGATTTGTCGGGTTAAAATGTATAGATTCCGAATCCAACCTATAGACCGTGACACAGCGTATTCTGTTCCCTGGATTATGTTCTGGTAACTGACGAATACAGAAGAAGCACACAGTAGCACATATTTCTTGTGATGCTGCATCTCAAGCCCACCCGAGCTGGAAGTTTGAAATATGAGCTCAGGCCTGGCAACACACAGGTGACAGGGTA
Source organism: Meghimatium bilineatum (assembly GCA_034231615.1). Classification (NCBI taxonomy): domain Eukaryota; kingdom Metazoa; phylum Mollusca; class Gastropoda; order Stylommatophora; family Philomycidae; genus Meghimatium; species Meghimatium bilineatum. The sequence goes on along the minus strand of CM067315.1, from coordinate 29,486,014 downwards.
TCATTTTCAGAAATGAAGTTGCTCATCACATGGACTGCGCATGAAATGGAATTCTCCCATGTAGCCAAAAGGACAATGCTATCCACAAACTTAAACAAAAGAAGCAAAAATTATTTTTAGATAGACCGTGACACAGCGTATTCTGTTCCCTGGATTATGTTCTGGTAACTGACGAATACAGAAGAAGCACACAGTAGCACATATTTCTTGTGATGCTGCATCTCAAGCCCACCCGAGCTGGAAGTTTGAAATATGAGCTCTGCCATATGTTTCCCGAGCTAAAAGAAAAATAGCAACACTGTTAAATGTCATAGGAGGCAAATAAGGAGGTTCGGGGAATAGGGATACTTGTCACATCACATAGATGGTCAAGGTAACCCAGAAGCCATACTGAAGTCAGATGTGTCATTCCGAATTCTGCAGATATCGTAGTAAAGCTGTAAACCATGGTACAACACATTCTGTTTCCTGGATGACATCCTGCTAATCTGCAGGAGTTCGAGAACACAGAAGAAAAAGAATAATATGAACTACAATATGAAAACAGTCACAGAAATATGTCCCCAAAGTTTTGTTGAGCTTGACTAAAATACAATGAAACAAATATGTATGCACATACTATTAAGGGTATTACAGTACATGTATATACAGTGAAATTATTTACAGTAAAATCACACTTAATTGGTCTTTGAAAATTAAATAAATCAAACAAAATTGTGCTGACTGTCATTGTTCAGACATGCTCTCACTTATTCAGTTACAAAAAATTGAATGTGGATTAATTAGACCAGAGGTGAGCAACCTTTATGGACCGGTGGACCAAATTTGGCATTATTCTTCTTGGATGGATCCGAACAAGTTCCTTTCTAGTCTTGAAGTTCTAAAGGACATAAACATCTTCTGCATTCACTCTCATATAGTCAGCACAAGTATTCATGCGATTTGAGTTGTGAAGCATAAGTATGTCATGCTGCTAGTTTTACAGATAAGCTGCGTTATTTATGCTTTTTGGCACAGCACATCTGATTTTGGCATGATTAAAAGTTTGCTGCTGCTTCTATTAAAGTAAACTTCAATGTCGAATATCAAAACGTGGCTGCGGTCACTGTTTCCTGGAAGTCTATTTCATTTTGAACATTATAGGTGTTTGTCTATAGGCAACTGGACTCACTTTTTGAGAACAAATAATAGGACCATTATACCCTATTTGGTATATCGTAAGAGGTTACTAAGGTGGGTTAGGAATGGGGCAAGCAATTCCATATGAAAATGATTTTTGGAGTTATATGATCAGACAACTTGAACAGGTTACAGTCTAACTAATCTGTCGCAGAAAGGGACAAGCTACAGACTAACTAACCTGTTGTAGAAGGGACAAGCTACAGACTAACTAACCTGTTGTAGAAGGGACAAGCTACAGACTAACTAACCTGTTGTAGAAGGGACAAGCTACAGACTAACTAACCTGTCGCAGAAGGGACAAGCTACAGACTAACCTGTCGCAGAAGGGACAAGTTACAGACTAACTAACCTGTCGCAGAAGGGACAAGCTACAGACTAACTAACCTGTCGTAGAAGGGACAAGCTACAGACTAACTAACCTGTCGCAGAAGGGACAAGCTACAGACTAACTAACCTGTTGTAGAAGGGACAAGCTACAGACTAACTAACCTGTCGCAGAAGGGACAAGCTACAGACTAACTAACCTGTTGCAGAAGGGACAAGCTACAGACTAACTAACCTGTCGCAGAAGGGACAAGCTACAGACTATCTAACCTGTCTTAGAAGGGACAAGCTACAGACTAACTAACCTGTCGTAGAAGGGACAAACTACAGACTAACTAACCTGTTGTAAAAGGGACAAGCTACAGACTAACTAACCTGTCGCAGAAGGGACTAGCTACAGACTAACTAATCTGTCGCAGAAGGGACAAGCTACAGACTAACTAACCTGTTGTAAAAGGGACTAGCTACAGACTAACTAACCTGTTGAATAGTAGCAGTGAAGTAACATGATCAGATAACTCCTCTATAGACTAACTGATGAATCATATATTGCTGTTTTTAGATATATTACTACTCTTGCAACAGTTTAGTTAGTTGTCTGATTGTCAATGCACTATAGGTGCATATGTGTTCCAATCTCCACTTGAGTCCGTCACATCTTGTTTAAGCACCATTCCCTTCTCCAGTCTGATTCTGAAACTTGTGATGCTTTCGAGGACTTTCCTTTGGTTGCCTATAGGTGTGACAAAAATCTTAATGACATCTTGGTATATTGCTATCCATTTTGCATTTGTTATATGTTATCATATCTCGTCCAATTTTCAACAAAACCAGCTTCTATGGCTATGTTTCCACGTACATTATTGTCATCTTGAACTTCGTATTATTTACATGTCATTAGTGTATCTAGTGCCTCTGTGGTGGCAACATTGTGTTTACTGTTTTCATCTGTTTGTTTTATGTATTCTTGAGAAAGACTCAACGGTTCGAAATGCTGAAAATGTCTTGTGTATTATAATATGTATGTTTTCATATTATATGATGTAATATTAATATTATAAGATGTAATATTTGTCAAATTTTACATCTCATAACCTCTTAGTTTTAGTGATAGTCCATCTGTTGTGTTCAAGTGAAATATTAAAAACCCGTGTTCTACTAAGTTCCATTATCAGGACTACAGCTTACAAACTAGCTGAAATTTGAAAACAAACACAGAAGAAACAAGGAACAATCTATAATGTTCTGAGCAGTTTTTGGGAGCAAATTTGTGGCTGAACAAAAACTGACAAGAAAAAAGCGAAATACTTACAAAAAAAATGGACAACCAGGATGAAAGTAGATGATTAATCTATCTATCTATTTTTCAGCTTCCTGCAGGGAGCACATGTCTTCAACAAACATCTACAATAAGTGTTTTTCATTTCTTAAAGTGTTAAAAATTAATAATTTTCTTGCATGTATATATTACAGAGAATATTGAAAAAAAGGACTTTTTAAAAATTTCAGATCACAAGTGGTTTTATATTGAATATTAATCATGTCCTTACATAAATCTGTTTACAATTCTAAAATGAATTTATTAGTACCTGAGAAACTATGTCTCAAAGATAGTGAAGTATCCCTTACTTTACAGAAAATCTTTCTGACAATAAATCGCAACATATATAGTCTTGCAACAATTGGTACCTCCCTGTACAATATAAGTTCTTGAGGCTAAGTGGAATTTAACCAGGTCCGTTCTAGCTTTTTTTTAGCTGAAGTCTCGCCAGGCTCAAGACTTTCTCATTTATCCTCATGCTTCCTACTTGAATTTACTAATATAAGCTGTACAATACACATACATATCGCCTAAGAAAGGCCTCAGTCTAAACAGGAAGAAAACAGAAGTAATGGTTATTTCAAATAAATACACACAGCTAAAATGCAGTATTACTATCTATTGTCTTTTCCCAGGTGAATGATTGTCGATCGCATTCACACTTGCCGCTAAGCGTAGGAGCTTAAGCTGCCATTCCACGGCCAGATGTGCCGCAGTGGTTGCATTTAGTCCATGTTTGTTCAAGGCTATCTTGATGTTTTCTATCCACCGTTTTCTTGGTCTACCTTTGGCCTTACGCCCGGATATTCTTGTATATGCTCTTATTGGTATTTGATTTAGCTTCATTCTCATAAGGTGACCGAACCATTTTACTTGCTGTCTCTCAATATGTTCGATACATGATACCATACCAACTCTTTTCCTAATTTCTTATTTTATCTAGTTTGGTAACCATTGCAGCTTTTCTCAGACACTTCATTTTACATGTGACGATTTTTCTTTGCTGCAAAGCTGTTAAAGACCATGTTTGACATTGGTAGCACAGTGCTGGTATAAAAATTGTAGATACTCCCTTTCGGATCCTGGCAACACATGGACACATCAAGTGAGCTTGTCGTTCAGTTTAACATGTCTACACAGCGAGTCGTCAAGTGATAAAAACATTCAATCAGATACAGGAATCACAAATTTCATGGGAATAGTTTTACTGTTAAATGAATGGACAGTGAATTAGACACTAGTTGAAACGTGTTCATGAACAAGCTCGTGTTGTAGACCTAGCTGCTAGTACTAGTACTGACAAGTTATGTGAATTATTAAAATACAAAGGGACCTACAATTGAAAGAACCACGCCCACTCATAATAGGTCAACTATGAAAATGAAGACCTGTATGGCAACACTGGTGAAGATTCAGATACATAACTATGAAATGAAGACCTGTATGGCAACACTGGTGAAGATTCAGATACATAACTATGAAATGAAGACCTGTATGGCAACACTGGTGAAGATTCAGATGCATAATTGAAGGAATAAGCTAGCAATGATGAATTATAGAGCACAGATTTTGATTCTTCATGCGGTGTGGTCCGCTGCCAGTACTTTTAGTTTTTGTATTTGAATGATGAATACACTAGTCAAAATGATTCTGTATGTTACATAACTGGCAGAGCCTGAATGCTATCTTTGTTCTTTAACAGGGGGCTCATTGAGGTAAGTACATTACATTTCTTAACAGAAATTTATTGCCAAATTGTAACTACAAATTAACACTTATCACTTTATACACAACTTTTTAAAACATTAACCCATCTGCATGAAATTGTGGTTCCTTGTTTACTGTGTTATCTGTCTATGACGTGAACTAAGGAAATTGCAGTAACTTGACTGTTTACAATTTTTATGTACATTTAAATGTGGTATTTTTTCAGTTCAAAGCAGATAATTTTATCATAATGTAAAAAAAATTTGAGATACCATTGTATAATTGAAGTTTTAATACTTTTTTTATGAACACTATGATCTACCTGTAACAACTTCCCCCAACAACTGACAACCAGAAATACAACAGAAGTTGAAACCCCAATAACTGACAACCAGAAGAAAATAGAAGTTTTAATACCACAAACTAACAACCAGAAATACAACAGAAGTTGAAACACCATCAAATAACAAGCAGAACCAAAGATGCTGAACCATCCCCAACTGACAACCAGAAAGAAACTAGTGATGATAAAAATCATGTACCTTTAATGAACAAAACAATGTTCACATATTTCTCCACATAAACAAGAAAACATTTCCCTTGTAACTGCCCTCAATTTGTTAACATAAACATACATGAATCATGAAATATTGTGAACATGTTCATACTAAACTTATTGACAACACAAATAAACTGATGATAAGATTGTTCTAGAAAAGAAACTTACACAGATGCTATTGTGGCAAGATGATAGATTTCAAATGCAAAAAAAATTTGATATATTCTCCTAGTTAAATTAACAGATAAGTTAAAAAATGTAAGGATGTCACAGAGTTGACAGATTTTTAACATGTCAAATTCCAAGAACATTTCAAAAGACACTTAGCATTTGTTTGATGAGCATTGATGTTTCTTCATAAATATTAAGAAATCTGAAGCTTGTTCATAAATATTAAGAAAGTTCATGTTTGTTCATAAATATTAAGAAATCTGATGCTTATTCATAAATATTAAGAAATATAATGTTTGATTAACTCAATTTGCACGTAAACACGATATATCGGGACAGAGCCTCTACTCTTTCTGGACATAAACACGATATATTGGTCCTCCATATATACCTATCTGCATATAGGCCTACCTATGTTCTCACACTCCTGCAAATTAGCAGGATGTAGTCCAGAGAATGGAATGTAGTCCGTTGTAATGATTATCAGTGTGGCTGTGATATCTATGCTTTTCTGCCGGACACATCTGACTTTTCAGCATGGCTTCTGGCTCACATTGACCTTCTATGGAATGGGACAGCCAACTTCATCCCCAAAACCTCCTCAACTGAATCTTACAGAGATGATATCTTTGTCTCTAAAGTGGGTACATGAAATGTTTATGAGTACATACTCAAACTTTTTATGAGTACATAAAAAACCATCTAAATTTGTTTCATAAATGAAAAATATTAACTTATTTAGCCATTTAACATTTAGAAATCTGGCTAACAAAAGGAAACTATTATGTATTTGTGTGATTAGAAGCGCAACATATTTATTTCAAATTAGTATTCAAACAAGGTAGATTCAGCTTTCCAGAAATTAGCAAAATGGTTTCATCTTCAACTAGGAACAGAGTTCAAACATTTAGCAAACATCAGACTTTATTATCCTTTGAATTTTATAATTGGAGATGTTATTTCAAGTGATGTGCCAGTTTAAAAACAGTGTTTTTTATTTTGATGGTGGAGATTATCGACTTGTTGAAAATCGGAAAAGAAATAGGCCTAGACCTAATAATAGGAAAAAGCAAAAAAATCTTAAAACTGTTCCCACTTCTATTGTTTCTGAAGAGTTAGATAGACCCAGTGACAGCAATGACAATATTCCATTACGTTATACAGAAAATAAAGTTAGAACTAATGATAATATTGAGTGGAATAAAGTTCAAATTTGGAAATCTAATACTATGAATATTGGGAATATTTCCTAAATTTTCACAATATTTTGTTCAGTACTGAAATTTGACATGAAACACACAAAAATGGTATAAAACACTAGGTAGTTCATAGATTTACTTCAAATAAACTAATTATGATAAGGAAATGGACAGTCAAGGCATCGACTTTAGTAAGATTGAATATCAACGTTTCACGACAAATAAAATTGAGGGTAAGTAGAACAAAATGCATGTCCAAAAAATGTATCTTCATCTAACCTCCATGTTTCTGGTGTAATTTTTGTATTTTGTTGTTACAATTCTTATATTTTTATATTATATATCTATTCCACATTAAATTATCTTTCTTTTGATATATGACCTTCCTTAGCTAATACTTCAGGAAGCTTGCGCCTAAATCACGATTCTGTCAAAAAATGTAGCCTAAAATTAATTACGCCCAAAACCCGGGAATAATTAGGTCCTGAAAGAGTTAAGAAATCAAATGTTTGATAAACATTATTGAAATCTGGTTGTTTGGTTAAGAAATATAATGTTCGATGAACACTAAAATAATCGAATGTGTTTGCTTGATAAAAATTTTACAAATTTGATGCATTTGTTTTATAAACATTAAGAAATCTGATGTGTTAGCTTGATAAACATTAAGAAATCTGATGTGTTTGCTTGATAAACATTAAGAAATCTGATGTGTTTGCTTGATAAACATTAAGAAATCTGATGTGTTTGCTTGATAAACATTAAGAAATCTGATGTGTTTGCTTGATAAACATTAAGAAATCTGATGTGTTTGCTTGATAAACATTAAGAAATCTGATGTGTTTGCTTGATAAACATTAAGAAATCTGATGTGTTTGCTTGATAAACATTAAGAAATCTGATGTCTGTTTCATAAAAATGGTAAAATCTGTTTTTTCCATAAACATAAACAATTTCAATGTCTGTGAAGACAATATTATATCTAGATATGTCTTCAATAAATAACCCTGTTTGATGGAAATTAATCAACAATATATATGTATGTACATATATATTGTGAAAGTGTACATCTAGTGTACGCAACGCAAATGCACGCAGATGAATACACGCAATGCTAAGAACCCAGTCAAATGCGCGCAAAGCAAAAAACGCACAGGTCGCCGTAACTAAAATGCGCAAGGGAAATGCACGCTAATAATTAATAATTGATATTCAATTAATAATTGATCTCCAGTGGGAATTTGAGAATGAACACTGCAGAAGAATAATTCACGCTTATCGAGATAACTTCATTGGACTCGATAAACATATCCCTCATACAATGTTTTCCAATGTTTCAATCAATCAATCAAAGTTGTAATATACCCCACTTTTATTTGAATAGGACAACACGCGAACTGTTTTCCTTACGTGACATTGACTTTATAGTGTGATGACATTGACAGAAATGTGACTGAAATGGCACATAACTAGCGAGCTGTGCATTCTTGAGTAGGTCTAAGAAAGACATACTACTTTTTTTAATTGCACACCGAATGAATGGAAACACTGTACATATACTATTTTATAGTTTATGTGTTTTCGTGTTTTATATACCCCAAATAAGATATTTTAAAAATTAGTTGCTGATGGTCATGTGTTGCTGAGATGTGAAAGGGAAGCAAAGAATAGCAACACTGTTCAACTTCCATGCATGTCGTAAGAGGCGACTAAATGAATTACGGTGTAATGAATGGAGAGTTTGGGGCCATAAAGGGGAGCGAAGAATATCTGCGCTGTTATCTTTCTGGCATGTCATACAAGGTGACTAAGAAAGTTATGGTATGAAGTTGGCTATTACAAATAGAGTAAAAAATACAGAAGTCATTATGAATTGTATGCGTCATTCCAAAATGTGCAGATATCGCAGAAAAGTTGTAAACCATGACAAAACATATTCTGATTTCCTGAAGATATATATCCTGTTAATCTACAAACGTTTGAGTACTGATGCCGAAGATAGAACATTTTAAAATGTTTTCACATATTATATCTTATCTGTCTGCCTGCCTCCTCTGATGGCACCATTGGGATATTACTGGGAAAAACAGTGGAGCGTCCGAGATCATGTGATCGAGAACCTTCCTCAAACCAAAAATTCTGTGAAATCCTGGCATAGTTCTTTTCAATAGACTATCGATGGTGCTACAAATTGATTGAGCAATTTAGCCAAGAACATGATCACTATGAATTGAAAATCGTGAGGTTTCAGGCAGAAATCCAAGGCAAAATATGTTCACCCTAATCAACATCTGCAGGTTTGATCCCAACATGTGGAGCAGTGCCACTAATGGATTACTTGAGAGGAGTGGTACAACATTAAAATTTGACTTTATTTAGCTAATATTATTTAGATATAATGTTTTGACAAATTATTTTGAGATTTCGATAGGCAGATATGTTTAAATATTATTATAAATTATTGATTTGATTGCAGTGAATTAAACAATAAATTATGTTTGACCTATTACAGCGGTATTTTCCTGCATCACAAGTGTTTCTAGCTCAAATTTAGGTGATTACAGTTAATTAAACAGTTTATTTTTAACCAACTTTGTAATTGTTTTGCACGCGTTTGATTTTGCGCTGCATGCTTATGTTATTGCTCGCATCTGTCTTGCGTGCTTAGGTCATGTCACCATACATATATATATATATATATATATATATATATATATATATATATATATATATATATATATATATATATATATATATATCTTCTAGTTTTAGATGCACAAACATATTCTTTATGCTTATATAATGTATCCTTGTACATATTCACTGTGAAACAAATTGTTGCATTGTTGCTTTCTTCTGTTGCGTTCATTCTCAAACTCCTGCAGATTAGCAGAATACAGTCCAGAGAGCGGAATGTGCTGTGTCTTGGTTTACACAGCTGTGATATCTGCATACTTCAGTCCAACACATCTGACTTCAGTATAGCCTACAGTTAACTTTAACACTTTATAAAATAGAACAGCCAACTCCAATCTCCAAGCCTCCTTAGTCTCCTAATCAAACATGCATGGCGGGTAACAGTATCACTATTCTTTGCTTCCCTTTCTGGTCTCGGCAACACACAAGCGATGTCGAAGTCTGTTTATTGTCTTTTCTCTGCTTTTTCTGTAAGGTGTCACAGGATGGAATGATGATAGATTTTAAGGCTATGGCATGTTTAGTTGCTTGATATGTAGTAATATTGTGACATCTCAGAATGTTTGTAACTTCTTCAATACACCTTCTTCTTGGTCTTCCTCTGTATCTTGATGTTTTTATTTTCAAGTTGTATGCTCTTGCCGCTGACCAATAAGGGTTCATTCAAATTCAATGGCCAAATCTTTTCAGTATGTTTTTCAATATATTTGATGACTTATGTTGTTCCGATAGTTTTCGTAATCTCCTCACATGATCTCTTCTTGTTCTGATTGCTGCTTTTCTTAGACATCTCATTTCCCACGTAGTAATCTTTCTCTCTTGTTAGTGTCCATGTCTGACATTGATAACACAATATTTGTATGAAGATTTAATTTATGTATTTTTTGGTTTCTATCAGAGTGCTTTTCTTCATACTTCATTGTGATGTCATTGCAGGTGTACTTGTCAGGTGGTAATAGTATGATTCACAACTCTTGTAATGAATTATTGAGATTATAGATGACTCCTGGCTCGATTGAGCTGTAAGGAATTGGTGTCAGAACAAAACTGGAAAATCAAATGTGGCTATGAAGCTGCCCACAACACACAGAGATTGCTATCTCTCACAGAAAAATAAAGGGTGGATCCTGTATTCTCCACACTTACTAAACTGATAGAACAAACAAAATTAGAGTTGCAGTAACACTGGGGAAAAAAACAGCATGAACATAAATAGGTATAGTGATTGCCAAGTGTGTTGCGGGTCCAAAATTGGAGCAAAAAATTGCAGCATTGTTTATCTTCCATGCATGTCATAAGATGCGACTATGGAAGTTATAGGAGTAGAGTTGACTGTCTCATCCGATATAGAGTCAAAGTGACCCAGAAGCCATGCTGATGTCGGATGTGTCAGGCAGAGATATTGCAACACAGTTGTAAATCATGACCCAATGTAATCTATTCTTCGGACTGTATCCTGCTAATCTGCAGGAGTTTGAGAACAAATACAGAAGAGGGTATAGGGACGTGTTATCAATTTCCAAACATTTAAATTCCCTGTGGAACATTTCCTGTAACAAAATGTCCTTCATCTTGTCCTATCTTAACCTATTTCTTCTCTTCTTTCCATGCCTTCGTGTCCTTTGTGTATCAATATCTAACTCTTTTCTCCATCTATTTCTTGTTCGTCCTCTTTCCCTGTAGGTTCAAGAATAATGCACATCCTCAATGCTTTCTGGGGGTACTATGATCGAGTCTAACTCCCCGTTTTCACTTATGTTTCCTATTAGTGCCTACCTATGTATTTTGTGGTTAATTATCTAAATATTATATCAACAAACTTTTATTATTTTTATTATTTATTGTTATTATTATTATGGTTGAGTTTTTGGTCATCGTCGATCACGACGGACGAACATCATCATATCAACAAACAAGCAATAATTAATTGAAATATCAATTTTTTAAGGTTAGGGGTTGCATTAGTGATGTTTTACAGAACTAACCCTAACCCTAAATATAATTATATTTGAATTAATAAAAGATAAACATAAACTGATAAACATAGGCAAGCGAAATAATCATACAGGTAGGCACTACTTGGCGTATACGGGGGTTGGACTGCAATCATAGTACCGCCTTCTGTTGGTCTTCTTTCTGTATGTCCTATCCATCTCCAGTGCCGTTTCCTTAATTCTTTGTCCACTTTGTTTACTTCTTTGCACAAGCTCCTCATAGTTGGTCTTATCATACCATTTTAAACTTATTCTATTCTTCTTCAGTGTTCATTCTCAAACTCCCACTGGATCTCTCTTGTACTAGGACAATGGCCTTGCTAGATTTCCAGCAGGATATAGTCCAGAGAACAAAAATATGCTGTATCATCGTTTTATTTGCACCAATGGCCAGACACATCCATCTTCGGATATTCAGATATTCTATTCAGATAAATAAATTTTGATTTATTTCCTTATACATTCACCTTACTTATTATGCTTGTTCTATTTTTTAATCTTGTACTTGTTTTCCTTCTTATCCACTCTCCTTTATTATCTACTTCTGCCCTCCTATCATACTGTTACATCGAGTAGGAACACAAACTGCCCACGCAAGCATAGCTGCTGAAGTAGGAGATTCCAGACCAAGAGACGCACCAGCAATCATGGTACCATCCAACCCACTTAGTTAACAAGTGTGCATGACAAAATAACTTTCTGCATAAACAAGCTAAACTTTGAACAAGATGAAGCAGGTCATACTATGTTTTATGTTCATTTTTCCTGTTTGTTTTGTGTCTTGATGAAGACTTTTTTGTCAAAATGTCATCTGTTTCTAAGGTGTTGTTAGTATGTCATGTACTTACTTAAATAATTCTAACACTCTTTACCTATCTATTTTTTTTTAGCCTACTTAGACATCTAGTTATCAAAATATGTAGTCTTCTTGTTTTCTCCATGTCTCTGAGTCATATAACAGCACTAAAATGAATATTCTTAGTTTTATATTTGATTTAATGTTTTTGATTTCCATAGATGTTCTGATGCAATAAAGTTTATTTTTAACCAAATAGATAAAACAATATACAGTGGAACTTTCGTTCATACAAAACTTCAGAGTTACACATAAATAATGAGTGGGCATCTGTGGCCATGTTGATAGCGATATAGGCAGCAGCAATACATTTTAAGCATGCATGACCAGTGTGTACAGTATGAGAACCAGTTCTCATATACATCTGGCCAACTTCTAGCGATATGGTTCCAGACATCCACTGTTTAGTGGAAGTAGTAAAAATACTTAATGTATTAGTTGCCAATGCCAAAGTTGGATATGTCAGTCACTGTTCCAAATAAAACGATGACACAAAATTTTACATTCTCTGGACTATGCCCTGCTGGAAATCTAGCAGGAACATCCTGCTACAAGAGAGATCAGAGTTTGAGAACGAATGCAGAAGATATGAGGATTGCCATATCAAATATCCAGTAGTATTTAGTCTTACATCTAGGTCTCTTGCAGAAATGGGATACCCACCGTGTGAACTGGGATATCCCCCATGTGAACTGGGATATCCCACGTGTGAACAAAATAAAATGATTCTTTCATAAATGTAAAGCTTTTACCTTGCAGTCACAAGTCATTTAAATTTTTTTAAAAACCGCAGATTATAAAATTAAAAAACCACAAGCATACATCAGTAATCAAACACAAGAAAGACCATCACATAATTATATCAAATGCATTTTGAAAATGTAATAACAATGAAACCATTAAAAGATTACATAAAAAAAAACTCCCTTCTAAATTTGAAATGGATAAAAATCAAAAGAGAGTGCTGCCAATGAATGCAGAATGTCATGGCACGAACACAACAACACTGCATCATGGAATCATCTTATTTGTGTCTCGGGGAGGCAAAATTGTTCAACATTCTCCGACAGTGTTGTATTACAGGACATATTTATGATAAACTGACGTACACCTGTGGTAATGACAATTGTGGTAGTCTGATGTACACTTTCACAATCACACCTGTGGTAGTCTGATACACACCTGCCGCACTGACACTTGTGGTGGCCATTTTCACACCTTCAGTCACACCTGTGGTAGCCATTTGCACAACCTCACAGTCATATCTATGGTGTTACACACATATGTGACACTCAGACTCACAGTGTGATGAACATCAGTGACCCTCAGACTTGTAGTTGCGTCACGCATACCTGTAGCAGTCGAACCCATATGTGTGCCACTCACAGATATGGCTTTACAGCTCAAATCCATGGTCCAGCACATATTCTGGCACAACACACATTTATGCTAGTCTAACACATCTGTTACACTCATAAGCTCTAGTACTCCATCACAGTATACACATGCAGTGCTGACGCTCTGGCACAGTACACATCTCTCCCACACTCTGGCATAGTACATACATATAGCAACCAGACAATCTGGAATACTGTCCTATTAAAATAGTACAAACATTTTACTCTCACACACTCAGGCATATGTTACAGGAGGTCAAAGAAAAATTAACACTTAAAAATATGCATATCTTAAAAAAACACTGATTCCAAAAACAGACCCAATGGTGAGAATGACTTGAGCTGCTGCAAACACAGGGTCAGACATCCAACATGTTCTTGATGGACCGTGATGTGCTGTCATCTTGCAAATGTTTTGTTGTATATCTGTAGACAATAAACACATGTTTGTCTACAAGATGCCATCATGAGGTTCATCAGAAAGTTAAAAAGTTAATTTGTCTGATCATGTCATGGAAATGTCACCTGTTCTCATCAATAGAGCATGTTTAGATCGCAATGGCTGCCAAAGTAATATGTGTTGGACCATTGTCTCAAATAAAATGACAATACAACTCATTTCCACTCTCGACTATGTCCTGCTAGAAATCTAGTAGGATAAATGCCCTCTTATAAGAGAGATTCATTGGGAGTCTGAGAGAGAAAAATATCCCAATGTAAGATTTTGAACATCATTTAAACTCCTGTTGTGTTTCACTCCAAAGAGAAAAAACAAAAACATACTATTACTCTATGTGTAATCTGGCAAATCTTTTAAAAATTACATCCATTTTTGATGATGTTTTTCTAAATTCAGATTTCTTTTGCGTAACCAATAATTTTAGTTCAAATGACATGGTTCGTTTGTTTACCAAATAAGTGCGGAGTAATATAGGCCTATTAAGCGGCATGTGTCCTGGATTGAATGTATTGGAAATTTTCACCAAAACTCTAGGCCTAGTCAGAGAACTTAGTTCATGGTTTACCTCAGATATCACACCTACAACAACAAAACTTACATCATTACATTCTGTAACCATCTCTTTATTTCCACACACACAAACATTATACACACAGCTTTAAAAACAAACAAGTTATTGCATTTTCCAAATACCCTCCATAAATTACAGTGCAAGGGTAAAAAAAGAGATTGCAGTGGCAGGTGGAAATTACCCTTTTTTTTAAAACTCAGAGTGGTAAAGATAAAATTATCCTCCATGCACAGTATGTCCAATGCAGCAGCATCATAATTTTGTTTTTTGGGATCATGACATTCATAGCTTCTTGATTAATTTGTTTTGTTTCATCTGTCCTTGCATCACCACTCAATACTAGTCTCCTTCTGGAATGTATCTCTTTGTTTAGCTTTGTTAAGCTTTGTTATGTGATCATACACTCTGTCATCTTTTTCTTGTTATGCTTGTGAAAAGGGCTTTTTTAGTCGAAACATTGATTTGTATGTTTACCTCTTCCTGTGTAATTCCAGAAATTTGCAAAACTTCATTACCCAGTGTTTACAATTTTTTTCCATCTTCCTCCTTGTTAATTCTTAAACTCCTGCAGATTAGCAGGATGTAGTCTGGAGAATAGAATACGTTGTGTCATGGTTTACAGCCTAACTTTGGTAATGAGGTTAGAAGTGACCTTTGGCCGGACACATCTGATTTCTGCATGGTTTCTGGGCCACTTTAACCATCTATGGAATAGGACAGCCAACCCCTAATCTGAAAACCTCTTTAGTCGCTGTGTGCAACATGAAACAGTGGACACGGTAACAGTGTTGTTACTCTGTGTTCAATTTCAGAAGCTGGGAACACAAATTCATTCAATTTTTAGTATATGCAAGGAGTTGTGAATAAAGTATGTTCATGGCTCAAATAACACAATCATGTTGTGTGGAAACTGGATAGTTCAAAAACATATCATCCGCAGAAGTCAGATGTGTTAGGCGAGTGGCGAAAATAAAACTGTGACAACACATTTCCATTTTCTCGACTACATCCTGCTGAAAATCTAGAACCGTTGTTATGCTACAAGAGAACCAGCAGGAGTTTTGAGTAGGACCAATGTTCTCTACAAGAGATCCAGTGGGAGTTTGATTAGGACCATTGTTCTGCTACAAGAGAACCAGCAGGAGTTATGAGTAGGACCAATGTTCTCTACAAGAGATCCAGCTGGATTTTGAGTACACCATTGTTCTGCTAACAAGAGATCCAACAGGTGTTTGAGTAGGACCATTGTTCTCTACAAGAGATCCAGTGGGAGTTGGAGAATGAAGAAGACATATCTTACATAAAACATAGTAGTTGAGGCATTGATATCATCACAACTATCACATGCCTTTTTTTTGTTGCTTAGTGGCAACTAGGAAATTAGTTACTAGTCCAGGGTGCAAAATATAGAGCGAGTCTTCTTTCCAGGCATGTCGTAGCAGGTGGACTATGAAAATGGGGGGGGGGGGGGAGAGAAGGGATATGACGACAACCTGTTACTTGTGAAATATTCATCACTGTCACAAGTCAACTCAATTTCTTTTGTCTTCTGTCAAATGATTTCTAATAATGACAAAGAGATACTGGTCAGCAGACATTGCACCTTTGCTCTTTCGTGGCAGACACCTAGGTGTGCCATCATTACAGATGCTCAACAAATCTGATAGAAGAATAATGAGATAGTTAGCCCAGAAGTGTGTACTGCATGCCTGGATGGACACGATAATCCTGAGACACACAACTATCAGAGTGATTTTGATATAGTTATGACAATGAAGGTAAAACATTAAATCATCTTCATAGACACTCATCGAGGCCAACTCCTTGGAGATGGGGCGTAGTCCAGCCAACAGAGGCTGGAAACTAAGATTTGTAAGGCCATCCTTGACATCAAGCAGGACCATAGTTCTGCTCAAGCAATCACTTGCTGAAGTCAGAGATACCACACTGAGTTGAACCATGGTATGACACAACACGACTAGATGATGACTTTACAACAACAAGAAAAAAATCTTTGTAGACACTGATATGCCTGTTTGGATGAAATTAACCAAATCTCAAATCAGAACTGACATTACCTTAAGGCATTAAGCAAAGATTCAACTGTTCCTTTCTGCTGGTCCTTAAGCAACTTTATACAGCTCTTCATCTGTGTAATAAATAAGTTGAAACTGATTTATACCATTTTACATTATTCACAACTATTCTTCTTCTGCATTTGTTCTCATCCTCCTGCAGATTAGCAGATGTAACCAGGAAAATGAAATGCTTTGTGTCCTTGTTTACAGCTTAGGTGCGATGTGTGTCACTAGGCCTGACATAGTGGCTTCTGGGCCACTTTGACACTTTATGGAATAAGATGGCAAACTCCAACCTCAAAATGTTCTTAGTCATCCCTTATGACATGAATGACCAGTAGCAGTTTTGCTATTCATTGCTCCAAGTTTGGGCTGAGAATAAGAAACAACACTGTCTACATAATAATGACCTGACAGAATGAAATAGAACTCTGATGAGAGTAATATCAATTTTAAAAATACAACTCTGAGGAGAGTAACAACAATAACAAAAAATATAACTCTATCAAAAGTGACAACAATACAAACAAATACAACTGTGAGGAGAGTAACAACAATAACAAAAAATATCTCTATCAAAAGTGACAACCCGCCAAAGACGGATGTTTTGGGCCATTGGCGCAAATAAAACGGCAACACAACGCATTTCCATTCTCTGGACTACATCCAACTGGAAATCTTGTAGGACCATTGTCCTGTTACAAGAGAAATCCAGGGGGAATTTGAGAATGAACGCTGAAGAAGAAAAGTGACAACAATACACACAAATACAACTCCGAGGAGAGTAACAACAATAACAAAAAATATAACTCTATAAAAAGTGACAACAATACAAACAAATACAATGCAAGTGCTGCACTTTTTACTCATAGCAAAACAACCCCCCCCCCCCACATGTACAAGAAGAGTCTACCTCAATCCCTGATGTCTTTGCAAATGCTCCGACAGGATGAACGTGGTCATAGAGGATTATCACGCCAACCATAACCCTTAGACAGAACAGCTGTGTTTCTTCCTTTATCCTTGACCTGTACTGACTGGAAACAATAAGGTCATATTAAAACTCAGGATATAATACGACTTAACTACATTTTATTAAAAACTTGATGTCTAGTCGATCTACGAGAAAAAGTCAATATATAAATCATAAATGGTTAAATTAAAATATTAATATGGTACGAAAATGAAAAATATATATTTTTTAGACTGACATTGTTAATTTATGCCTCCATATAATTTCCACAAACACTGATACCGTTATCCCATAGATTTAGCAGTGAAGCAGTACTGCAGCAAGATAATCTTTCATTTGAATTTTTTGCAATTTCACAAAATGTTTTCCACCAAGGTGGATTTTGAGTCAACCAAACAAGTGGAATTCGCTCAGGTCAGATTGTAAAGTAATTCCAGCAATTGTCATTTCATTTGGAGAATTTTGTCTTGGACTAGGTTAGGTATGTTCATAAAATACTCTTCACACACCGGACATGTCTATAGATGCTGAGATCCCTGCTTTAGTAAATCTCTCAGGGTATCACGCCTGATGGTTCTGGTTCTATGTTGGTTCAGTGTTCCTTTTGAAATCTTTGTCAGGTGTTATATACTGGCCACATCTATCGTCACTCCCAGGATATAGTAATACGTCTTGTGTTAATCTAGCTGTATGTGGTGTGGCATGATGGGACAGTGGTCCTCTAGTTAGTAGGCCTAGATGTTGTCTTTGAATTACATCCAGAAGTAACAATAGAACTGTAAATGCGGTATTCACATAGTTTCTATTCATTTGTAAATTATAGTCAACACTACTTGATAACTTTGCTAACTTCCAAAATAATTTGATAGCATTCATCAACATTCACTCTGGAAAATTCTGGCAATCTATGGTTTCTAGGCCAAATATGTAAAGATTTGAAACATCCTACACAAATTCAGCTTGTTGTGTCAGAACAAAAGTACACAATTTTGATTGGTTCCCAGTAGAAATAGGAATGCTTGTGGCACCAATGTTTTTTCAGTATAAAAATTGACTGTCTATGTGTCATCTGTTTTCATTCTTTCTTAGTACATGTCCGATGTAATCCCATCTTATGTTTTTATAAAACTTGCCACAAATTTTTAGTTTGTTTCTTTCCTGAGTGAATATCATTTTTTAAAATAAATCTGTCAATTTGTACAGAAAAGAAACGTCTAGGCATTCTATGGTTTGGAAATAAGATATTAGAAGATCTAGACTTTGCTGACGATTTGGCTTTCCTTAGTTCAATCTAGATGCTCAAGAAAAAATAGATGGACATCAGAATTTCTCAGAACAATCTAACTATCTACTCATCTAAAAGAAAAATAACGGATTTCACAAACACAACAACTGATGGCATACTCAAGGAACATGTGCTGTAGAAAGTTAAGTCTTTTAATTATTTGGGGAGCTCGTTATCACACGATGGTGATACAAACAACAAGATATCAACCATCTGCATAGCTCTAACAAGCTTTCAAATATATAGTTATCACAAGAATTTAACAAACTTACAAAACTTACAAGACTGTTCAATGCATGCATACTATATGTATTGACATACGGACGTGAAAGCTGGAAATCCACACAAGCAATAGACGCTACAGTAATCATCTTTAAAGCAATTGCCCTTGAAGAATGTTGTTCGTCTATCACAAGATGATGATGACCATTAGTTACATCCACATTTGAAATTCAGTTACATTGATGTCCCTGATTGTGAGTTATAGATGGCTAATAAGCCCTATTCTGGTCACAAATGCCCTTGAAAATTACGGGCAAGAAATGACCACCGCAAATGGTTTTTGGTCTACCCGTGACTTTCTATCTACTCTCCGCTGTTGAGTTGCTGCATTTCTCTTCTTTTCACAAGATGCTGCACCTTTTTTTAACTGTAAAGTGCCATGAACCCAAGATGACCTAAAACAAACTAATCTATGCATGACCAATATTGGACTGGATGTTTAACAATTGATTGTAGATGTTATGTCGTAGCAGCAGAGATACATCATCAATTGTTGTATAATATCCAAACAGAAGTGTCATCACTTGTGTAGCATCGGTATAGCATCATCATCATCAATTGGTGTGTAATATTAGTAACTTAATATGATCTGAAATAAACCACTCTAAACGTGACCAATATTGGAATGTAAGTTTAACAATTGATCGCAGAAGTAGTGGGCGGAAACTGAGAGGTAGGATAAGGAAGATATACAATGAATGAGCTACAGGAGCTATCAGCATACATATCCTTTGCTATTTGTTGAAAGAAATGGAACTCCTATGGTGATGTCCAGACAGGGCCAGCCCTAACAATTGCAGGGCCCAATGCGAAATGGATTGCGTGGGGCCCAGTCTGAGTAGGGAAGAGGATAATAAAATAAATTCTAATATGAATTTATGGGCCTATGAAGTGTGGGGCCCGCTGCGGCCGCATAGGTTGCAATGGCCTAAGACCGGCCCTGTGTCCAGAGTATAGTGACGCTGGTTTAAGACCGTTGTTAGTTAACTCTCTCTGGTTTTGAAAATTTCTAATCACTTCTACTTATACTTTGAGATCCAAACTAGAAGAGTTTTTAAAAACTTATTTTAAAATGACTGTTCATTGAAAAGGTATTGCAGCCAAACGCAACTAAAAAAGAAAACATTACACATAGAAGCATTACTGCCATAATTTAGCCCCATTTCAGTATTACAAATACACTAGGTCTTGGTGAATAGATTTTGTAAATGATATTTTGATAAGAAAATTAGATACAAATTGAAAATCAGTCATGAGAGAGGATATTTTTTTAGGGATTCGTGGTCAAGATGTAACTTTTACTCTAAACTACTTCTTGACAATCTATAAAGACATTAAAAGGATATGATATATATATATATACTTTTATGCCTTGAGATCGCCACTGTGGCCCAGGAGTATTTACCACATTCCTGGAAGGTTATGATCATGGGATACTGCCACACTGGAATACCTCCTTTCAGAAACAACATGCATCCATAAACCCACCCCAAACACAATGTCTCACAATGTTCTATGTCTCACCTGTGTGTTGCCTGGGCCCGAGAGAGGAGAAAATAATAGCAACTCTTTTTACCCTTCATGCATGTCGTAGGATGCGACTAAAGAGGTTATGGCGTGGAATTGTTAAAAGGAGAATAGGAATGGCTAAAAGTACTTTCAATGACATGAGGAAAATATTGCTACTTAAACAAATTACAGACGAACTAAAAATGAGAATTATAAAATGATATATCTATTCTATAAAAATGTATGGCTCAGAAACATGGATTAATAGAAGAATAGGGAGAACTTCATGGTAAAATGAAAACAAACAAAGAGGTTCTAACACCATTTCGTATGAAGAAAGAATTATTAAATGAAATAAAGAGCAAACAGATAAAATATTCTGGACATATTAGACATAACACCTTGTTGAATATCTTACTTGATGGTAAAGTTGAGGGGAGGCGAGCACGAGGTAGGCAGAGATACACATGGGAGAGAAAGATCACGAAATGGACGGGTTACAGTTTAGCAGAGTACTCCACCAAGAAAAGTGACAAGTGATGTCGGAGGTTTGTTGTAGCCTACCTTCATTGTGGAGATGGAACTAAGTGAATGAAAGTGCATAATATTTGTAATTTTATTACAAGCATAACATTTTTATAAAGTGTTGCTTACGGATTCTCAATCATAACACGACAAATGTTGGCCATCAAACTCAAACAGTCTGTCGTCTGTTCTACTGGCAATTCTTTGTTCTGAGAAAATAGCATGGACAGGAAATACATAAGAATGAAAGATGCATTTCAAGTCAATTTCCTGAAATTGAAAATCTGAGATAGGTTACTGTGAATGTTAGATGTGTCAGACCACTGGTCAAACTGCTAACTGAAAGTTGATTGCCCACATTGAGCTGGCGATATCTTCTTCTTGTTCACAGTTTTCAGCATGTTTACACAGCAAGTCTGGTTTACTTAGCGAATTGCATGATATCGAACATGGTTGCTGGCAGTTCTCTTCTGGTATCACCAACTTTTCTTGCTTAAGACTGCGGTCCTGCTTGATGTAAGAGATGGTCTGATCAGTCTTAGTTTCCAACCTTTGTTGCCTGGACAAAGTCCCATCTCCACATACAGGAGCTAGCTTTGATAGGCTCTGGTGATATCATTGATTGCATTAGAAGTGGCTAAAAATTAAACAATAATTTCATATCAATGTTGTACACTTGCTATGCAAACATTAAACTATGAACATGAAGAAGGCCAATGTTTCATACTTGAGGTGTAGAAATGTTAAACTGTGGACATGAAGAAGGCCAATGTTTCATACTGGATATGTTCTAATTTTAAAAAAAAACTCTATATGTTGTCAACGAGTTATTGGGGCACGAAAGGAGAGCAAAGTATAACAACACTAGTACCTGCAAAAAATATGTTGTAAGAAGTGAATACGGTTTTAGGGGTTGAGTTAGCTGTTTCATCTATTATAGGATAAAAGTGTTAACTTGCTTCATTTGGACATATAACAAGACACAACTCTTTATTTCTAAAGCTATTTTTTCAGGAACATTCGAGGGTAGAAGGAGAGGAAGGAGACAAAGAAAATGCTGACTTGATTACATCAAGGAATACCAACTCCTCTGTTGAGTTCTTCCCCTTAAGGAACCAGGCTAACGGATGAGAAACGGTTCAGTACCCAATGGGCACAGGCACAGCACGTCCAATTACACGAGGCAAGTTCATAGACAGTGGAACACCTCGTTCGAGTCAGACGAGAGCAAGAAAATCTTCTGGGCGAAGAGTCTTCACTACGCGTGCCTGGAGACAGATATAGAGGCTGTCACAGGCTAAGGGTAGCCCACCCGAATTGTCAAGGCATGCCGAAATCGGATGTGCTAGGCCTACAAGGCGCATAACGGTGGCACAATGTAATCACGCTCCCGGCGGAAATCGCACGGATATCCGTGATGGTTACAATGGAGCGAACGAAAAACAAACAAACAAACATCAAGGAATGGTCTGGGCATGAATTTTCTCCACATGTCCAAATAGCTGAACACAGGAGTGTTTGGATGGCTTTTTGTGCTGGTGTCCTCACTGTTGCCCCATACAACCCTGATATGTTAACAGTCTTATTATATTCCTATATTCAACAGTTAATAAAAACACACACAGATAATAATAATAATAAAACTCTTTGTAAATTCCAATCATACGGGCACATGATGAGACATTCCTTGATGATGAAATGTTCAAGATACAATGGAGGGTGGAAGAAGACAAAGTGTCAGTGTCATCCCATTGAGAGATTTGGCCCAGAAAGATCTCCGCACATCTCTATCCTCTACCATCTGGATGAGTTTGGAAACTTCACACCCTGTCCAGTCCTTGATATTATCCAACAGTGTCTTCTTCCATCCTCCACTGTATCTTGAAGACATCTCGCCATCAATGAATGACTCATCATGTGCCAGTGTGATCAGAGTTTATGAAGTTTCATGAATGTTAACAGTGGTTTTTGTTAACTCTATAATGTATTAATACTATCATGTACAAACACATTGGTCTTATTTTTATGTTCTTGGTAAGATCAAACACACGGCTATAGCATTTGTTTTCAAATTCCTGCATTCTTCTCTCTAAGCTTCTTAAATATTATATCAAGTGACATATTCTTTCCAGAACGTTGTCTTCATTGTGGATACTCTGAATGCCTCTCTGTCCCGGGCCTGCATTGTCAGAGACATACATACATTCTTCAATATCGTTAGTCCAGTCTTCTTGGTCTTCCTCTTCTTCTCTCGTCTGGTACTCTTTCCTCCAGAATCAGCCTTTCGATACCATCACATCGCTTTAAGTGTCCAAGATACTATAGCTTCCTTCTTATGAAGGTATTTAGAAGCCAACTTCATTTAGTTTCAGTAATTTCAATGTTTTTTTTCTCTGTCCATGATATTCATAGGATCTTTCTGTAGCAGTTCATTTCAAATGAATTCATTCAGTAATTTCAATGTTTTTTTTCTCTGTCCATGATATTCATAGGATCTTTCTGTAGCAGTTCATTTCAAATGAATTCATTCTTTTGAATATTGTTTTGTTTAAAGTCCAAATCTCTTATCCATATGTTGCCACTGGCAAAACACATGATCTTAAAAGAGCTTAATCTCTTAGAGATTACTGAACATTATATCTAATGTTAATGAGTTACACATACTTTAGCTCTAGATAATTTAATAAAAAGATAAAAACAACAATAATGGCGAACCTGTGTGACAAACTTAGCTGTTGCATCAGTTAATGCCTGTAACATTGGTGTAGCTTGGGCATAAAATAAAGACATTCGGTTGGCTAGTTCATTGGTAACATGTTCTTCACCCGGCTGTATCTCATCCTACAGAGAGAGAGAGAGAAATTTATACTCAGATTTACTTCATATGGGCTAGATCAGTGATTCTTAACCAATGTTTCTTCCAAGACTAGAGTATATGTTAGCAAAATGTTCTGTTTAACCTGCAGCAACCCGGCGGCAGAATATGTCACATATTTCACGTCCTGATAGCAACTCAACGGCGGCATATATCACATTCCAATTAGCCATTTGTTGTCACAGTAAACAGCCTCACATGATCTTTTCCAATCATGATTTTGTAATAACTATTTGCTTGAGTGATTGTCCCTGAATTTTTCAGCAGTATTTGAAAGACCAAAAGGCACAAAATAACACAGCTTCTCTGTGAATCTGGCAGCATAATGCACTTCACACTTCCCGGTCGAAATCACTGAATTTTCCTTCAAATAGTCAACACAGAAGGAGAAGACAACAATAATCATGTCTAATTTATGACCCAATCACAAATCTCATTACATGTCTTTCTCCTATTTAATCACATACCTCATTATCTGCCATTCTTCTATTTAACCACATATCTCATTAGCAGCCATTCTCCTGTTTAATAACATAACTGCATTAGCCATATTTCTCCTATTTAATAGCACACCTCCATTAGCCATCTTTCTCCTGTTTAATCACATACCTCATTAGCCATCTTTCTCCTGTTTAATCACATACCTCATTAGCCATCTTTCTCCTGTTTAAAGTTCTTCTGTAGTAACTGAAATCATTCTGTACAGCTGGGGTTGTCATCTGAAACACATATACACATGAAAAAACTGATTCTTTTATGGAAAAAAACAACCGTTCGTTACGACATATTTCATTTTACTCTAGCTACTACAGTGGATTCCCATTATAACTTGCTCCGGACCAACAAAATATGTATGTAATAATAGACAATTACTATATACAGTACAAACAATATAGAATAAATCTTCTTCTTTCTGTCCTCATGTACCTTTTGGTATTGAGGGGAGAGTGATTGTACGGTCTTCTGCCCTTCTATTTGCCTCTTCTGCTGTTATATTCCCGAGTGTCTCTAATACACTATCTATCCACCTTTTACGAGGGCGTCCAATAGGTCGACTGTTTTCATATCGTTTGTGAAATGTTTTTTGGATAATACTTTGCTCTTTCTGTCTGGTTATGTGGCCGTACCATTTAACTTGTTGTTTCTGGATGTATTCTATTGTTGACTTGATCCCTAATTGTTTCCTTAGTGCTTCATTCCTGATTTTGTCTCTCAAGCTAACTCCAATCATACGTCTCACACATTTAATTTCAGTGGTGTTAATCTTATGAATCAGTGTAACAGAGATCAGCGGTAACAACAAAAATAGCAACTAAAGTGCTCAATAAGAAACTTAAATGGAGAGGAAGGCACATCACACGCAAAAGAGATCAGCGGTAACAACAAAAATAGAATAAATATAACTGGGAATTTTGAAAAGAGTTGTTATAGAGAGAAATTTTTAAAAAATCAAAGAAATTATAAAGACGGCACTACAGAGGGATTCCACTGTACATGTACTTCTGCATTCCATCTCTGATAACCAACATGAGAGCTCGACCAGGAGCGCATGGTCAGTCTTAGTTACGCTGGACTAAACTTCATCTCCAAGACATTATTCTCTTTCTTCTGCATCTGTTCTAAAACTCCTGCAGATTAGCAGAATGTAGTTCAGAGAATAGAATATGTTGTGCCATGGTTTACAGCTTAGCTGTGATATCTACACCTTTCTGTATGACACATTCAACTTCAACATGGTCCATGGGACACTTTGGCCTTCCATGGCTATCCATGCGGAAATTTTGACAGAAGACAAAAGGCTAAAATTGCAACAAGACATGCAGTGACAATGATTTTTTTTCACAGGTGACAGGTTGTCAGCCTATCCCCCCCAACTTTCCATAGTCGCTTCCTACCACATGCCTGGAAAGAAGACAGTGACCCTATTCTTTGCATCCAAAATAGAAGTCCAGGCTCCAGTCTCCACAACAGAAAACAAGCTAAATTGCCCCTAATTCTTGGGGTAGAAACAAACACCAGCAATCATAGTTTGAACTATAACGCTTCCTTTAATTACCTTTAAGCAATCAAATGCCAGTACAAAATCTAGAATCTCTGCAAACTGTTTGAACAAAGCCTGCTGTTGTTCTAAATGTTCTCTAGGGTTAAGGTTCTCCGAACACAGCACTCTTAACAACTCTGGTATAACTCGCTCTGAAAAGAACACACAGAAAAATTTCCATTAAAAATACCGACTTCTCTATCTATACGCATTTTAGAAGAATAAGTCTTCAACAAACATCTTCCCTCTTATATTTTAGGTATTGCTTCAAGCTCTTTCCATTCTTTCCCAGCATTTGTGTCTCTGTAATCTAATTTTCTCCTCCAGGTATTTTCTATTTGTTGGAACATCTGTGTACAAATATATTGAAAAACATTGACTGACATGGTTTGGTCACTTAATGTGAATAAACACATATTGGCAAACAGCAAGAGCATACACGAGAA
This sequence comes from Meghimatium bilineatum, assembly GCA_034231615.1. Lineage (NCBI taxonomy): Eukaryota > Metazoa > Mollusca > Gastropoda > Stylommatophora > Philomycidae > Meghimatium > Meghimatium bilineatum. Next base: position 29,459,562 of record CM067315.1, on the reverse strand, counting down.
TGGGAAACAGCAAGAAGCAGAAGAATGCCATGAAGAAGGTGAGTTGAAGGAGTTACCAATGTTCTGAGCTGTCACAATATTACTGCATATCAAGCAGCCAAATGTAAAGCTGTTTAAGGCATACTGATAACAAGAGTAGAGATACAGCTGTTGGAGCTATACCGAACAAGAGAATAGAGATACAGCTGTTGGAGCTATACTGAACAAGAGAGCAGAGATACAGCTGTTAGAGCTATACAAAACAATAGAGTAGAGATACAGCTGTTGGAGCTATACTGAACAAGAGAGTAGAGATACTTTTAGCTGCTCTTGGGAAAGCCCAGCTCTTGTCAGGCATAGTCAGATTAGCACAGGCATTACGCATGAGTCAAAAATAAAAGTCAGACAGCTTTCCATCTCAAGACTTTTGTATTCCTGCTTGACACTACAACAGGTTTTTGAGCCCAGATCTGAATTATCAGCCATCTGAGAACTTACAAACACCAATCCTAAATGATTTTTTAAAATACAATGCCCATCTTCACTTGCGAAGGTGCAATATCATCTTTTTGTTGATAATAACTCACCTAACTTGAGTGAGAACTCAAAGAAGATTTTTAGCTTGGATACGAGTGGTGTAACAGACTGCCATGCTTTATCTTGCAAGTCTTCTATTTTGGGGTTTGAAATGGCCTGAAATCAAATAATATAATATAGAAGCATCGAACATTTGTTATTAAAGAAAAAATCATAATACAGCAAATGTTATCTGAACAATATCCTCCAGCATCTACTCGCCTAGTAACACGATTTAAAATGCTTTACATCAAAATAGAATCACAAACATTTTAACACCAAACATAAATAATTTTTTTAAATCTTCTGGTCAAAACGGCATAGTGCATCACAAGTAGTTATGTGTGCCACTAACAATTTCACTGGATTAATGGAGAAGTTCATTCTCATCAACTAAGTGATTGAATGATGTTGTGCTGTTTTCTCTGACCAGGAGGTCCACTCATTAAGATTTTCACCAGTGCTAACAGAGTGCGTGCATTTGAGCTGAAGTTTTTGTGTGTGTAACTGCTATTACACAGGATTTTTTTGCAAATGGCGGCTAATGTCAAGCAGCCTAAATGAGGGGGTTTTGAAAAGGAAAGGCACTAGGCTGGAGCTAGAAGGAATAGATCAAAATCATCGCGACTGGGAATAAAAATGTGTGTGTTATTTTCTGGAACGTAGCCAGTGCCCACAGGCGGAGAACTGAGATGGATAAATTGGTTATTTGTCCAGACAGTGGCTTTACAGGAAACACAGCTGGGTGAGTGAGCTACAATAAGAATCACAGATTTTCAGGGTTTTTACAACAGGAGGCACCTAGGACAGACAATCTTCGTATGTGAAAGTATAAATGTGCTAGAGGTTGATATGTCCAAATGGGACAGTGACAATATCCTGTTACAGACGGTGAGAGTACAGAAAGTCCAGCATTCTTTTTTTATTGTTAATGTGTATGCCTGCAACATGAGTGTTAATCTGCAAGGTTGGATTTGCCTTTGGAAGATAATGGAACAGGAAAAGAAAATTATCTTTTGCTGTGACTTCAACGCAAAAGGCATGATATGGGGTAATAATAAGTCCAACAAGCATAAGAGACTTGGAAGAGTTATGATCGATACTGACTTAGTGCGTATTAACAATGGTAGGATCACTGGAATGGCTTTGGTGTCACCTATGATGGCAGCAATCTGCAAATGGGAGGTGCTAGGACATTATGGTTGCTACCACCACCCATGTGTTGTGCTGGTCAAAAATGACAAAAGTAAACATCACCGGCCACGGGTCAACTCCTTTTATTATAACCACAGAGGAGCTGATGTAGTGAGTAAAACAATTCAACAAGAAAAGCATAAGTCTTAAAACACGGGAATATGCAGCTGTGAAGTTGTGAATATGCAAAATCGGCGTTTCGACCAAAAGGCCTTTATCAAGGATCACAAACACATATAAATAAAAAACGACAAGTAGGGATGACACAACTTGTGTTCACATGTCTAGTAAAATGGCTGAAATGATAGAAAGGAGATAAAACGTTGAAGGTCTTTAGCATGTATGGGTTTTCAGCAGACTTCATAACAGTGGAGACCACAAGATGTGGCAGTTAACACCTCACCCAACCTCTTTAATTGTCTTTTACAACTCGTGTAAAAGTATTAATATTCTCTGCTCTCATTCAGGCCTCGGCAACAAGAGTTTAAGTCTCCTCCATAAAATAACACCAAAACATACCATTCTAATTTCTTCAGAAGCTCCTCTGTACCGCTGTAATTCCAGCAGAATGTCTTGCGCTGAGTCTAAGACACAGTTAACCAACTGCCACACCCTTCGCTCTGACTCTGTGGGTTGAACATCTAAGAACAATAATGAAACAAATTGTATTATATTTAATAGCTAGAGAAAAAAAACTCTTAAAAGAATTCTTAAATCCTAAATAACAAGAAGCCAGAAGTGATGGCTGTTTGTAAGAAACAAAGAGAGAGAAGTCGTTAAATGTCTGTTGCATCTGATGATGATGTCTACAACTAATCCTTATAATTTTTTCTAAATTTGAAAGAATCCTGAGAAATCATGAAGAAAAAAAAAAAGATAGCAGCAAATAATAAAATAGGTTGTTGGAACATACTTTCAAAGTCAACAAAGATGTTCTCCGATGATTTTGATGGTTGATCGTTGTTCAGTAAAATGCGCAACAAATTTCCCATCTCTGAAATAAAAATATAAAACACCTGAAGGTAATCATAAAAAATTGAATTCAATTCATTTGTAAAAATTGACAGAAATGTCCACAAATTTTTACATTGACAAATTTGCTATTGACAAAATGTCAACACAATTTTTTTTATTACAAAAACTCCACAAATTTTCTATTTACAAAACTTACCACAGTTCTTCTATTGACAAATATGTCTACAAATTTTCTTTTGACAAAAATTCCACAAATTTTCTATTGACTAAAATGTCCACAATTCTATTGACAAAAACGTCTAAAAATATTTTGACAAATATCTCAGCAAATGTTCTATTTACAAAAATATCTGCAAATTCTCAATTCTGATAACAAAAGTTAGATTGTATAGTTCACAAAGAGTAGAATAAATCGATGTTTTGACAAAGCTTGAAATTTTTTTAATGTCAACGCAGCCAAAAAATAATGGGTACCAAATTTGAGTATGATTGAAATGAAGCAGGCATGATTTTAATCATATCATTCCTTAGTATGTTTGTCAAGTAAATACAGGCCTTAAATTATATTGTCAGTCTCTCTGTGGTAGAGTGGACAATCTCACAAATCTACCTGCTCACAGCTAAAGAGATTATTTTTTTATCATCACCATCTGTCTCTTGCCTTGATGGTGCACTTATCTCTGCTGTATAAGTGGTTCAAAATTTGATCACCCACTATGTACTGGCGATACGATTAGAAGTACGAATGGTGCCTAAATATTCAATAATAGTTGAACAGTAATGTCCTACATACATAGAATGAAATCAGACTGTCATTACAAGCATTAAAATGGGTACCAGATGGTTAAAGAAAAATGTGAAGACCAAGAGAATACTTTGCAGAACAACCACCAAAGAGAATATGTCTATGTCTCAACATGAAATAATTACACACAGTAGCATCACATCACTGGAACTGGAGAGCTCTAGATTCTGCTCTATTCACTATATTTGGCACTGAAGGAACATTGATAGATAGTGAGAATGTCCTACATAGGATTATGTATCAATTATTCATTATAGATTTTATTTATTATAACCTAAAAAAACATCAATGCAGCTCAACGATATGAAATGGGACTACATTTATTATTTTACCTTTAGACAGAATTACATGATGTAATGTTTTACAGTTCACAGAACAGACTGAATCATATGATTGGTTGGTTGCCTATCCAGCAGTCCATGGGCTCATGCTCATTGACCAAATGCTATTGTGTGATTGATATATGCATGTGATTGTGAGCTGTTTTATTTCATACCCAGTAACAAGTTTCAAAGTTCACAAAACATACAGAATCACATAAAAAACATATCGTTAATAATTCACAAATAAGATTAAATTGACACTTCGACTAAAGAGTCTAAAATCAGAAAAAATATGTGGCAAAATGGAAGACAAACAATTACAAATAATAATGTAAACTGATTAGACTAATTTATTAGCAAGATCACAGAAACTACAATGTACAAATGGTAGAAACTTTGTAACAACTTGCAAACAAAACAAAACATATAGGACTGAAAACAAATAAAATCCTTTTGGTCAAAAAACAGATTCCGCCTGCCAATATTGTTGCCAGGACCAAAAGGGCAACAAAGAATAGTGACACTGTTATTTGACACACAAGTAATAAGAGGCAACAAATTAAGTTTTAATAGAGGGTCAAAGTGATCCGAAGCCATGCTGAAGTAGGATGTATCAAACAGAAAGGCACAGATATCGCAGCCAAACTAACCCATAACACAATGCATTCTGTTTTCTGGACAACATCCTGCTAATCTGCAGGAGTTTGAGAACGCACGCATATTTAATTTTTGTCATGTCAATCAGTCTATGTGCTCAACAACTATTTGTATTTCATTATAATTCAGTCTAGTTTATGAATTATAAAACTTATTACTGTGTGTTTTCTGTTCTGATCTATTGGTGTTAACTTCCACTGCAGTCTACTGCACTATTGATTTATTTTAGACTTAATCATCACCATCACGTGCGGTATCTGCATTGAAGGTTGGCTGCAACAGACCTCCGACATCTTCTATCTCTTGCCCATCTGTGTGGCAATGAGGGCCTGGAATTATAGTTCAGGGTGCAAGGTTAAGACCACTGTCTTATTTTCAGACAGGTCATAAGAGACAACATAGGAAAGTTCGGGGATAGGTTGACGACAACCTGTCAGCTGTGAAAAAATCATCATTGTCACATCTTGTCTCAGTTTCTTACTTTTGTCATCTATCAAACAAGAGATGCCGGCCAACAAACATTGCACCTTTGTCCATTTGTTGGAGACTTCTAGGTTATGGATAATGCTGGATATGTCATAACTGTGGATGGGTCAACAAATCTGATAGAAGAATGATGACAAGGTTGGCCAAGAAGTGTGTGCTGTGCTCCTCGCAGAATGTGCTAATCCTGGGATACTGGAATGTCTCCCTTTGGGAAATAATATGCATCCATAAACCCCCCCCCCCCTTACACATCCATGCCTCTGAGACCTTATATCAGTTTAAGTGTCACCTGGTTACACAACTGAGAACCTGTGTTTTTGTCAGAAAGAATATGAACTGTCACGCTACCTGCTTACAGCTAAAGAGATCATTTCATTATCATCACCATCTGTCTCTTGCCTTGGCTGTGCACTTATCTCTGCCTACCAGTTGATTGTTGCCCCCTGGCTCTACCGCCTTCAAGTAATATTGTCAACAATATGTTACGTCTATTAATAATTTAAATGTCTTTTGTAATCACTTTACACTACCAAATTACTATGTCAAGCAGCACCTGAAAAATCTCTCATCCATTCATACAACATGACGAATTCATACGTTAAAAAAAAAACCCACTTACCACTATTATATGGCTGGAAACAGCTGGTTATTCCCCGGTCACAAGTACTGATACATAAATGCTACCCAAAGACCATCATAAATCCTGCATCAGAAGTGATTGTTTTGGATTTTAAAAATAGCGGACATGGATTAACAAATTTAAAATGTACTATAAAACAGGCGGTTCTCTTTCATTAATTCTTAAACTCTTGCAGTGTCCGCGTGTAGCCGGGCCCGAGAGGGGAGCAAAGAATAGCAACACTGTTTACCTTTCATGCATGTCGTAAGAGGCAACTAAGGAGGTTATGGAATGGAGTTGACTGTCCCATCCAATTTAGGGTAAGTGACCCAAAGTCATGCTGAAGTTGGATGTGTCATGCCAAAAGGTGCAGATATCACAGCAATGCTGTAAACCATGACACAACGTATTCCATTCTCCGGACTACATCCTGATAATCTGCAGGAGTTTGAGAATAAATGCAGAAGAAGAAACTCTTGCAGAGTCACAGGATGTAGTCCAGAGAATAAAGTTTGGTGTTGTCATTTACAGCTCAGCCTGCAACGTCTGCACCTGTAGGCCCGACACATTCAACTTCAGCACAGCTTTTGGACCACTTTGGCACTCTATCAATAAGTGAGACTGCAGTAAAACTTCAGAACAATATTTCTTACGCAAAACACAAGGTCTTTCACTTTTACAATGAATGGACTATATCTGACTGGTATGGGTTTGTCCTGGTTTGTGTGGGAATGAAGAAATACAGATAACAGTATAAGAGACAGACTAAATCAATGTTTCAACTATAAGATCTTTATGAAGACAAACAGTGAAAATACAAGACAAACAGTGAACAAAAATGAAAATAAAAACGACCGTACTGTTTATCTTGTATTTTCTTATGGTAGAAACCTTATGGGTGTAAAAGTTTATTAAGTCTGTATTGTACACTGTTATCTGTATTTTGTTCACACAAATACAAAATAATCTGTGTTCATTGTAAAGCTTGTAAATCAACCTTGTGTTTTGTGTCAGTTCTACATCCACTTTTGAAAATCTCTAGCTACAGTAAATCTAAATATCCTTGTCTTTACCACCTTTGAGTATGTGGCTTCTTCTCAAAGCATTGCACAATTATGAGTTGTCTTTTGTGTATGAAATAAAAATATGGAGATGATCTATAACACATACACATCAAAGTGGAAGACAAACCCATTGCAATACATCCCCTCCAAAGATACCAACAGACTACACTATTTCGCCTTAAAATAGGCAAGTGCAGACTGTTGGGTCACTTTTGTTGACTGAGGATTTCATACACAGATGAATGTCCATGTGGATCTTGAAAACAAACCTCCGAAAACATAATTCAGGACTGCCCAATATAAAAAACAACAGAGACAGCAGATCTGCCTTGAGAATACAGATTTGAGGCAAAAGCTATGGGGCAACCGCTCTGACCAGGAGAAGGCAGTAAACTTTGCCCTGACAACAGGCATGACAATATAATATGACCGCAGGTGCTGAACACGTCTGAAGAAGTTCTGGCGACACTTTTGCACTGCACACAAGGACACTATTATAACACAAATATATAGCTCTATTTTTTTCATAATTAGTGGACAAAAATGTCCTTGCCTATGAACTCACAGATGGCTAATAAGCCCTATCCTGACCCCAAATGTCCTTTGACAGGCTGGCATAGTATGATCACATTCATATTCCTATTAGTACTCAGCTAGCTAGCTCATCGGCCACCATATACCATAATCAGTGTCTCAATCAATCGTCAGGTCTTTGAACCTTGCCAGAAGAAATACACCATCATTCCTGTTCCATCACTTTCTCAACATGTGCATTGTCCATTACAACATCAATTTCTAGTGTATCCATAACTGCCCTAATTAACCCTGCCATGTCTCTACTCAAAACTTTGTCATTCATTATAGCGTTTCCTATAAATGTGTTAATTCTCTCATTGCCTCTAACACCCGCATAACATGGGCAGTTAACCCACTTGATACTATTAATGTGTTACTTTTTTATGTTATCAAAAAAGGTGCCATATTCCTTTTTTATACACTTCTATCTTTTGCAGCATGCTCTGGGAGTCTTGATTGTTCATCTTGCAATCATAAACACCTTAAGCACCAAAAAAAAAAGACTGTTCATCTTACAATGTAAAAGAGTACAATAGTTAAGACAATCTCAGAGCATATAACTAATTATGTCAGGAAGTTATGAGGAACTCACAGTATTTCTTCCTTTTTGTCCACTCTCAAATTTCTTCCCATTAGCAGGACACAGTCTGAATAACACAATATGCTGTGTTTTACAGCATGGCTGTGATATCTGTAAGCCAACTACATGCAACTTCAGCATTTTTGGGTCCTAGTGACTCACAGGACTGGAGTAATCAACCCCATTCATTCATTTTCCTTTTGCACTGAAGAGAGCGCACAGGGCAGAGGTCAGATCTCTCCAATTCTGCCTGTTCAAAGCTATTATGTGCAGTTCTTGAATAGTATGAATATTGGAATGAACTGACTTCTGTTACACAAATCGGTCTGGACTTTACGATGTTAGTTGATTAATCCAACGATCGACGGAATGACACAGACTTTATTAGAGAAACACCCTCCATCAACGAACGTCACTACCGGAATAACTAATGAATAACTAATATTTGTCAGCACTTATGACACACATAGTAGATCAGCATTACTATTCCTAGCTCTCCTTTTGGGTCTTAGAATTTGCAGGTATGTTGAAGACCTTGTTCATATGCCATATTTTACCAGGTCCTGAGTTGGGAGCAAAGAATTGTAATACTTTTTACCTTTGATGCATGTCGTAAGAGGCGACTAAAGAGGTTGTGGGGTGGAGTTGAATGTTCCATTCCGTATACGGTCAAAGTTGTCCAGAAGCCATGCTGACATCAGATGTGTCTGAATGAAAGGTGCAGATATCACAGCAAAACTATAAACCATGACACAATGCATTCCGTTTTCCAGACTACATCCTGGTAATCTGCATGAATTTGAAAATGAATGCAGAAGTAACACTGTCACCTACCATACATGTCATATGAGATGGATAAGGAGGTTGAGTGTGAGTTGGATACTACAACCCACTGTCTCTGCTAAAGACCCATGGGAGGACTGCTGTGAGGGACACAACTATTTTATACACAGTATGTTTCCATTAAGGAAAAGAAATATCTACATGTGCTTCCTTAATGCTAGACATTTCGTGTTATTTTTGGAATAACACCGAACAAAGGTCAGCTGAGCTTCTCCCAGTGATGTCCACTGGGGTAGCAGCCCTCAAGCCTGACATCTGATGAGAGGTCATGTGTTAGATCACTGATCATAATTTACGGATGTATGTCTTTCCACCACTGTCGATGTGTTGTAATGCAGAATTTACAGACCAAGTTTGTGCAATAACGATATAAGACGAAGCTTCAATATAATCTTACAGAAGAAGAGTTTAACATCTAAGCCTCATATTTTTAAATCATTTGTCTTCTACTGCTTTCATTCTCAAACTAACTAAAGCACATTAGCCAGATGTAGTCTGGAGAACTAACTAAAGCACATTAGCCAGATGTAGTATGGAGAACTAACTAAAGCACATTAGCCAGATGTTGTCTGGAGAACTAACTAAAGCACATTAGCCAGATGTAGTATGGAGAACAGAAAGCATCATGTCACGATTTACAACTTTGCTGTGCATTTTGGTCGGACACATCCAAATCCAGCATGGCTTCTGGGTCACTTTGACTCTATTTTGGATAGGGCAGTCTAACTTCACCCCATAACCTCCTTAGTCATCTCTTATGACATGCATGGAAGGTAAACAATGTTGCTATTCATTGCTCCCCTTTCAGGCTCCATCAACAGACAGGCAATTTTAATCATTGATTTGTGAATCATTATAATTTAAAAATAAATTTTAATCATTATAATTTATAGATACATTTCTCCATTATTAAGTTGTTTATATCTGTTTTGTAAGGTTTTTATGACTTTATTGTCTTTTTTTTTGTACAGATTTTTACCATAGCTAGTTGACAGGAAATCAATCTAAAACAGCAAGATATATGGAAATAAAATTTGATGCAATGTATGACCATATGTTTCTAAGTATCTCACCATGTTCTAAGGGGTCCACACAATGTTGATGAAAACCACCTTCATAAAAGGTGGGAAGATAAATTAACATGTCTCATATGCATATTATGAAGCAATTCAAACTGTACGTGTATTGGTTAACAGGACTGGTCATGCTTTTAGAGAAAATCTCAATATGACATCCCCAACGTTATGACCACCTAATAGACTGTCAGCCAAGTGTGGACATGTCTCAAGAGTCTACCAGTGAGAGTGCTCACATGATACATTACTGAGGTCACTACATAAAGAATGGTTCAGTGCTGCTGACAATTAACGTAAACTATATCATCACATGAGCTTCAAATTATTAAATGGAATCACTCTTTGTAATTAAAAATGTACATTCCGTTTTGTTTCATCTTATCTGCTCTTATAAAGCTCATAGTCTTATCCAAAGACTAAGATAAACAACACAAAAAGCTGTGTAATTAACTTTTATAGATAAATAACTATAAAATGTCTTGACTGATCAGAATGTTGGAGAATAATAGAATTAGAACAAAATATGTTCAAAATTTTTTTAATCTGTAGAAAATCCTGCGCATCGAGTAGACATTTTGAACACCCTATGGGAAAACGCACGAGCGAATGACTGTATAAGCGACGATGACTCTTGTTCCATGACTAGAATAAAGGAATTTGGTTGGAAATGTGGTGTCGCGGGCAAGAAAGAATGATGGTCAATCAACTGCATACTGGGACTGTCAGTCAACGTGTAATGGCGGCTACACTTAAGGAGATATCTGAGCACCTATGGACTTCTCCGGAGTGCAATGACGATGCTCCAACGACTAACCAACTAACATAGAAACTAATTCTTTCACAAGAAATGCTCTAAGATGGACACCTGAATGCAAAGGCATGGCCTACTTTACACAAGTCTGTGTGCAGCATCACTACCTTAGGGCATTGTGATTATTGCCATGTTTTCATTGATCATTTAATTAAACTTTGCTATTTAGCCTACAGGGCCCACTTTTGCCAACCAATGAATAAAACAATCAGATTTGTCTTACTAACACAGTGAGGTAAAATGGGTTAGCACACTGTTATGTATAAAGTAGGTCATGGCAAAGGGTTGGTAAAAATGTGGAAGATCCAAAACCACATATGGAGAAGCATGGTATAGTGACACAGGAAATGAAAGAAGACCGCAGAGATAAGGATGGCAGGGTTTACGTCTACGGTATATTACTATTTTAGTCTATTAGGTTCCTTTATGATTTTATTTATAAAGGAACCTTTAGTACTACTTATCTGCTACCAGAAACAAATAGTAGTTAATAATAATAATAGTTAGGACTAGAGTATATAATATAATATCAGCGAATGAAGCAAAACATTGTTTTAAGTATTCTAAAGTGAAAGCATTGTCATTGACTTTCTTTAATATAATATATTGTTGAATAACTGATTATGTCTCATTCAACTGTCCCCATGTTATACGCACTGTGTGTAGTGTAGCTATACTATACTATAGTAGTATAGTATAACTATAGCCATAGGCCTACTTACTACTTATATGATATTATGTCATAAGATGGGTTCTAGTTAGAATGATTGATTCTAATCACATATGATATATAATTATTATTTATTCTATTTACTATTATATTTATAATATTCTACACATCTTACTTTCAAAGGATAAGATCTAGGTAAAAGTAGCCTCTACACTGTTATAAAGTATATTATATATATATATAAATACCAATTATTTATATACATGGAGTCAGCAACGTTACCCAAGGCCAAGCATTAAATAAATATAAATGTCAGGCAGAATGAATTTGTGTCAAAATTATTTGGCATGGGAACGAGGAAGCTAAATTACTAATTGCTGGAAAGATCTATAAATAATCACTGTACTAAAGTAACACTCTTACTTATAAAAGCAAATAATCTATTATTTATACTATATACCATTTCATTAAAAAAAATATTTTTTTTAAAACAGCAATATTACCATAAACTGTCGAAGATTATGATTATTTTAGTTCAATAAACCTTCGTAAGGTTAATTGTCAGCCATAAGTGTCAAACTAGTAACACTTCCGGGTTACTAGATTCTATATATGGAAATACGGGTATGAATACGTCTATACATAGACATCGAACGAGGCACTCATTGTAATACTTCTTTAGACTTAGATAACATGTATTATAGGAATATATCTAATCTTTTTCTTCACATTCTCTCTCTCTCTCTCTCTCTCTCTCTGGTTTATTGATTTCCAGATTATCTTTATTTTTCAAATAAAGAGAACTGTAATGAAGGAGTATAGAATTTCTGTGGGAGATGGTAGAAGCGGACGATTGACGGGTTCGACTAGATTGGGAAGGGGTGTTTAAAAATCCCTTTCCTTAGGAAATTACAAAATGAGGTTTAGTACTACGAACTTAATCAAACGGTGGGTAACCCCTCCCCCACCCCTTTTAACGATTTCTTGTTGTTGCAAAAAGGTCATCAACCATCTAAAGAAAAAGATGATCTTTCTTTTTCTTATCGGTATCTGGCCTACCCCTTTATGTCTTGTAGCGTCAGGGTTAAAGAGATTTTTTACGTGCTTAATATTGGCCCATGTTTGTTTTAGTTGACTATTTTATTTATGTAATCCATCTTTTACATGATCTATCACTAGATTTGTATCCATCATGTCCGTATAACAATGCTTGTAGAGGTGCACTATCTGATGGTAGTTTGGAAGCATGAGAAAACCACTGATCTGTTGTCTACGGATGTAATCCATGATTGACATTGTGTTCGTTAGCCTGCTGGTGTTTTTATTTCTGATCCTATTGTTACTCTGAGAATTCTACGCACACAAGTAATGTCTATTGTATAAAGATGGTATTGCAGTGAAAATGGGAATTTTCAGTTCAAATATATCACTATTTCTCATATATGCATTTCATTTACGTTGTTCGTCGTTTATTATTAATGTATGCTTTTTCTGCGATCTTTCTCACATTCCTGCAGAGTAGCAAAATGTTGTGCAGAGAACGGTATGTGTTGCGACGTAGTTTACATGTCTTACGGCCTGAGACATGGGACTTTAGCATGGCTTCTGGGTCACTTTGACCCTTTATGGAATGGGGCAGCCACCCCCAGTGTCAAATGTTCCTTAGACGTCTTTTAGGACATTCGTGGCAGTAGTCTACAATTGTGACATAATTAAGCATGTGTGGTTCCCTGAATTCTTGACAATCTGTTAATAAGGGGCTAGTGGGTGGTCAAGGATTGGCCAAAAACTGTTGCAATAATTTATGGACAGCTTCTATTTTTTGTTTCCTCTCGGGTACACAACACACGGCCGCGGTAATCTCGGGTCAAGACAATACACAGGCGTAATTATCTCGGGCCCAGATAACGCACGGGATTAGTAATCTCGGGTCGATGCAACACACGGACGTAGTAATATCGAACCCAAACAACAATCGGACGTAGTACTTTTTTTTACAGACAGCACATGGGTGTAGCAATCTCGTCCAGACAACACTCGAACGCAGTAATCTTTTTGTCCAGACAACACACGAGTAAAGTAATCTTGGGCCAAAACAACACACGGGTGTAGTAATCTCGTATTCAAACAACACACCTTGAAATTTTAAATCATTTTGTGTGTGCGGGGCTCGACAGGGGAGCACTGATTAGCAATACCGTAACCTGCCAATGCATGAATAAATGTCACAAGAGGATACTAAGGAGGTATGATGTGGAATACGTTGTCTCATTCCATAGGTCAAGGTTAATCACAATCCATGCCGAAGTAAGATTTGTCAAAAAGGTGTAAATATCACAGCCAACCTGTAAACTAGGTCGCACCACATTTCAATTTCCTTCTTACATACCAACTATTCTGCAGACGTTTGAGAACGAACGCGGAAGAAGAAAGACCGACGACACCATACCTAAACAGGGTGCCTAGAACTGACAAGAAAACCGTGAAACTGCTTGGAAAAAATGAACTTTGTCCTGGCATGAATAAATAGAACGACCAATATTTACTTTCTCGAACACACAAGACTTTCCTACACATATTATTTGCTTATGTTCATAGTTGCCAACTCGTTTAGTTATAAAAAGGCGTTAGTCTCAAGAAAAAAAAAAGCACTCAGTATCTTCGAAAAGCTCGAAATAAAAAGGTTTGAGCATTTCTTTATACTTTTCCAATAAAAAACAAACAAAAAACCACAAAAAGACTAAAATGTTACAAAATTCTTGATTAGAAACCAGCACCATGACACATGGAAAAAAATGTCCCGTTCTCAGTTTCAGCAGTCATGAAAGAATATGCAGACTCAGTCAGATATTTATTATGTGATATTTAGATCTATCCAGAGAGAAGTGTCTTCTTTCACCCCTGATCATCCACATATCTGCCATTCGTTCTATGTGTATTTTACCACCTCAATAATAGTCTTCTTCACTCTGTAGTAAGTAATGACTGATTTAATTACTATGTCGGCTCTATCTTTATTTAAAACTGTCCATCACCCACATCATTGTCTGCCAATGAGTTTGCTCTTTCATTCCCTGTGACATCTACTTGACCAGGGGAGTATATATATATATATATATATATATATATATATATGAATGTTATGCTTTGGACAACATAATGTTTCAATAAGGTGACTCATTATGTTCTTAACATTCACTTTTCGTTTTAGTAGCATGCTTTGGGAGTCTGGGAATATCAAAGTGTGAGTTAGTACTTAAAATCACCAGTCAACTGAGTGCCACAGTCACCGATTCTATTTCCATTTTCATGTTCGATGTTGTAATGGAGAAGGCAAACGATTTCTCAAGCACTTCCAGTCATTCTTGTAGGCAACAAAAACATATCCGCACTTATTAATGTTACAGGATATTGCACTATAATTAATTACTGTCAATTAATATTAGAATGTTTATTCTAGATTTGAGAAATCTCAGTCAGAAAGTGATTCTTTATATTCTTTAACTATTACCTGCTGTATGTTGATTTTACTATATGTATGCGCAGTGCCTTTTCTGGAGATACGCATGGATACACCGTGTTCGACAGTTTTTACTTTGGTTATTTCGGTTCTGAGTATCAACTTTCCAGTCTATGAAAACACATGTTATAGTGAAGCACTCGAAAGGTTATCTCATATATTTTCGCCAGTTTTTGCTAAACGACAAGAACATAGCTAGCCTGCTAGAATATCGGTTTCTGGTTTTATAGCTGACATCACCAACTTTTTCCCTGGTAGTTAAATTGATAGCAAAGCTAGTCTCCCGTTTAGAAATATCTGATTTCACCATTCACAAAAAACTGAACAATTTCACATTGTTTTTATTTATTTATACTATTTTTCTGGCTAATCAGAATTCATCATTTTATAGTTATGCACTTAACTTATTGTCCCGATTTTCATTAATCACTTTGGATTGATGTCGGAAGAAAATTACTATAAAGTCAAATAGATCACTTTAGAAGGATAAATCACAATTTAGTCCACATGTCTATTTTTGTTCTTGGTTACGAACAAAGGAATACAGCCCAGCCAGCAGAAATTAGGCGTAATCATATCAGGCTGACGGCTAGCCATAAAATGATATTTTACACATTTTCAAAAAAAAACAACATGTATCAATTTTCCCTTTAACTATTTACCGTGTTTTCCCAGAATAATTTCGCCAAGGATCCCAATCGCAATTTATCTTTGATGAATCAACTTTTCCCGCGCTTTTCATTGGCTGGCGAATCAAAGTTTTGCCAATGATCAGTCTCATCATCCAAGACAAGTGATTTGGACTGAACGGTGTGAAGGGCTATTAACCAGAAGGACTCGCTTTATTCAGAATATGGACTCTGGACTTCATTTAATCCTAAAATATAAATCATTTTTATTGTGGAGTTAGTTGCGCTGAGACTTGGATTAAACCTTACTGAAACTAGATCATATAGTTCAGAACATTGTGGCTGTAAAAGTTTTATATATATTTCTATAAAAATATTGCACTTTTTAAAAGTTAGGACCCAAATGTGAACGGTATTTAAAACAAAGTGTTTGGAAGGTAATGAACTGAAATTGTGTTTAAGCGTATGTTTGTGTATATGTGCGTGTGTGTGTGTGTGTGTGTGCATGTATAGATGGGAGATAGAAAAAAGGGGGAGGGGGGGGGGGGTTAACGCGAAAATTATGAGCAATTAAAAAAAAATTAAACTCTGTATTAAATTTGTAGTATATCCTATTTAAGAACGTTGCTATCAACCCAGCATTTATTTTGGCTGTAATGATTTTCTAGGCGATATAAATACGTTCAGTAGTTTGCCAGTACTTTCTGGACGGTCCGGATGCACAAGTTCCTATGGCGAGAATCGAACTCTGTACCTTGGCCGTCACAGACGCCCCAGTACCACTCAGCCACAGAGCCGGACAAACACTATATACTTACCTTTTATATATATTTGTGGACTTTTGCGTCTTGCAGACGGTCATTTAGCAATAAGAAGATGCAATCCGTTGAACATTTTTTTCAGGAATGTGATTGTACAAGCGATCATATCATAGCAACAGAAGATTTTTGTTTTATTCTTTCTCTTTTTGTCTTCCATATCTTTAAAAGTATTATTTCTGAACAATGCTGCCCCCGCACGCAGATTCTGCCTCAAAAGGTTCAATTTGAGCCGATACGTGGAGAATTGTCCTGTTTAGTTTTATTGTATGTTTTTTATATATACTTTTTTATATATTTTTATTCATGGGCAAGGTAAGTGTTTTTAGTAACCTGTTCTAATTCATTTTGCTTTACTATTTGTTCATTCGGTTACTGCGGCACCCTCCACTTTGTCGGACACTTTCCGACCATTTCGTTAGTTATATATGGGAAGCATGACTTGTTCTACCACCAATGTAACGCTATTGACTATTGGTTTAACTAATTTCTTAAATATATTTAGAAATTCCAAATTGTATCACTATCCTTGTGATAATAATAGTAATAAGACCCATGACCCTTCAAGGTGATAGGGGTGCCACACTGGATACATCAACACAAAAACAAACAAATCTATCCTTAGCCATTCGGAGGAGTGTAGAAAAATCAATCCCAGACCATTGCTTGATGTTATCAATCTAGGATTTTCCCTGGCCACTTTCCTCCTTCCACTCTCGACTGTTCCTTGCAAAATAATTTTATTTTGAGTCCTGTTTCGTTACATGTCCAAACCAAATAAGTTTAGGCCGTTCACCACTGCAAAAAGTGCTTCTTGATAACCTGCAACTTTGTCTATTTGCTGCCGGACGAATATAT
Organism: Meghimatium bilineatum; assembly: GCA_034231615.1. Lineage (NCBI taxonomy): Eukaryota > Metazoa > Mollusca > Gastropoda > Stylommatophora > Philomycidae > Meghimatium > Meghimatium bilineatum. The sequence goes on along the minus strand of CM067315.1, from coordinate 29,442,503 downwards.
TTGTCTTATATATTTGTCTCTATAGAATTAATTGGGGTTCAAAGGGTTTCTCATTGCTCTCGGAGGACCCAGGGTTAGCAGATAACCAAGATCCTAAAAGTACCTCCCCGTGATGTATACTGGAAACATAAAGACAGCTGTCCTTGTCATCTTTCTGGCCAACACTTTTAGCCTGGTGTCCATGGATGTGGAGGTTGTACATGGAATGAAAATTATCTGCAATGAAAAAAGCAATATCTCAGAGACCTAAAAGCGAACACACCCAGCAGCACTGTCGACATACATAGAGTAAGCCATATATGTGTTCCGTCTCGGTCAGAAAAAAAAGCAAAAACACTGGAGGGGCGGCCAATGTCATTGTCCCGATATTGGTAGATCCCGCTATAATATGGTAATCATATGAGTACACATTAAATCTGAAAAAGGCAAAGCGCACTAAAGGGCATAGTTGTGTACATGAATCGATATAGCAGCAATGAAGCTGCAATTGTCCAGCACGAGGTTGAACTGGTGGCAATGCTGTTTATGCTCGAGAACACACAGAAGCTCACATGTCTCACCCCAAATTTACTCCATTAAAAATCGGAATCAGGACTTATGTATTGGATACGCAAACTTAAACATGCACTTCTTCGTATGGAAAAAAAGCTTTGAATACAGCTTTCCAATGCACAGCGGACAAGCATTTAACAAATGTCTGGAAGCAGTGTTGAGACTCGGACTTTGGAATCTATGGACAACGTAGGGGGAAAGGGGGGTGCAAGACATTGTCATTGCGGTCACTGTAAACTAGCCCAACTAGACTGTCGCTGTTGCTCAACACGGTTCTTACAGAGAGAATTGGATTCAGTATCTAAGGGCCCACTGCGAAGTTCATCGCGACATGTACTTCAGCTTAGAAGATGGCTCCTTCTATAGGCATTACACATAACCGAAAGTTGAAACTTGTTGGGTATGAAAGAAAGCTCAGAAAAACCACCCCACTGCACATTGGAAGTAAGAACTAATCGTTCGCATCGCAATTCCTGGGGTTTGAAAACAAACAAAAACAAACAAAATATGGCTAATTCTTTACAATCGTCTGTAACACTTCATTTCAAAAGCCTGAATACTTCTTTCTGTGTCTACCTTGAGTGTCCAACTTTCACATTCTTATACAAGTATACACTCAACAATCACCTTTTTAAAGTATGTCAAAGCTTATATGAGAACTGTGAGAATGTAATTCGAACGAATAAAGGAATATCAAAACCATTTAAAGTCACATCTGGAGTTAGGCAAGGGTGCGTTTTATCATCACTTCTGTTTATCGCTAATATCGATAGAATTACGAAAAAAAAGCCAAGCTGCAAAATGAAAATGCGAATGAGATACTCTTTGCTGACGATCAAGCTTTAATAGCATATGAAGAAATTGAACTCCAACATCATCTAACATCCATGGACATTAAGGGATTAATCACTAAACCAAACCGGTCCCCAGTTATTTCCATTCTTCCATTGATAATGCTAGTTCGTCCACTGTAGTCGGTTCTGGTGAATCAGATCCGTAAGAACAGGACCTCTGTAGGGTCTTCTAGTCCAAAGACCAACGTCATGCAGCCGGTTCCTGACCGTTAAATCTGAAATTAGACGTACTGCTGGAATTGACTAGACTGTGGAGGACGCAGATGCATTTCGATTCCTGAGGTGACGTATGAAGCGGTCCACGGCAGGAGTTGTGACTGGGTCTTCCACTGCGCGACTGGTTTGCCAGTGAGCCAGTTGATTGAAATCGCCTCCAAAGGCGACAAATGGTGCTTCTAGCCACATTAAATTGTCTGGCCAATACTTTGTGATCGTCTAGTCTGTAAGCGTCCAATGATGATGTATCGTTGTTCTGTAGTGAGATAAGACAAACGTACACATTGAATTTCAAAGAAAATTTTCTATATTTGAGGACCGCCAATCTTTTATAGGCATTCAATAATATGTTTAGAGAGTTTTGTGTACAATTTGAGGACCGCCAATCTTTTATAGGCATTCAATAATATGTTTAGAGAGTTTTGTGTACAATATGTTTAACGGGATTCTCATAAACTTTTCACGAGTTATTGCCAAAATTCTTTTGACCTCGATCTCTTTCATGATCTCACGAATCATGAGGTGAGTACAATTCAGGTAACCAGGAGAAGTTAATGACAAGGTGGACACAGTCGATAGGTTGAATGATGACCAATCAGCGTTTATCTTTTATAAAAGTAACTCCAAAAGAAGTTGCGTTAATTTTTTTAACAGTTTGGTTGCACAAACTTTCGAATCAAATAAAAATCGTAAATGTCACTGGAGTTAATAAGAAAGTTCAATTACGCTGCCAGCTGTGCTGAATACGTATACGTTCGATCGAAATCGCAGATATCACAGCCAAGCTGCAAACCATGACATAGCCCGTTCCGTTTTCTGAATTACATCTGTCACGGTTTAGAGCTTGACTGCGATATTTATGCTTTACAGCTGCACATATCAAACTGCAGCATAGCTTTATTGTCACATTGAACCTCTATGTGATGGGACAACAGACCCCACTTCTTAAAACATCAGTCTATTGTCTATTGTCTTTCCCCAGGTGGTTTGTATCCACTCTTGCCGTTAAGCGTAGGCGTGATTGGAGCTCGATCTTGCGTTCTAAAGCCAGATGTGTGGCCTCGGCTGTGCTATGACCGTGTCTGTTCAGGACGCCCCTGACGTTTTCTATCCATTTTTTCCGTGGTTTTCCTCTGGCTTTGTACCCTGATCTCATTTGGTTATATACTTGTACAGGCAACTTTTCGTGATGCATTCTCATAATGTGGCCAAACCACTTGATCTGTTCTCTCTCTATGTAATCTGTACAAGATATTATACCTATTCTTTCCCTGATATATTCATTTCGCAATCTGTCAAGCCTGGTGACCCCGGCAGCTTTCCTCAGAATATAAAACCTCAATATAACATAGATTTTCAAAATGTTGTTATTCTTTTATCATCTTGCGGTCGGTTTAACATTTTAGAGAAAGAATCCTAAAATATTGGTTTCGTTAGTTTATATATCATTTGGCACTATGCTTACTGCCTGCCTGCCTGCCTGCCTACCTGTCTGCCTGCCTGCCTGTCTGCCTGCCTGTCTCCATCCATCTATTGTTTTCTTTGTTTTTGATTTAAGTCGTCACAGGTTGTGTTGATCGGTTTTTGGAATTAGACACGAATGATCGCATTATGTGCATTACTGTTGTGCCATCTCAGAACGTTGGAAACTTCTTCAATCCAGCTTCTTCTTGGTCTTTCTCTGCCTCTTGCTGTTTCCATTTTAATGTCGCATGCTCTTGCTGTCCTTACCACTATGAATTCATTCTTATTTAATCTCCGAATCATTTCAGTCTCTGTTTTTCAATATATTTGACAACTAAAGTTATTCCAACAGTTCTTGTAATCTATTCACTCCTCACATGATCTCTTCTTGTTCTGTCAGATGTTAGAAATCTTATTTCACACGCAATAAGCTTTCTCTCATCTTATTTAGTTATTTTCCATGTCTCCCAACAAAGACGGATGTGTCGGGCCATTGGCGCAAATAAATGACGACACGGCGCATTTCCATTTTCTGAACTACATCCGGCTGAAAATCTAATAGGATCATTGCTCTGGTACAAGAGAGATCCAGCGGGAATATGAGAATGAAGGCCGAAAAAGAAGTCCATATCTGACATTGATAACACAATGTTGGTATGAAGAGTGCATTTATGGTTTGCCTTTTAGTTCACCATCGGATTAGATATGTGTTTCAAAATTGGTGTAAGCTCATTATTTACGTAGTTAGCTTTTTGAATTCTGGTCACGATCTCTCTTTCCATTCGTTCGTCATCTGAAAAATTCGACCAAGATATTTAAATTTCCGCACTTGTTTTAGTATAAGTTGATCACTTATCTTTATGTTGACTGTGTTCTCTGCCTATAGTCATTACTTCTCGGCACTAGTTGTAGTTTAGTTAGTTCAGTTATTTTAGTTAGTTCAGTTATTTTAGTTAGTTCAGTTATGAATTAACATCGCAACACATAGCTCTATTCCCATAAATTATCAGCTGTCTAACCAGCGGATGATCAACAACTGCTGGTTTAGCATTTTATCTGAGCAGATACTCAACATTTTAGCAAAATCTGCAGAATTTTATTAGCAACATCGCAAGGGATGGTGATTTTTATCTCGCTACCAATAAATATCAAGAAAACTATATTTTGCTAATATACTAACACAGTACCAAACGTACTACTGAACAACCTGCAACTTCAGTCAGTAGTTTCAACTACATGAGATCCGCAGTAGCTACAAATGTCTTTCTCCTGATGAAAAAAACTGTGTATTCTAGTAGGAAACGCAGACACAAATTTTGATAAATTGTCCAGATCCTGGAGTAACAAGAAATTGACAATGGAAACATAGATTTACCAGGCATGTGTGTTCAGTGTTCTCTTTTATGGATCTGAAAAATTGACACACAATAAGAAGAGATTGAAAAGTGGACACACAATAGGAAGAGATTGAAAAGTGGACACACAATAAGAAGAGATTGAAAAGTTGACACACAATAAGAAGAGATTGAAAAGTGGACACACAATAGGAAGAGATTGAAAAGTGGACACACAATAAGAAGAGATTGAAAAGTGGACACACAATAAGAAGAGATTGAAAAGTGGACACACAATAGGAAGAGATTGAATATTTTGTATCTACAATGTCTCCGGAACGAAAAAGACTGAATATCAAATATCAGGATAAGGTTACTAACAATGAGGTCCTGCAGAGAGTCAGGCTTTCATGTAACTTGGGCACACCCAAAGAATTAACAGCAGCCGTATCCTAAGATAAATACTGTACGGGAAACTCACAGGCAGAATAAGAGGTAGATCAAAGTTGCGATTTAAACGTATGAAAATACAAAATAAACGTTTTTGTCGCATGGACAAGCTGGCAGAAGATCACGTCACATGCAGAACTATCCAACGTAGTGGCGCCAAGATACTAGAGAATTCAATACTGAGCGGAGTGGAAGAAAGAAGATTCAGAAACACGGTGCAACAGTCAAGAAATGGTATTCTCCCATGCCAATTATGCAACAAACTAAACCGCTTATGGATTGGCAGAATTAGACATGAAAAAAAGTCTCGTGCGCTATTGACTCCATCTGATACATGAATATTTCAGACCGTTTGTCAAGACGAATAAGACTATTTTTAATCATGATATAAGAGCAAAAATATTTTATACCAGACTGAATGCTCACCAACAAATCACAGCTGTCCACCTTGTCCAGATTTGCCTGCATCTGCAAACGATATATGAAGATGTATATATTTGATTTCCAGGCGCCATTGTGTTGCCTCGTCCAAAAAGGGGAGCAAAGAATACTGACACTTTTGACTGCCATGTACATCTTAGAGGTGACTAAGGTTGTTTTTTTGGGGGGGGGGGGATTTGATATAGAAGTCATGCTGAAGTCGAATATGTCAGGCCAAAAGGCACATATATAGTTGCAAAGCCGTAAACAATGACACAACACATTCTGTTCTCCGAACTACATCCTGCTACCCTGTCGGAGTTTGAGAATGAACGTAGAAGAGGAAAGTTTCCTCTTAGGCGCACGGGTGTAACCGAAGCCCAAACGGGGATCAAATAATAGTGACACGGTTACTTGTCATGCACGTCCTAAGAGGCGACTAAGGAGGTTTTGGGGTAGATTTAGTTTTCCTCTTCCATAGAGGATCAACAATTACATTTAAAGAAAATTTATTAAGAAGGTACACAATTTGGAATGGACAATTTAATCTTTACTTACATAAATGGCACACAATAATAGTAATAATCGTAATAGTTACATAGAAAATGGCTGTCAATAAATTACGTCAACAATTAGGCCGTGTCTGAAAAAAGTGTGATAGCTGTTGACAAAAAGGAAGAGTTTTGACAAAAGGTGATGTCAACAATTTTATATATCAATTATATTGAAATATTTTGCGAAAAACTGACACAATTATGTATTTATTCTTACTTTTTCTGCTAAAATAATATCATCTTTTTCTGCTAAAATTATATTTTTAAAGCAGTTTTGGTGGTGTGGGGGAGAGGACGTACATATTTTTTAACATAATTAAGCAAAGGGGGAAGGGTAAAAAAAACTGGCCAAAAAATATTAATATAATTTATGGACAGTCCCGAATAATGCATATGTACTTGTAAGAACAATTAATCAAATCTTGAAATTCATAAATTTATATCATAGTAAGTCAATTTTCCCTAAGCCAAGACCGAGTCGTATCGGGGAACACAATGTTAGGTTTGTATCTTTCACTGACTAAAGGCATACTAATGGATGATGTAATTCCTATCACGCCAACCACATTTTAACCTCCCAATATAGTTGGTACCAATTTTCTCAGGCTTGGTTGACCTCAGGGCAGTTGGCTATTAAAAAATATTTTCAGTTGAACTGGAAATTGAACCTTAGATCACCGAACTATAACGCCAGTGCATTAACCACTGATATAAAAGTACATTAAAGTATATATTTTATTTCTAACCAATTGTTTCTCATTCGTTATCAAACCCCCATCAGGTATCTCTTATAGCAGGACAATGACCCTACTTGATTTTCAGCAGAATGCACATCAGACATTGAAAATGTGTCGCTTCATCGTTTTATTTGAGCAAATTGACCGACACAACCGACTACAGAGTTGGAAACTAATAGTTCAGTGTTTTACCACTTCCACTGAACAGAGGACGTATGTAACCATATTGCTAGTATAGAAAGCCAGCCGTACGAGAGAACTGGCTCTCGTACATACACGCTGTTCACCAGCTTAAAATTAATCAACTGGCTCTCGTACATACACGCTGCTCACCAGCTTAAAATTAATCACACATTAATAGTTGATCCCACTTGTGTTGTAGATTCAAGCCCACAGACATGGGGGTTGGCTTTGGAAAGAATTTGCCCCCTAGCAAATCGGAACATGGCTCTGAGTAATAAAAATCAAACTTGATCAAAAGCTACACCCCTTTACCGTACCGAAATATCGCAAAAAGATCAAATAAAAAAGGACGATATGACATATAAAACGCACGAATTACCTTTCGATAACAGGTGAAATGCACCCCCCCCCCCTCAAGATCATATCTACAGCCTATGTACATCACAGAAGTATATTAATGTGGAGAGCTCCAATTAAGCACCAATTGTAACTCGCAAGGTATGGCGATTTGATTACCTAAAACATAACCTCCAATATTTTTTAATGGCCGCACACTTAAAAATAACATAGATTGGGTAACATCCGTTGTTCAAGAAAGAGTGCTAATCACAAAAAGGCTTGAATTCCCTATCCATCAATCAACTATGAGTGCTCTATGTTCAAGTAACGAGTCACTGTGTGGTGCTACCCTACATTCTTTCTAACAAACAGCCCAGTGTGCACACATAAGACAATGGTTTTAGCAGATACAAAACTGCATGCACAAAATGTTCTTAATGTGGCACTTGAAGACCCAATTTAGGTCTGCAATTCTGGATTTTTTTGTACGGAGTGTTAAATTCAGTGTGCAGAACGTTCTCACAAAGTGTACGGCAACGCACACACGCAGCTTAGAAAGAATATGATATCTCTTGAAGAAATTATGTTTGTGATACGACTGATAGTTGTGCCTCCGCCAGTGTGTTACATCTGAGTCCAGAAGGATAGCAAAGAATATGGGCACTGCCTGCAAGGCATGTTGTAAGAGGCGATTAAGGAGGTATGGGGGATAGATTTGACTGTTCCATCATATGGAGGACCAAGATAACCCTTATGACGTGACGAAGTGTGTATCAGACCGAATAGTGCCCATATCATATGCACATTCCTTTCTCTGGAGTACATTATACTGAACTGAGAAATATTAAGAACAAAAGCAGAATCAAATGTGCCGATAATAAGTCATGGTTGAATGTTCTACTTCAATTAAGTGCTCAAACTCCTACAGAATTGCAGGATGTATCCCGGAGAACAGAATGCACTGTATCATAATTTGCAACTTGGCTGTGATTAGCAGTCATTTTGGGATCAGCACTCAGACCTATTCAGCATAACGATTTTCTAACAGGTCCGTAGATATGGGGGTATGGGCTTGGGGTGTTCAAAACCCCCTCCCTCCTATAGAAATTCAGCCAATACATTTCCTGTGAAAAATATGAATAACAGTGAATGACCGATTATTTTGGTAACCGCTTCCCTTTCTTAGACTCTGCGTGTCTATCTATCAACTGCATTACGACACTGCTTGCCTATGTAACATCTGCACTACAACCTTTCTTACCTATGTAACATCTGCACTACAACCTTTCTTACCTATGTAACATCTGCACTACAACATTTCTTGCCTATGTAACATCTGCACTACAACCTTTCTTACCTATATAACAGCTGCACTACAACCTTTCTTGCCTATGTAACATCTGCACTACAACCTTTCATACCTATGTAACACCTGCACTACAACATTTCTTGCCTATGTAACATCTGCACTACAACCTTTCATACCTATGTAACATCTGCACTACAACCTTTCTTGCCTATGTAACATCTGCACTACAACCTTTCTTGCCTATGTAACATCTGCACTACAACCTTTCATACCTATGTAACACCTGCACTACAACATTTCTTGCCTATGTAACATCTGCACTACAACCTTTCTTACCTATGTAACATCTGCACTACAACCTTTCTTGCCTATGTAACATCTGCACTACAACCTTTCTTTCCTATGTAACATCTGCACTACAACCGTTCTTACCTATGTAACATCTGCACTACAACCTTTCATACCTATGTAACATCTGCACTACAACCGATCTTACCTATGTAACATCTGCACTACAACCTTTCTTGCCTATGTAACACCTGCACTACAACCGTTCTTACCTATGTAACACCTGCACTACAACCGTTCTTACCTATGTAACACCTGCACTACAACCTTTCTTGCCCATGTAACAGCTGCACTACGAAACTGCTTGCCTATGTAACAGCTGCACTACGATTCTTGCATAAAAATGTTACTGAGAGCACAGGTAAGTGAAGTACTTTAACTTGCTAATGACAGACAAAAACAAATGTTACATTAAATATTGGTTATTATTGCTCAATATTTGTAAAGACAGAATATGACATAAAAATGAAATGGAAATGCTAAACACATAATAGTACCTGGCCACACACAACATCATTGAACAATATAAAAACAATTCCAAATGAGGAGCGATCCATTCTCTTCTTCTTCTTCTTTCGTTCACTTGAAACATGTCTATATCTGTAATTCTGTCTCCTGAATAAAACTCACTGTCTTTTGTAGTTCTTACAGTGGCCAAAACACTGTGATTCCAGTGTTGTTTCCTCTGGCCAATATGTCTGCCTCAGCGTTTCATGCTCAGAACACTCTTGAAGTATATGTTTGGCACTCTGTGCTGCCTGTACACATGGCCGTGTTGCCAATCTTGAACTGTGTATACATGTGACTGCGGAGTCGGCTGTGTCCTGTTCTGAGGCATAGAATTAAAACTTGTTCTGATCTGTTCATAATGTGATAGTCATCTTGTGTTGGTGTTTGTGGCTTTCTTATTGACTTGATCATCTGTTTTTTCTGATTGTAGGTGATTGGTATATCTGGTTGGTCTTCAGCAGCACCTTCCTTAGCCAGTTGGTCTGCTTTTTCATTTCCTAGTATTCCACAGTGAGAGGGTATCCACTTCATGGTTACCCTATACTGGTAAGACAATTCACTAAGTAGTTTTTACAAGTCTGTTAGTTTTCCAGACTGGAGAGCTTGAAGCACTGTCAGGAATACTACAGGCTGTAGGCCAAAGTTGGAGTTCAGCAGTTTTTTTAGTTGCCACACTAATTGCCTAGATTTCTGCATCATAATTATTGCAGAATTTTCCTGTCGGTGTTCTGATTGTATCTCTAGGCCTGTGTGGATATTCTATATATACACCTGTACCTCCATTCTTCACTGCATTCTTTTCTGACCCACCTGTGTATACTCTGACCTATATATCTTGTGGATATTCCTTATCCAGGAAACTGAGGGTGACTGCCCTTCGCTGCACACTGTTCTGTTCGTCCTCGCTTAGTATTCCTTTCACATGGGTCTGAATGTATATTATCATTCCATGCCTTTCACTCCAATGGGTTTGTTCTGGTACAGACCTTAAGGGGCTGTCAACTTCAGGTAGGTCTGTAAGTTGTCTACGGAGTCGCTTAGGTTGGTGGATAAAGCTGTTTTTTTTCCGTCGCCCCATTGCTACATTTTGGAATCTTTCCTTCATTGGGTGACTTTGCATACATTGAAACTCTTCTGCTTGAATTAGTACTTTTGTGTCTCTGCGTTCGCCAAGTGTTTGCATTCTTCCCATTTTCTGCATCTCTGCTATGGGTGTTGTTTCATTGCTTCCAACATTATTCTAAGTGCCTGGTTTTGCACTTTATCTAGATCTTGTAATGTGGTGTTTTATGCAGGACACCACGCAGCTGAACCATATTCCAGGTGTGGTCTTATGCCTTGCTGGTAAACTTTACGGAGTATATTCCCACTGGTTCCCCACGCAGTTCCACTTAATTTTCTCAGGATAGCTAACTTCCTCCTGGCTTTCGTTGTTACTTTATGTGCTACTTCCATGTCAACTTATCAAAAGTAACTCCGAAGTATGTGGGTTGTTTGTCTTCTTTCAAATGTTCTATATCTATCTTGCTATGACCGGTTTTTTGTTTTGATGAGACCGAGAGGGTAAAGAGTGTAGTGCTGCACTTATCCGTGTTAATGATGACGCACCATCTATTTGCCCATAAGGTTAAGGTATCAATAGCTCTTTGTATTTGTTTAGTGGCCACTGTCACATGTTCTTCCGTGCACCAGATCACCAGCATACATTGCCACTTTGATCCCTTGTGGTAGTTCAGTAACTAGGTCATAGATGTAAACCAAGAAAAGTGTGGGTGACATGACTTCTTCTTGTGGGACTCCATGACGCATTAGGACTTTCTTGCTCTTACGACCATCCAATTGTACCCTGACTTTTCTATTTTGCTGATATGCATTTACCCATTTGTACTTCCTTGAGTTAACCCTGCAATTTCGCTAAAGAGTCCTTATTTTCAAACCTTGTGAAATGCTTTCCTCATGTTTATACGTGCTGCTAGTACCAGTTTCTTATCTTGGAAGGCATTCTCAATCTGTTGGGGCAGGTAGGTTTCCTGACCTTCAGTAGAGTAGCATTGTCTGAAATCTATTTGCTGTGATACCAGAAGGTTTTCATTTTCAAGGTACCACTGCATCCTAAGATTGCTAATGAGTTCCATTGTTTTGCATAGACAGCTTGTGAGGCTGATGGGCCTGTAATTTGAGACCTCTTTTCCTGATTTGAGGAGTGATATCATTATTGCTTCCCTACACGCTTGTGGTACATTACCTATGGACCATCTTGTGTTAAAGATCTGCAGTAACTTTGCTGTTGTTGCAGTTTCCAGGTTTTTAATCATTTCATTAGACACTCCATCAGCTCCCGAGGATTTGTTAATTTTCAATTTGGATATTGCATGCTCCAGTTATTTCAACGTGATTGGTGCCTCCTTGTTGTCGGGTATAGGATCGTCTTGTCCAATGTTTTGCTGGTTCTCTCGAACCTCCTGTTGTGTGGGCTAACTTTGATGTTGTCCTCTGCAAAAGAGTCTACAAAGTAATTAGCTGAAAGTTTACCTGTTACAATGTTTCTATCTTTATAAAGTGCGATTCTTGTATTTCTCACTGTACCTTCATCATTTAGTTGTTTTACCAGTTTCCATAATTTCCTTGTGTCTCTTTCAAGGTTCAACGATTCCGGTTTTTTTTCTTTCCAGCTACTCCATCTGACTTGTAACTTGGTTCTTTGAAATTTAGCCTTTGTTTGCTTATATTTGTTGTGATGTTCTTGGCTAGGTCTGTTTTCTTCCTGCTGTCTAGATGTTTCCACCTGTTTTGCAGCTTCTCCAGTTCATCATAACAATAGCGTTTGTAGTTTTTGCGCCCCCCCCCCCGAATATGGTTTTACTAGCAGCATGTAGTACGCATCTATTAAATTTACTCACTGCTCTATTGATGTCTTTGTCCAAGTTCACGTCCATAGCTAGAACGCTGGTTAAATGCTGGTACATTTTCCAGTCTGCCCTCTTATAGTTCCACCTAGTGAGTGTGCTTCTTCCCTTGATAAATTCATTGTGGATTTCTAAAAATACTGGTCTGTGGTCATTACCCCAAGCTGTTTTCCAACGACTCTTATGATGTTGCATTCAATGCCTGGTGAGTGGAATGCCAGGTCTAGTGTAGAGATAGTGTGCCATGCTCTCGACTATAAGGTTGGTAGGTCTGCTGGCTGGTTAATAAGGATGAGATTATTTTCATCCTGCCAACTCTTAAGTTCCTCACCTCTCTTGTCCATGTGATCATAGCCCTAGCTTGAGAGTGGCTGTTGAAGTCACCACACACCATAAGTCTCTCGATTTCTGATATTGTGTCTAGTGCCAATGGTCTATCATTTTGGCAGTAGTAGTTCAGGAGATGGAATTCTGTACTGCCTGTTTTTAGGTGGAGCATCTGGTATTCTGCCCCTCCATATACGCTTCCAGCTGACATGCATTGATATTGTTTTTAACAAGTGTCAGAATTCAACCCTTTCGTCTGTCCTTTCGGTCTGATCGGTAGCACTGGTACCCTCTGCTTTTAAAGGCTATATCGCTGCTGAGGTGTGTTTCTTGAATACAGTTGTTTTTCACATAGGATATTTTAAAGTTTTTTACTGTTGGCACCCTCAGCTTTGTAGTGCATTGTTTTTATTGGTCGTTGGTTTATTTTGCCAGTAGCTCTATTTCTTTGCCTCCTAGCAATTGAGAAGGACCTCCAGTAATTGGAGTTGGGCCCTTTCAAGGGTCCGTCACAGAGTAGGCATCATAGCTATTATTAGATATTGACATGTTCCCATGGTGTCCCTTTTGTCTAGTTGCCTCCGTCTTAAGCACCCTGCTTATTTGGGCAGGACTGTGGTCCTGCTCGAGTGGGACTACCCAGTCTTAGTTTCCAGCCCCTGATGGCTGAACTAAATCCCAACATCACTTTACGGTTCTGGCCTCGATGGGGACTGTGTTCGAATGTGTTCTACCTCTTCCGTCAAGCTGCTGATTTGTGATTACCACGGTGTAGACATTGAATAACATGAGTGATAGGAGAGATCTCTGTTGTAGACATTGGCGTATTGTTATAGGTATATATGTCCAATAACCGCACATGAGAGCCACCTTCCTCTCGAGCAACACCGATGATATTCATAGAAAATGTTCAACGTTAAAGAACAAGAAAATGGTGATAAGGTATTCGAATGGCTCTATGTTATACGCGTTCTCCAAGTCAATCGCGACAGCACACGTTTCTAGACCTGCATGGATACCCTGGAATACGTAGTAGGCGAAAACAGCAATGTTGCGCCATGTTTCTTTCTGACGTCTGTAGCCTCCGAGCGTGCCCAGAAAAAATGAGACTATCTTACAGAGCTCGAGCAACGTGGAGTGCAACATCCTGGGAATCCAATGTTCAAATTCGCGCAATGTAACACAGTACCACCAGCAACGGTGCTTTTATCGATGAAAATAATCAAATTAAGCTCAATTTCAATTTGATGCTTCTCATCGATACAAGCACCTTTGCTGGTGGTACTGTGTCACATTGAGCGATTGTGAACAATGGTGTCCCAGGATGTGACGTCAATGTTGAAGCTCTTTAATGACACTTTAAGAAAGCCCTTAAAGTATTTTTTGTTTACTGGCAAGTTGTTTGCCCTTAAGGAGCTCACAGCAGTTATTTTGGAATGCTTTTGTCCTCACATTTCCAAACAATTTCAGCATTACATTCTTTGCATGACCATAGATACATTTTCAATAAGGTGGGGAGTTTATCCCCAGTCCCCTTCCCCAAAGATTATTAACCAGTTTTCACAATTTTCTTTACTTTATGAAAACTGCTGACTTTTAAGGGAGAGAGGGGTTTCACCCACCTTTTCACCACATTCCTAGTACTGCAAGTCATGTTCTGAGTCAAGTCAAGTCATGTACTGCAAGTCACTTTATCTATGGGCCCAGATTCTTTGATACAGGAAACATGCACTTGAGCGATACCTCAGTTATTACCCAGCTAAGGAAAACCTATACATTTATCAGAAAATATGTTGGCTGTTAAGAAACCTGCTCGCATCTAAATGGATTATTTCATCACCAACATGTACATAAACTCAGTAACTTACTATACAAGTTGTGTATGTCACATTTTGAAACATTTATTATTATGACAAATAAATATAGGATTCAAAATATCGTCCTATTTATGAATATGATATGAGAATACATAGTAAACATTATCAAAGATCACTGGTACTGTATGAATTAGTTAAGACAAACAGTTAAGATCACAGAAATATATGCATGTTCTATGTACATATCTCTTTTTTTATTATTCATTCATCAATAACGCCTTTATTTGTTTCATATTTTAATGTATTTTTAAAATCTGATTTCAAATTTTCTCAATTTGTTTTCTTTGATTTTGAAATTTCATTTTTTTTTGTACATTTGATTTCAAACTTTCATATTTTTTTCACATTAGATTTCAAACTTCCTTATTTTTTCACATTAGAATTCAAACTTCCTTATTTTTTCAAATTTGATTTCAAACTTCCTTATTTAAAAAAATGTCATTTCATCATCTTCTTCTTCTGCATTCATTCTCAAACTTCTGCAGATTAGCAGAATGTAGTCAAGTGAATGGATTGCAGGATTGTATTGTGCAATGGTTTGCAGCTTAGCAGGGATATCTTCATCTTTTGGACTGACATTCAATTCAGTATGGCTATGGGTCGCTTTGACCATTTATGGGATGCTACATCCAACTCCATACTTCCAAGACCTACTTAGTCGCCTCTTACGACATGCCTCACAGGTAACAATATCGCTATTCTTTCTCCATTTTCTGATTGGCCGTGTTGAAAGTTTAATGTCTTTGTTTTCAAACTTTCATTTGTTTTTTATTTGATTATACAAATACAGTCTGGCTCTGTGGAGGCATGGTTCAGAACACGCCTGTGATGACCAAGATTGGATTCAAATCATGCCACAGGAAATTTTACGTCCGGACTGTTCAGAAAGCAATAACAAACTACTTAACATATTTATATTGCCTAGAAAATTACTAAAGCCAGAAAATGTTGGGTTGATAACTACATCCAGAATAGGATATACTACAATTTTAAAAAAAAATATAAGTATATATGTTTCTTTACATACAAATATAAAGATATGGTAAGTGTAGACATTACATAGAAATGCGTTAGAAACAAAAAAATACTTTAGCTTCATAGACCCAATACTTTAGTGATAAAATGGGACTTGAAGAATTAAATCTTTCTATCAAATATGTTCAACATAAGCAAGACATTAAGGTCTTTCAAGTGACCTACCAGACCTACCACCATGAAACATTATTTTCTAGCGGATGATTTGCACATAAAGTGAAGATTTACTGACAATGAAAATATCTTCATGATTCATCTGTACAGTTCTAAATGTTTCATATTGTACCGGGTATGTTCTTTTTTCTCCCGCTCATGGGTTTAATGCATGTCCTGTCTGATTTTCTTATTTTTCATTCATTCATTTTCCTTTAGTGCTGAAGTAGCATATAGAACAGAGGTCAGATTTCTCTACTTCTGTCTGTTCAAAGCTATTCTGTGCAGTTCTTGAATAGTATGAATATTGATTGTTTTAATTTCTCTAAGTATTGTTCTTCTGAGTGTTTCTTTTGGTCTACCCCTGGTTCTTCTGCCTGTTGGTATCCATGCAAGAGATTGGTGTTGTATTCTGTTATTATCTGAGCGTATGACATGTCCGATGTAGGACCATGACATTTTCTAATAACATCTGTGATGTACTTTTGATGTATATCTTCTCTGATTTTTTTGTTCAATTTGAATTTGCTCCAGTGGGTGTTAGTTTTCGAAACTCAATAGTTTATTTTCTGAAGATAAAGAGCTTTTCCAGCTCTCACATCCATATGACAGCACTGGAATAACGCAGGAATTAAATAAGTACATTTCCATGAGTGTGTTGACTGACTTTCATTCATTCATTTTTCTTTTGTGTCACTTCCGGTAGTAATTGACTTTGACCTCCAGATATTACTTTTATCTGCTATTAAATAATTCCCATGGATGACAAAGAGATGCAGGTCAAAGGACATTGCACCTTTCTCCTACTATAACAGCCTCCTAGGTGAGAGGGAATCCCTGATGTACCATCACTGCAGATGTACCTACAAAGCTGACATAGAAGAATGATGAACTAGTTGCTCCAGTAGTATATGCTACCTACACCCTTACCAGGAGGTGATGATCCAGGGATACTGCCACCCTGAAATATCTCCCTTCAGTGACCTAACAAGCATCTATAAACCTCTAACTCAACCATGCCTTTGAGGCAACAAACGTATATCAGCTTTAATGTTACCTCAGTTACTCAACCGAGGAGGACCTATCTGAGGAAGGCCTTTCTGAGGAGGACCTATCTGAGGAGGGCCTATCTGAGGAGGGCCTATCTGAGGAGGACCTATCTGAGGAGGGCCTATCTGAGGAGGACCTATCTGAGGAAGGCCTATCTGAGGAAGGCCTATCTGAGGAGGACCTATCTGAAGAGGACCTATCTGAGGAGGACCTATCTGAGGAGGGCCTATCTGAGGAAGGCCTATCTGAGGAGGACCTAACCTATTATCAGAAAGACTGTAGGCTGTCAAGAGCTACCTGTTCACAGCTAGAGGGATTACTACAGCATCATCAGCAAACATGTTGGAAAATGACATTCTATCAAATCTGAATCCAATAATGCATGCATTACAACTATGAGGAGCGCGGTAGCCTAGTGGATAGTGAGCTTGCTTGCTATCACCTGGTCACAGCGTACCAGGTTCAAAACCACATCCGGATAAAAAAAATTTCGGGTAGTGATTTCTCAACTCAGCTGTAAATGAGTACCTTGCGCATGAGTTAGGGGAGGTAAAGACAACAAGGAAAGGAACTTGTCACTCCATTTAATCGTTACTGCAACTTAGTACATGAAGGTTTAACTTCATCCCTGACAGCAGGTTGCTGCCATGTTACCTTTATAACCATCTAAAATTGCTGTACAACTTCAATCCATCAAACATGTATTAAAACTGCAATCATCTAAAATTGCTATACAACTTCAATCCATCAAACATATATTAAAACTGCAACCATTTAAAATTGCTGTAATATTTCATTCCATAAAACATGTATTAAAACTGCATTTAATATATCAAACATGCTGGGGGAAAAAAATGACCAAAGCAGATTGTGAATTTGGATTAGTAATTATACAATGTAAAACAAAATTGTTTTGAAACAACTGCTAGAACTGTAAGAAAGTGACAAAGCTATGATGCAATCTTCTAGCAAGGAGGTTAAAAGTAGTGGTAATCCCATGTCCTCATTGGGTGAAACATTTAAATACAAAGAACAGTATTTACAATTCGTCCTATATACAAAAAAGTTAAAATTATAGATTTCATAGATCACCAATACAAGCTGTAACTATTATAAACAATAAACTACAGCCATTGAAATAAATTGTGTATATTACAAGCAAAAAATATTAATAGATGAAAACATAAAATTCAACAAGGCGGTAAAATTTATTGGGTAAACATTTATGAAAGATCGGGAGGGGGGGGGGGAAGTAGAAGAAGCAAAGGAAGACAAAGAAAGATCTGTGATATCCTACATTTTATTCTTCTTCTGCTTGTAAATTAATTATGTTTAATTTCAATTATTTAATGGATTAATTTGGATTAATTTCATGAATCACAGATATACTTTCACTGCAATGGCACTCAGGAAATAGGTTCTAGAACAAATCTGAGATGTAAAGATTGGCAGTGATTCTGAACACAAGACTCATATTTGTTGTTTGTTCATCACATGATGATGATGACTATTTGTTTTATACACTTTATGAAATTCAGTTATAGTTATTAGTGGTATGATATTGTCTAGGATTTTGTAGGTGCCTGATGTGTCCAATGGTGTCTACAAAGGTCCCTGGACAGTTTGGGCATGGAATTATCACTTTCGATGGGGCTTGTATTGCTTTTAACTTTCTAGCTAGTCTTCGCTGTTGTATGCCTCCGTTTTTTTACAAAATGTTACACCTTTTTTTTATTGCAGAGCTGTCATGTAGCTCTGTTTCATACATCATCTTCCAGTGTGTCATGTTTCTTACAAAGGCTTTCAGTGACATCTAAACTGAGATAAAATGGGCCAGTCCTTGTATAATGCTTCTTTTGTCCACCATGAAAGAGCATGCCCTTCTTCATCTCGCCATAGAGGAGTGTTTATGGTAGACGGTGGTCTGGTACATGCTTTACATGACCTGTCCAGAAAATATGTGCTTGTATCAGAATAGTATCAATGTTATGGATACCAGGATTTCAAGGACAGTGGTATCCAGAATCTCATCTTGTCATTTCGTGTTTTATGATCTGTATATCTTCTTCAGTAATCATTCTGAAACTCCCGTGGATCTTTCTTGTAGCAGGGCAGTGGTTCTACTAGATTTCCAAAAGGATGTATCTCAGAGAATGGCTGTGCATTGTATCATCGTTTTATTTGCGCCAACGGCCCGACACATCCTTCTTCAGTGGAATATTTAATACTATAATGCAAGCAAAAAAAATGATGAAACCATCTCTTCCATAATGAATTTTCTGAACAAAGAAAAAGGTCATTTAAAACTCCACACAAAAAATGTTATTGACTTTTTTATAAGTTAAAATTCTTCTCCTTCTTTAAAGATGTAGGTAGGTAGTTAACAAGTTTACCTCTCTTTTGGAGAGGCGTGCCCCTTTCAACCAGCGGACAACAAAGTCCAATTAGGTT
Source organism: Meghimatium bilineatum (assembly GCA_034231615.1). Taxonomy (NCBI): domain Eukaryota; kingdom Metazoa; phylum Mollusca; class Gastropoda; order Stylommatophora; family Philomycidae; genus Meghimatium; species Meghimatium bilineatum. The sequence continues at coordinate 29,423,434 of CM067315.1, read as the reverse complement.
ATATCAGGACACATTACCATAAAATATTAGAGGTAACAAAGCCCCAGTTGTTGTTAATTTTTTTTTTTTTTTTAAAGATGTATCCAAAGTCTTGCTTTTTTATATGAAGATCATATGTACTTAGTTTCTCATATACCATGTGGTGTAGAGATATCCAAAAAGAACATCACCTTATAATCTACCGGTACTATAATCGTAGTCCAACCCCCATTTCCGTTCTTGTTTCTCATTAGTGCCTACCTACTGGTATTTATTTTGTGGTTAATTGATTTAAATAATATATCAATAAATAATCAATAATTAATTGAAATATTAATTTTTTAGGGAATTGATGTTTTACATAACTAATCCTAACTATAATTATATTTAAATTAATAAATTATAAACATAAACTGATAAACATAGGCAAGGGAAATAATAACACAGGTAGGAACAAATTGGAATAACGGGTGTTGGACTGCAATCATAGTACTAATCTACCTATCTCCTGATCTGGTCCCAGTCACTGTTTCAATTTCTAAGGCACTGTTTTATGTCATACTTACATAGAGTCGTTTTTGGATTACTTCTCAAACTCCTACAGATTAGCAGGATATAATCCAGAGAACAATGCATTGTGTCATGATTTACAGCTTGAATGCGCTTTCTGCACCTTTCTGGCACATACATCCAACTTTGGTATGTACTATTTACTTTACAGCTTACAATAAATATGCTATGATATGTAGATATCATAGCATATTATAAATAAGTCACACACTATTTTGAGTTCTCCTGATGGTTTAGGTCTTTGGACCACCTAAGTCTCACATGGAATTTATTTCCTGAGTTACGTGAATGTGTTGGGTCATTGGCGCAAATAAAACGGTGACACAAATTCATTATTTGTACTACATCCTGTTGGACAATTTCCTGCTACAAGAAAGATCCCTCAGCAGTTTGAGAATGAACGCTGAAGAACAACTTAATTTTCTTTATTCTGCCAAGATGGCCACACATAGTTGCGACCATCTGTGCTGCTGTTGCACCTGAAAGGGGTACATAGACTGACCATGCAAGTTGTTAGTAGTGAATAAGAAATTTGGCATTGAGTTGGTTACCCCATCCCATAGATGGCTTATGTGCCTTAGATAGCCATAGGCCTACTGAAGTTGAATGCATTGGGTTAAAATTCATATCATTAAGTCAAAGCCAAAGCCATGTTGTAAATCATAACACAACACAATTCAAATCTGGTCTACATTCTGCTAACTAGCAGGAGTATAATGTAAAAAAAAAATTAAGAAAAGAATAATACTACAGTTTCCTCTATGAACTTAAATACACTCTTTAAAAGCACAACATCAGTGCCCCTCTATAATCTTCAATACATCATTAATACCACAGCCTCAGTGCCCTTCTATAAACTTGAATACTACATTTATACCGCAGCCTCAGTGCCCTTCTATAAACTTGAATACTACATTTATACTGCAGCCTCAGTGCCCTTCTATAAACTTTAATAGGCCTACATTAATTCCACAGCCTCATTGTTATTCTATAAACATTAATACACCATTGATACACCTTCATCAAATTTACAGCGAATGTTGATGCCTTATTGTATCTCAGAATATTTTTAGAATCTTTATAAATTGATATTAGATGGATGACAAGTTTATTTGTTAAATCTTGCATGTTTTAATTTTGATTAACAAATATTTTAATCTGAATAAAGGTCACTTGCCTGCTAAAATTGTAATATTCTGCAGTTCTCCGTTACAAAATTATTGCATCCGTAAAATAACATTTTGAAATGATATGCTAAGTGTATGAAGATGATATTATTTGTGCATTGAAAATGCTTAATACACACAATGAAATTTGTGTTGCCATAGAAGTTGTTAACTATTGATCTCAGAAACTAATATACAAATTTAAGCATTACTAGCTGTCGCACTGTCAGACTTTTGGGATTGGTTCTTTGCTTTTCTGACATTACAAAGCCACTTGATAATTCTAGCATTTCTTTCTATAATTGATGTTTGATGCTGGCTGCGGTCTGTGGACTGGGAATCGCTCCATTCTTGTTCACTGGGGGAATATGTGCTGCATATGCTGGCTGCGTCATGGGAGTCAAGAGAGCTCATGCTGTCAAATATTTCACTGGTCTGCAGTTCTTTAAGCCTGGTTACTGGTTCCAAAACCCCTCTCTCTAATCCCATTTGGTTAAAAAAATTCTCTAGGTCAGTTCCAATACTGGCACGAGACAGTCTGCTATGATTTGACACAATGGAACTGTCACGAGAATGCTGACCTTCCAGGCGACAACTAATGTCGGAATAAGACCTCGGCACAGATGAACAGTGAGGCGTTGGTGATGCAGAAAGGGGTGATGAACTCTGCTGCTCAAATTTCCCACTGAGAGATGAATTAGATCTGGTAATTTCTCTTACTTCCTGATCCACTTCCTGCATGATGGTGGATTCTACAGACACAGTGGGAAGGGCGCTTATCTCTGATTCATAAACTGCTTGATCAACACTCTCTATGGACATTTCCAATTTGGATGTAGGTAATGAACTACTTTTGTCCACAGTTTCCAATCTGGTAATAAGTACAGGAGCAATAATGCCAGTTTTTGGGTTTGTAATTAAGGAATCTATATTTCTCTCGCTCTTATCAGATCTGACATCAGAACCTCTTTTTTTCTCTCTAATATTTTCTAAACCATTATTAATCACACAAGATGCCTCAAAAACATTGTTTCCACCTGGAGTTAAACAAATGTTTTTAACATTTTCGGAGTTTGATATTTTTCTGGTATGAACAATCTGGTTTGCACTCTCTGGTTTAGAAATAAAAATAGCTGTTGCAGTGTAAATGTGATTACTTTCTCCTTCTGTTTTATTATTATCTGAATTTTTTACTTCTTTTGGTGAATGCTGATATTTTGTTGAGTCTGTCTGTGGAGGAGACCTGGTATTGAGAGGTGTTAAAGATTGTTTCAAGGAATCAACCAGTGACTGTTTTCTTCTTGTAGTTACATCTTCTGATTTGAGTTTTGGAGTTTCTTGGATGTGGAAATTATTGGATAGATTATCTAGTATACAAGTAGAAGCAGTATCTGATGGATAAAGGTTTGGATCTTTTGCAGTCTCAGATGTCGTGGGTCTGACTGAAAGTTTTCTTGGTTGTGGAACTGGTTTTTCTTTAGGCTTTCTGGGCAACGGAACTGGTTTCTTTACTACTAGACCATCAACCTCATTCTTGACAGTTTGAGACTTACTATCACCATCTTCTTGTATCTGTTCATCTGTATGTGTAACATCAGTTGTAGATCGAATAACTGTTAGTCTTAGCTGGGGTTTCAAACTATGCTTCAGAATGATATCGGCAGAGGAAACTTGAGTTTGATTACAATTTATGACATTCTCTTGCTGTAATGTGGACTTGATAGCTGGTGATTTCTTTCTGTCTTCTTCTGAATTATATCCACAATTTACTTTTACATTATTCTGATTGTTCAACACTTGACTGTCATTTATGATATCTTTAGGAAGGTTGATTGACTCACTACTGATGTCATTATTGTTTTCATCACTGTCTTCATCTGTTCCTGTAAGATGAACCTTGGACAGATCATACTCTGATATTGATCGAAGAGGTTTCTTTTTCTGTACTCCGTTGCCGTACCTACATAAGAGTAAAAAGAAAGAAAATAATATAAATTGTTTCAATGTTGTTATTGTTATATCAAAACAAGAAATGGAAAACACTGTCCAATTTATACAAGAAACAACACTGCAGATATAGACATTATTAGCCAACAATTTATACAAGAAACAACACTGCAGATATAGACATTATTAGCCAACAATTTATACAAGAAACAACACTGCAGATATAGACATTATTAGCCAACAATTTATACAAGAAATAACACTGCAGATATAGACATTATTAGCCAACAATTTATACAAGAAATAACACTGCAGATATAGACATTATTAGCGAACGAAGGAAGAAGAAGAAGAGAAGCTATTGTTATTAGTTACGTATGAACTGATACATGGATGGTAACAAAAACAAAACAGTGGGCTGCAGTCTACTGAGATGTGATTTTTTAGAAGAATAATGAAAATTTCATGGACACCAAAGAAAACTACCTAATGTAAGAGCCCCAGAGATGCCAAATTAAAAAAAAAAATTATAGCAGAAATTAGAAGCAGAATATCAAGATTCTTACGACATGAGATGATAAGAGAAAAACTTGAACATTTAGTAACCAGAAGAAACATCAATGGGAGAAGAGACAGACGATTATAATGATGAAACAATCCCTTTTGCTGTGAGCAGGTAGTTCTTGACAGCTCATAACCTCTCTGACATATGAAACAGGTTCATCTCAGTTGTACAACTGAGGCGACATCCAGGCGCATATAAAGTTCTATCAAAAGAATGGTTGTGTAAGGGGAAGGGTCTTTATGTATGATTTTTTAGTCTCTAGGTTGGTATTCCGGTACACCAGTATCCCAGGTTTACCACATCCTGCAAGAAGCACATCACACACATCTGGGCCAACTCTCTTATCATTCTTCAGTTAGATTTGTTGTCTCATCAACAGTGATAGCATGTCTAGCATGTCCCGTCACTTAAGAGTCTGCCACAAAAGGACAATGCGCTGGGATCACAAAACTAAAAGGTATATCGTGCTAACGTTCTCACTACCTTGCAATATGCTTGTGAGACCTGGACAACGCACAGCAGATACGCCAGAGTATTAAATCATTTCTGCACGTACGGAATCCACAAACGTCTTAGGATAAAGTGGCAAGATAAAGTGTCTGATACTGAATTCCTCACTAGAGCCAATATTCCAAGCATTCATACAATGCCGAAAAAGGCCAAACTGAGGTGGTTGAACATGTTAGCATGCCTGACAAACGCATCCCGCAACAACTGATGTATGATGAGTTCCTTAAGGAAAACAACTGACTGATGGACAGAAGAAACGCTTCAAAGACTCCCTCAAAGTGGCTCTAAATAATCCAACATTGACACCACATCCTAGGAGTCTGTCACTCAGAATCGCCCAGTGTGGAGGAGCACTACCAGTAGAGGTGCTTGTATCGATGGGATTCGTCCAATTTCGGAGGCATAGAGAAAAAGTGAAAATACGGAACAACAATCACACCAATTGTGGTTATATTTGTCCCGAATGTGGCTGGGTATTCTATGCCAGGATTAAACATTTCAGTAATATCTCACCACACCAGAGAGATGCAACAACACAAGTCTGAAACTGTTGACATCATCTCAACACACACCAGAGAGATGCAACAACATACGACTGAAACTGTTGACATCATCTCAACACACACCAGAGAGATGCAACAACACAAGTCTGAAACTGTTGACATTATCTCAACACACACCAGAGAGGTGCAACAACACAAGTCTGAAACTGTTGACATTATCTCAACACACACCAGAGAGATGCAACAACACAAGTCTGAAACTGTTGACATCATCTCAACACACACCAGAGAGATGCAACAACACAAGTCTGAAACTGTTGACATCATCTCAACACACAACAGAGAGATGCAACAACACAAGTCTGAAACTGTTGACATCATCTCAACACACACCAGAGAGATGCAACAACACAAGTCTGAAACTGTTGACATTATCTCAACACACACCAGAGAGATGCAACAACACAAGTCTGAAACTGTTGACATTATCTCAACACACACCAGAGAGATGCAACAACACAAGTCTGAAACTGTTGACATTATCTCAACACACACCAGAGAGATGCAACAACACAAGTCTGAAACTATTGACATCATCTCAACACACACCAGAGAGATTCAACAACACAAGTCTGAAACTGTTGACATCATCTCCTGCAATGCACGTTTCACAAGCGCTTTCAGTTACGTTCCTTGGTGTACGAGGGCTGTTCAATTTTCAGGATTGAGTCCCCCCCCCCTCCCCACAACCGTTATACGTACAGAATAGTTAGTTCTACCTCCTTAAATAGCAGTCTCCTTGCAAATGTATACACTTATTCCAGCGCTCTTGCACTGAAGGAAGTATCCCTGCTAGATACTAACCCTCTGAATAGCCAGCAATATTATTATTGTGTTGTCTTGAATCTTCTCAAGTCATCAAATCAGCGACATTTAAATGTTCTCTTAAGTAAACAGAAACAAGCGGAAACAAGAAACGTCACAGTGAGCACGATCGGATGGAATATGCAGGTTGTGTGAGTAAATGAACGTTATGTTTCTTCGTTAAAAGTGCGTTTGTGATTACAGACCTGTGTGAAGGGGCATTTTCTAATGTTCAATCCAATTGCCTGCGGGCCACTTCTCAGAGATGTCTGCACACACCGAGACATTACTGGACTGTTTTATATAATTCTGCATTGACACTTTGTCCTCTAGGGCTATATTCATGAAGAACTAACTCATCGATATCGAATAATGCAATCAACATGGCCTTGACTTTGTACTTGGAGCTGTTGTCTTGGCAGGGTCATCTTCGAAAGATCTGCGTCCACTTTTGAAATGGGAACACCACTCAAGTGTTATATATCTATTTAGACAGGATTCTCCAATAGCTGATAGCAGCACGTTGAAAATATTTGAACCATTTTTTTCTAGGCACAAACAGATCAATGCACGCAGATCGTTAAAATTACTGTCCATTTTCGAAATATGTTGAAACAGTCTTCTTCAATTATTGGAAATCACACATCGTACGCGTGAAGTTACCCAATGTCAGGTTCGTACATACGTCTGCTACAAATGGACAAAGTTTAATGACCTGCATTTCTCTGCTGGACTCATCATGGAAGAGGCATGGACAGACAACATCAAGGCATGAACATGACTAGATTTTTCGTCACTCATCCGCATTCCTGAGGATATGAATTGCTGGAGGACTCTGTGTGCTGAAGCATCCAATGTGGTACCACTACGACCCTGAAGGGTTATGGGGTTATTGATTGATATCATTGCTATCCATATGGATCATTTGACAGAAGACAAAAGTAAGAAATTGAAGAAGACATGCAATGACAATATCTTTTTCACATTTAACAGGTTGTCAGTCCATCCTCCAACTTCCCTTACTCGTCTCCAACGATATGCCTGGAAACAGTGGTCCTATTCTTTACATCCTAAACTAGCAGTCAAGGCCCCGATTAACACAGGGGGCAACTGTTATATGAGTGAACGAATATGAAGAATATTGTTATAAATATCTACCTAACTATTACCACGAAGAATTTAGGAACGAGACACACATACGCGCGCACAGAGAGAGAGAGAGAGATATGATATAATACATAATTTTAAACATTTCTTTTGTAATAAAAGTTTTCTTTCTTTAATATTCTCTTCTCACCCCCTTCCTTCTAAGTGGAAGATCGCCCGTCGGTTATCGATCAGTTAAAATGAACGACATTTTGCATCCCGCACAAAACGCATCCTACCGACATGCGCCGGAAATCACCGTAGACAAATCACCGTAGACAGCAGCATCTACGGTTACAGAGACAGAAACGGCAAAATTAATTTATGGGCGTGGTAGAGAAATAAAGAGAGAGAGAGAGAGAGAGAGAGAGAGAGAATAAGAGAGAAATAGAGAATGCACTGTGCAATTATCTCATGAGACATATTCTCCCCAAACGTCTTCCAATCATAGTACTTGTAATCAGATATTTAAAAAGAACTCCAAAAGGCGCAGGGGATTGACTTCACTGTACTCGAGTTTCCCCATCTGCAGTCTGACCCTCTCGACAGAGCAGTAACACACTAGACAATAACACCACTCCATTTATTCTTTCTTAGAACTACCAGCCCTTCCACCCCTCACAAGTCTTCTCAGGACTTCTACTCTTCTCCAGACTTCTACTCTCCTCCAAACTTCTACACTCTTTCAGATATCTACTCTCTCCATACTTCTACTCCACTACTCCAGACACGTCAACAGTAATTGAACAGAAGAGAAAAAAAACTATCACAAGAAGACGACTGACAAAATGGAATTCCTTTAGCAATAATTGCAAGCACTTTAAGTCAAATCTGTCACACACATTAGTGTAACAATAAGATAAAAAGCCAATACGGTGTGATACAATCAGCATAGGCTCCGGTCTTAATTACAAAAAGGGTCTTATATTGGCCAGAGGATTTAACTTATATTGGCAAGAGGATTTAAACCCATGTTTAGCAAACAAACAAGAGAAGCAACTCAAGCCTGCAGAATACAACTCAGTGCATCACAGTGGAAGAAAGAAATGGATATTGACTCGAAACCAAACCCCATACACCAACAACAGACCATCATTTTTCGACTTATAACTGACCACTGCAGACTACAGAGTCACCTGTAGCGGATCAGGGTGGCCCACACAAATGAATGTCCACGCGGAACAGGCATACAGACCCATGAACACATATTCCAAGACTGTCCAGAATATAAAAACATGTGAGGCAAATCATGGCCTCAATGGACCGAATTGAGGCAAAAACTTTGAGGCAGCCGCTCTGACCATGAGAGACTGGGAGCGTCGTCTTGGCGACTAACCTGAAATCTAGCAAGACCAAAAGATTCTTGAATGTAGAGAAGAACAACTCATAGCGCGTAACTCTGCAGTTTAAAGACTTCACGGTCTGGAATCGAGTCCATAATCTTCTGAACCCAAAGCTAATGGCTTAACCACTGTGTCAAGCATATTCACAATCCCTTATATTTCATAATCACATACTCATGGTAAATTTTCAACGCCTGAAATGATTCAGCCACGTAATGAAAATTAATCCTTATTTGCCAGCAGCAAGAGTACGCGACACGGCAAAGAAAACAACATGAGTCAGAGGAAGACCAAGAAGAAGGTGGATTGAAGGAGTTACCAACGTTTTCAGACGTCGGAATATTACTTCATACCAAGTGATTAAATGTGCCCTAGCCTGAAACCAATGGTCATTCAATCCTGCGATGCCCCAATGCAAAAGCAAAAACAATAGATATATGATAAATCCTCGGGGGAAAAAATTAGCGAATGTTCGTATCTCATGGAGATAAATGCTAAATAGATACATGTACATCGAAACCTCCGAGGCAATCCTGAGTTTTTGTCTTTGTCCCTGGACACGACCTTGAAAAGGAAAACGAATGAGCAGACAAGTTGTCTGGTACTATCAAATAATATAACATTTTATTTAATTATGTTTACTGAATATTTCAAATGTATTAAGTCAGAGTAAGTATAGTGGTAAAGAAGAAAAAATAAGAACAGTTATATAATAATACTTCAATGGGTGTGGTACCCATTTCTCTACAATTTGTAGTTTGGAGGGGAAGCACTTTGACCAAAAATAGAATCAATAAATAAACTAGAATGTTAATACTGAATATCTAATTTTATGAAACTAACCGAAGTGAAACTAAATCATCTTATGAAACTAACCAAAGTGAAAATAAACAATTTTATGAAACTAACCAAAGTGAAAATAAACAATTTTATGAAACTAACCGAAGTGAAACTAAACAATTTTATGAAACTAACCGAAGTGAAACTAAACAATGTTACGAAACTATGCAGACGGCCATTAAGCAAAAAGAAGAAGCAATCCGGTGAACATTTTTTCAGGAATTGGGACTACTCAAGCGATCATGTCACATCAACAGAAGATTTCTGTTTGCGTCTTTCTCTTTTTTTTTAAATTTTCATATCTTTAAACATATTATTTCTGAACAATGTTGTTCTCGCGCGCAGGATATGCCTCCAGACAGCGTCGAGTTTCGGCCGTCTTTTTACAGATTTTGGATTCTATGTGGAAGTCTTTCATTGAGAATTGACATGTGTCCTATTACCTCAGCATTAGTCTAATGTGGGCTCGCTGGCCTTCAGCCAGTTCTCCGAATAGTACTATCTGTTTTGGGATATGGCTGTGTGGCCTTCTGTGGACGTGACCCAGCACACTATTTCTTATTAAGTGTTTCCATGGAAGATGGTAGCTGAGTGCGGCGTAACACTTTCATGTTGATGATTTAGTTGTGCCATATGATTTTTTACGTTTTGCAGAGACATATTAGATGAGAACACTTAATATGAAGAAAGAACTACTCAGAGAAATAAAGATCAGGCAAATAAAATACTTTGGACACACTAAAAGACATGACACCTTATTGACCTTACTTGATGGTAAAGTCAAAGGGAAGCAAGCAAGCGGTAGACAGAGATACAAGTTGGAGAGTAACATCACACGATGGACATGTTACAGTCTAGCAGAGTGCACCACCAAGACGAGAGATGTTTGAGCTTCGTTGCAGCCAACCTTCGTTGCGGAGACCGCACTTAATGATGATTATGATTAGATGAAAGATGTTAAGTCTCCATTATATTCTGTGTAGGTAGTGCATGTTTCAAATCCGTAGCATAGTGTACTCAGCATGCATGTTTGATAAATCTGTATCTTTTTTTTCAATATTAGCCTACGGTAGGTAGTTAATGAGTTTCCCTCTCTTTTAGAGAAGCGTGCCTCTTTCAACCAGCGGACAACAAAGTCCAATTAGGTTATATCAGAACACACTATCATAAAATATTAGAGGTAACAAAGACGTTTAGCGTATAGTTTTTAAAGGGATTCTACTGTGTGTGTGTGTGTATGTCACATGTGTACGCGCGCGGGTAGTATAAGTTCATTCTATCATTCTTGATTAATTACCAGCATCCCGGAACTGGGGACATTCTCAAAATTTTCAGCTCGTCCGTCGGTTCATAAGCTATCTCAGACTGTATACGCTAAGTATACCAGTCTGTTGTGGGTTGTGCGTTCTTCTGATCTTTACAGTGAGGAAGCACTTTCTTTTCACTCCCTTGGTCACTTCCATTTATATCATTCTATGAACATGAACAATGTTTCTCTCAGAACATCATCATCATTATCTCCTAGCGTCATATTCTAGTATACTAGACAAACATTCTGATTATATTTATCCATAAATGTTTATATACCACAATGATAAACTACAAACCTATTTTCTATTATTTATCCCTAGGTAAATGATGGTTGATAGTATCCACACTAGCCGCTATGCGTAGGCGTGGAAGCCTCAGGTGTGGTTCTAAAGGCATATGTGTCGTCTTGATTGCGGTGAGTCGATGTTTGTTCAAGTTTATCTTAATGTTTTCTATGCATCATGTTTTTTTTTGTAATCAACTGTTTGCATTATATCTGGATATTCTTTTATTATATGCTCGCACTGATATTTGGTTTGGACTCATTCTTGTAAGGTGACCGAACCATTTTACTTGTCTTTCGATATATTCAATACATATTATTATCTACTATTTTCCTAATGTCTTCATTTCTTATTTTTATCTAAATTAGTAACCATTGCAGCTTTTCTCAGACAATCTCACATGAAACGATTTTCCTCTGCTGCGAGATTTAAATACCATGTTTGACATTGGTAGCAGTCTTGGTATAAAAATTGTAGACATCTGTCTTTTGATTTCCACCTTGATCTTTGTACGGACAGGTAATGGTAAAAGTTGGTAAGTCACTGTTTGCTTTCTGATACATTGTTCATATTTCTTTGTCTAGTCTTCAACTAAGAAACAGGGTGACGAAATTTTGAGAATCACTGAAAACATAACTAGTGTATTTTCAATTATTAGCAAAACCTTATCACGGTTTCCTAGTTTCGCCTTTTGGATTTTAGTTTTGCTGCAGTTATTACTTATTATCGATTCTATACCAAAAGATGAACAAATTAGGCACATTGCTTATCTTTGCCTTAAGAGAGAGGCAGCAGAACCGAGCCCTGTACTTGATTCAACTAAATCGATATAAAATCAATAGAAGCTTGTTACTTTGTCCGGCCTTGGTTGAGGAAAACTCTAATTTTACACAATCGAACGAAATGTCACCGCACTGTGTTATCGCTAGTATGTCTTTATTCTTGAGCATATTATGTCTATATTTACCTAACCTATGAAATACGTTTAATCTACACACCGGCATATCTATATAATTATATAACTATATATTTACCTCTGTACGACATGAACTGTCTAACTACCTACATACTCACATTCCGACTTATCTACCTACATGTCTACTAACATTTCCACGTATCTATTTACCTGTCTACAAATATTATACCTAAACCACAAATATTTACCTACACAATGTCTATGCTCCATATTATATAAGCTTCTACGCACCTGTTGTCTCATATCACTTTCCTACCTACTCACATTACTACATATCTATCTACCTCTCTATATTTGTATGACATATTCTGTCTACCTACCTACTCACATTACTATATAACTACTTACCTGCACACTCACATTACTATCTAACTATTTACCTGCCTACTCACATTCCTATCTAACTACCTACCTGTCTACTCACAATACTATCTATCTACCTGCCTACTAACATTACTATATAACTATCTACCTGTTTACTAACAATACTATCTATCTACCTGCCTACTAACATTACTATATAACTATCTACCTGTTTACTCACAATACTATCTATCTACCTGCCTACTAACATTACTATATAACTATCTACCTGCAAACTCACATTACTATAACCACCTACTTGCCTACTCACATTAGCATATTGCTATCGTCATGCCTACTCACATTACTAAATAACTATCTACCTGTTTACTCACATTACTATCTAACTATCTACCCGCCTACTCAGATTACTATATAACTACCTACCTACCTGCCTACTAGCATTATCACCTAATTGCCTATGTTTGTATTATATAATAAATCTACCAACCTAGCGTCTCAAATCCCTACCTAACTACACATCGTCATACCCATATACTTACTTAATTACATATACCAACCTACCAACACACCTGTTTAATAACTGACCTACCAGTGTACGCATATTGGTATTGTTCCTCCGTCGAACACGGCAATGACCATTCAGCTCAAGTAAGATGATGATGATGATGGTGTTTGCCGCGTGCCCGATTGTGACTAATGAGTCATGTGCGTACCCGGATTTGTTTATCACACTCTGAGGATGTGTGAGTGTGTGTGTGTGGGGGGGGGGGGTATGGAGTCTGTTGGACGTTGAGTAGCTCTTGCATTTCTTCTATATTGGTTTTTTGTTACGCAGCTTATGTCTGAGGTTCTCTGCAGCTGATATACCATCTTTGATTCTGCGACTCCAGTCGGATCTGTCCTGTACAAGATTCTCCCATGAGTTTGTGTATTTTGAAGTTAGTGATTTCATAATAGTATCTTTAAAACGCTTATTGTCTTTCAGCCTTGCGGGAGCCAATCTGGAATTCTCAATTGTTTTGGTGGCCGATTATCTTTCAATTGGACTATGTGTCCTGCCTAGTGTGTCTGCGCCTTCATCAACATTGTGTGTATGCTTACAGATTGTGTGTATACTTATCAGTACTTCACTTTCTGGTATTTTATCCTACCAATGAATGATAAGTATTCAGTGCAGGATTTACGTATATGCTAAGGAAGCTATAGCTTAGGGCCCTCACTTTTGTGGGGGCCCCAAAAAAATTATATTTGGCACTGACATATAATATCAGGACTTAAAAAGGGCCCCATATCTCAAAATAATTTACGGCCTTATCAAGTCTAAATACGGCGCTGTAAGTATCTTATGAAGGCAGCTTTGGTAGAAACGGTTGAGTCTTCTAACGTGTCAGGAATGGTCATGTATAACAGGCATAAGGATTGATGATATTATTGTTGCCTGATAAACTATGAGTTTGGAGGTAGTAGTTTTTCCCATCCTGTCCCATACATTTTTCGCAGTCTTCCAAATGTGGCACTAGCTTTTTCTATTCTATTGTTTAACTCGGTGTCGATGTTTACATCCTGTGAGAGAGTGTTGCCCAGGTAGGTAACATATTGACTGTCTGAAGCTCTTCTACCACCGTGGTAATAACTAGGGCAATGGCGTGGTTGAAATCTCAAACTTATACTAACAGATATGTTTCCTTCGCGACTCAGTGAGCATGCTAAGAAAACATTTAGAAGGACAAACCTGACAGTGGTCGGAGCCTGTAAAACGGTCTAACCTGGTAAGAATCAACTTCATATTTGTTACTCGACATGCCAGTGTCTGAGAGAAATGAACGAGCAGAGGGGTCTGCTGGTACGGCGATCATGAAAACTGAACGAGCAATGTTCTGATGTTTTGAATAATCTGTCGCAGTGGCCAGGCGTCAATAGACGCCAAACTGTTCGACGTCCCCTCCCATGATTAAACCAATTAAATATGGCACAGAAATGTAATTATTTACTATAAACATTACAAATAGATAATGACAGGTTCATTCTATTTTTAGAGTGATTTGTCCTTGATCTATTAAGCGTAATATTTCATTCACAGCTTTGTTCATTAGCGGCTGTATCTGATCTTTGATTTTTTAATATCGCGTGAATGTTCGTTCAGACGCTGGAATCAGGCGCTTATAAATAATTTACGATAATTTAATAGTAAGTTACTCAATAAGCCATTGTGTTCTCGATAATATCGTGAAGGTTTTCTGTGAACGGATTCAACGATAACAATTAGATAACAATTAGATAATTAGAAGCCATTATATTGAATAGTACGATGTTATCGCCCGTGAACAGACGCATGGAACTGTATTACAAGATTATATAAGGTATGTGTTTTTGTTTTAAAAAACTAGTCAATATTTTATATAGGGCCGTGAATACGTGGTGTTTAGGTGGAGGAGCTAAATGTGTGTTCGCCCATCATAAGTGATGATAATCTTTTGTTACATCCACTATTGAAAATTTAGTTAGAATTATGTCATAAATTTTGAGTTGTAAATGGTTTAAAAGCCCTATTCGAGTTGCAAATATCCTTGGACAGTTCGGGCATGGAATGACAACTACAGAAGGATTTTGTTCTATCCGTAACTTTCTAGCTACTCTCTGCTGTTGAGCTGTTGCATTTCTCGTCTTTTCACAATATAATTCGCTCTTTCTGAATGTAGAGCGCCATATAAATCTATTTTATGCAAGTGCTTTTAATGTATCTTGGTTTTTCAGTGAGGTCTTTAACGAGTCATTTAGCGCTTCTTTTGGCCATCTTGAGATCGTGTACCCTTCTCCAGCTCATCATAGAGAAGTATATTTGGCATTCAATGGTCTGGAATACATACCAAATGACCTTCCCAACGAATCTATGTCTGCGTCAGGTTAGTATCAATGCTACGGATACCAGATCTGTCAAGGACAGTAGCAACTGGAATCTTGGGTTGTCATCTGATGTTCATAACTTTTCTGAGACAGGTTGTGTGAAAGTGTGAGTTTCCTCACGTGAAGTCTATATACTGTCCATGTTTCACTAGCGTATAACAGCACTGGAAGTACCCCTGTTCTATAAACATTCAGCTAAGTCTGTAGGTTAATGCCATGTCCATGCTACACAAAGTAGTTACGTAGGACGCTACATATCTACTTAAAGAATGTCACTCGGCTTCACCACTCTTAAAAATTCATGCTACACCATTGGACCTTAGGGATATATGACACGTGACCAATGTAACAAATAGTCTTGAATCTGCAGCTCTTAACGTACTACAGCATATCATGTAACGAGGAGTGTGGTTTAACAAGAACATTGTGCAGTTAACCAGGGGAGACTGGTAAACCAAAACAGAGTAGATACCTTGAGGACGAGATCCGAGCACTTATAGACAAGATCGCTCGAGGATGATCATTTGACTAAGAAATTAAGAAGCGGTTAAGTACGTAACTACGTAACCACACGACGGATCTAAATGTGAAGAGTGCTAAGACATCGGCAGCTCAAAGGACGCGATTCCGTAGAACCTTTGCATTTAGAATAATGGCGAAACTATACATATAAACGCGTCTCTGCTTGAAGTCGCTTTCAGCGAATCAGGTCATAACACTAGGAAATAATTTAGCAATAAACAACAATAATTATAGCTATAAAACGTAAACAGAGTGTTTCTTTGCGAAGAAAGTCTACAACGTTTTCTAGGCACCGGGGGGTCAGGGAGGAAATTTGTCTGAAGAGGGGCCACGGATCAAAAAGGGTGAGAAACACTGACAGATTTAACTTAGACATAAAATCACCAATATGGAAAGTTTGTTCTCGTCTTCTCACTTTTGCTAAGAATCTTCCCGTAGATTATGTCAACAAATGTTTAGGAAAATTTTGATCCCCTCGACCCCATTATTAACAACTGTCAAGGATTTAGAGACAACCCCCCCCCCTTCTCCGTGCCTATTTATGCTAAAAATATAACGCACACCAAACTCTCTACCCCCCCCCCACCCCCTTTTCTATAAAGCATTCGTTTTAAACAGAAAAAGGACGGGGGAAAAAACAACATTGTATATTTCACATTTTTTAAAGTAAAAAAATTCAAATAATTTAATTGGGGTATATAAATACATATTTCACCTCCCACCTCCAATTTTGTTCATTTAATTTATGGAAAACCCCAATGCAGAACTAGTTTTGTTTTTCTGGACAGTTCACAGATCAGAAACAAAGAAAACGGCATATGTGGCACAAAGCTACGCTAGTGAATAAACTCACGGGACATTAATATGCGAACAAATCGAGTCAAACCAAGGTGGAGATAATAATATAACGAAACGCTAATTAAATAGAATTTCCCTTCCTCTGCAAAGAAACGGATCATTTCCCCTCACATTAACGCTTAAGTAAACAAACATCTCAGCATCTTCCCCAATCAGATAATTTCATTTTAACATTTTTGTGATAAAATATTTATTGCATTAACTAGGATTAATGAGTTCGTTATAGCGCCGTTTTTGGTTCTTAAAGCCAATTTCGGAATTAGCTATCAAATAACCATTTACTGTTTAAAAATCAATTACTCGTATAGACACATGGTCAGATCTTCAGATGTACTAAAACTAAAATTGGGTTGCGGCGGGACAGCTCTGGCACAGAAAACTGGATAGATGTACGTGCATATTTAGGTAACTCGACTTAGAATCATTCATAAAGATGTCACCGCTAAGAGATATTACCGTAAATAAACTGAAAGAAACAGATAACTATAATCTTCCTGGGTGAATCTAAGTTGATTGAATTAAAAATGAGATTTCTTAGAGAATTTCTTGGAGCGATACATTTACTAATAACGTGATGTTGGACCGTGCAAGAATTAGATGATCACTCTACGGTCATCACTGCCTAATTATACCAACAGGTTTATAACTCACTGTGCTATTGGATTCCCAATAATCTCTAGTCCATATCCACATGAAAATCCATCCATCAATAAACCCACAACTCGTTAGTGTCGTAGAGGTACTATAGGGGATACGTTCTAACACACTGGAAAGGTTTGGAAAAATGTTGACCTGTCCAATCTTTTTATATTGGTTCCCCATGAATTTCGTTTTCCCCTTCTGCTTCTTCCACCTTTCACAGAACCCTTCAAGAATCATGTTGGCGTACGTCTTCAATACATGAGAAAACATTCCGCTTGCAATAGAATTTACCTTGGGGCAATTACGTCTGTCCTCTTTCAGCAGTGAACAGGCTTCAACATTATAGCTTCTAAATTGAACTAGTATGTTCCTCATCATATTTGTTCGGTTTGTTTTTTCCAATGCTATCTAGAAGATTTAAAAAAAAACTATCTTTCATACTTATAAACGCCACCGAAGATGGATGTGCCGGGCTATTGGAGCAAATAAAACAGCGACACAACGCATTTCCATTCTCTGGACTACATTCTGCTGTAAATCTAGTAGGACCACGACCCTGTTGCAAGGAGACTCAGCGGGAATTTGAGAATTAACGCAGACTAAGAAGATACACAGAAACCACAGTGTTTGGTTTGTGTGAAACACTGAGAAAGATCTTCCTTCCACTCTCAGAAACGTGTTATCAAATATATGTTTTAAACATGCACTCTCTCTCTCTCTCTCTCTCCTACATTTATACATCAGTAGAACAGAAACTATATTATATATATATATATATACAAAAGAAAACTACGCCTGTTTGGTCATATAAAGAGACATAACTGTTTAGAAAGACAAATAATGGAGGGAAGAGTACCTGGAAAGAGGAGAAGGGGCAGACCAAGAAGACGATGGACTGACGACATTAAAGATAACATGAATACATCGCTAGAAAATGCAAGCCACATCGCCCAAGACAGAGAGAGGTTCAGAGAGTTCATTGGGAAGACAACGTTCTGGAAGGAATACGTCACATGACACATATATATATATATACTACTATGTCACACATTTGCTTGCCAAATTTAAACAAGAAAATATTTAAAGTAGATAAACACTCATTTTGTAAAATATTTTTTATCTACTTTTAAAGTAGATTTGTTTTTTTTGTTTGTTTTTTAAATGATCAAACATAAATTTCATGGCGAGCAGCCTTTACAAATTGCCAGTTTGTCAACCACGATGTAACGTAGCGATCAGAAATATTGTTTGTCTGTATGCAATAAGATATTATTTCATCACTGTACATTTAACCTGAGTTTGACTTCTAAAGATTTAGCCAATCATTTCACACAAGTCTCCAATATTATTGTTTCCTGGATGCACAGCTCGGAATGGATACCATCGTGGTTATTGGCGATAGAAGACATGTTGACTAATTGGAAAGCAGCCTTTAAATGTTCAGTTCTAAGAGCAGCAGGAAGTCCACGGAACTGAGGGATGCACAGCATTATAATGACAGCTTATAGTTTTATTTCTAAACCTTTATGGGGGGGGGGGGGTTGTTAATGAATACAATAATAATGATGGTGGTTATGATAATGTTGGTGATGATGATGGCAATGATGGTGGTTATGATGAGGATGATGATGGTATTGATGATAATGGTGGTGGTTATGGTAATGTTGGTAGTGATATAATGATGGTGAAAGATGATGATACCGTTGATTTCTATTGTGGAGATGGTGAACATGTCATCATCATCAAGTGCCGTGCCGAATGGCGTTAGCGATCATATTTCTCCATGTACATCGATCTCTCATATATGGCATCATCTCTGTTGGTGTCGTCAATCGAAGCCATTTAGTCAAACTGTCCAATATCTTTTCTCTGTGTATTCCCCTTGATCTTTTCCCTTCTATCTTTCCTGTTGTCACTATATTCTCAATGCCTCCTCTTCTCATTATGTGCCCAATACGTGTTGACTGTATTTTTCTTATATTATCAATAATGCATCTTTTCACATCCATCCTTCTAAGACATTCTTCATTAGTAATCTTTGCTGTCCAAGGAATGCGTAACAATCTTCGAATAAACTACATTTGCGCTGCCCCCAATGATTTTTTTGATATCTTATTTATTTTCCATGCTTCACTTCCATAGAGTAGCACTGGTTCAATGTAGCATTTGAGGACACGTTTTCCAGTATCCATCGGTGTGGACTTGTTGCATAGGATATTTTTCATTGTATGGAATGCTACTTATGCTTGTCCTATTCTGCTTATAATTTCGGTCATGCATTTACCATCTGAAGTTATTAATGTTTCTAAATATTTGAAACTATTCACCTGCTTGAAGTTTTTCTCATTTAATACTATTTTACTATTTAGTGGGGTACTATTTCCTGACATTATAATTGTTTCTGTCTTTTTTATATTTAAACTAAGACCTTTTTGTTCACTATCTATCACCGCCTTGTTTTGTTCATTGGTGAACAGGTGATGAACTTTAAGCTCGAAGATTATATGTTCAATGTAAATCATTAAAAGGCAGTGCTGCTAGTAGAACAGAATGAAAATAATACTCACGTGCGAAACAGGTAATGGAGTTCTACTGGTAGTGATAGTGTGTCAGTCGTTATCCAGTAGAACTCCATTACCTGTCTTCCACGTGACTATTATGTTTAATGTAGGCAAGTAAAAAAGCAGAAATTGATAAAATTATGTTTAAACATTCTTAGCGCACTGTCTCGTACATTTTTTTACCGTTGTAAATAAGGTGTGAAACGTGCGCATTGTCTCGTAGTGTTTTGATCGTTGGAAATAAGGACTAATTGGCTAATTGAAGATGATTTATTTGACATTTCCTGTGATTTTCATTGGTCATTAAAAATTATTTTCGTGAACAGCCAATGAAAATAATGGGGAAAGTTAGTTAGTCGTCGGATCATCATCACTGCAAACTGGACACGTCCATAGTTGCTACGATCTCTCCTTGAGTGTATCCGCCATTACATTTCTGCTGACAGTACCGGTCCTATGCTGGTTGACCATCATTCTTCTGCGCCCTCCAAAATGTTCACTTCTAGCAACACCGCATTTCAATCCCTGATCTTTAATCCTAGCCATTGAAAAGGAATCATCATCCACATTAGTCTCACTCTCGCGTGTTATATCTCTTAAGGAATTCAAAACGTCAGCGCGATCCATTGCCCCATCGCCCTGTGTCACAATCGCGCATGATGCAGTTGATCCGCTCTTTCATTGCCTCGAAAGCCCACATGTCCTGGCACGAAAATAAATGTAACCACTTTCAGGCTCGCCTTTCTCAAGGCCTCAATCCACTGTTCGCGAACGAGACCCACTTGTACCCTCTTAATCAGGGAAAGGATCATTGCAATGAGTTATTATAAAAAGCGTGTTTTCCAATTAGCCGACACATCGCATTTATGGAGGGTCACCACAGATAACCAGTAACCAGTAACCAGTAACCAAGATAGAACAGAGATCACTGACAGTAAAAACATGTTTGCTGACAGAGAAAAAAAACTTCTTTCTAAAATGACTTGTTAGATTTTCCCCGCGATGTTCACTGGACACTTTGTTTATACTTTGTGTCCACATTCAATAATAAATCAAGCAATCAATCAATCAAGTACCATGCCGAGTGGCGTAGGCGATCATCTTCTCCACAACTCTGTCTCGTGTGTTGCTAATACGTTCAGTTGGTGACTTCATTTTTACTGGTGACTTCTGCCACATACAACCCATCCAAAATTTCTCTATTTGTCTTCCTTGGTTATCTTTTCCCGTTGATCTTTCCGGTTGTTACTAAATGTTCAAGTTTTAGTTTCCTCATCACAACCGTAAAAATCTTGATTGTCTGTTTCTAATTTTCGCTATAATAATTTGTTGTTTTACTCCAGCATCTTTGAGAACTTCTACATTAGTTTTCTTGGCTGTCCATGAAATTTTCATTTTTCTTCATAAAAACTACATCTCAGTTGCCTCGAGCTTATCTTGAACGCTTTTGTTTACTGTCCATGCTTCGCTTCCATTAAGAAGGATTGGCTCAATTTAACATCCTAGCATTGAACTCGTGTATACATTGATATTACCCCATTGTATAGAGTTTTTCTCATTTTTTGAAATGTTGATTTGGCCTGTGCTATCCTGTTCTTGATCTCATTGGATCACCTGCCATCTGATGTTAAAATGGTGCCAAAATACTTGAGTTTATCTGCAATATTTAATTTTGCATCATTGATAGTATTACTGCATTTTGGCAGAGTGTATTCCTTGAAACAATCATTACTTATGTTTTGTTATTATTTAGACTGAGGCCTTTGTTTTCACTTTCTTGTACTACCATGCATAAAAGGGCTCAAAGTTCTTGTTCATTTCCTGGAATCAGGGCTTGAAGTTCTTGTTTGCTCCCTGGAATCAGGGCTTGAAGTTCTTGTTTGCTCCCTGGAATCAGGGCTTGAAGTTCTTGTTTGCTCCCTGGAATCAGGGCTTGAAGTTCTTGTTCGCTCCCTGGAACCAGGGCTTGAAGTTCTTGTTCGTTTCCTTCAATCAGAACTGTATTGTCAGCATATCTTAGATTATTCAAATTGTAACCTCTAACTGCTATTTCTGGCATACTTTCTATGTTTTGTATAATATCCTTTGTATACAGGGAGAAAAGATCTGGCGACATTACACATCCTTGTCAGCATCTATCTTTTGGAATTCTTCTACATTACTGACAAAGCCGCAGCTGTTCGTTTCCAATACATATTTTTTACTATCTTTATATCTTTCCCATCAACATTGAATTTTTTTAAACATTTTTATCATTTCTAAATGTTTCATTTTGCCAAATGCTTTACTATAATCTATGAAGCACAAGTGCATGTTATTTTGTACTTCCATTGCCCTCTCCATCAATGTTCGTATTATATATAGGGCATTTCTTGTGCCTTTTCCTTCCACAAATTCACATTGCTCGTCTGCAATTTCTGGTTTTATTTTCCTCTTATTAGTCTCATTAAGTAGGATCTTGGTTATCTGGCTCATAAGGCTGATTATTCAGTGGTCTTCACATTCTACTGTACCAGGTTTCAACCAATGATAGTCACAAGAAAAATAAAATGATACATTTTAGAAGGTTATTTTCCATTTAGCCAACATGTCTTCTATCACTAATATTCACGATGGTATCCATTCCGAGCTGTGCATCCAGGCAGGGCCAGATTTATACTTGATAGGGCCCTAAGCTATTTGAGATATGGGGCCCTAAGCTATTTGAGATATGGGGCCCTAAGCTATTTGAGATATGGGGCCCTAAGCTATTTGAGACATGGGGCCCTAAGCTATTTGAGATATGGGACCCTTTAACGATTAAGAATATATAGAAAGTGAAGTAAAAAACTTTTGTGGGGCCCCCAAGAAAGTGGGTAAATCCTTCAATTCATCCAGGAAACAATCAAATTGAGGACTTGTGCGAGATGATTGGCTAATTCTTTGCAAGTCGAACTCCGGTTATATAGATGGTAATAAAATAGTATCTTATTTACATACAGGCAAACAATATTTCTGATCGCTACTTTACAGAGTGGTTGTTTATATTGGAAATTTTATAGCCAAATTTCTCAAATTTAGTCATTTTCAAAGGCTTTGGCTATGAAATTTATGTTTGGTCATTTCTGGAAAGTAGAATAAGATTTTTATTTAATGTGTTTATGCACTTTACTATATATTCTTGTTTACATTTGACTACCAAATGTATGACATAGTCTTATATAGATATTAACTAACTTCTGTTCTATTCCTGTAAATGTCTGACATAGTCTTATATAGATATTAACTAACTTCTGTTCTATTCCTGTAAATGTCTGACATAGTCTTATATAGATATTAACTAACTTCTGTTCTATTCCTGTAAATGTCTGACATAGTCTTATATAGATATTAACTAACTTCTGTTCTACTTGTGTAAAAGGAAGAGAGTATGTTTCAAACAGTTTTCGATAACAATTTTCTGAGAGAGTATTTCACACACACAGAGACATGATGGTTTCTGAGTATGAAAGAAAGTTTTGAGAATCTTCCAGATATCCTCGAGGAAAACAACTAAAGAACAAATATGGTGAGGAACACACTAGTTCAAATTAGAAGCTTTAATGTAATGTTGCAACCCGTTTACTACTGAAAGTAGGCAGACGTACTTGCCCCAAGTACAATTATATTGCGAGCAGAAGGTATTTTCATGTATTGGACATGTACGTCGACATGATACATTGTCAAAAACGATCTTGCAGCATACAGTGAAAGGTAAAAGAAGCAGAGGAGGAAAAAGAAAATCATTTGCAGATAATATCAAAAGATTGTGTATAGGTCACGATTTTTTTCACAAATTCCTAGTCCTTTTTTTTATGCTATGGCCTTGGTACTATGAGCAACTAGAAAAACTAACAGGAGTCGTTGAACGGGAAAGAAACGAAACTATGGTTACTTACTAATATCAGAAAAGACATTTTTGTGGCTAAATTATGAGACAGGTTTGGACTATAAAACATGCATGGTTTGGACATGCGCGCTGACATGGTTACTTGTCAAAAACAATACTGCAGGGAACCATCGAAAGTTAAATAAGCTATGGAGGACAATAATAAAAGAACTGACAGACATCAAGGATTGGACACGAAAATATTTTTTCTCACTCATCGCTGGAGGACTATGTGCTGAAGCATCTAGTGTGATGCTCCTTGGACCCTGACGGGTTACTGGATTAAAGGATAGGATGAGACAGGAAGGTTTGGAGAACGTAAGACATAACCGGCAATATTAAAGGCAAGAGAGAAAGGATAACAGGGTGAGAAAATATTAGTTTAACATCGTGGCATAGCGAAGAGTCAACAACGACATAATGCAGGAAATTACAGATAGTAATTTATAGGTACTCATGATCGCATACACCAGCCACTTAATGATGTTGAATACAATACTTAAATGTAAACACAAAATATATTTTCAATTTCTTTTCCTTTTTTTTTTATTCCTATATCTTACCTCGTACAACTTACCATCAGATCATTGGCATAATCCTTGAAATGTATTCAAATCACACAAATCAAAATATCAGAAATGCAGGACACTCACAACAAAATGGTTCCAACTTTTGCGCCCAGCCCAAATGAAACTGGTCCGATAATAAAATCCTACAATACTCAGCACACTGTACGCAGAATAACACATTCGTGCAATTCTAAGCACACTCATGCAACTCACAGACGAGATCAATATAAACGCAAACACCACAAGGGCGAAAAAAGCGTAGAAGGGGGGCTGTGGACAGTGCCGAATATATTAACAGAACTTTCCCATATATGTATAATTCCCCTTTTCCGTATGATTACAAGAAGTTATGTCCCCTTTCTCTCTTCTCCTTCTCTCCCCCCCCCCCCCCCCGTATGCTCATCTCAGAGGTTTAGACTTGCCAGGCTAAGAGTTGGTAATGGTAGCAGTACTGAGATGGACCTACGACAAAAATCAATCATCATAGCTTGCGGTTGAGTTCTGCTTGTAGTCGTTATTGTGCGTAGCGGTTAGTCGTCAGTTATACAGTCCAGTGGACGTATTGGTTTCACCCTTTAAAAGTGGAACTATTTGACTTTTCCCGTGATTTTTATTTGCTGTCAATACAAGTATACACATACGTGACCAGTGAAAATCAACGATTCATTAAATTAGCATCACTTTTAAAGGATAGTCCAGATAAATGCACTGGACTGTATAATTGACGAGGGACTTGGTAGTGCACTCTTCTTGTGCGAATAAATTACCACACTACAAGATAACACTGCACAATATGCGTTTTATCACTGAGAAAATATAGCAATTGGTGCGTACTCCAGCACATAAGCATACACACCAAGCCCGTAATAGGAAGTGAGGTATTGGGGGGGGGGGGATTTCAAACTCTTTTTACGAAAGCAAAACATGACACATAACACCAGGAAGCATGCTTAAAGTCGAGTAAATGCCCCCCTCAATCGATTTTTATTTTAAAAAAGTTCACCAGAAATCTCACGTAATTGAAGGAATTACCCAAAAAGGGCTCGATATTGGCTATATTCTTTCTTAATTATTGGCACCACCTCTCCCTCTTACCGAAAATGTATCGACGAACCTGGTACATAATTATGGCAAGAGTACGGAGATATATACTAACATTCAAACTGAGATGTAAACAGATATTCTGGTAAACAAAGACGTTATGATTTCACAATTTAAAAAAAAAAGGTTTATAAAGTTCTCCTTGTGCGTCCATTCTCAAACTTCTGCAGGTTAGCAGGATGACATAAGGAAATGTGTGGTGTCATGGTTTATAGTATTACTGCGATATATGCTACTTTATGTATGATTTATCCGATTTCAGCGGGGTTTTGGGTCACTTTGACCAATTGTGAGGGACAATTAACTCCAACAACAAAACCTCATTAGGCGTATCTTAACCCTTTAGCTAATACATTGTTCTCAGTAACCGATCACAGCTGTGCTAAACTGTTCTCGGTAACATATACTAGCTGTGTTAAACTGTTCTCGGTAACAGATACTAGCTGTGCTAAACTGTTCTCGGTAACATATACTAGCTGTGCTAAACTGTTCTCGGTAACATATACTAGCTGTGCTAAACTGTTCTCGGTAACACATACTAGCTGTGCTAAACTGTTCTCGGTAACATATACTAGCTGTGCTAAACTGTTCTCGGTAACAGATACTAGCTGTGTTAAACTGTTCTCAGTAACCGATCACAGCTGTGCTAAACTGTTCTCGGTAACATATCCTAGCTGTGTTAAACTGTTCTTAGTAACATATACTAGCTGTGTTAAACTGTTCTTAGTAACATATACTAGCTGTGTTAAACTGTTCTCGGTAACATATACTAGCTGTGTTAAACTGTTCTCGGTAACATATCCTAGCTGTGTTAAACTGTTCTTAGTAACATATATTAGCTGTGTTAAACTGTTCTCGGTAACATATACTAGCTGTGTTAAACTGTTCTCTGTAACAGATACTAGCTGTGTTAAACTGTTCTCTGTAACCGATACTAGCTGTGCTAAACTGTTCTCGGTAACATATCCTAGCTGTGTTAAACTGTTCTTAGTAACATATACTAGCTGTGTTAAACTGTTCTCGGTAACATATACTAGCTGTGTTAAACTGTTCTCGGTAACATATACTAGCTGTGTTAAACTGTTCTTAATAACAGATCCTAGCTGCGCTAAACTGTTCTCGGTAACCGATACTAGCTGTGTTAAACTGTTCTCTGTAACCGATACTAGCTGTGCTAAACTGTTCTCGGTAACATATACTAGCTGTGTTAAACTGTTCTCTGTAACCGATACTAGCTGTGCTAAACTGTTCTCGGTAACATATACTAGCTGTGTTAAACTGTTCTTAGTAACATATACTAGCTGTGTTAAACTGTTCTCGGTAACATATACTAGCTGTGCTAAACTGTTCTCGGTAACATATACTAGCTGTGTTAAACTATTCTCTGTAACCGATCCTAGCTGTGCTAAACTGTTCTCGGTAACATATACTAGCTGTGTTAAACTGTTCTTAGTAACATATACTAGCTGTGTTAAACTGTTCTCGGTAACATATACTAGCTGTGTTAAACTGTTCTCGGTAACATATACTAGCTGTGTTAAACTGTTCTTAGTAACATATACTAGCTGTGTTAAACTGTTCTCGGTAACATATACTAGCTGTGTTAAACTGTTCTTAGTAACATATACTAGCTGTGTTAAACTGTTCTCGGTAACATATACTAGCTGTGTTAAACTGTTCTTAGTAACATATACTAGCTGTGTTAAACTGTTCTCGGTAACATATACTAGCTGTGCTAAACTGTTCTCGGTAACAGATACTAGCTGTGTTAAAACTATTCTCTGTAACCGATCCTAGCTGTGCTAAACTGTTCTCGGTAACATATACTAGCTGTGTTAAACTGTTCTTAGTAACATATACTAGCTGTGTTAAACTGTTCTCGGTAACATATACTAGCTGTGCTAAACTGTTCTCGGTAACAGATACTAGCTGTGTTAAACTGTTCTTAGTAACATATACTAGCTGTGTTAAACTGTTCTCGGTAACATATACTAGCTGTGTTAAAAGTTCTCGGTAACATATACTAGCTGTGTTAAACTGTTCTCTGTAACCGATACTAGCTGTGCTAAACTGTTCTCTGTAACAGATACTAGCTGTGTTAAACTATTCTCAGTAATAGATACTAGCTGTGTTAAACTTCTCTGTAACCATTCCTATCTGCGTTAAACTGTTCTTAGTAACCGATCCTAGCCGAACTAAACTGTTCTTGTACCAGTGTATGGCGACACTTGTCTTATGTTTATGCTTAGTTTATTCAAGCCATTCTTAGTACGCACAGGTGCGACAATATTTGTGCTGGCCATTGATTAGCGCCAGAGGCATTCCAGGACATTGAAAGAAGTGTTGACCATTTGGCAATGGCAGGGCATTGCTGGACTCGAGATACGAGACGTACTGGATTTTCATGCCATTCATGGAGAGAGAAGCATAAAATGGTGTTATTAAAACATTTCTATTTTCTTTTCAAAGGGAACTAAACATGTCAGTCAGATTCAATAGAACACTTAAACTTGTTCCAGCGACAATTAAATAGTCAGAGGAATGTTAATGTAAATGATGACTGACCAACGACATTGAGTAAGAAAGATAATGGCGGAACCTTGTCTGATGACATGTCAAAGTATTTGATACATGAATCACGATTGGTCAAGGTGGTTCGTTAGCTAGAGTTAACTACTTACTCGGAGATCGAGTTAGGCAGTTTCCCAGAAGACAGGCGGGGAGGTAGTCAGCCCAAGTCTGACGAAAAGTTAGCTCGGAGTTGGTCTGGGCTAGTGATAAGTGAGTTCGACAAGTTAGTTGTCTCACGAAGAGACGATATATCTACATAGGATTTCGGATATCAGACACCTTGAGCGTTGTCGGGAATTTAGTAGCAACGAAGCATCTGGTTGAAAGACCAGACCTACGATCACAGAACGGCCAGACAGTTTACCAAAGTTGGAAATAGAACTTGGGGAATATCACGCTGATTACCAAATTCGGGATGTGATCCCAAAGGCTTGGACAGACCGACGAAGATAGATAGAATTAAGTTTTGACAATGATTATGTATCGTAGATAGCATGGTAGAACATTTACATATATGCATGACATGCATATAGATGTTGTATTTTCACGGAAAACTATTAAATGTTGTAACTGGGTCGATTACATAGTAATAAATAGTCTTATATAAGTAATTATCTTCAAGAGTCAGTAGCGGAATATTAGCTGAGTGTGCTGAACCAGAGAATATATAACACCCGAACCTTTATTCTGCCACATTCTCAGTAGCCGTATCCTAAACTGTCCTCAATAATCGATCCTAGCTGTGCTAAACTATTCTCAGTAACCCATCCTATCTGTGCTAAACTATTCTCAGTAACCCATCCTATCTGTGCTAAACTATTCTCAGTAACCCATCCTATCTGTGCTAAATTATTCTCAGTAACCCATCCTATCTGTGCTAAACTATTCTCAGTAACCCATCCTATCTGTGCTAAACTATTCTCAGTAACCGATCCTATCTGTGCTAAATTATTTCCCCATTGATTTTCTCCCTGTGCTGACTTTTTTCTTTAGCTACAAAAATAAAAGAGCTTGGATAAGAGACTGGAAATTTATTGTCACTAGAATATATATGCTGCATGGTTGGAATGGTTGATATATACAGGCTCTTCGCTTTTTCAGAGTGAAATAACTTTTGTTTTTGATGGAATAAGTATTAATAGAACCCATAATCTGTGAGGGTACCACACCGGATATATCAACACAAAAAGCTCTTCAAACAACTGCATCCTCAGCCATTCGGAGGAGTGTAGAAAAAGACAATTCCAGGCCATTGCTTGATGTTATAAATCTATGATATTCTCTACCCATTATATCCGTTGACCCATCTGTAGTAATGGCACAATTGGCATTCCCTGTCGTTTAGGAATCTGCCACAAAAGGATGCAGTTGCAATGTCTTCTGATCTGCAATGTCGTCAGTCATTGCAGACTTCTTGTCGTCAGTCTTTCTACAGGTCTCTCTCTGCAGCTTTCAACAAATACAACTGAGGAACGCTCACCACAGGATACGACAGGCAATATTGACAATTTTAGGCATAATCGCACGCACGGTTTTCAAAACTCCCCCAGACATTAGTGTCACTTTTAAATAAAAAGCAATACCGCCGGAAATAAACAGCTTCATACAACTAGCAACATAACATTCTTTTGCAATAACAGCGCGCACGGTTCTCAATTCGCCCAGACCATAGGGTCACACTTAGATAAAAGGCATCTTGGCCACAAATAAACATCAACTCCACCTAGCAATATAGATAATTCATAGCAATAGCACGCACGGCTTTCCAAACACCCAGACCATTAGGTCACATTTAGATAAAAGCTAATACGGCCTGATATAACCAAAATAGACTTCTGTCTTAGGTTGAAAGCGTCGTGCCTCAGCTAAAAGGCTTTAATCCCCCATTTAACAAACAAACAAGTCTTCTGGTCTGAATCTCTTCGTCATCCACGGGGACCAAGTGACAGTAAACACAATTAAGAAATTATGACAACACTTGCTGTGACAATCATTATTTTTTCACAGGTGACAAGTTGTCAGCCTAATCCTAAACTTTCCTTAGTCGTTCCCTTCGACATATATAAAAAGATTACAGTGGCCTTATTCTTTGCACCCTGAACTAGAAGTCCATATCCTGGTTGTCACACGGTTCGCGGCCATGTGTTTAGCTCACGTATCATTTAATATCAAGTCGGTCATCTAAGGAATTGAAATATAATGAGCATCAGCCAAATACGGTTAATCTGTTGATTTCCACAAGAGATTTTGTTCGAGGTCATGTGCGCCATTTGATGCACTATGTTAACCAATTACCCCTCGTATCCTTTCCACTCGGTACCCTTATTCTTCCCTCGTCCAGTTCTGTCCCTGATAAGGCTATTAATCAAACAACATATTGAATTTTTCCCATGGGTACGTGACTCAGTAACGTTTGCTGTTCCCGTTATACGTGTATAAAGATCGGTTGATAGAACAGCTTTATTGAACGACCCAGTTCTGTGAAAGACAGCACATGAACAGACAAGAATATCAAAACGAAAGAGGAAACAATTGAACTATATTCGAAAAATCACAAGCCTATTTAATATATACACATAGTCATTTTTAAATATATATAGAAAATAGTAAATAATCTATGATATCCCGATGTCCCACAGTTCTCTTAGATATGATATCCCGATATCCCACAGTTCTCTTAGATATGATATCCCAATATCCCCCAGTTCTCTTAGATATGATATTCCGATATCCCACAGTTCTCTTAGATATGATATCCCGATATCCCACAGTTCTCTTAGATATGATATCCCGATATCCCACAGTTCTCTTAGATATGATATCCCGATATCCCACAGTTCTCTTAGATATGATATCCCGATATCCCACAGTTCTCTTAGATATGCTATCCTGATGACACAGTTCTCTTAGCAGAAAAAGTGAACAGGCGCTACAAAGACTAATAGGTCCGGTAGATAAATCAAGTAGATAATATGGACTTGATATTAACATAAAAAACACAACAGCATCCTGATCAACAAAATTAAAGAGGAACAAACGATAAACATCGAAATACATTGAAGAGATACTGCAACAAAAAAATCGTGGAGACATTGCAAATGTTGGTAGATGTGAAACAGAGTTTAAAAGGAAAATAGGAATGGCTAAATGTACTTTCAATGACACAAGTAAACCATTAAATCAAAACAGATTGCAAACTAAGAATGATAATGATACAAATAGAATATTTACCCAACATTAATGTATGGCTCAGAAACATGTATAATGGACAAACAGATAGAGGACAGAATTAATGCTTATGAGATTTGGATATACAGAAGAGGAAGAACAACTTCGTGGAGCGAGAAGAAAACACAAAGACGTTTTGAAACACAGACCCGTAGACTCCCCCCCCCCCCCCTAGAAAATCTGAACATGACTAGGAATTTACAGTTAGCAACAAAATAAATAATGGCTTTGGTACAAAACCCAGATAGAAAACACAACCGTGACCTTCGTTAGAACAGACATGAGTGTTGCGTTACTATGAGAGCCTATTCCGTCTTGTTCCATATTTTTCATCTGTCATTTTCCGTATACTTTGTGTTGTTAGTCAATTAAAAGCACGGGAAACATTGGATTAGCCAACGTGAAATGGTGTAGCACTCAGACCTGCCTAGCACTGGTCACGATAAAATTCTGCTGCCGAGTACAGAGTGTGTAAGCTACACCGCACAACGTGGGATAGATTCGTATACAAATAGAAGATAAAGTATAACTGAATAGAAGGTATGAAGTCATGTGGACCATGACCATAGTCAAATATAAGACCTGCTGGCTCATTGAGTATCATGTCTCTAAACAGACACATTTTATTTTTGCTGTGATCTTCATTGGTCAATTTGTGTCCACTGCGAATCAAAATCATGAAAAAGTATAATGCGCCTCTTTAGCAGGATGTCTCCCAATAAGCTAACGATATTATAATAAGCCAAAAATTGGTAACGATGTGGACTATATCATGACCTTCATTAGACAGGATGAAGTTTCAGTCTAATCCGACTTTTCCCGTGATTTTCATTGGCAGGAGACACAGAATGTATGGAAAATGACTAATAAAATTCATGAGAAAGTTGGAGTACCTCTCGTAGTGACGCAACTCATGCCTGTTCTAAGATTGCGACTGTATGGACATTATTGGGTCAACGTTGATACTTCTACATGGTTGCAGAGTTTCGTATTGGATGTCTCGTATATAAATAGTGAGACAAACACTGTATATACACACATAGACCTCCACTAAGTGGAAAAATTCTTCTCCGAACACAGGTGTACTGCATTACCCCTCTTCTTCATTCATTCTTAAACTCCTGCAGGTTAGCTAGATTAAGCCCAGAGAGCAGAGTGCGTTTTGTTACAGTTTACAGCTTGGCTACAATATGTGTGACTTACAGCGTGACACATTTGACTTTAGCATGGCTTCTCGGGTGAAATTGAAAGGAAAAAAATTGTATTTATCATTTATCATTCTGGGTCCCTTTGACCTATTGGATGTGACAGTTAACCCGACCACCAAAACCTCCTTAGTCACTTCTTACAACATGTGTGGCAGGTAAATTTGTCATCATCCTTTGCTTCCATTTCAGGTCTCAACAACACTTTAGTAATTGTGTAATCTTGAAGCGTAAGTCTTCTGGGCATAAACAGAAACTCTGGAGGAGTCTATGCTCCATTGCACATAAGAAAGAAAAGATATTTCCAATTCATAGACTGTGTTTCCAGGGCCCAGAAAGGGGAGCAAATAATAGCAAAATTCGTCCCTGTTATAAGGGACGATTCATGAGCTTTACGATGGAGTTGGCTGTTCCATCCCATAGCGGGTCAAAGTGACCCAGAAACCACGCTGAAGTAGAATGTGTCAGGCTGAACGGGGCAGATATCGTAGCTAAGCTATAAACCATGACACAACACATTCCGTTCTCCCGACTACATTCTGCAAATTTGCAGGAGTTTGAGAGCGAAAGAAGAAGAAGAATCAATTTCTGAACAATCTGAGATCATACCTTTCATTCTGTTCTTCTAACACTGCCAAATCTTGATGTTTGTCAAGATCCAAGGAATGTTTAATTGTGTAGAATTGATCTTTACTTGCAGCCAGCAGTTCCACCGCACTTTTCTTGTGTTGGGCTGAAAGTCAATGAGAAAAAAATAGTTGTTACTTAAGTCATCTCAATTAAACAGTAAGTAAATAAACGGCATCTACCAATGTGACATGTCCTTTACAGAACTGCCACTCGGTTCTATGAAATCTACCCAGCCTCTTCCAGTGTCTTGTTCGATATCAGAAAGCAATTCTGTATCCGGACCGATCACAAAGCAATGACAACCTACTAAATCAAATATTGCAAAGAAACTTACTAGACCTAAAAACTATTCTGCGCTGATCGCTATATTCTGAATAAGATATGCCACCAACTTTATATATACATAGTTATCCCGTTATAACAACTTGGTCTGGGCAGATAAAATATGTTCGTAATAACAGAAATTCTCTATATACAATACAAACAGTAAAGAATACAAATATTTGGGGATTTTGAACAGTGTTGTTAAACAGGACAATTTGTTAAATAAGAATGCGCTACAGAGGAACTCCACTGTATATATATATATATCTTGCGTATAATTTTGTATGTAGAGACCCCAATATTTCAATTGATTAAGACTTCCACAAGCCTGTCACAACTGAAGTCGGATATTTTGATTCATGCTTCTTTATCCAGTCCTTGGCGCGACCTATGGGAAATAATCCAAACACGTATAAACTATTAAAAATTTGTCGAATTGCTTCCCCTTGTGCAAATAACTAACGCAAGTTATGAATGTGAGATGTGGTTCTAAAGAAAAATTCTGAGAATACCATGGACTGCCAGAAAAACTAATGTAGAGGTGTTGAGGGAGTCAAATACGAAGCGGACCTTGATCAACAATATAAGAAAAAGGCAATCATTTTTTTTGGCCACTTCATGAGACAGGCAGGTTTAGTCACAACAGGCAAAATTGAAGGCAGCAGAGACAGAGGGCGACAGCGTGAGAAAATATTAGACAGTTTGACAACCTGGCACGGCAGGAAAACAACAACGACTTTGATATATAATACTGTGGACAGAGAGCTGTGGAGAGCCATGACCGCCTACGCCAGCCGGCATGGCAGCTGATGATGATGATGTGCAAATAAACTTGCGTCTGTTTGTAGAGACTACAAACATCTTTGAGTAATTGCTTGAGAAAAATTGCACGTATTAATTTGCACGATAAGAGGTTTGAAAGAGGAAAAAATAGGCATTGTTACAAAATTGACCTGAGATTAACGAAGCAACCAATGGACAATTTAGGCGCTACTAGGCCAGACATCAATCGCTTGAATTAAAAAAAACAACACATTCCCATCATAATTATACTTTTGTTCTGCACGTCGATTTTCTACTGTAGCACATGAAAAGGACGCGAGAAAATGTAAAGGCAGTGGAAAAGTAAAAGATAGCATCATCTCTGAATATGTCTTTGCTAGACAAATACACGCGTAAAACTGTCTTGCCCTAAACGACTCCAGTGTGGACAACCCATACTTTTAAATGTTACCAACATACTTTTGCGCTCAGTTATGTCCAACTTTGTAACGGAGAGGTATAAACTGCGTCTTTGACGGCCAAGGTACTGGGTTGAAATTACACCTCAAGCAATTCTGCATCCGGATCTTTCAGAATGCAATGGTAAATTACTAAACGTAAATACTACAAAGAAAATTACTATTACTCAAATATTTTGGTTTATGGCTACATCCTGAATCACTACTTGTGAATCACTACTTGAATCACTACTTGAAATAGTAAAACGTCGAAAACTTGCATGCTACCAATTTCTAACAGTTTTCCTGTGTTCAAAGAAGATCACCAATACTATCGTCAGGACAAAGTTTTCTTTCAAGTCAAAGCAGCATCTCTGTAGTTTTTGCGACATTTCTGTTTTATCTGGACAGACCCGTCTTCTTTTTTTCCCTGTATATTGGTCAGTAAATTTCGAAACGAAATTCCTTCGAATACAAGAGCTATAGAGGGAATCTTGCGCATTTTCGTAGATAGCATTTCCTATAGATAGATTCTCGCAAGTTAACAAGAATCACTACTTGAAATAGTAAAACGTCGGAAACTTGCATGGTTTGGACATGTTTGCAGACATAATTTCCTATCAAAAACGATCTTGCCGAGAGCAATTGAATGTGGAAGAATTAGAGAAGGTATGAGGAACTGGTTGGACAAATATCAATGAGTAATTTTCCACAATCATCAGCACTGCTAAGAATAGAAATCGGTGGAAGATTCTGTATGTTGACATATCCAATGTAGTATACCCACGACCAGGACGGGTTATGGGTTTACGGTTGGATGGGGACAGTCCTGCAATATGTATTCATGGCTTTGGATTCCGGAATCGATTGGACGTATGTGTATGAGGTTCTAAATAGATAGATGCAGTGGCGTAGCGTGGATCAATGGCGCCCGGAGAGGAATCCTAATTTTCTGCCCTTGTGACATTTAAAAAAATATGTCAGTGATTGTGAAAAGACTGGGCGAAAATAAATTTGCCGCCCTCCCGATGATGCCGCCCGGTGCGGTCCGCACCTCCGCCCCCCCTCGCTACGCCACTGGATAGATGTGATTATGAAGTCTGCAATAGTCTGGTCTACGGTGAAATAGCGTTGTATGCTTATCTCTATAGAAGTGATATATTGTATCTGGTTTGTCTTCCGTGTCATATTTTTCTTCTTCATTTAAAAATATATTTTGTGGATTATCATGTTCTTTTCTCGGAAAGACCATAGATGTCCGATTGTTCCATTTTACCACAATCTCTGAACAGAGTATTTGCTTTCAAATTCCTCATGATTCCTCAGTGTGATGACATCCACTGAAAAGTAATAACTTCGGATTTAAAAAAATATTTGAACTCATATCCAGCGTAATTAAACTGGGGTTTTTTTCAGTACATCATGGGGGTCTTTGGCTGTTGTGCTAGAATTAGTTTGGTCAAATTTAGCTAAAAGATCGATAAACCATCCCTACTCTTAACCATTTACAAACAGATAGGTCACTGAAAGTCTCACGGAAACGATGGAATTGCGCGTGAAATGTGCATTTACTAGGGCTTTGGCCTTATTTTTTTGTTATTGATTTCACAAGTATATCCTGGGGTTTTTCCAGGGCGACTTGGGTTTATTTCTGAAACGTCACTGTTCATATTTGATATTTAGCAGCAGCATTCCAGTAGAGATCTGTAGTCAATGAATGTAGTTATTTTTTTATGTTACCAACATGTATACACTGATTTAGTTATATTTTTTAAGAGTATACTTTTGACTTAGTGTCAACAGTGTCACAATCATCAAGTGCCATGGAAACTAGCGTAGGTGATCAGATCACAACTTTCAATCTCATGTATCAACATCCATTTTGACACGATGGCTACGTCACGATGTTAAATTTTCTAAAAATTGTGTACTCTGTCGTTCTCGATCTCTCTCGCCTTAAATCTTGCCCGTGTACTATGTTCATCGATACTTCGTGTAAATATTGTCTCTTACTGACACTATTAAGTATGGGTAGCAGTCTAGCAAACAGTTCTACACAAATCAGCAGTCATTCTTGACTCACATGATACACTGGACTCGCTAAAGAAAGGGAGAGGCATATAATATGACTACTGATTACAGACATGTAAGAAACAATATTTTAAAAAACAGCGCATATTCATCATTGGATGTCTGGATCACTAGATAAATAGAAGGTTTGAAATGGTATGATAAGACCACGAATGAGGAACTTGTGCACAGAACTAAACAAACTCCAGTGAAGAAAGAACTAATCAGGCTCCAGTGAAGAAAGAACTAAACAGGCTCAAGTGAAGACTACACAGGATCCAGTGAAGAAGGAACTAAACAGGATACAGTGAAGAAAAAACTAAACAGCCTCAAGCGAAGACTATACAGGATCCAGTGAAGAAAGAACTAAACAGGCTCCAGTGAAGAAAGATCTAAACAGGCTCCAGTGAAGAAAGAACTAAACAGTCTCCAGTGAAGAAAGAACTAAACAGGCTCAAGTGGAGGAAGAACTAAACAGACTCCAGTGGAGGAAGAACTAAGCATATTCATGTGGATGACAAACAAAACATGAAACAGTAAACAGATTCCAGTGGAGGAAAAACTAAGAAACTGTGTAAGATATGGATATGGCATACATTAAGAAGATCCACATATGGCACTGTAAGACAGCATTGTTCTGAAACCCAGAGCAATGAAAAAAAAGGAAGAAAAAAATTAGATGCAGAGGCACAAAAGCTTAGTAAAACATGGAAAGAGCAGGAAAAACAACGTCTGATGTTTTTCAATAGCTAAAGATACGACAAGCTGGAGGAGATTTGATGTGGACCTATTCTCCACAGGAAGTTGAAAGGTGTACATATCGAATACTGTCATGCAAGTCGTAAATCAAGACTAAGTTCTTTTAGTTATGAGACTAATAGCGACAAACTGTAAAACATCTGGAAATCTACATCTGAAAAATATATTTATTGAAATGTGTGGATCTGCTAGGAAAGGGTTAGTTGATGGCCTATGATATGCACAGCTCGATTAGACTTAATCGAGATAAACTGTGAGCAAAAATTTTCATAAGAAATTAACATTAAATAATAATAAATTAACAGTTAATGATAAGACATTAACAATCAATCAGAGTAAATATCATTGTCAAAGATAATAAAGCATAGTCAATGGTAATTAATAAGCAATCACTGATAACAAATTAGCAATCACTGATAACAAATTAGCAATCACTGATAACAAATTAGCAATCACTGATAACAAATTAGCAATCACTGATAACAAATTAGCAATCACTGATAACAAATTAGCAATCACTGATAACAAATTAGCAATCACTGATAACAAATTAGCAATCACTGATAACAAATTAGCAATCACTGATAACAAATTAGCAATCACTGATAACAAATTAGCAATCACTGATAACAAATTAGCAATCACTGATAACAAATTAGCAATCACTGATAACAAATTAGCAATCACTGATAACAAATTAGCAATCAATGATAACAAATTAGCAATCACTGATAACAAATTAGCAATCACTGATAACAAATTAGCAATCACTGATAACAAATTAGCAATCACTGATAACAAATTAGCAATCACTGATAACAAATTAGCAATCACTGATAACAAATTAGCAATCACTGATAACAATTTAGCAATCACTGATAACAAATTAGCAATCACTGATAACAAATTAGCAATCACTGATAACAAATTAGCAATCACTGATAACAAATTAGCAATCAATGATAACAAATTAGCAATCACTGATAACAAATTAGCAATCACTGATAACAAATTAGCAATCACTGATAACAAATTAGCAATCACTGATAACAAATTAGCAATCACTGATAACAAATTAGCAATCACTGATAACAAATTAGCAATCACTGATAACAAATTAGCAATCACTGATAACAAATTAGCAATCACTGATAACAAATTAGCAATCACTGATAACAAATTAGCAATCAATGATAACAAATTAGCAATCACTGATAACAAATTAGCAATCACTGATAACAAATTAGCAATCACTGATAACAAATTAGCAATCACTGATAACAAATTAGCAATCACTGATAACAAATTAGCAATCACTGATAACAAATTAGCAATCACTGATAACAAATTAGCAATCACTGATAACAAATTAGCAATCACTGATAACAAATTAGCAATCACTGATAACAAATTAGCAATCACTGATAACAAATTAGCAATCACTGATAACAAATTAGCAATCACTGATAACAAATTAGCAATCACTGATAACAAATTAGCAATCACTGATAACAAATTAGCAATCACTGATAACAAATTAGCAATCACTGATAACAAATTAGCAATCACTGATAACAAATTAGCAATCACTGATAACAAATTAGCAATCACTGATAACAAATTAGCAATCACTGATAACAAATTAGCAATCACTGATAACAAATTAGCAATCACTGATAACAAATTAGCAATCACTGATAACAAATTAGCAATCACTGATAACAAATTAGCAATCACTGATAACAAATTAGCAATCACTGATAACAAATTAGCAATCACTGATAACAAATTAGCAATCACTGATAACAAATTAGCAATCACTGATAACAAATTAGCAATCACTGATAACAAATTAGCAATCAATAATAAGAACTTTACAGTCAATGACAATAAATGAAGAGTCACTGATGCTAAATTAACAGTTAGTGATCAGAAATTAGCAATCAATAATAATAAATTAAGAATCAATGATAACAAATTAAGTCCGTGAAAATAAATTAACAGTTAGTGATCAGAAATTAGCAATCAATAATAATAAATTAACAATCAATGATAACAAATTAAGTCCGTGAAAAAAAATTTACAGTTAATGATCTTCTTCTTCTTCGTTCATTCTCAAACTCCTGCAGATTAGCAGGATGTAGTTCGGAGAACGGAATGCATTGTGTCATGGTTTACATCATTGCTGCGATATCTGCGCCTTTCGGCCTGACACATCCGACTTCAGCATGGCTTTGGGTCACGGACCCTATATGGGATGAGACAGCCAACTCCATCCCATAACCTCCTTAGTCGTCTCTTACGATATGCATGGAAGGTAAACAGTGTTGCTATTCTTTGCTCCCCTTTTGGGCCCGGCAACACACAGGCGACAGTTAATGATAATGAAGTAGTTGATGACAAATTAACAATTAGTGATAATACATTAAAATCAAATAATAATAGATTTGCTGCAAAAAATCATTCAAGACGAGGAATAAAACAGAATCACATACACACTTTTAGACAAAGCGGTTAAAACAAGCGCTAGAAAAGACAAATATACTTTTATAAACAACTTAGCACTAGAGATGAATCAGCATCAAAACACAACAACAGCAAAATACTCCACCTCATAACCAAGCAACTGCGTAACCAACCACTCACCCCAAACGCCCCTATTAAAGACACAAGTGCCAAAGTTCTAATTAAACTTAAAAACAAAAGCAAAGATGGGCCGAACATTTCTAAGATCTACTTAACAGACCACCCCCCCCCCACCCCCAATTTACTCCTAATTTAGAGGAAGAGGAGACAATGTCACCACTAGAAGCTTCGACAGAAAATTTCACCCGTAAGGAGGTAATGAGGCAGAACTAGCCATTAAGAAATTTAAAAAAACAATAAAGCAGCAGGTCTGGTGGCATCACAAATGACATGTTAAAAGAAGCAAATGACAATACCTTGACCTTTATATTAGATACTTTCAATACGATCTGGGAAAACGAATGTCCACTCCAACAATAGAAAAAAGGTATTATTATCAAACTACCAAAAAAAGGAGACATAACAAACTGTGATAACTGGAGGGGAATCAAGCTGCTATCTGTACATGGTAAAAAAAATTTGTAATATGATGCTCGCAAGAATCATTTCATCCCTAGACAAAAGACTTAGAGATGAACAGGCAGGCTTTAGACCAGGTCGCTGCTGCCTAGACTTATATTCATTCTTGGAACAAGAATTGGAGAATTTTTAGAATTTAGAGCCAACCTAATAATAAACTTTGTTGATTTTCAAAAAGGCTTCGACAGCAGACATCAAACATCGCTTTTGGGCAATTTTAAAAATATATGGATTTAAAAAAAAAATACATACACGATAAAATCATTATATAAAAACTCAAAATGCTGCGTTAGAACTGAAAACGGTAATTCCGACTGGTTCCCTGTGATTACTGATGTTAAACAAGGCTGCCCTATGTTACCATTGCTATTGAATATCGCAAGTGATTGGATAATGAGAAAAAGCACAACCAACGCAAATTTAGGAATTGAATGGATAAACAAAACATCACTATAAGACCTCGACTTTGCCGACGATCTTGCACTATTGAGTGAAAACCATCAAGATGCACAAACAAAAATTTCATTACTGCAAGTTTTCCTGTGAAGGAGTGCAGGGAAGTTTTGTATCTGTAGTTTACTCAGGCTGTGGAAATAAAGGCCTTTTGCCTTTATAAAGGCCAATTAATTTAAATGGACAACAACTTGAAACGGTACACACATTTTCTTATCTAGGAAGCAAATTAACACTCGACGGCGATGTCATGTCGGAAATTATAACTAGCATTGCATTAGCATCAAGTGCCTTTAATAGACTGTCTAATATCTGGGAGATCAAAGTCAATCATCACACTCACGAAAATGCGCTTATTTAATTCCTATGTCATTCCAGTGCTGTCATATGGATGTGAGAGCTGGAAAAGCTCTTTATCTTCAGAAAGGAAACTAATGAGTTTCGAAAACAAATGTCTTCGTAAGATAACTAACACTCATTGGAGCGAATTCAAATCGAACGAACAAAAAATCAGAGAATATATACATCAAAACTAAATCACATATTTCATAAGAAAACGATGTTGATCCTACATCAGACATGTCTTACGCTCAGACAATAACAGAATACACCACCAATCTCTTTCATGGATACCAACATGCAGAAGAGCCAGGGGTAAACCAAAAGAAACACTCAGAAGAACAATGAGAAATTAAAACAAACAATATTCATACTATTCAAGAATTGCACAGAATAGCTTTGAACAGACAGAATTGGAGAGATCTGACCTCTGCCCTATGCTCTATCTTCAGCGCTAAAGGAAAATGAATGAATGAAAATGAATGAATGAATAATAGATTAACAGTTAATCATAATTGAAGCGCACACTGTACAGGACATTGATATTCAACGTTTATTGAATTTAGGGCGATACTAATACATACAATCGTATTGCCAGTACAAAGTAGTTGAACGTAGAAAAGAAAAAAAACATCTCAACCTCACACAGATACCTTCTATTGTTGTCAATTCTGTAAAAGAACATTTTTTCTTTTAAATGACTTGCTAGTCATTTTAAAACGCACTATTAACTTTTATTATTTTTATTATTTATTGTTATTATTATTATTATGGTTGAGTTTTTGGTCATCGCCGATCACGACGGACGAACATCATCAGTTGAACTATTCACAAACCAGTTAGTTCGACGAGAGGCGTTTGCGAGAAGTGCCCACTATCAACTCAGGCGCCGGCTAGCAGTTAATAATTAATGATTATGTGTAACCTTCGACAAACTATAGGACCTCTGTGCATAATTAATTAAGACTTCATTTTTACGTTTTGTATTATTGTCGTGCTTTTTTTTAGAATGTTGTCGTGATTTCTTTGGT
The DNA here is from genome assembly GCA_034231615.1 of Meghimatium bilineatum. Taxonomy (NCBI): domain Eukaryota; kingdom Metazoa; phylum Mollusca; class Gastropoda; order Stylommatophora; family Philomycidae; genus Meghimatium; species Meghimatium bilineatum. Next base: position 29,381,104 of record CM067315.1, on the reverse strand, counting down.
CACTATACACTTGGAGTCGCATGCCAAAACTAGTCAAGGCTGACCAACGAAATGCACGGACATAATCAAAATCAGCCTTTTCAGGTAATGTTTACATTTTCTGTACACAGGTCTTCTATACTGTTAACCTGTCATGGCTTATGCCAACATATATTAAAAAAAAATTCTTGGGTTATTCCCAGAAAACACACGATCTGACTGTATCATGACTCAATAGTCTCGTAATTGGAGCACTCTATTATTGGTGCTGACACATTCAACAGATCGATTACCAAATCGATACATACCAGGTAACTTGTGGTATATAATAATCAAAGGCAGCTTAAGGATATGACCTGTCACACAGGTATATATCCAGGACTTTCTATATATTAACTAGATGTCTGTGATGTACCCGTCTCATCTAAGCTGTAAAGTAGAGTATTCTTTTTCTCGCGCCGTGAATTCGTATGGGTTGCTTGACCTGTAATCTCCACTTCAAGGAGTTGGCCTCGATGGGGATTTGAACGGTAAACAATATTTATAGCGATAAAGCTCTAAAACCGTAGGGGGCTTGCAAAGAAGGTGAATAACTTTTTAGGCACCAAGTGGACAAGGCAAAAAAGTTGAAAACCATTATTTTAGAGCTTTATTCATACCATACCTAAGAGACTTCAGCTTTCGGTGTTAGAATGTGCCTCGTGTATACCAACAAATGAGTAGAGTACTGCGTGCTGATCTCAAGCATTGTCATCTATCTTTGCTTATCCCACTGTTTCCCTTTTTTCCATTGGTCGGAGACACAAAGTAAACGCAAAGCGACTAATAATCAATCACTTCAGCCAAGATGAGTGACGGTGAGCAAGATTAGCATGTAACACAGAACATTCAATACCAACCAACATAGTAATATTCATTGACTGCGGCTCTTTATTGGAAGCATCACAGAGCACCAAAAATTATAAAACGATACCCAAAATTAAACATGAACTGGAAAACATCACTAAAAAGCTCAAACATCATTCTTCAATGGCTATCCGGCAATTGTGGTATCGCTAGACATGAGAGAGCTGATACCCTGGCAAAAGTAGGAGGTAAAATTGAACAATTCAGCTACTATCTGTCGTACAGTGAGACGAAAACATTAATCTGCAATCACTATACATCACAGAGGAAGAAATATATGGATATTGATGGAAAATCTATACCCCAAACACAAACTTCATAGGAAACAATAGACCATCATCTTTCGACTTTGTACTGACCACCGCAGACTCCAGGGTCACCTGTACCGAATCAGAGTGGCCCACACAATGAATAGGGAGCCGCGTTAGCGCACTGGCTTCGCATATGAGTGGTCATGGGTTCATTCCCCAGCTGAGGCGGAAATGTTTTCAGATCGCAACGGCTCCCAGGTCGACCCAGCCTTAAATGGGTACCGGATTAATCCGGGAAGTAAAGACTGCGAGGGAGAGAAGATGGCTACCGCCCTCATTTGCAGAGCCTGTGAACTGTGAGCTCGCTAACATCTCACACCCCTACGGCATTAATAAATGCTATGGGTTACTTTACTTTACTTACTTACACAATGAAAATGCACATGCGAAACAGGCATATAGACACATCAACACATACTTCAAGACTGTCAAGATTACAAAGAACTGCGAGGCAAGACATGGCAACACTGAACCTAACTGAGGCAAATACTTTGAGGCAGCTGCTCTGACCTGGAGCTTCATCCTGAATATATAGCACAACCAAAAGAATCATTAACACAGAAGAAGAAGCATGTACGAGTACTGTTCTGGAGAAGGGCCTGGTATTATCCTAACTATTCTTATAACAATCGACTCTTTTTTGTGACTGTAACATTACCGTATATATCTAGATGACCGTGGTTTATTGCATTTATTTTAATCATGGTTGCCAGATAATTTAAAGTGTTGATATTATATTTTAAGTAAACGTTGCCAAAATCAATCCTTGTGTACAATAGTTACTTAAAACATACAATGCTTTGGTGGACCTGAACGGGAGTAAAAACACTAGCGAGACAGTGGAATACCACCTGATAGCATGTCATGCACTACAAGATATAAGGCATAACCTTTTGCCCCAAAAAACCCCCAAGAATTGATAACATTGTTCAACTTCCATGCATGGCGTAAGAAGCAACTAATGATGATTTGGGATGTAGATGGTTGTCACGTCCCATTAAGGGTCAAGGTGACCCAGAAGCCATGCTGAAATCATATGTCGCAGCTAAGCTGCAAACAACGATTCACCACATTCCGTTCTCGGGCTACATTCAGCTAATCCGCAGGAGTTTGAGAACAAACGCCGAATAAGACTCCTGAAAACTTCATAAACTGAGCTTGACTTCAATTCTCCATCGTCGTTCACTCATACGAGAAGTGTAATTAAAAGATGAAATATTCTAACAACTGCTTCTATGATAATATGTGGATCCAGTGCTTAGTCCGGAACAGTTCAGGTTCAGAAAAGGACGATGTACAGATACAATATTTTCGCTACGAAAAATCAATGAAAAGACAATAGAATACAAAAAACCAAATGAATATTTCTTTTATAGATCAGGAGAAAGTTTTTCACCGAATAAATAGAGAACTGCTCTGGAGTATTCTGGAAAACTATGGAATAAAAGGAACATTATTAGACTGGACGATCTCTCAGAGTGGTTTGAGGTACAGAGTGGAATAAGGCAGGGATGTACTCTCTCCCCATATCTGTTCAACATCTACGCAGAAAATATAATGAGGAATGTGAGAGAAGACATACACAACGCTGACTATCACGCTTTAAACATCGGTGGCTTCGAAATCCATGAACTACGCTAGGCAGACGACACTGTGTTTCTTTCAAATGATATAAAGGGATTGGAACAACTAATCAAGAACACAAAGAAATATAGCGAATCAGAAAACTTATATTTAAACACGCACAAAAAACCCAGAAAAAGCACGTCAACAGATATAACAACACAACAACCAAAAATCAGAGTAGACAATACCGAGATAAAATATGTGGATAAATTCGAATACTTAGGAGCAAACATCAACGGCGCAGGAGACTGCATGGCAGAAATACGGAAAAGATTGGCAATGGCATATTGTAAAATAACACAGTTGAAAAACATATGGAAAACAACAAAATAGAAACGAAAGTGCTAATGTTACGAACTTTTATTTTTCCGGTTGCAACATACGGCTGCACATGGACTCTTTAAGTAAAACAGCGGCAAAGAAGATCAACGCCTTCGAGCTGAAATGCTACAGGAAGATACTTAGAATATCATGGAAGGATAAAATCAGAAACTCAGATATTATAAACACACTGAATATTCCAGAGTGTTGGTTACTAAACACAATAACAAAAAGAAAACTACGCCTGTTTGGTCATATAAAGAGACACAACTGTTGTACAATTAAGACAAATAATGGAGGGCAGAGTACCTGGTAAGAGGAGAAAGGGCAGACCAAGAAGACGATGGACTGACGACATTAAATATAACATGAATACATCGCTGGAAAATGCAATGTCGCATCGTACACGACAGAAGGGGGTTCAGAGAGTTCATTGGGAAGACAACGTTCTGGAGAGAATACATCACATGGCACTATCAGCCTGTGTAAGAGCCATATACAAAAATAGTGAAAGTGCAGTTAGAACAAATGCAGGACTTGCAGGGTTTACAGTAACATCAGGAGTTAGACAGGGATGTATCTCATCAGCATTATTGTTTATCATTTATATGGGTAATATTACAAAAGAAGTAGAAACAACACCAGAAGCTTACCATACAAATGACATAACTGAACTTCTCTTTGCTGACGATTAGTGCCTACTCCACAGTTCAAGTGAAGAGCTTCAAGGTCAGATAATTCTACTCAGCAAAAGCTGCCTGAATAACAACATGAAGATAGACACTTCAATGGCACGGGCCATAGGGGCACCCATGATATTCAGGTTACGGCCATTAAATCGTGCTTCTCTGACGACAGGACCTGTCTGGCGCTTGAGAACAGCTAATTTACCAATTTGGCACTCTCAAACCCAACGGCATCAATAAGCGCCTGTCTCATGTATGAGTCTAGTTGTTCCACAGTTTTTATGTGTTTAGTGTCACATGTATGTAATTTTTTGTATAATCCTTGTCCGGTGTCGTTTCACCTCTTCCGGTCAATCTATATTACACATGCCAATGTCAACGTCTATATCTGTACTGTCCGTTTTCTGTTGTATATTTTAATTTTGTTGTAAATTTATTTTGATAAATGTCTTTTGGTCGCAACGTCGATTTGCGTGTGCTATTAAGTGTGTCTTCAGTGATTAACAAAACTTCATTACCATATTCCCTGATTTACCTGTTGGATTTCAGTTTTGTGCAGTAAGTACATATTAAAGAAAGTGACAAACTTTCCCAACAGAAAGATTAATTATTCAAGGGCCGATAAGGTCTTCTTTACCAACAGAAAGATTAACAAGTGGACAACTAGTATGGAATCGATGTGTAAACTCCAATCATGGCATAAGCAATACAAGTGGCAAATTGATACACGATATATCCCTGTAGCCTGCAGCAAACGTGCAAATCAATAGAACAATGTTTCATACGTTGAGTTATGTACGGTGTTTCTCGTCCTATCTCTTTCTCTTGTCTATCCTACTTCTCCCTTCCCCCTACCATCTCTCACTCTCAGAATGCCGATGTTTATCTTTTCAATCATCCCAAGTTACAAGACCGTGAGAAACAAGAGCAAAGAATGTAACGTCTCGAAATGTTGGATTTCGAAACTAACAAAATTAATCCTGGAGTAACTAGTCTGCACGCTGTTGCCACTAAAGGTTACGGAGGATTCTGAAACTTAAAAACAGACTGTTGTCATGAAGACTTTAATTGTTTAAAAGGTTCAGAAGTCAAAGATCGCTTGCGGATCTGCTTAGTGGGATGTCTCAGACAGAAAACAAACACCAAGTAAAGCCCGTGTCCAGCAGACAACAAATAGTAAAATATGTGTTTTACGATTTAATAAAAATTGTAGTAAAAATAGTTCAAGATATAAATATTGATTAATAGATGATGATGATTGTGATAATAGTGATGATTGTGATTTTTTAATGATGATTGCGATTTTTTTATGATGATTGTGATTTTTTATGATGATTGTGATTTTTTATGATGATTGTGATTTTTTATGACGATTGTGATTTGTTATGATGATTGTGATGTTGGTGATTATGATGATGGCTGTGATGATGATATTGTGATGATGGTGCTGATGATTATGATAATGAAGATGATGGTGATGATGATAATGAAAATGATGATGGTGGTATGATGATGATTGTGATAATGGTGATGATGAGGATGGTCATGATGATGATGGTGGTGATGAGGATGGTCATCATGATGATGGTGGTGATGAGGATGGTCATGATGATGATGGTGGTGATGAGGATGGTCATGATGATGATGGTGGTGATGAGGATGGTCATGATGATGATGATGGTGATGAGGATGGTCATGATGATGATGAGAATGGTCATAATGATGAGGATGGTGGTTGTGATGATGATGAGGATGGTTATGACGATGATGATTATAATCATTATACAGCCCCAATAGTGTATAAGTGTACTCGTGCTTCTTACACCAGCAATTTTACTTTCTGCTGCACATTAGTTTTCTTATTCTTTCGAAAATCACATAAGATTGATGTAATGTAGATGCAGAGAAAATAAAGAACTACATGTGGTAGAAATGTACATGCATGTTAATATAACTTACAATGAATAAGCAGATAAGTTTGCAAAAGTAGGGACCTCGATGCCACAAATCAAACAACCAGTACATACGACAATAATAAAACGAAACATCAAACACAATTTAAGAGAGGAGTGGCTAAATGCATGGGCAATAGCAAAGCCCAGGCGCCCGTGTGTTGCCGGAGCCCGAAAGGGGAGCAAAGAATAGCAACACTGTTTACTTTCCACGCATGTCGTAAAAGGCGACTAAGGGGGTTATGCGATGGAGTTGGTTGTCCCATCCCATATAGGGTCAGTGACCCAAAGCCATGCTGAAGTTGGATGTGTCAGGCCGAAAGGCGCAGCAATGATGTAAACTATAACACAACGCATTTTCATTCTCTGGACTACATCCTGATGGAAATCTAGTAGTATGACCATTGTCCTGCTACAAGAGAATCCAGTGGGAGTTTGAGAATGAACGCAGAAGAAGAAGAAATTACGAACAGGACATTACCTGCTTAACCACCATTGTAACAGACTCAACCCCATGACTTTTCTTTCTTTCATTACTGCGTGTTTTCCTGATAAGGAGTGCAGGGAGGCTGTTAATGCTGTGGGAATAAATGCTACTTTGCCAGAGCTGTCGCCGCGACGTGTACATTAAGAATTTTGTTTTGCACCTCCGAAAGATAAAAATCCTTGTCCCAACCGAGGATTGAACCCGAGACCTCAGGAATCTGAAGCCGTACGGTCACGCGCTCCACTCAACCCCATAAATAACCCAAATTTCAGACACTGTCAAAACACTAGCGAGACAGTATAGCATGTCATGCACTACAAGATATAAGGCATACTCTTTTGCCCCCCCCCCCCACCCCAAAAAAAACGCAAAAATTGATAACATTTTATATAGCAACACTGAACAACTCAAAAGAACACTACAGTTCCGTAATGTGGCATTGAAGTCATAAAGAGCTGAGACATAGTGCCTGGTCGATCAAAGACAAGACAAAAGTATTGGTAGCCATCAAGGGCTTACATTCAGTGACTGATAACAAGAGAAGTGAAAATAAAGATGAAGTCGGGTGGGAGGTCCACAAGAAGAAGGATTCATTCTACAATATTTACTATTGCATGATTGATGATCTGGTGAGCTGCTGGTGTGACTTTCATACCTTCTGCGAGCATATCAAGAGAAACAATTATATAATTTGTTGTGATTTACAACCATGCATACATTTTTTTTAATGTAATGGCCCCAATAAGTTTCTCAAATGTGAGAACCATTGTTCCAAAACGCTCAAGAAAGTATAAATTATAGCTTCCGTGTTCTTAATAAAGATATTACTGCACACAAATATATGATAGACGCAGATACTCACCAAAAATGCTTGAATTTGTTCTGGTTCGAAGATACTGAGGACCCTTGTTCAATAACCTGTCTGGCTGTTTGCCCATGGTGCATGAAGTCAGAAGCAATGACATGTCACAGACTATAGATCGTCAGTTTTCGTAAACTGCTCAAGTTTCCAAAATTAGAAGGCGGAAAACAATATTTGAGTCTAGTCGCCCATTCGGCAAACATTTAAAACCTCGAAGCAGCAAAAGACAGAACATTTACTGTTTCCAATATCAGAACGCGGCAAATAATATTCGGGCATATTCACCGCACTCGGCATCATCAAAGCAGCAAAAAACACAGCGTTTCTTCAGTTTCCAATATCCATTACATATAGACACGTCCAAATCGAAATTCACAATGTCAGAATGAATGACACTATTTAGGCTGGTTTATCACAGTTTACCAATTGTGTGTTATTTCTAATATTCGATGTGATAGCAGCAATCACGATATCTAAAGCATATTGGGTTGATTAAATACACGCTGAGTATGGTATGTTACCAACCTTTTAACAGTAAACTAAATACGAATTATAACTGGTTTTTTTGCCCATACAGCGTATCACGTGAAAGAACCCCAAAAAAAACTCGCTAAATTTACGAATGCAATGAAAAAAATCCTAAAACAATATACCATTCTTTATTTCAATGTTAATTAGATAGCTGTGCTGCATGTGTAACCTGAGCTAGGCGAAGAAGACCTTTAGACCAGATGTCACATATGCATGTTGATGTAATGTGCATAACTATCATTCCTAGTATTATGTTAATTCTATTATACTCAAAGAGGCGGGGCACCTTGCTCAAGACCGCGGAGAATTCACGAGATCCATAGGGAAGACTACGTTCTGGAAAGAATATGTCACTTGATGATGAACAACCACAATTAACGACGTTATTCCCAATACATCTGACTTATTTACATGAAAGATTATTTGGATTTCACATTCCACTTGAAATGGGGCAACGATCTCAAACAATCATAATGGCATAATAACGAATTTATCCATGTGAAGATTTCACAAACACCGTTAAAAGTCTATAATCCACTGACAAGTGATCCATAATGGTGCTCTTTCAAACTTCCAAAGAAGAGTGAGAATCCCCCTATAAAGTGTTGCTGATGGTAGTTTGAGTTTTGAGCTTTTTTCCTACATCATGCATCCACAGCTCTTGTAAGTAAACATGCAGTACCTATGGATATAATATTAAAAACAAAGTTAGCAAAATTACGAATAAAATGGACTACGATATATTTTTGAAAAGAAACGATTGAAAGAAATTGAGTAGATTAGAAATCGTGATTATTAAGTACCATACACAATGGAAGAGTTCTTGAAATATATGTCCTGATTACAGAATGTCAGTTTGTGTGTTGCATTTTGTTGCCATAGATAGTAGTCTGTCCACGATACTATCACATTATCGGCAGAATTTTTTTCTTGCCTTCATTGATTCATCTGACACAATCAGTAGATTTATTTATTCCCTTCATTGATTGTTCTGGATATTTATTTTAACCAACTTCTCCTAACTGCTTTTTCCCCCGATGATATTTCAGGATTTTTTTTAATTAAAAAAAAAGCATTTTTGAGATGTTGACAATGAGCTTCATCCACATCTGCGTGTTTACCTCTTAGAATTCACAATATTAATTTGGTGGTTTTTTAATCAGCCATAAAATTCACAACATTCTTTTCAAACAGCTTATGTGTGGTTTCTGGATATCTGGTATTTGTTTATGATGTGTCCATAATTGGAATTCATATGTCAACATTGGCTGTATTCAGCAGTGAGAACTCTGTATTTACATTGCTCACGTACTGTCGGATATAATTCATTTAATTTTGTGAGCTGTTGAGACTGCAAAACACAAAACAAGGTAGTTTACAAAGTAGAATGACAAACCAGGGCGACGTTTTCATGGCAATGTCTTAATCAAGCAAATGTCCACGACATACTAAGGTATAAAACACTACACCAGTTTGGCAGGCGACATGCAGACAACGTTAGAAAAGCGGTCTTGATTTCTCAAGAAAAGACTTTGAAACGTCGTTGTGGCTTTACTGTCTAGAATCCTAGTTTGTCTATTTGTGGCTAGGATCGTAAGCCTATCCTCATGCATGCGTATTGAGTGACTCACTGATTATTATACAGAAAGTCAAATCAATCGAAGTGTGTAGGCGATGGGTGACGTCATTGGAGCGAGCTAAGTAGTGGATCTCACTCCGCAAATTCACTTTCATCTTTGTTCGATCCTGGACATGCAGGTGTGGAGGGAAACAACCATGCCGACAAGTTGGCTGGTTCTGTTTCTATAAATGGTGGTCAACCTATAGACTTCTTCTTCTGCGTTCGTCCTCAAACTCCTGCAGATTAGCAGAATGTAATCCGGAGAACGAAATGCGTTGTGTCATGGTTTACAGCATTGTTGCGATATCTGCGCCTTTCGTCCTGACACATCCGACTTCAGTGACCCTATATGGGATGGGACCTCATAACCTCCTTAGTCGCCTCGTACGACATGCGTAGAAGGTAAACAGTGTTACTATTCCGTGCTCCCCTTTTGGGCCCCGGCAACACACCGGCGAAACCTATAGACAGCAGACATACACAATAATCTACGAGAATATGTACGATCGGTGGATTTTGAGGACAATGAGCTTAAGTCAGTACAGTACTGAAAATGCGTGAATTATGAATGAGGATCGGTGTAGCACTCTGAGAACACATCTCGAACATTTCAAAAAACAACATTCAAGCAACACAGAACAGGAACCATCCGCCGCTACATCCTGGAAGACTAACTTAGGCGGAGATTTCAGCAACTATGGACATGCCCGGTATGCGAATAAGATAATTAACATACTTAATCCTAAATTGTGTATACTCTATTTTTTAAGTCTATTATAGTTACGTTTAGTCTAGTCAAACTTAGTTTATTTTAGTTTAACATAGTCTAGTTTAACTTCATCTAGTTTAATGTAGATTCATTTAGTCTAGCTTAATCGAATATAGTTTAGTCTAATTTCGTCTAATTCAGTTCAGTCTAATTTAGCTTAGCGAGATATACTGAATCGGCGTTGCTGTACTTTAAGCAAATCTATAGCTGCTCGATCACCTTCAGCAGACAAACTTCTATGGAGGCTCGCTGGTCACATACACTCCTTTTGGCGTATAGAAGCCATATGAGTAAGTGGCCAATATTGATACAAAAAAATATTTACAGACTTTTTTGTGATTTGATGCATTTCACACAAATTCCATCTGAGTAGAATGTTTCTTAAATCGATTTTACGAATACAATGAACAGAGAAAACGACGAATCAAGAAGTGATAAGGACATTAAATGTTTAAGAAGGTTGCCTTATAAACAACATAATAAGCTGGAGTTTTTTTCCCATTTTTTTGGGGGGGGGGGGGCGGCATATACAGATGCATTACATGACAGCACTCACAAAATTAAAATGTATGGTTGCTGGTAATAAGTGTGACTGCTGTAAAACTGTATAACAATATTACTTAAGTAAAACTCAATACTATTGGGATAATGCTATTATTTTTACAGTTTATTAATTATTTTGTGTTTTCTTGAAAAAGGACCATACGGTTGAAACTATTTTGTATACTGTTACTTGTATTTTTATACCCGTATCAAATAGTCTGATTGTGCTGTCATTGCAAAGGCATTCGATCTTTCGTTTTACCTGAGTACTATCAGTGGCTGGTAACGGGCGTACGTGTCGTACAAGACGACGATGGGATAGATTGTCTGAGTACTATCAGTGGCTGGTAACGGGCGTACGTGTCGGACAAGACGACGATGGGACATTTCAGATTGTTTAAATGTGACTACCATCAGTAAAGGCCTACGAAAAGAATCACAAGCCTTCACACGTCATATTTTCGATAATTTCCGTGCATTTCGTTGGTATGGTTAGCAGACATCACAAAGCATATACATAATGACCCATGAAATGCACAAAAATAATCAAAATCATCACATATGGAGGCTTGTTTGATTCTCCTCATAGGCCTTTGTAATCGATAGCCACGGTGTAAGCATGTCCTTGGCTGCGGCCAAGAGGAGTTGAAAACTTCCATTAAGAAGACGACTCTGAAAATAGTATGACTTCAGAATAGTATTAACGACTTGTTTTAGCGATATTTTCTGTACTTATGCAATAGCGGAGATTGCGCATACATTCTGAATACTAATTCAGCTTGGCTGTGACAATGATTGATATGGTTCGAATCAATAGGGATGCAAATTGTGGTCAAAACGTCTAACGATTCGGAGGGGAATGAAGTGAGAATTAAAATATCAATACACAATTTTATCATAACGAAAAGGCGGCGTGGTAAGTAATGAAAGGAGACATTTACAAAGATAGATTGGGAGATATATGAATATTATTATGAATACATATTTAACGCAGATGCCAACATTAAAATTAGATTGGTTCTATGTAATAAGCATAATAAATCAATTGCAGTGGTTCTCAAGTGGAGTTACACGGTCCCTTGAGCGTCACGAACAAAAAAAATGGTCTCACAGAAAGGTAAATAGGGACCACAGAATGGCAACTGTTGGGACCACAACATGATAAATGTGGAGACTACAGTAAGGTAACTGTGGGGAACACAGAATAGTACTATGGGCAACACAAAAATTGTTTGCATATTTAATAAGCAATAATACAATCCTTGATGTTAGTTGGCAAGCTTTTTCAGGTCTCAGGACCATGGAAGAAAACTTGCAGCAAAGGTGAACCACAGAAAACATGCTAAGGGCTAATGATTTAGTGCATCGAACCTTCGTCGTAGTGGTTAAGCCGCTTACTTTGTACTCAAGGTCGCAGGTTCGAATACTACTCGTAACGTATTGTTTACCATGTCGCCCGTGTGTTGCCGGGACCCTAAATGGGAGCAAAGAATAGCAACAATGTTTACCTTCCACGCATGTCGTAAAAGGTGACTAAGGAGGTTATGGGATGGAGTTGGATGTCCCATCCCATATAGGGTCAGTGACCCAAAGCCATGATGAAGTCGGATGTATTATGCTGAAAGGTGCAGATATCGCAGCAATGCTGTAAACCATGACACAGCGCATTCCGTTCTCCGGACTACATCCTGCTAATCTGCAGGAGTTTGAGAACGAACGCAGAAGAAGAAGAAGAAAGTTTACAAAGTGGATTTTTTGTGGAGATCCTTGGAGATTATTAATTAAAGCTACAGAGTCACGTGCTATATGCGGTACTCTTGGCAGACCGACCATGTGGAGTACATATGGGGTAAGCGGAGTACAATGAAGTCAATCCACTACCTATATTTAAATGTTTTGATTTATTGCATTAATAATACATTAAGAATAGAAGTGTCTCGTATTTGTCCCTGTATCCTAGAAAAAGTTCTCGTGGACGCGTAAATGTCTCAATATTTTATCCTAATAATAATAACTTTTTAAAAACGAGAGAGAAAAGAAAAAAACATTTTTGTAAAATATACTTATAAATTATTCTTAAAATTGTATTCATGACAAATATATGTAACACTTCATTTACTACTGACAAACATTAACCCAAACTTCAAAGATTATCTACTAGGAAAATCAGTTATTGTTTGTAATCACTAGTTTGATTACGTTGAATGAGTGTGCTTCAAATATTATGAAGAAAATGTCATGCATTTTCTGACGGTTTGTTAACATTATGGATTTTTATGAGATCCAACGTGTTATATTTGTATTCAATTTGTGTGAAAATATGTATAAATGTGTACATACTCGTATAAGAATATGTACACTCTCTCTATTGTCCTTTACAGAACGTTGTAAAGGTCTTCGATATCATGTATCCATCGTAGTTTTGGTCTGTTTCCTGTTCTCTTTCCTGGAACTTTTCTCTTCATTATTAATCTTTCTAGACATTGTGTCTCTTTAGATTTCTGAAATTTGTTAGTTTGTATTTTTTTGATATTTTTGATAAGCCATTCTTCTATGTTCAGATCATTGCGGATATCTGTGTTAGTCATATGTACACACATACATTAAAGGTTGAAAATGTGTAGAGAATAGAACACACTCGTCAGGGGGATCACTGATACAGAAATATGTATACTTGCATACAAATATTAACTTTTTATCTACAAGCAGTTTTGATGGTGTTCCTTTGATGGAAAATAATCATGTGTCTCAATAAGCAAGAGAGAGCAAATTCTTCCAGAAAAAAATATATATATTTTGATGGGCTACCACTGTGAGGATTTGTACACTATGACTACATCATTGCTGTTCGTCCATTGTTCGTCCATTAAATGATGACCATTTAGCTCAACTGGGATGATAATGATGATGTCTGGGGTGTGCCCGACTGTGACTTATGTGTCCTATACGTGCTTAGAATTGTCTACCACGCTGTGGCAGGAGTCTGTGGTACATTGAGCAGCTCTTGCTTTTCTTCTGGCCTGTTTTTGTTGCACATCTTGATGTCTGAGGTTCTCTGCAGCTGCTGCACCACTCTTGATTCTGCAACACCAGTTGAATCTGTCTTGTGCAAGTTTCTCCCATAAATTTGTGTCTATTTTGAAATGAGTCAGTGATGTCTCAAGAGTGTCTTTAAAATGCTTCTTCTGTCCTCTGGCATTGTGGGAGCCACTCTGGAGGTCTCCATATAACAACTTTTGCTAGACGGTGAGCTTTCATGCGGACCATGTGTCCTGTCCATATTGTCTGTGCCTTCATCAACATTGTATATATGCTTACAGACTTATATTTCATCATTACTTCACTGTCTGGTATTTTATCCCACCAATGGATGTTGAGTATCTTACAAAGGCAGCTTAGGTGGAAGTGGTTAAGTCTTCTAGCATATACTGTCCATGTTTCACAGGCATAAAGGAGTGATGATATTACTGCTGCTTGATAAACTATGAGTGTGTTGGTAGTTGTTATTCCCCTTCTTTCCCATACGTTTTTTTTTTTTGCAGGCTTCCAAATGCAGTCTTCCACTAGCTTTCGCTATTCTTTTATTTACACCAGTATCGATGTTTACATCTTGTGAAAGATTACTGCCAAAACAGTGGCAATTTTGACTGTTAGAAGCTCTTCTTCTTTGATCCTTATATCAGGATTTTTTAAAGTATAAACACATACTACTAGATTTTTTAAGTATAAACACATACTACTAGATTTTTTAAGTATAAACACATACTACTAGATTTTTTAAGTATAAACACATACTACTAGATTTTTTAAGTATAAACACATACTACTAGATTTTTTAAGTATAAACACATACTACTAGATTTTTTAAGTATAAACACATACTACTAGATTTTTTAAGTATAAACACATACTACTAGAGTTAACATCTCCAGTATAAAAAACTGACTAGCTAAAAGTGTGTAAAACATAAACACAAAACTCATGGAAATTTACTTATTAAAAATACATTTCATAATAATTTCAGTATTTAATAGAACATTCTTTAATTTATTTAAAATAAAGTAATCTATTAACAATTTTTCAAGTATTTTTATAGAGAATAAGTCATTTTAAAAACACTTCCTTAATATTTCCATAAGAGAATAAATAATTCCAAAAACACATTTAATGTTACCGGAAGAGAATCAGTCATTTAAAACACATCTTTAATAGTTCCACAAGAGAATCATCTAAAAAAACACCTTAACATTTCCAAAACATTTTTTGTGTATAAATCCTTAATATTAACACTAGAGATCAGTACTACCTTAATATTTTTTTTTTAAAACACTACCTGGATATTTTTCATATTTGGACAAGAAAATTACTCAGGAAAAGGATATTTCTATAATATTTTCAAAAACAATTGGTCACCAGAAAGAAACAAGGTAATATTTTAATCATAAGAATCATTTCTTCTTCAGCGTTCATTCTCAAACTCCCACTGGATCAGGAAATTGAGAATGAACATAGAAGAAGACTCCTGGTCTTTGTCTGTGATCAATTCTTATACATCCAGGTCCTATATTGGTTATGCATAGAGCAGTTTGTTTTAGTCCTCGAATTTGCTGTAGTTTATTTCATAGATACACACGTGAGCTAGACTGTCATAGTTTTGGTAACTGACAGTCTTGTTTTTGGCCTATAAGTGACTCTAGCTACTTTCTGCTATTGAGCTGCTGCATTTTTCCTCTTTTCACAAGATGATGCTCCCTTTTTTTTTTTACTGTAGATGGTCACTTAGATCTATTTTGTGCAAGTTCTTCCCATGTATCTTGGTCTATTTCAAAGACTTTCAACGAGGTCTTTAACAAGTCCTTTATAGCGCTTCTTTTTCTTTGTTGCTATTATTATTCCAATTATTGACAGGTATGAATTTCTTGAATCTCTTGCAGGATCTTCATCAGCAAAATAAATTCAAATATAAATAAAGAATAGAAACTATATGGAATTCTCCAGAGAACTCTGAAAAAGCACAAAGTGGTCAAGAAGAAAGAAGAAGAAAGAATCCTTATATGTTATGTATTTATGTTTATGAATGTAGGTTATCATCGGTGGATATCTGGAAAATCATGTATTATATTTTATAGTCCATATTACAACCAATTAAAAATAAACATTATTAAGTTGTGAACTTACACTAATTTTGAAACACAAATATACCCTGATGGAATCCACAAGTCAAATCATAAATTTTATCAATGTCAGATGTGGATATTAAAAAAAGAGCATGACAGAAAGCTTACTACTTGTGGAATGAGGTGACTAAGAACAAGAAGGGATCATATGAAGAATGAGATTACAAGAACTGTTGGAACATTGTCTGTGGTCAAATATATTGGGGAAAAACAGAGACTGGAATGGTTGAGCCACTTAATGAGAACAAACCCATATTGGCCAGCAGCAAGAGAATACAACATGAAAATTTTAAACAGCAAAAGACGGAGGAAGACAATGGATTAAAAAGTTACCAACGTTCTGATAGATCTCAATATCACTGCATATCAAGTGACCAAACATACTGGCTCAAAAATAGATCAGCATTCTTCTTCTTCTTTGTTCATTCTCAAACTCCCGCTGGATCACCCTTACAACAGGACCATGGTCGTACTAGATTTCCAGCAGGATGTAGTCCAGAGAATGGAAATGCGTTGTGTCGCCGTTTTATTTGTGCCCGTGGCCGGACACATCTGTCTTCGGCGGAGATCAGCATTCAATCCTGCTATGCCTTGCAACAAAAATACAGAAAAAAGACAATATACCCATACCAAGAGTATAAGAAGTATATTATAGTATATTCTATACTGTCAGTCATTGGATGTAATAGTCAATCTTTCTTGTGGTTTTAAAGCTGATTGACCACATTGTACAAGTGATATGATTGGATATATTAGCAGTGCCTATAACACAAACAATCAACTTTTGATCACATTGTACAAGTGATATGATTGGATATATTAGCAGTGCCTATAACACAAACAATCAACTTTTGATCACATTGTACAAGTGATATGATTGGATATATTAGCAGTGCCTATAACACAAACAATCAACTTTTGATCAGGATGTGCTTGATGTGTTAGTATTACCCCTTTTACTTTTATTATAATTTCTATTACTATTCATATTATTATTATTTCTATGATTACCATTATACCTATTTTTACTATTATTATAATTCCTATTATTATTCCTATTATTATTTCTATTATGCCTATTGTTACTATTATTATTCCAATTATTGTTATTGGTTGACCAAAAGACCAGAGTAAGTTGAGAATCTCTGATCTAAATTACTGAAAATGTGATTTATCTTGAGAACCTCTTATAAAAGTATAATTATTATAAAATTATAATTATTATAAAATTATAATTATTATAAAATTATAATTATTATAAAATTATAATTATTATAAAATTTAATTATAGATAAAATTATTGAAAATATAAATTAATTTTATAACCTCTTATCTGAGATATTAAAAATGTGATTTAACTTGAGAATATCTGATCTAAAGTATTGAACAGACCTTAACTTAACTAAGACTATAAATTAAGAGCCTAGACCTATCCAAACTATAGGACCTGCACATCTAAAACTGATATACATAAAGTAGTCTAAAGTATATTATATTGACAGTCTATTCTTTAGTCTGCAAACTATAAATCTGATAAAATTTGTTTTAAAAAGTGGATAAAATTATTTTCTATTTAGATAAGTTATAAGCAAAATACAATAGCCTATATGCGAATATTTATAGTATAGACTTAATAGACTATACTACAGTAAGTAGGCTATTATTAGTAAGTAAAGTAATAGTTAACTATTGGGTATTTGGTTATTTGGGCCTAGGCAATATAAGTGTAATACAATCATCCAATACGACAATAGTCACATTAAATTCTCCATTGTCATTTGCAAGGTGGTTTGGTTTGCTGAACTTGAAGAAGTTATTGAACAGGGCCTACTCAATAATAATACATGTATATTATATATTATATAATATAGGTCTACCTACCAACAACTTGAACAAGGGTCAAAGTTAGAATATGTTTCACAAGTGTGGCTCGAACGATACGAAACGTATGCCTATATATTTTAATAAAATTTTTATTCTAGGAATCGCTGGAACCATCTGCTACACAGGTGACACGCACAGCTGTAGACAAGTTTGTGGACTAGGCCTATGATTTCGTTAGGCTAAAATTAGGCCCTCGATAAACTTATAAGTAAAGTTAAAGTCGTGTGAAAAAGATTTGATTGTGATCTGCATGTGATATAGTGCGCAATATCAATATATTTTGTGTTGATTTGGAAACGATATGTATGATGAATAGGTGTATAACAATAACAAGTTACAAAAGTTGTCAATAGAGAAATTAGACACCCTATCAATGAAACAACTTCTAAAGTGTAAAAATAAGGAAGAAAATAGCTTACCTTTCCACAGGTAAACTTTCTGACGACTCATTCAAAAAACACACGTAGTGACTGAGGTGACACATCCGGATTCTGAAATGGGTCACGTTTTAAGGAAGCTTTAGCGCACGTTTGATGATAGTTATTACATGGTTGTCATGCGTAAACATGCGCCATTTTCTTCTTGTTTTTAACTTTCTCGATGATTCTACGCTTAATTTTGACACTAATGTCAGAAAGGTGACATCAGCCGTGCAATTTTAATGGTTATGAATCATGATATAAACAATGTAGATACATAGTTGGGGGGGGGGGGGGGGAATTTAACTCCTCTCCCCCCCCCCCTACGAAAATAGGATCTCACAGTTGTTGTTTGTCCAACACAAGTGATGATGATCATTTCTTCTTCTGGTTCGCAGTTTGACATGTCTACACAGCAAGTCCGGTTTTCTTAATAAATGCTGCTGTATTTGAAAGCTCCACAGTGCTCCCATACATCTTTCTGTGGATATCCATCTCTGTGGGCCAGTGTTCATCCCTTAACTGGTTTAGTGTATTGCAGGATATGTTCAGCTGTCTGTGCTGCCTAACCACAAGGGCACAGTGGTGATGGGACCAATCTTAGTCTATTTAAGTGGCTGTTTAATCTGTTGTGTCCTGTTCTGAGGCGGAAGATAATAACCTGCTCTGCTCTGTCAAGATAGTGGTAATTGTCTTTTGGGTGGTCGACTTTCCTGATGGCTTTGATGAGGGTCTTCTTTTCTTGGTAGGTGATTTATCGGTCTTTTTGTTCCTGTGTTGATCCATCCTTTGCCAGTCTGTCCGCCTCTTCATTTCTTGGTTTTTCACAGTGGGATGGTATCCACTGTAGTACTACCCTTCTTTGGATGCTCACTTCTCGCATGGCTTTCTTCACATCCGGCAGCTTATCGCTGTCAAGGGCTTGTATGACAGACATAGCATCAGTAAGAAATGCCACCTGCTGGCATTGGCTTGTTGTGTTTTTAATTATTTCTGCAGCCATGTTTAAAGCCTGTATTTCTGCAGAGTAGTCGGGGCAGAATATTCAAGTTGGTGAACATGTGGATTCATTTTCTTTTTCTGGATATTTTATTTACACGCCAGCACCTCCGTTCTTCACTGCTCTGGTTGTTGATCCGTCTGTATATACTTGCATCCATGCTTCTCTGGGGTACATATCTTCAATCATGTTGCATACTATTTTCTTTTGGAGATTATTCAGTTCTATCATAGTGTGGTAGTTGTTTATGGTGGTTCTGATAGTGAGATTTGGGTATTGCTCCCACGGAACAGGAAAAAGTGTTGGTGATATCTCTCTTGTTATGTCTGGTAGTTCTTCCTTATATTTTCAGTTTAGTTTTTTGAATCGGTGTATACAACTGCTCCTCTTCAGTCTTCCACTAGCTAGGTCACTGTATCTGGCCCTCATTGAATGTGCTGGCATGCTCTTATACCTTTTGTTTACATCAACTTTTGAAATTCAGTTAGATATATGTCCTTGCCTATGAGTTTATCAATGCTAATTCTCAAGTCATATTTCCAACT
The DNA here is from genome assembly GCA_034231615.1 of Meghimatium bilineatum. NCBI lineage: Eukaryota > Metazoa > Mollusca > Gastropoda > Stylommatophora > Philomycidae > Meghimatium > Meghimatium bilineatum. The sequence continues at coordinate 29,361,485 of CM067315.1, read as the reverse complement.
AACGTCTTCCGAATTTGAGGTGAGTTCTTGGAGTTCAGATTCCGAACCAGCCAAGAGATTGATATCATCGGCATAACACAGGTTACAGAGTGGTCTATCGCCAATAGCTATTGATGTCTGGATATCTTTTAATATTTCCTGCATTATATATTCAAGATACATATTTAAAAAGTACTGGGGAAAGTATGCAACCCTGACGCACTCCTATATCTGTCTTTAAAAATTCACTAATACCATTATTTATGAAAACAGCACTGCGTGCATCTTTATACAGTTCCTCACTAGATTATATGATGTTTGCTGTTGATGATATCCAAATACTGATGAGTACTTCTACTCTTGGCAGCACAATGCTATTCTTTAAAAAAAAGTAAAACTCGTTTGTTAAGAATTAGCTACGTAGAAGACAACAATAGTATGCAACATGATTGAAGCTATGTACACCAGAGAAGCATGGATACAAGTATATACCGACGGATCAGCAACCAGAGTAGTAAAGAATGGAGGTGCTAGCGTGTACATAAAATATCAAGAAAACGAAAACCAATCCACATGTTCACCAACTTGAATATTCTGCTCCAACTACTCTGCAGAAGTACAAGATTTAAACATTGCTGGAGAAATAATTAAAAACACAAGTCAATGCCAGCAGGTGGTGTTTCTTACTGATGCTATGTCTGTCCTACAAGCCCTTGACAGCGATAAGCTGCAAGATCTGAAGAAAGCCATGCGAGAAGTGAGCATCCAAAGAAGGGTAGTACTACAGTGGATACCATCCCACTGTGGCATACCAAGAAATGAAGAGGCAGACAGACTGGCAAAGGATGGAGCAACACAGGGACAAAAAGACCAAGAAATCACCTACCAAGAAAAGAAGACCCTCATCAAAGCCATCAGGAAAGTCGACCAACCAAAAGACAATTACCACTATCTCAACAGAGCAGAGCAGGTTATTATCTTCCGCCTCAGAACAGGACACAACAGATTAAACAGCCACTTAAATAGACTAAGATTGGTCCCATCACCACTGTGCCTTTGTGGGCAGGCAGAACAGACAGCTGAACATATCCTGCAAGACTGCAATACACTAAACCAGTTAAGGGAAGAACACTGGCCCACAGAGATTGATATCCACAAAAAGATGTATGGGAGCACTGAGGAGCTTTCAAATACAGCAGCATTTATTAAGAAAACAGGACTTGCTGTGTAGACATGTCAAACTGCGAACCAGAAGAAGAAGAAGAATAATCTATGCGGAACACAAGACAAATATATTTGTCCAGCAGTAAATATACTAACTTTCAGGTTATCAGGAATCACTTTTGGCAGTGGTGAGACGGAGTAGATCTGCTTGGTTTGGACATGTAACGATACATGACTCACTTTCTAAAATAGTTTGCAAGTAGAAGAGGACGACACATAAAATAATGGATTGATACCATAAAGGAATGGTCTGGGTGTGATTTGTCTACACTCCTCCGAATGGCTGAGGTTAGAGATGTTTGGAGACCTTTTTGTGCTGATGTCTCCAGTGTGACACTCTTGCAACCGTCACGAATTATGGGTCCAATGTTTATTATTGTTATTAAAGGTAAATCCCATGATAGAAAATTTCCGTCGGAGATAAAGGTAAATCTTTGTATACTAAGTTGCAGCAACTATCAAGTAGTGTGGTGGTCAGTTCCCTTCTGTCATGTGCTTAACTTCCCTAACTCATGCGTTAACTCTTTCAGGACTTGATTTTTTTTAGGTTTGGACCAAATTAATTTTCAGGAGTAGAAAATCTTCCTTACATGTGTTCTTCATTGTATCCTTGACATACTAATATTGATAAATAGTGTATGTGTAATATATCATTGGAAAGGAAAATTGATACAGAATATGAATATATAAGTACATTGATGATATTTGATTACTTCACAAGGTTAGAGTTAGTAAAACACAAAACAAGAAAATGAAAATGTTAATTTATTAGTATAAATATTGTGACTTACCAAATGTATCCATACTTGTCCTTGCTGATATCCATTATTCAAGAATGTTTACACAAGTATATCCAATTCTCTTCATTATGCATTTTATTTGATGAATTTATATCAATAAATGTTAAAGTTATGTACATTTTTCTGGTTGACACCAGAAGCAATAAAAATATAAAAATATTTCAGGAGTAGAAAAATTTCCCTACATGTGTTTTCCATTGTATCACTTGACATACTAATATTGATAAATAGTGTATGTGTAATATATCACTGGAAAGAGGAATGGATACAGAATATGAATATATAAGTACATTGATCATATATGATTACTTCACACGGTTAGAGTTAGTAAGACACAAAACAAGAAAATGAAAATGTTAATTTAAAGTTATTGACTTAACAGTTCTCTGTCTCCGCCAAGATTTCTTCAGTCATGTCATATTTAGAACTCACTGTAAGAATGGAAGATTTATTGACATATAATTCTGTGGGTGTCTCCGCCAAGATTTTTTCAGACCTGTCATATTTAGAACTCACTAGTGTAAGAATGGAAGATTTATTGACTAACAGTTCTGTGGATATCTCCGCCAAGGTTTTTTAGTCTTGTCACATGGAAATATATAACTGTAAATTCTAGGCTGAACTTACTCCTGCCACCTAAGCTCTACAAACATTTGCTACATTATTTTGTAACCAGTTTTACATCTAGTGCAGAAGAGGCAAACCTAATTTTGTCAGCTAGCTAAATTTAAAATTGCACATCAAGCTAAACCTTTTAGTTCTATGAAGTGCCAATAAAGTCACAGTTTTCACCAACTGCCACAAACATCAGGAAATGGAGACTTCCTGCTTTGAAAGTAAAAATTTTTTGTTTCAGTGTTGAATATCAAATGTTTGCAGTGGGCACTAACTCCAGAAGTCTATTCCGTTCTGAACACTGTTTCTTCTTCTTCTTCAGCTTTCATTCTCAATCTCCCGCTGGATATCTCTTGTAACAGGACAATGGTCCTACTATATTTCCAGCAGGATGTAGTCCAGAGATTGGAAATGCGTTGTGTCGCCATTTATTTGCGCCAATGGCCCAACACATCCGTCTTCGGCGAGGAAACTGTTTGAAAACACACATTTTCTCCATATGTGGGCTCGGTGGTAGAGGGGTTTTTTGGTTCTCTTCACAGACCCAACTTGGTTGAATTAGCTTGTGGTTTGAAAACCAATCGTTCACGTTGTACGGGCGATATGATTGGATGAAAGCCATTCGTTCACATTGTACTGGCGATGTCATTTCATGCATTAGTCGCGTCATAAAATTTGATCATAGTTAAATGGGAGTAGTAGGAGAAGATGAGGTGGGCAAAAGATACTGATATAGTAATAAAACCCATAGTCCGTCAGGGTTGTAGGAGTGTCACATTGATAAATTTGGTACAGAAATTTGGAACAAAAAACACAAAATTATCAAAATATACATGTAATTATTTGGAGATGTCTTTCTTACTCAACAATATTAAAAAGTTGGACTATGGACACGTGATGTGGCAAAATCTCCCCCATAAAGCACCATAATTTTTATTCATACACAGTATTGTCAGAATTGTTTTCACATTGTGCTAGCAAGGAGACCAAAATCAACGCCGAATGAAGTATGTTATTGATTAACAGCGAAGGTACAGAAGCACAAACCAACAACATGATAAATTGGTATAAATTTGAGGACTTGAATATTTTCGAATACCTCGGATCCTGCATAGGCCTATGCAGCGATGGAAAACGCAAAACAGACTTAGAGATAGGTCCATACGGCTGGAGATGGATGTAGCGGATATGTCAAGGTTAACTTTAATGTGGAAAAGCAAAATCATTGTTAGTGTGAAAAACTAACTTTGAAGCTCACTTATGTTGTCTATTGTTGTGTTGATGTGAAAGCTGAACACTCACTGCAGTCATGGAGAGAGGTTATAAACCTTCGAATACAAATGTTACAGACGAATTCTGCGCATCTCCCATAGAGAGCATGAGACAAATGTGTCAATCAATCAAGTGTCATGCCGAATGGCATAGGCGATCATGTTTCTCCACGACTCTCAGCCTTTCATGTTGTCAATAAGCTTGGTTGGTGAGCTTTTACCAAGCCACAATACTAGTCCATCTAGCGACAAATGTGTACGTTAGAAATAAAATAGATTCATACAGATCTATAAGAATAATTACTGCCAATAGTAAAGCGACAAATATACCTACTAGCATGGTTTATATATCTGTTGTTAAGGGAGGTGGGTGTTCAACTTCCCCCTCCCACCCTTAGGAAATCATAACATGTTTTTTATTGCTAGTAATTTAGTCAAAAGGTGGGTGAAACCCCTACATTAACGATTTTTCACAAAAAGGTCATCTTTCTCATTAAAAAAGTCATCACCTTTATCATCAAAAAGTCAACATCTTTCTCATCAAAAAAGTCATCATCTTTCACATCAAAAAAGTTATCTGCTTTCTCATCAAAAAATTCATCAAGTTTCATATAAAAAAAAGTCATCAGTTTTCGCATCAAAAAAGTCATCAGCTTTCGCATCAAGGAGAGGGAATTAAATACAAAAATGGACGAATGCTTTTTTTTCACATTATTTTATTTTTTTCACATTATTATTCCCCTTTCTCAATGAAAACTTGTCTACGGCCCTGATGGTTTTTTTGTGTGGACGTGTGATGATATGATTATTCGTCATAAACTATAGGGAACAGTCGAGGTGGAATAAGCAGACGAAGATAAGAAAATCATGGACAGGCAGCATCAAGGGCTGGATAGGTCAAGGTATTTTCACACTCATCTACGTTGCTGAGGATATATGCTGAGGATATTTGCTGGAGCACTCTGGGTGTTATTTCATCCAATGTGGTACTCCTGTGAACCTGGCACGTTATAGCAGTGTTACCCAACATTTTCTTTAAACCTTTCCCCACCTCAATCTTTCAAAAATTCTGATGTCTCTTCCCCCCCCCCCCCCATGTAAACATAAAGGGGCCCTACAATTTTTTTATAGGTCTATTCAAAAATTGACTTATTCCATAAATAAAACCTAATTATAACTTGTTCAGGACACAAGACTTAGGTTTTAGGAAGAAAGCACTAGAAAATTATTAGAAGAAAAAAAAATAGTTAAGTAGGCTAAATTTTCAAAACATATAATAGACAACTAAATCTCAAGTACAAAATATTTTTTTCGTAGTGTCCCCCTAAACAATGAAATCTCTCCTCTTTTCCACCTGTGGGGCGTGTGCCACAACAACGGGTTTTAAGCTTCTAGTATAGTGTGATAGCAGGTAAAGGAACATGAGGAAAATGGGGACTGTTGCTGACCTTCCATGCAAAGACGGCACCTCATCTTAAATGAATAGCCTATTTTAATGTTAAACTTCTGTCATGTTTACGGCGAAATGTCACTTTCTTTTGTTTAAAAGTACGTGCCAACCCTGATTAAGAATCTCGAATAAATAGGTCAGACTTAGGCCTGTTCAATCATCTCATTTTATCCTCACGGTAAACCCCCCCCCCTCCCCCCCAACACACAAAAAAACAACAAGAAATACAGGAATACTCAAAAACGTGTAATAACGATGTACACATGAGACACATTCACGTGGCATTTACAGTGTTTGAATAAATGTCTCCTTAGTTGATGATTGGTCGATAAGGGATTAAAACCTTTTGGTTAAGATATCATGGACTGCCAGAAAAACTAACGTGGAAGTGTTGAAAGAGTCAAATGCGAAACGGATTTTAATCAATAATATAAGAAAAAGACAATCTTCATATTTTGGCCACTTCATGGGACAAGGAGGTTTGGAGAACATAGTCACAACAGGCAAGATTAAAGGCAACAGAGACAGAGGGCGACAATGTGAGAAAACATTAGACAGTTTGATAACCTGGCATGTCAGGGAAACAATAGCGAACTTGATATATAATACTGGAGACAGAGAGCTGTGAAGAGACATGATCGCCTACGCCAGCCGGCATGGCACCTGATGATGATATCGTTTTAGCAGAAACACGCTTCAATTTCTAGCAAGTGTACTTACGTTACAGCAAACACACACATCGTTAGACTGCTTGTTGTTTGGTGAAGGGCTCCACTGGCTTCGTGAACTGTTCTTCCACGTGATCTGGTGGTAAAGTCCATTCGAACCACTGATTCTGGATTATTTTGATCGTCTGTGTCTCACAACATCGTGTTATGAACATGTTCGGAGATGAACTCCGTGAACACAGCATTCATTCACATTCATATGTTTATCAATGAACTACCTAGTGATTGCAAAGATAGTCTTGAAAAGATAATCCATTCTTCACCAAGATCAATGCCTTCTGGTGTACACATCTGTTCAAGATAGATACCTTCTGGTGTACACATCTGTTCAAGATCGATGCCTTCGGGGGGAAAAACATATTTTTCAACTTCTTGTTTCATCTTCTGTATCCATTCTCAAGCTCCTGCAGATCAGCAGGATATAGTCCAGATAAAAGTTGTGCCATAATTGACAGCTTAACTGACAAATCGAACTTCAGCATATCCTCTTGGTCAATTTGACACTGTGGGGGTGAGACCAGTGTTATAAATATGTTATAAAGTAGGGGGAGGGGGGAGGAGTAATTCCCTTAAAAAAGTCATTCGTGTGTTTTCGTGTATCAGATCTTCATGTGATGTTCCTTTTGTGAAAATCTCTACGTGGGGGGGGGGGGGGGGAAGACGTTTTACCCGGATTTTGGCCAAATTTCTAATGCTAAAAGGCATAGACCTATTCTGATTTGCTAAATGACGGGAAGTTGAATATCTCAACCCTACAACCTCCTTATCTACGGGCCTTTATGGGACAACAAACTCCACCTTAAATTCCTATTAGTTGCTGCTTATGATATGCTTGACCGGTAACAGTTTAGCTCCCCATGCTCCCCTTTCAGACCAGCCAACCAATGACGATTTCTATTGGAAATTAAGTTTATCTAACTATCACTACATTCAGATTTTTGTTTACTAGAAACAGATTCTTGAAGAGATTCTATCTTTTAATTATAACAAATGACACAGGTCAGCTGTGTTGGAAATTTAATTTATTTATTGGATGATCTCTGTGACAGAAGACACATGGCAATCACATAATACTGTGAATTAATTAATACGTCTACAGAAAATACCTTATGACCACTGATCTATGTATAAATAAACCAGAGTCGTCACGCTCGACCGCATTTCGGGTTACCAAGCGTGTTTATTCGCTTAAACGAAGCGAGACCAAGTGTGTTGATTTGAACACGTAACACACTCGTTGTATTTGTAAACTGTTATAGAAACTGGGACATAGGCATAACAGGGCGAGATATAAGTCAATGTTATAAAACCAAGACAATCTAGGTGAGACCTGGACACATCTTTGCACTCAATACATACAATTACATTACATATGTGCCATTAACATAAATGTATATTTCCGCAATTTTAGTAAATAATGTATCAAGTCAAAATATTTTGAGCTTTTCTTTTTAAAAACTCAGCTGACACAGGTGGATGTCGTTATATTGTGAAATTGCGTTATTGTTGAAAGTAAATTTTCTCTCAAAAATGAAGCGTTTTAAAACTCACAAATTGCAATCCCATTTTTTTTCCTCGTGAATACTAATTTTATTTTCTTTGTTAAAGAAATTATAATTAGATAATTAAGATCTTTTAAATTACGAATTAAGAATTATGGCCATAAAAACTGTAAGACTATATTATTACTTTGTATCAAAATTGTTTATTCTTTCCAATAAATAACAGTATCAAAAATACACAAAAATACGTTTAAGTGTAACCGTGTAAATACAAATAATACTAAAATTTAGATAATTTCATGACAAAAAAGTCGAGTGAAGCACTTTCTCCGCAGCTCTCCTACACCCCCGTAATCCTCTCTCGAGGCGGTATGACATAGAAGGCGCCGCAATCGAAAGCCACTCGGGCGCTGAGTACAGCTCACACTCAGCAGAGCACGTTTATGCTGTTAACATTCCGTACGACCGAAAACTTCACCCCGGTGACTTCGTCCTGTCTTAACATGTCATATGGGGAGGAACCAGCCTAGATCCCAAGCGGTACTGTGACGAGCGAGCTGACTCGACACTGGCTGAACCTTGACCCCGCGGTGGAGTCTAAGACATGTGAACGGACTACTGACACTAGTTCCCATACAAAGTCAAGAGCCAACTTTTGTATAAGTTCCGCGGGGAACTTGAACCTTATACGGACATTATCCCTTAACATCCAAAAGTTTATGTGCCACACTTTTGTTCACCATGTCAACAGTTAGGGAAGAATGTCGTGCATATTGCTTTCAAAAAAACGTTTTTATAAATAGTAGAACGGGGAAAAGTTACATAGAATCACTCAAAATAAATGAGAGTTTATTTAAATTATATTACCACATGATCAGATCAAAATATTTGTGTTCTTATGATTTATTAATACATTTGCACATATTAATACATTTCACATGTATTACATCCCCTTAACTGATAGTATCTGCGGGGTTATGACCCTTAATGAATAATGGAAATGTCCACTCTCTATAACCCTGCTATCCTAGACAGAGCCTCAAAATATATTTCACAAAATTATTTTTCCATACAGAGCCTCAGTTTTTATCCCATTGTTCCATTGCAATCGCATTTTTATCTTCTTAAAACTTCAAGTACAAAAAGATCCATGTTTTTATGTTATGAGTTTAATTCAAGTACAATTAGTTTTCGCAAAAACAAAACACATGACATTTGTTTGGACAATCATTCAATCATGACTATTACAATTTTGTTTGTAAATGTTTTGTATGGTGTCTTTTGCTAGGTCATATCGACTTACTGTACCGTGTCTCTCGTCAAATACAGTCACGTGAATTCATTCTTCTAAATGACTTTACTTGACATTGATTTGTCATTGGCTATCGACACAATGTATACAAAAGTGACCAATGAAATTCACTGTAATGGTTAAATAATGTGATTCAGATGGATTATTTTCAAATAGTCCACACAACTAATTGAGAGACAAGATTATACAGTGTAGTAAACAATGTGTAATGGGGAATTTTTGATACCACATCGGTATATTCCGGTCGTTTCTATTTGTACTGTGTCGTTCAGCAGACAGGGGTTACATGCGATCTGTTGCATTCTTTATCTTTATAATAACTAATGAAACCAGTATTCTGGTTTTCACACTTTTCTTTTATTAATATATGATATGCAAATTGATTAGGAAAATTAGCAGTATATTTCCCTGAATGATTGATGCACAAAATAACCATCTTTTAATACGTATTTAGTTTAGGCAAGTGCTGCCAACTCGTTCCGTCAAAAGCACTAGACAACACACATTGTTTTAAAAAAGTCACACACCATTAGTTGTTTTTTTAAAAGCCTCGAGAGGGGAACAAAGAATAGCAATAATGTTTGCCTTCCGTGTACGTTTTAAGAAGCGACTAAGGAGGTTATATGGTGGAGTTGGCTGTCCCATCCTATATAAGGTCAAAATGATCCAGTGCCATTCTAAAGTCGGATGTGTTAGGTCAAAAGCGAAGATCTCGCATCAATGTTGTGAACCATGACAAAACGCATTATGAACTACATCTTGCTAATCTGCAGGAGTTTGAGAAAAAACGCAGAAACTCAATTATCAAGAGTGAGAACTAAGATGGAAAGCATCTATGTCTTGTTGACCAGATCTCAATGTCCTTTTTATCTCCTGTTACCAGGATTGATCACATCGTCCGTAATATCACTCCCTTAATACCCATTTGTGTTTCACGTCTTTCTCTCTCACTTTCATCATCCCTTGCCTCCCATTTCGTCATATGTATGTTTCTATTCATTGCTATCGTTTGTCCTGATGATGGTTTCTTATTCAAAACGTCGTATGTCTTTGCGTCTATTCGCTAGTATATCGTGTGTATACATATTGACAACATTTGTATCTAAATCCGTTTTTCCTTATATTGCACTGTGTTTTTCCTTATACAGCCCTCGTATTTCCAGCCGATGTGCTGTTCCAAGCACTAGAGATGAATTCCTATAGACCAGAAAAAATATTGTCATCTTTCCTCAAGGATTACTACTATCGTATATCTTATGCGTCGCATAATTCTTTTCTCCTTCTTCCTCGTTTTCCAGCAGGTCAGATGCTGATATCGCTTCCATCAAAGAACTGAACTGTTCAAAGAGCAGGTCCAGTGCAGCAGTTAGACAGTGCAGTAGAGCTTTCCGCCAGAGCTTTCAGATAGCCATCGTTTCCCCCTTCTTCTTCTTCTTCTTCTTTCTATCCTCATGTACCTTTCGGTGTTGAGCGGAGATTGAGTGTACGGTCTTTTGCCCTTCTATTTGCCTCCTCTGCTGTTATATTTCCGAGTGTCTCTAATACACTATCTATCCACCTTTTACGAGGGCGTCCAATAGGTCTCCTGTTTTCGTATCGTTTGTTAAGTGTTTTTTGGATAATACTTTGCTCTTTCTGTCTGGTTATGTGGCCGTACCATTTAACTTGTTGTTTCTGTATGTATTCTATTGTTGGCTTGATCCCTAATTGTTTCCTTAGTGCTTCATTCCTGATTTTGTCTCTCAAGCTAACTCCAATCATACGTCTCACACATTTCATTTCAGTGGTGTTAATCTTATGTATTGTTCTAGAATCTAATGTCCAATGTTTCCCCTTGTGGTGTGATATAGTGGGCAGTTTTGTAAAAAGAATAGAAGCATTCAAAAACTTATTTTTATGTCGCAGATCTGGAAGAATCTGCGCCATAGTTTCATTTTTTGGTGCAATTATCCCCCTCCCTTCAAATATATAGCCCCAAACGTGGACCTAATTACATTTTGAGAACCACTGATCTTTATCTGCTTCTTCTTTTTATGCGTTCGTCCTCTAGCTCCTGTATGTTATCAGGATGTAATCCGGAGAATGGAATGTGGTATGTCATAATTTACATCATGGCTGCGATATCTGCGCCTTTCGATCTAACACACCCAACTTCAGCATGACTTCTGGATAACATGATCCTCTATTGAATAGGAGAGCCAACTCAACCACCCAAAACATTCTTAGTCACATTTTACGATGTGCATGATAGGCAACAATAACAGTACCACTAACTTTGCTTGATTTTCCACACCACATTGGCACCACTGATCTAAATCACATTGCACAGTCCACACCACACATTGTTTGTGTTTTGGTTTTTCTTACTAGTCCTAATGTTGACATCTCAAGAGCAATCTTATTTTCGTGAACTGTGCTCACGAGATAGAAATAGGGCTCTGTTTACTTGAAGAAAACTTGACTATTGTGTCTTAGATAGTCACACTGACTAAACATAATGCGTCATTAATAAAATATAATTTAGTCACAGTAAACAAAGAACTTCCCACTTTATAGAAAGTGGTTTTCAATTTATAGAAGGTGGTTTTACGTTTGCAATGAAGGGGAGATAATATGCACAGTTGTCAACAGATTTGTTTTTAATTAATTATAATGTCAAAACAAAGTTGAAAAATGTACTCCTGATGTACTTTCACTTTAAACTTGCATTTACCAATTAGTGTGTTCTTTTTTTAATTGTATGCATCTGTCTAAAATATTTTAACAAATTATTGTTTCCTATATACAAAAACGAGAAATTTGGATAAGATCCCCTTGTTCTATCAATTTAAAAAAATCATATGGTTACTGATTCATTGTTACAGTTACTCTTACTGTAATTACTGTTACTCATTTGAGCACCTGCCATCTGATGTTAAAATGGTACCAAGATACTTCATTTTATCCCCATGATTTAATGCTGAATCATAGATAGTAATGCTGTATTTTGGCGGTGTGTATTTCTTGAAAAAGCCATTACTTCTGGTTTCTTCTGGTTTAGACTGAGAGCTTTGTTTTCACTTTTTTTACTATCATGTCCAACAAGCTTTAAATTTCTTGTTCTCTCCCTGTAATCAGAACTGTATCGTCAGCATATCTTAGATTATTCAGATTTTGTAACCTCCAACTGCTATTCCTAGCATGTTTTCTAAGTCTCACATAATATCCTCTGTATACAGAAAGAAAAGATCTGGTGACATTACACATTCTTGTCTGATGCCCATCTTTATCTTTTGAAATTCTCCTACATTACCGTAAACCCTCGACACAGCTGTTTGTTTCCAATACATAGTTTCTTACTATCTTTAGATCATTTCCATCAACATAGCTGCTATCTTATTTTTATATACAGTCATATGTAGTTGAATTTATATGCTTATTCTTATACAACTTCTGATTTATGAAACAACAGAGAATGAACAACGTAAAAAAAAAACCTCAATAAACTGCTTTTCGCTGACAATAAAAACATCATGTATGATGATGAAGAAAAACTGCAAACTCACATCAACTCACTATCAAGAATATGCAATAAATACAACAAGCGAATCAATACACAAAAAGCAGAAACTATTCAAATAACGGGATCAACAGAGCATTTAAACATTCGAATAGAGAAGACAAAAATAATACAAGTCAAAGAGTTCAAGCATCTACGAAGTATCTTCATAGAAGACGGACGAGCCAATTGAGAGATAGAAACAAGATGTCAAAATGAAAATATTGTGATATACCATATGTCACTTTTGCTAAAGCACCCAAAAAACAAAATGGAAGTAAAGAAACACATAAGTAAGAGCATCTTTGTGCCAACACTATGCTACCAATGTCAGACTTGGCAACTAACACCTACACATAAAAGAAAGATCGAAACTTGCGAAATGTCTAAGTAAGGCTATTTGAGTCACCAGATTCGACAAGTGCGCAATTAGAACATCAGACGGATACTAAGTATAACATAGTGCATCAAGTAAATAAACAACAGATAAAATTGTTTGGACGTCTTATGAGGATGAACGGTCCCATAAGAGCTTATAACAAGATTTAAATAATGATACAACGCCAAGGGCAGACATAGGAAAAGATAGATAGACAACATCAAGACCATCCTGAATAAACATGACTGCACTACAACCATAGCAATACACATGGCTCTGGAACACAGACTACATCTTCTGTACAAACCTCTACGCTCAGCGGCAAGTGTGGACGTTATGACAGACAATTCTTATAAAAACGTCCGTATTAGTAATAATTACTTAAATTTAAACCCCCTCCCTCCATTGTCCAAACTTCTTTATCGGTTGTTTCTATATATATTCTATGCATGGTGTTTTATCTATTATCTTTCTGATGTTCTCATTGCACATTTTGGTTGAGTCTGGTGATTCCAATGGCCTTCTTCGGGCATTGCATTTTGCAAGTTTTTATCTTAAATAAATCAAAAATCCTGTACACCATACAACATAACTGCAGAATGTTCACAGTGCTCAATAATTACATACTTGGGTTGTATATTGTTCACTTTCTCCACCTTGGATTCACTGGACATTTATGGATCACATTTATGGATTTAGAAGTTATTCATTTGACATTGGACTATTCAACAATCTCAAAAACATTAATTTATTGTTTCTTTTGAGCCCTGTGCTCGCTTTTCTTGCGGCATTCTTTGCCAGAAGAACTTCTACCATTTATTCATTTTAACACATTTGGGAAAGTTGTAAGGAATATAATTTTAACACAGGTGGGAGAGTTGTAAGGAATATAATTTTAACACAGGTGGGAGAGTTGTAAGGAATATAATTTTAACACAGGTGGGAGAATTGTAAGGAATATAATTTTAACAGTGTGTTGTCTAGTATTATTATGTATAAGGGTTGCTCATGGTCGCTGTAATTTATTGAGTAATGGATGATAAGTTTGGGTTTTCTGTAACGTGATACACATGACAAATTATCACTTTCATTTATTACAAAGACAGTACGTGAGAACAGGAACCGTGGATGTTAGAGTGGGAGGTCTATGGCACCATCTTTGTCCTTAGGTGGTATGCTAGTCATGTTAAGCTCCTGCGATTCAAAGTACACAAATTGAGTAAACTGTAGCTTATAGGGACACCATATATATTGTTAGTTTCTTTGCCATTCCTGCATTACGAAAGTTATGAATATATTTGTGAATATATAGTATATTCACTGTTTACCGAAATAATCACCATTCTTCAGTTGTTTTTTTAAAATAAAGAAAGTAGGTCTATCTTATGGCGATTTATGCGCCTTTCAGCCACACAAAATGGGGGGGGGGTTACTGTTACAGATAATCTAGTCACTATGATTCCAATATTAAAATTGTGATGACAAAAACGTATTGAATATATAACTCGGTGGTTATGGTTCTACACCAGCCCCTTAAGTACCCATTTGCAGCTGGGTCGACTGGAGAAGTTGTCGTGTTAGGCGAGAACTCACCAACCATATTTTATTTTGCCCTGACGTGGTTTCAAATTTGGCACGATGTAACCTGGTAAATAGTAAGAAAGCGCACTCTGTGAGATTTTGGAAATCTGAAATAAATTTCATTGTAATATTAACTGGCAATAATACATTTTAATGCAGTACTTTGTAACATTTAATGAAAAAGTGAGTTTTTCCTAAATTTTTAGTGCTTTTTTTAAAACCATGATATAATCAGCAAAGCCACAGAAGAAAAAGAGCCAAACATAAACATACATGGAGAGATACTACAACAAGTAAAACATCATTATCTTGGACACATAGTCACAAATGATGGCAGATGTGAACAGAAGTTAAATGAGAATAGGAATGGCTAAAAGTACCTTCAATGACATGAAGAAAATATTAACATCTAAACAAATTACAAACAAGTTAAAAATGAGAATTATAAAATGCTACATCTATTCTATATTAATGTATGGCTCAGAAACTAGGACACTAAATAAACAATTATAAGACATAATTGATGCCTTTGAGATTTGGATATATAGAAGAATAGAGAGAACATCATGGAAAGAGAAAACAAATAAAGAGGTGCTAAAAACACTTAATATAAAGAAAGAACTACTAAGAGAAATAAAGATCAAGCAAATAAAATATTTTGGACACATTAAAAGACATGACACCTTGTTGAAGACCTTACTTGAGGGCAAAGTCAAAGGGAGGAGAGCAAGAGGAAGGCAGAGATACAAGTGGGAGAGTAACATCACACGATGGCCAGGTTACAGTCTAGTAGAGTGCACCACTAAGACAAGAGACAGGAGATGTTTGAGATCCGTTGCAGCCAACCTTCGTTGCGGAGACGGTACTTGTTGATGAATGATGCTTTTTTTAACCAAACAAGTTGGCAGATCTTACCATGATCACCAAGGAGACGTGTTGGAGTAATTAAAATGGAGGCATGTTATACAAGAATAGGACAGTCCATGAGAAAACTTTACCTAGAGTCTAGAGATTGCACTCAACTGCAGATCCAGATGGCCTCTACCATCAAATGTCACACAAGGAACAAACCATTATATTCAGGCTACGAACTGACCACAACAGACTAAGAAACACATGTCCAGTAAGCTAAAAATTGGCGTGACAGACCTATGCAATTGTGGCCTGAGCCCAGTGAACACATTATTCATTCATGTAAGCTGTATCAAGAAGTGAGGGAGAAAATATCCTTACTGAGAAGGCTTCCAAACCTTAGGGGTTCCATGGATGACCTGATGCAAATCACAGAATTCATTAAAGTTATTGGCGCTGTAACCTGATAACTGACTGAAGAACTAAGACTCTTACCATCTAACTTACCATCACGAATTTACGTGTGATTCAAGCTAAGGATCATGAAGTGTGTTGTGCTATGGTTTAAGTGGCGACATAGGCTTAGCACATTCATTTTCGGTGCCTTTAAAATTCAGATCTTTCCTTCCCTGTCACAGCTTTTCAGTCTGTTGCCGGACAACGAGTGTGTTTTCTCTGTGCCTTAGACTTTACAGATCAAAACGTCACTGTACGAAATGTAAGGGATAAAAACGGTAAGCAGGAAGTTGGACTTGAACCAACTATGTCTATGACACAAGAAACGTTCCATTTTCAGCAACTCATCATCTTCTGTAATTTTATACTGTATTGTCCGGTGTGCCAGCGGACACACAACCCCTTATCATTTGAGAGCCTAGATTGGGTATTTGCAGGGCTCAACAGTATAAGTGATAGTAAGGCTGATGGACTCTTAGTTGATGTTCTGTTTACCAATTTTATTAACACCTCGTCAGATATCAAGTTTGCACATACATTTTCATGTAGTCGGAGTTTAAATTCTGCCACATGCTTCTGAAAAATAGGCATCTTCTCGAAAATGAACAGCACTTTCGTCATAGCTTCCTTATTTCGGTGCCATGAGTATACTGCCACTTTCAATATAGGCTGTCCTCTAACACTGCGGCAAATATTTTACGCTTTGCCATGGACTTCCTAACTTTACGAACTTGTCTATGAGAACAGACAGCTTGGCTAGTCATGCCTGGATTTATTATCATACACTGTGCTGGGACTATTTTATCTCTGGGGAACTGAGGAAGTGCCGATAAGTTATACCTTTTTTGTCTTCTGTACAATCACATCTGATTGTATCTCAGCTTACACTACCCGGACCGGTTCTCAGTCATGTGTTTCCATCCACAAACCACCAGGGTTGTAGTAGTACTTCAGTGGATGCTTCAGCATAATTCATTCATTCATTTTCCTTTTGCACTGAAGTTAGCGCATAGGGTAGAGGTCAGATCTCTCCAATTCTGTCTGTTCAAAGCTATTCTATGCAGTTCTTGAATAGTATGAATATTGGTTGTTTTACTTTCTCTGAGTATTGTTCTTCTGAGTGTTTCTTTTGGTCTACCCCTTGACCGTGTTTCTTTTGGTCTACCCCTTGACCGTGACATGTTCAATATTGCATATTATGTGTCCATGATTTTCTTTTACCTCCTCTGCTTCTTTCGCGGTTAACTGTACCCTGCAATATCTTTTATGACAGAGATTATGTCAGCATACATGTCCAAACCATACAAGATGTTCCACACAAGCCTCAAAACTGTTAACCAGGATAAAATAAGAGGTGTCTGCCTTTGGGATCTATCTCCTAGAGCAAGGAAACCAATGTGAATACTTTCATGCATGTAAGCTTTCATCATCAGGTGGTTTTCTGTTGTTCATTATGAATTGGGAACCTCTCATTTTCATGTCTGCCTTTCATACTTGCCCAGAATTAGGATGAAATGTGTTCTATACCTCGACACAACTAGGAATACAATTTGTGAAAATCTGAATTTTTTATTGGCCAAACCAGTGGTTTTCAATGTGGGCCTTATGTCTACATGGAGGGCCATAGTATTTTGCTTGAAAGCAGCACAGAATAAAATGGAATTTTTAGGTCAAGAAAAAAAAATGAAAATTGATTGTGGGAGGGCATCACAGAACAATAACTGCTCAGATGATAATTAACAAAATTCAAGTATTAAGCTTCAAAGAAAGTTGAGAAGCAATTTTTTTATTCCCAGAGAGGAATACGGAAGAACATTTGTCCTGAAAGAGGAGCAGAAGGCAAAACAAGATTGATAATGATGTTGTTCCTCCTTTGCAAGCGAAGATGAGCATGGCATGAAAATCATTAAATGCGATGGAAAAAAAAGAAATTAAATTGGTAATTAACTAATTTGGTTTGTGAGTTCGTAGACCGTACGATTCGTGTACGGAAAGTTTTATTGCAGTGCATGCAGGAGTGCTGAAGGTTCGGGGTAGAAGAGATTTTCGGATTTGTCCTTCTGCTTGTGGATTGCCCGCAGTGTTCTTTCTTTTTCAAATTTCTTGATGCCAGCAGTGATCTGGGTGAGCCAGGCTGAGCGATCAAGTGCTGCAGTCTCCCAGGGGCTAGGATCGATGCTGCAGTGTTTGAGAATGCTTTTTAGGTGATCCCTGAAGCGCTTTTTCTGCCCTCCACTTGAACGTTTACCTTCGCACAGCTCCCCATAGAATAATCTCTGTGGAAGGCGCTTGTCTGGCATATGGACGATGTGGCCAGTCCAGCGGAGTTGGGACCTAGTCAGCATTGCATGGATGCTTTGCATATGGGACTTCTGAAGAATTTCAACAAGATTAAAAACCACTGAACTGGCCCATGATGTATCTTTGTACAACCATTTTGGCGGTATGATGATGGCCTTTTGTGTCTTTATAGTCATGAAGGAGGTCAGTGTAAAATTTCAACTGGACTAAGACCCTATAATTGTGATAACACAGTCCCTATTATTCACATGGACAGGTTTTATCTAGAAAGTGCCTTGTACATTTGCACAAATTCCCTCTCGGCTCTGCTGATTAGTTCCAAGGGAAAGATAACTCCAATGCTATGTTATGTTCCTCCAGGGCCATAGGCGGCGCATAGGGCAGAAACCATAGCTTTCCATTTCTGTCTTTGTGTTGCCAGGTCTTTCAATTGTTGCGTGTTGTTTAGGTTCATTGACATGCCTTCTCTATTAATGGTTCTTCGTAGAGTTTCTCTAGGTCTCCCTCTTCTTCTTACTCCAGGTGGCACCCAATATAGTGATTGCTGGGGAATTCTTAGGCTGTTCATTCTGAGAACATGGCCGATGTAAGTCCAACGCCTTTGTCTAATGAAGGAAGATATATAGGATAACTCCAATACACTTGGAAATAAGCAGAACTGCAGGAGATGCCAAAATATTGTTCAATACATCATCGACTGACTTAGGGTATCCTCTCAAGATTTTCTGTATTGCTTGACTCCCTTAAGACACTTCTGTACTAACCCATAAGGCAGCAGGTAAATAAGCAAGACAGAAGACAAAAAGTAAGAATTTGAAACAAGACATGCAGTAACAATTTTTTAACAGGTGTCAGCCCATCCCCTAACTTTGCTGATGGTATGAATGGGCAGAGAAAACTTGACAGCAAAAGAGGAATAAATTAATAGAAAAAACCATTAGTAGAAGCCTGAGAAATTGAGTTAGTTGAGAAATCTTCTGCCTGATGAGGGAACTACCCAACGTTCTATAGATGTGAGGTCTGAGGCAACACAGGGTATAATAACTGTCTGATACACACTGACTAAAGAATTCAGTGAATCTGAGGTATGAGACCATATATTGGTAGTACTGGAAGTTTCAGGAGTGACTGAACTGAGAAATTAAATACCAGAAATTTCTTAATTTAAATGACTTATCAGACTTTGTATGAACAGTGGAATACAATGAGTGTTGATATCTTCACTGGTAAGTCTTTTTTACTCTGCTTTTGTTCTCAAACTCCTGCCAGTTAACAGGGTGTAGTCGATAGAACAGAGTGCAGTGTCATAGTTTACAGCTTGCCTGTGGTATCTGTTCATTTCTACAGGACACATCCAATTTCAACTTTGCTTTTAGGTCAATTTGGCCCAATAAAGTGAGACAGTTGCTTCTTAGTTGCTTCTTACAACATGCATGGTAGGTAACAGTGTTGCAATTTTAACCTCTCATTTTAGTTCTCAGAAAGATGCGTGCTCATTAGACAATGTTTTAAATGCAGTTCAAACTGCATGTAATTCAATAGTAGTAGTATCTTTCCATTTTCCAAAGGATAGTATTATTATTGTGCTATAATAAATATAACAGGCAAATATCAGCCACAAAGAAGTCTTCAACGGTATGTACAAGGAATCACAGGCCCACATGTAACCATCATGTGCTGATGTGTGTTATTTTTAAGACCTGCAGCCCTTTAACTATCTGCTAGCACTTTCTCCTTTGTCTTTTAACCATTCCTGATTTTCCCCAGATTATAAGTCTCCATAAAGTAGATCCATTGGTATTCTGCCATCAGCCATCCTCCTAAAGTGCCCCAGCCTTCTGAGTCTGTGCACATTGACCAAAGAAAATACTGGGATGTTGCCTGTTCCTTCCAATGCATCAGTCTTAGTGACTTTATCAGCCACCTAACTCCAAGAATTACTGGTCTTTCCTGGTGCATATATATTGCCATGTTTTACTGCTGAAGAACAGGGTGTTGAGGAACAAGTGTGGTAAACCAGGAGTTTTTATGGTTAATTTTCTGTTTCCCCAGACTTTTTGTTAGTCAGTTTTTATTAGATTTTTGTTAGCCTCCTGTATTTGTGTCTTATTTTTGCTGATTGTTAGTCCAAACTGACTGCATGCATCAGAAAAGGCCGCTAGTAAGTTTTGCAGTTCCTCCTCTTAGTGTGGCATCATTTTCAAATATCACTCTCTTATCAGGCCCTTTTTTATCTTAGTTTTCCATGTCCGAGCATTGTAGAGGCCATTATCTGTATGAATTTATGCACCCTCCTGGCTGTGAAAAGCATATTTCAAGAAGAGAAAGAAGTATATCTAAAAAAATGTGGTGCAGAATGCAGCCTTATTTTACACCACTCTTGATCACTAACCCCACCATGCATACTCCTTATTTAAGCCATTCTTGTTCATAAACTCCACCATTCATGCTCCTTGTTTTACTCCACTCTTGATCATAAACTCCCCCATTCATGCAACCTTTTTTATTCCGCTCTTGATCATAAACTCCACCTATCATGCCCATGTATAATGAACCAACTATACTTAGGAGAGTTGGTGGGCAGCCAATCTTTTTAGTGTTCTGAATAAATCCTCACAACCTATTAAGTTAAACAACTTACAGGGTCTGCTTTTGTTCATAGAATTTTTCTTGTATTGGCGTAAATAAAATATCTGGTATCATATCTGTGGTTCGGCCGTGTGGTGCAGGAGCCCGAAAGGGGAGCAAAGAATAGCAACTCTGTTTACCTTCCACGCATGTCGTAAAAGGCGACTAAGAAGGTTATGGGATGGAGTTGGCTGTTCCATCCCATATTGGATCAGTGACCCAAAGCCATGTTGAAGTCGGATGTATCAGGCCGAAAGGTGCAGATATCGCAGTAATACAGTAAACCATGGCACAACGCATTCCGTTCTCCGGACTACATCCTGCTAACCTGCAGGAGTTTGAGAACGAACGCAGAAGAAGAAGATATCTGGTTGATCAGTTTCCACGAAAACCACATTGTGATTCAGAATAGACCAGATCATGTGGAATTTGAAGCCTTCGCAGTACAATTCTAGCAAGTATTTTGCCAAAAATACATAGGAGTGAAATACTTCTATAGTTGTTAGTCACCCCTGTCTTCCTTGTTTTTGTATAGCGCTATAATACTTGAGTTTTTAAAATCCAGTGAAATCTGCTCTTTAAGTCACCACAATGTTGTCAGTTGATGGAGCTGTTGTGCAAGTATGTCTCTCCAACTCCTGATGACCTCATTTGGAATTGTATCCTTGCCAGGTGCCTAGTTAGAAGCTAGGTCAAAAGAGTCTTCCACCATCAGAGATAGCCCGTATCTGTGTCCCATTTGTCTGTGTCAATTTACAAAGAATTATGACCCGTACTGCCATCTCTTGATTTGATTTCAAGATCCAACAAGACCAGGGATGGAGTATACTTCTCCATAGCACAATGCCCAGGCTGAAACTTAGAGACCATGTATTGCCCATTCAGCATGATCCCTCTCTCTGCTTGCCATGTTCACTCAAAAGGAAAAGTAATATCAATACATTTAGAACAAGGCAAAGCAAGGAGCGCCAGATCAGCAGAGCAATTAACTCTTTCAGGACTTGATTATGTTTAGGTTTGGACCAAATTATTTTATAAAATTTCCGTATATGTGTTTTTTATTGTATCACTTGACATACTAATATTGATAAATAGTGTATGTGTAATATGTCATTGGAAAGGGGAATGGATACAGAATATGAATATATAAGTACATTGATGGTATGTGATTACTTCACAAGGTTAGAGTTAGCCTTGTGAAGTAATAAAATATCAAATCAAAGCCAGTATACTGGTGATTGGTCCTGTAGACCCATAGTATACTGGCGATTGGTCCGGAAAGAGTTAATTGCAAACAAGTAACTCAATAACTAAATTATACAATAAATTGATAATCATATGAAGAGAAAATATGAAACACTAAAATATGAAACTTTATTTGGAAGTGTTTGAATGTTTTAAAAATTCTTTAAGTGCAGAAATAGCTTTAGATCTATGAGAAATCTTGTTTTTTGTCTCACTGGCCATCTCTGCATATGTTTGAGTGAAACCATCTGGTTGAAATACTGGATCCCAACCAAAACTGTTTGGTCCACGTGGTTCAACTATTTGGCCATTGCAACGACCATCAAATATTTGAATCTTGGCATCTTTTTCTCCAGAACTGTAGGCAAATATACACTGAGCATATGCAGATTTGTCTTCAAAACCATGCAGCAACCTGTGAAGACCTATGGAAAAAAAAAGTTGGAGAATACAAGAAAATATTCAGTTCAAGTCATGAGAAAAAACAGTAAGATTGTAAGATCAGTATTCAGTTAAGATTATAAGATCAGTATTCAGTAAAGATTATAAGATCAGTATTCAGTAAAGATTATAAGATCAGTATTTAGTAAAGATTATAAGATCAGTATTCAGTAAAGATTATAAGATCAGTATTCAGTAAAGATTATAAGATCAGTATTCAGTAAAGATTATAAGATCAGTATTCAGTAAAGGTTGTCTGGTTGCTGTTGCAAGTAAGTCTGTGGATTTTCAACACATCCCGGGCCAAAGCCAGAAAACTCACCACCACTTCTCTATGACTCCAGGCATGTAACAAAATGTTCCTATGGCAAAAGGCTTATCACATCTTGAGTTACTATGCCTTTATGATGGGCAGCCATAAGAAAACAGTGCAGCCAGTCTCCTTCTCCCCAATACTGTGTAGTACATCACTGGCTCCCTCCCAACCAGAGGGTGCATGCATATATACAAATAAAAAAGTATAAAATACACAAAAAAGCCACAACAACAAAAAATAAGCATGAAAAAGATAACTGTATAGATGACGTGCTATGAAGTGTCTTAAGAGAACCTCAATATAACGGCATGTCATCTACTAAGATTTTCTGTTGCATTGGTAGTTTGTCCAGTGGGCCCATTGATGAGACCCACAGACATTCTGCATTGGATTCTGCATGCGGATTCAGTAAAGATCAATCTATTCAGATGTAAGTATATTTTTATACAGATGAGAAGCTGCACATTCAATGCAGATACGGAAAGAGGATTCAAGTATTTGAATAAAAGTGTTACAGACATTTGTTCAGAGTTAGTTATATAGAGTACATATATTTTCAAATATATTCGTCCAGCGGCAAATAAACAAGATGCAGGTTATCAATGAACCACTTTTGGCTGTGGTGAAGTGGCATAAACTTATTTGTTGTGAACACAATGAAATGAGACACAATTCACTTTCTAAAACTATTTTGCAATGAACAGTCAACGGTGGATGGAGAAAAAGCAGACAAAGAAATTCTTGGATCAATAACATCAAGGAATAGTCTGGGCACAATTTTTCTGCATTTGTCCAAATGGCTGAGGACAGAGGTATTTGGAGGGATTTTTTTCTTGAGGTAATCTAAAATAAGTAGCGAAAAATAGCAACACTATTACCTGCCATGCATGTCACAATAAATGACAAAGGAAGCTTTCTTTGAGTGGGGTTGGCTGTCACATCCCAAATATCAAAGTTACCCTACAGTCATGCTGAAGTTGGATGTGTTTGGTCAAGCTTAACACTATGACATAATGCATTCTGAACACCATCCTGCTATTCTAGAAGAGTTTGAGAATGAGCATAGAAGTAAAACAAGAGCAGTTTCATATTTCTTTAACAAAGTAAATTAAAAATGAAACAGAAATGTACTAAAGACAATGGGAATTGACAAAATCACATTCAGCATGAAATCCCCCACTAGCCGGAGAAGACTCTCACGTATGAACCCTGAATCTAACTCTAAATAGCATGATCACTGGAACATTCCCTTTCTTCTTCTTCTTCTTCTGCGTTCATTCTCAAACTCCTGCAGATTAGCAAGATGTAGTCCTGGTTAACGGAATGTGTTGTGTCGTGGTTTACAGCATTGCTGCGATATCTGCGCCTTTTGGTCTGACACATCCGACTTCAGCATGGCTTTGGGTCAACTCCATCCAACTCCATCCCATAACCTCCTTAGTCGCCTTTTACGAAATGCGTGGAAGGTAAACAGTGTTGCTATTCTTTACTCCCCTTTTGGGCCCTCGGCAACACACGGTCGATTCCCTTTCTGATGTATTCAATTGTATAGAAATGACTTTGACATAACTAGTGACATAAGGTGATTCTATGGAAACTCATTAAGGGAGATAAAATTGCATGCTTTGCTTGTGGATTCAACAGAAATACACAAATTTGCAGGGTAAAAAATTGATCACATAAAAAATACCTGCTGGTCCCATCTTTGTCAAGAACCACTTCACATAAGGTCCAGGCATGCCACCAAGGGCATTAAAACACAAACTGACATCTTCAACAATGACAGGACCTTTCACATGCTGTACAGCTAACTCACACTTAGCTCTGGCAATCTCTTCAGGTTCACCTTGATACTCAGGTAGGTCGATGTCTTGATTTTCAACCTGATTATTCAACGCAAAGAAAAATACCATTAAACTACAATTCTTCTTTCAATTATTTAAAATGTGTCTATACCAGAAAATTAGTTTTTTTGTACAGCCAAATCTCATTACTTTTAAATCATTCATTTCAGAAATTAAATTCATTTCAAATAAATGTTGTAAAAACTCTTAAACATTGGTTGGAAAGAATAAAGTCAAACAAGCAAGTAAGAGAAGACACCAAACAGCAATATGTTTCTACAACAACAAGAAGAAAACAATGGACTTATGTCAGACATGTACTTAGAATATGAAAACATACTGCGACTAGCATTAAAATAAGTACCAGATGGCAAAAGAAAAAGCCCAAGAGAAATTCTTCACAGATCAACATAAAAGAAGGTATGAGAATAAAGAATTACACACAGTAGCATCACATTTCTCGAACTGGAAAGCTCTAGTTTCAACCCTACTCGGCGTTGAAGAAACATGGATATAAATCTCATTATAATAATTTGGTCAGGACCAATGAAATATGTATAAAAGAAAAGATATATGCTGTATATAATACACAAAACAAAGAATAACTATACATGTAAACTGTTCAAAAAAAGAAACACAATATTATTTCAAACATGTACCAAAATCTTCTAATAACAACAAAACCTGTTCATAACTGAAAAAGACAAAAATAACAACAACTGACAAAGTAAAAACAAGACCTAGAATTAATATTGATAACAATGTATTAGAAGAAGCGACGAATTTTGAATATCTAGGAGCTAATATAAACAATGCAGGAGAGTGTGCAGTCGAGATCAGGAGGAGAACAGCAATAGTGATATCCAAATTAAAACAACTGAAAAAAACTTTGGCATGGAGCAAACACAGGAACTAAGTTATGTTTGTTACATGTGTGTTCCCAATGGCGACCTACGG
The DNA here is from genome assembly GCA_034231615.1 of Meghimatium bilineatum. Taxonomy (NCBI): domain Eukaryota; kingdom Metazoa; phylum Mollusca; class Gastropoda; order Stylommatophora; family Philomycidae; genus Meghimatium; species Meghimatium bilineatum. The sequence goes on along the minus strand of CM067315.1, from coordinate 29,336,066 downwards.
CTGTGAAACATGGAGAATAAATAAAACTATAGCCTAGAGATTAGAGGCTTTTGGAATAAAGTGCTATAGAAGAGTCCTGAGAGTATCATGGACAGCAAGAAAGACCAACCAAAACGTGCTAAGAAAAATCAATGTTCTAGACGGCTGGTTTTTAAACACCATATTAAGAAAGAAGTTAGGTTTTTGCAGTCATGTGAAGAGACACGATTGCATGGAAAGAGTGTTCTTGGAGGGGAAGATAGAAGGCATTGGAGGCAGAGAACTACCAAGACGTCTTTGTGCAAGAGATATTCAGGAATGCATGTACATGTCGCTAGAGGAAGCGGGACAACTTGCCAAAAACTGCTGGGATTTCAGGAGATTCATAAGTAATACACTCTGGAAAGAATACGTTCCATGACACAAACACCAACATTTTATTTTATGGAATTAATATTTCAACCTTGGCATGAAGAAACTTTCTGACTTAAACTAAACTAAACCTGTCGGTTTTGGCGATGATAGTCCATAAGAACAGGATTTCTGTAGGGTCTTCTAGCCCAAAGACTAGCATCGTTTAGCCAGTACCTGATTGTTTGATCTGAAATTCGATGAGCTGCTGGCATTGACTGGACTGTGGAGGAATAAGATGCAAATAAATTCCTGAGGTGGCGCAGCCATATGAAACGGCCTTCGGAAGAAGTTGTGACTCTGGGTCTTCCACTGCACTGCCGGTCTGCCACTGAGCTAGTTTTTAAAATCATCTTCAAAGGCGACTAATGGTGCTTCTAATCACATTAAATTGTCTGGCCACTATATTTTGTGATTGTCCTATCTGCGAGCATCCAATGATAATGTATCGTTGTTCTGTAGTGAGATAAGCGATACTTGTTTATTTTCAACTGAATTTATTTGAGGACCATAAATATTTTATAGGCATTGAATAATATGGTCATAGAGTTTTGTGTTCAGAAAGTTTCACGGGATTCTCTTGAACCTGTAAGGAATTAATGCTAAAAATATCGTTTTGACCTTAAACTCTTTCAAGACATCACAAATCATGAGGTGAGTACAATTCAGGCAACCACAAGAAGTTAATGACCAGGTGGACACAGTCGATAGTTGTCCTATCAGTGAATATCTTTTATAAAAGTAACTCTAAAAAAAGTTGTGTTTATTTTTTTGAACAGTAAAATTAGAAATTGTAAACAGTGTAGTGTTTTTAAAATAAGAAATTTGTTATAAAATGATGCACATAGAGGGATTCCACTGTATAAACTTCATTGCCTTGTATAGTTAATGCAGAATTCACCATCTACCCAAACAGTGGGATGTATGCTTGAATACTTATGTTGACTTGATGACTTTATGTGCATACATGGTACACCTAATAATTGCTTTACTTAATTATAACTCAACTGTTGATGTATCTTTCCTAATCTTAGACAGTGGAATCCCTAAATAGCGCATTCTTTTATTACAAATTTCCCTCTTTTACACTTTTAAAAATCACCAAATATATTTGTTCTTTATTGTCTACAGTAGATAGCGAATTACTGTTATTACATATATATTTCATCAGTCCGGACCTTGTTACAATTGTGATTTGACTAGTAATAAATCCACTTGGACAGATTTAATTTGAACATGCTTTGTACCATGTCTAACAGATCTTGTAGTTCTGGTTTGCATCCTTCAATCAGTACTGTATCATCAGCAATTTATCAAGTAACAGTGATACCTTTTAGTTCTGGTTTGCATCCTTCAATCAGTACTGTATCATCAGCAATTTATCAAGTAACAGTGATAACTTTTAGTTCTGGTTTGCACCCTTCAATCAGTACTGTATCATCAGCAATTTATCAAGTAACAGTGATAACTCTTAGTTCTGGTTTGCATCCTTCAATCAGTACTGTATCATCAGCAATTTATCAAGTAACAGCGATAACTTTTAGTTCTGGTTTGCATCCTTCAATCAGTACTGTATCATCAGAAATTTATCAAGTAACAGTGATAACTCTTAGTTCTGGTTTGCATCCTTCAATCAGTACTGTATCATCAGCAATTTATCAAGTAACAGTGATAACTTTTAGTTCTGGTTTGCATCCTTCAATCAGTACTGTATCATCAGCAATTTATCAAGTAACAGTGATAACTTTTAGTTCTGGTTTGCATCCTTCAATCAGTACTGTATCATCAGCAATTTATCAAGTAACAGTGATAACTTAGTTCTGGTTTGCATCCTTCAATCAGTACTGTATCATCAGCAATTTATCAAGTAACAGTGATAACTTTTAGTTCTGGTTTGCATCCTTCAATCAGTACTGTATCATCAGCAATTTATCAAGTAACAGTGATAACTTTTAGTTCTGGTTTGCACCCTTCAATCAGTACTGTATCATCAGCAATTTATCAAGTAACAATTTACCAAGTAACAATGGAAACTTTTAGGTAGGAAGTTGTTTTTTGTGTAAAAAGTTGTTTTTCAGATACTAGGCTGTAACATGACATGATGATATAAGAGAATCTTCTTCTTCTTCTGCGATCATTCTCAGACTCCTACAGACTAGTTGGATGTACTCTGAAGAATGGAATGTGTGGTCGTGGTTTACAGCTTTGCTGCGATATCTGTGTCTTTCGGTCTGACACATCCAACCTCAGCATAGATTCTGGCTCACTTTGACTCTATATGGGATGGGACAGCCAACTTAACCCCACAACCCCCTTACTCGCCTCTTACAACATGAATGGAAGGTAAACAGTGTTGCTATTCTTTAGTTCTTTTTTGGGCTCTAGCCACACACATGCGTAAATCAAAAGTATGATTTACATGAGTAAATCAAAAGGTTAGTTGAGTTGCGACTTCTTCAGTTTTGTAGAAACTATAGCTATGGGAAGATTAAACACCATCTAAAGTGATCATACCATCCTAGGCTTCTTCAGTTTTGTAGAAACTATAGCTATGGGCAGACTAAACACCATCTAAAGTGATCATACCATCCTAGGCTTCTTTAGTTTTGTAGAAACTATAGCTATGGGCAGACTAAACACCATCTAAAGTGATCATACCATGCAAGGCTTGTCCAACAGGTTCTGGAACTAGCATAGGGCTTTCTATCCATTTATGAACTCATAGACAAGGACATAACTCTAACTGAATTTCATAAAGTGGATGTAAAAAATGGTCATCATCATCATGTGATGGACAAACAACAGAAACTATAACACACACAAGTAAACAATATTAATCAAATGAGCTACACTCTCATATTATCAAATGATGTTTCACATTCGGTCCTTACTACTCTGACGATAATGGGTTCCTTAATGTGACATCTTTTTTGGAAAAGTTCTGTATTGTAGGTCACAGACCAGGACTTTCTATTGTATACAGATGTCTGTCTATTGGTCTGTTATTTGTTGTGATGACTATAAGTAGGTGTGCATGGTTGTTGGTGTTAATAGGCTGTATCTGTTATAGAATGAGATATGAGAGTTAGGATTAGGCTGTATCTGTTATAGAATGAGATATGAGAGTTAGGATTAGGCTGTATTTGTTATAGAATGAGATGATGGTTAGGATTAGGCTGTATTTGTTATAGAATGAGATATGAGGGTTAGGATTAGGCTGTATTTTTCATAGAATGAGATATGAGTGTTAGGATTAGGCTGTATTTGTTATAGAATGAGATGAGGGTTAGGATTAGGCTGTATTTGTTATAGAATGAGATGATGGTTAGGATTAGGCTGTATTTGTTATAGAATGAGATATGAGAGTTAGGATTAGGCTGTATCTGTTATAGAATGAGATATGAGGGTTAGGATTAGGCTGTATTTGTTATAGAATGAGATGATGGTTAGGATTAGGCTGTATTTGTTATAGAATGAGATATGAGGGTTAGGATTAGGCTGTATTTTCCATAGAATGAGATATGAGTGTTAGGATTAGGCTGTATTTGTTATAGAATGAGATGAGGGTTAGGATTAGGCTGTATTTGTTATAGAATGAGATGAGGGTTAGGATTAGGCTGTATTTGCTATAGAATGAGATATGATGGTTAGGATTAGGCTGTATTTTTCATAGAATGAGATATGAGTGTTAGGATTGGGCTGTATGTTATAGAATGAGATATGATGGTTAGGATTAGGCTGTATTTTTCATAGAATGAGATATGAGTGTTAGGATTAGGCTGTATTTGTTATAGAATGAGATGAGGGTTAGGATTAGGCTGTATTTGCTATAGAATGAGATATGAGTGTTAGGATTATGCTGTATTTGTTATAGAATGAGATGTCGACTTAATTGTTACACCTCATCTATCATGTTTTCTGGTTAATGATAAAGACATTGAAATGACCATGTGAATACTTTCAAAAGTAATGCAAAATTCCATTTTCTTGAAGAAACTGGATTGCCACCTTATTTGTCTTTGAGACAGCAAAGATCTGTTGGAAATTCACTATTGCTGTGGCAGATATATTTCTATCACAATGATGCCATTTTAAGAATACGCCAAAATGTTACTATACTGTTGGCCCTAATATTCTGTCTTACGGGCGCAGATGAGCGGCCGTGCACATAATTATAAGGTGGAGTTCACAAAATGTATCACCTACGAACATAAGAATGAGCGAAAGTCATTTTTTTAGGTAACAATATCTTTCACATGAAAATATTCATTGCTCAGACATCTTTAGATTTGCTCAAGCGAGAGAATTGTAGGGGATATTGGTAGGTACATGACCCCGTGTGAAATAATGCTATTTTTGGAGTTATGGGAACCTGTGGTCGTCAGAGTAGGAAGGACTCATATTTCTATCAAATTGTTACCTTATAAGGACACTCTGTACCAAGGATCTGCACAAACTCTTTTAGTTTGTTCTTGTTACCCGTCACAAGAATTATTGGGCGAGCCATTGCAAAGCAACTAATCAGAATGGGCAAAAAGACAGACTTTCAAATGTATGAACATGTAGCACAGTGACAGTCAACCTGAGAATAAATATAATTGTATTAGATTAGACAAAGAAAAAAATTATATTTTTCCAGAATGTCTTAAAGTCACATAATTAGATTCTTCTTATTTCAGTCAATGTATTTTATAAATGTCTGCACAAAAAAACAAATAAAAATAAAATATAGATAGCACTTAACAGTGCATAGCTTTTCTGACAAAAACATAGGTTAAGCACAATATAAATTCTTAAAAGAGGTGACTGAGGAGGTTTTGGGGATGGTGTTGACTATTTATCTCAGAGAGGGTCAACGTGACCCAGAAGCAGTGCTGAAGTTGGATGTGTCAGGTTAATAGGCACAGATACCGCAGCAAAGCTGTAAACTATGATACAATATATTTTGTTTTCCGAACTACATCCTGTAAACCCATTCAATGCCTTAGCAGCCAAAATCATTGCAATATATATATACATTACCATAGCGTTGGATTGGCACACTGTCATTTCGATTGACGTTTGTTACCGGTTCCTTGCAAACTGACATGCTAAATTTAGCACTACCATGATTACCAGTAATGGTGGCTTCCAGTGTTGTTTTCCTATCGTTTCTGAACTACACAAGGTTTATTATGACCTTAAACTTTGTCAAAACTTGATAAAAATGGACCTACTTATGATTCAAATGATGTTGATAGGCAATTTTTAAATGGAATTCTAGAGATCGTAAATTAATCAGACATTGATGGGGTAGTAATTCAGTATTTAGTATGCCTAGTTAAAATTAACGGCAATTTGTAATTTAGGCCTAATTGACATTCACATCCCCTCCTCACCATAGACCTAGTAATGATTGAGAATAGTCAACCTGGAGTTTTCCTAAATGGCTGGAATTGAAATGGTTAATCTGCAGGAGTTTGGGAATGAGCACAGAAGAAAAGAAGAGTAGTAATTCTGAAGCCATACCTAGAAAAGAAAGACATACATGGGTGCAAAAGAAAGAGCAACAACAGAACAAAAACAGCAATCAATTACTTCCAGGTGAGAAAGATATGGATCACTGGCAGCGAACACCTCATGTAAGATAGACATAGTTGAATCAAACCTAAATCCCTGATTACTGCCTCCTCTGAGACTGCCACCCAGGGACATGTTTTGGTCTGTAAAGTTCAAGGGCACAGTAGGTGATAAACTATCACTGTGTAGAGTCAATACACGTCCATCAAATAGCGACAGATAAGAAAGCTATCACACGCAAGGAAAGCCCACCCAAATAAAAGGCATGCCAAAATTGGATGTGCTGGACCGGAAGGTGCAAAATAATGCAAATCCGTTGTGAAACTTGCAACACAATGCACTTCATGCTCTCAGCAGAAATCACACTGCCTTTCATGTTGGTTATCAGAGAGCGAACACAGTAGAAGAATATGTTCTTAATTTCTGTAAGTTTATTTGATGCAATGGCAACCTCTGTTTGACTTCATAGAAACCCCCACTGCTGCTGATAAAGAGAACCAAGGCGCCTAAAACTGGTAACTCTTTCTAGTTCTTTGTTATTGGTAAATATTGTGAGCATGCTAGTGGTTCTGTTGTTGTCATAAGAAGTGGTCTCATTTCTTTTGCCATGTGCTGCCAAAGCCTAAATGGAAAGCAAAGAGTGACACTGTTACCAGCAAAATAGTAAGAGGTGACTAAGATTATGGGGATGAATTGGATGTCTCATCCATATATTTATATATCATATAGCAATAGTAAAATAGTTGTAGCCTATTCATACAGCAAAAGTGACCCAGACGCGATTACATTTTCATTTCTAATTTTGAAAATAATTTCCGTTTTTTGCTACCGCGGCTATGCCGGTGTTCTTTTAGTCCTGAAATGAACGAGGTATCATTACTAAGTGTCTTTTTGTAGTTCCTGTTCACTTTCTCAACTTTCTGTTAAAAGTAAACAGTCCAGGCCATCCATATCAATATCATTGTCAAGAGTCAGGATACTAGGTTGTGTCCTTGGTTACGTCCATATTATTATTAAATTAAATATATCGTCACATCTACCTATCTTTTATTTTTAATATGAAAGTTGCATGTAAATTATGAAGTGTTGAAAAACCTTGGTATTGACTAATTTTTTCGCAAGTAATTTTTATATACGACAAATTTAGCCATAAACAAACCCGTAAAGCGTATGCGCTTACGGAATTTTACTATTGTAATGTATCAACACTGTTTCAACTTACCTCGTTCGCGGTAGCTAATTTCGTTCCATTATTTAGTTCTGTGCACTCCGAGTTTTTATTTAAATGTTCAATTGCTGTCTCGGCAACGAAGTTTTGCTGCGCAGGAGATATCTAACATTATATGTTCGGTGAATTCTGATAGAAACCACCATCACAATATATTACACACTCTGCACCAAGACCTAAAAAGGTGAAGTTTGGCCCAAGGAATGGACAAGATCAGATTATATGTCGTTACCGAAGAATGTAATTCTAACACTATGCACCAACTACAGAACCATTGCACTGATCAGTCACGCCAGCAAAATATAAAATGGTATCGTCATGAAAAGACTACAACATAAGCTGGAAGAAGAGTTAAATGAAGCACATGCAGACGGGGTAGAGGCACTAGAGGCCATATTTTGAATCTGCGGAACATCAAAGAAATTCAGAGACTTTAATGTCGACACCTACACACGTTTATTGACTACCCCAAAGAACTCGACTGTGCACAACCTTAAAAAACTTCGGAATATCATGAAGGACATGGCTTTCCCGCTACATCTAATCCGCCTCTTAAAAACATTATATCAAGACCAGCAAGCGGCCGTGAGAGTAGATAGTGAAACATCTGATTGGTTCAGCGTGAGAAAAGGAGTCAGACAAGGCTGTGTCGTATCACCACGTCTATTAAATATTTATGCAGATATCATAATGAGGAGTGTAAGAAATGACTAACATAGAAATAACATCGACCCACTCAACATTGGAGTTCACGAGAAACCAGAACTAAAATATGCTGATGATACAACATTATTGGCGCACAGATCAAGCATGTTTTGAACACCCCGTAAACTCCATTAAAGAACATAGTGGAAAAACAAAACATATTTCTGAATGGAAACAAGGCTAAGATTATAACAAGCGACAAAACCACTAGCAAGTTCTCAATCGGTATCAATAACAGCGAATTAGAAAGTATCAACACTGTAAAGAGCTAAACTGTATTTTAAAAAAAAAACACACACACACAGAAAACAAAAATAGATGCTAAACAGTCATATCTATGACGGAAATTATTGCGTCAAATCTTCATTGTTACTATCTATAATAATGTTGCCCACAGCCAATAGAATACTGAACATAATATTGTTAAGATGCAGGAAGTCTTTCAATAGAATACTCAACATAAAAGTGTTAAGATGCAGGAAGTCTTTCACGTATGCATGTTCAATGCACTAATACGGATTTTCTGTCTGTGTTATTGAGGATTATTCACTACTTGTACGGGATGTTCGTTGTTGTTGTAATTGTCCTTGCCTAGATTGGTCCGTTATCGGTGACTTGAATACACAGTTTGAATGTCTTGACAAAATCGCATCTTTTTGGGGGGATGTGGTTAGTCAAGTACGGACAAACCAGTTTACTCGAGATGCAAGGCGATTCGGTGCCGCTAGAATGGTTCAATTCCCGTAAGTCTCCAAAATTTATAATGTATCTTCATGTTTCCTATTTGAATTTACTTTCAATGTATGGAAAATTTAAAGCTGACGAAGACAATTGAAGTCCCTTTCCTGCGACTTCAAAGGACTAAAATTAAAAAGCGCGTTGACCCCGCCCAAGAAGACGTGATCAGTGCGGCCCGTCGGCACTTAAAGTTTGCCCACCTCTGCACAAACTACTTTTATAGTATCGGGTTCAATTCTTGATAAATGTTCTGAATAATTAGTGCTCATGAAAGAAAAGAAATATTAAATAAATATCAAGCAAAAATAATATTTCGGTGACATTAAAAGACCTCGTTAAAAAAAATTGCTTAATAGCAAAGTTGAGGGTCGGCGATCAAGAAGTAGGCAATGGTACAAGTGGATATGAAACATAAGGAGACGGGCTGAATGCGATCTAATAGAGTGCATCACCTCGCTAACAGACATGTGTCGGATGTCCTTTGCAGCAACATTATGATGCAAAGACAGCACTGGATGGTGCTATCCTTGTCAAAACTAAGTGCAAATATTCGTTCGCAATCCAGACCAAATTAACATCGTAGTATCGTATAACCCCCCCCCCCCCGTGCCTTAAAGAATAATTCAAGGTCGCCAATAATGATCACCACCTCTTACACCGATCTCTAGACAACACAAAAGGAAGGTGTATCAAGAGAGGAAGATCTTAGTTGACAGAAGCAGAAGATACCCTACTCAGAGTTTGTGAGCTGGAGGAAGTGGGAAGAGGCTGTGTATTGGTGACATTTGGCAAAGAGAGAAAGTTATTGACAACAGTTGTGATACAGATAGGAAGAGAGTGCGACTACTGGGCTGCCAACATAACAGAGGGAATGATCCAAGAACTTATGCTGCATCACTCGAAGCCACACGATACATAATTTACACAGACGGCTCAGTAACACAAGAAACAAACAGGTATGGTTGGGGTTTTATGGCCTACCAAAATTGCAAGAAATTAGATGAGAAGTCAGCTGCGTACCCCACTACAACATCGAGTATGAGAATGGAAATAGAAGCAGTGAGAGCAGCTCTCACTTGGCTGGCGACGCAACCATCAACAGACTCAATTATTCTATCGAACTCTCAAAGTATGCTGCGCAAGATAGAACAGTGTATGATCAGAACTGAATGTCGCTCTTCTCAACAACGCGCAAATCATTACATGGATCTACTGTCCATGTCATCCTGGAGTCAGGGGAAGCGAAATAGCAGATGTGTTGGGAGATAAAATAGACAGAATTGAATTGATTAGAGCAGTCATTGATACTCTAATAGAAGACGACGAGGAGGTCAAATGAGACTGTACATATTCAGATAATAGTAGAGATTGGAGTGACTAGAGGCGATGGGAGAATGTGCTCCCTCTCCAGAAAGATCAGAAGAACGCGTAATCAGCAACTTACTGGGACACTGAGCTTATACACTTTTAGATGGCTGACGGAACGGCAAGCAGAGCATATATGGGAATGCTCCTATTGCTGTTACGCTTGTTCCTAATCAAGAATCAATCTATGTCCCTTCAGCGTCGAACACGGTGCATAGGGCAGAATCCAGAGCTCTCTAGTTCGAGCAATGTAATGTTACTGTGTGTAATTCTTGTATATTGTTGATATCCATAATCATACCATCTTTTGTGGTTGTTCTGCGAAGAGTCTCTCTTGATATTCCTCTCTTTCTTTGCCATCAGGTAACCTATTTAATGCAAGTAGTGGAAGTTTTCATTTATTCTAAGTAGGCATACCAAGCGACATATTCGTTCCAGAACGTTGTCTTCGTCGTGGATACTCTGAGCGTCTCTCTATTCCGACAAACAGGCCTGCATTGGCTAGAGACATGTGCATACATTCTTCGATGCTGCTGGTCCATCGTCTTCTTGATATTCCTCTTCTCTTCCCTGGAACTCTGCCCTCTTGAATTTCTAGGCACATTACTTCCGTAGATTGACGTTTCTTTCTGGAGGAATTAAGTAGGCCTACATGTCCAATATGAGTCCATCGTTTTCTTCTTATCGTTGTAGAAACATATTGCTGTTTGTTGTTTTTGTTGTTGTTGTCAAACTTGCATGTTTGACTTGAATTCATCCCAACCACGCTTCAAAACAAGCAGTGAACCAATATAGAACCGGAACCATCAGCCGTTATACCCTGAGAGATTTACTGAAGCGGAGATCGGAGCACCTATGGACGTGTCCGGTGTGCGAAGAGGGTAATCAGCAGACCCAATACCTAATCTTCCCAACCAATATTTAAGTGTCTTCTAAAACAATTTATTTTCAAATATTTTATTTTATAGTATAACGGAAATATTTCGGCATTGACTTGTAGAAAGATTTGTACATTTTAGTTTTAGTTTTCAATTCCCCAATAGCATTTCCTGTTTACCTAGTCGTGGGTTCTGGTGATGTGATTATGTGGCAACATTATGTTATGTAGGAGATGTATTTCCTCAACGTCGAATATATTTAGTGATTCTTGTTTATATTCGTAAATAAACACAACACACAAGATGTCAAGACACAGAATAGTTCGGACTATGAACTATGAAGACGGTATATACCGATGATTATCTTACTAAATGTTGCTCAGTTATGTCAAACTCAAACTGAAAGTCGCAAAGTTTGCTGCCTGCAAACTAGCATCTCAGGATTGATTGACTTTGAGAATAGTCAACATTACACTCTACATCTAGACTAGTCTAACTCATTAAAAAATATGATTAACTCATTCCCTACAGAGTATTTTTAGCGTTTGAATGGAATTGTTTGGGAAAATATCTATCTGCTATCTATTCTATTCTCTAAATTAATTAAAGTTTAATTAATTTAACGGTTTAATTATTAAACCGTTGTTGCCTTTCAGTTTCAGCATCAGGGATAGTTTTCTGGAGACGGTCCTCTTGTGGGCTGAGTATATTGTATCATTTGTTGCTTCTTTTATTTCGGTGGTCCATCGTTTTCATAATTGGCCTCTAGGTCTGCCGTCACTGTATCTGTGTAGCATAGCTTGCTGTGGTATGCTGTCTGATGGTAATCTGTGCTGATGTGTGCAAACCATTTGATCTGTTGTCTCAATATATTCTAATATTGGAGTGGTGCTGGTTTTTGTCTAATGTCCTCATTCCTCACTATGTCTTGGCGATATTCCTAGGATTCTGCATAAGCATGTCATTTCAGCTGTCACAAGTTTACGTTTGTCTTGTGATGTTGTTGTCCATGTTTGGCATTGGTAGCATAGTGTTGGCATAATAATCATTTTGAATAGTGTTTTAATGTGATATATATATATTTAAACATAAATGTACAGAGAATATAATTATCACAGGTTTATTTTGAATAAAAAAGCTTTTATTATTGAAAAATTAATTTTAATAAGAATAATTTATAAATAAAAAATGTAAAGAAAAACTGACATGCAATATGGGCATAGTGTATCAATTATGTTTGTTATTCCCAAACAATTGTACTGGTTTTCTGAGATTTGAAAGTAGATCTAATACTTCGATTGGACATTTTTGTCAGATTTGTCTTTCAAATGTGCATAAATCTGCTTAGCTATGTTGCCAGTTATTGCTAAGGTTGGATTTCAATAATTAATGTGACCACAGTAAATAAAATAGTTACACATTCATGAAACATAAGTTCATTCAAATATATATATGTATATAGAAAATATAAGGAAAAAATGGTGTCACATACCACACATGTTCAAAACTTATCAACAACGTACAAAATTGATATAATAACACATCAAAATCATGTTGACATTCAACATTTCCGATCGGAACCATCATTATGTTGTTAAATACTGAAAATGATTAAATTAGCAAGAGAAGTAAGGATATTTAAAAGACGCCATGTAATCCCAGATGCAGCCTGTGGATCGATTAGAAGACTCTACATAAGAAAAGAGTTAAAGTAAAATAGTAAATAAGAATGAGTCTTTGTCTAAGACAAGCAAGTAGAAAAGTTATGACCAAGCAATGCTTGGATGCCTGTATTTTGAATTGGTAGACTGTTGATCCAGCTGTCCATGGGCTGTCTTCTTTCCAGGCATACTCCAGGAGGTGACTAAGGAAAGTTAGGGGAATAGGCTGACAAACTGTCACCTGGGAAAAAATCATCATTCTCACATCTTGTCTAAATTTCTTACTTTTGTCTTTTATCAAATAATCCCCATGGATGAAGAAGAGATGCATGCCAGCAAACATTGCACCTTTGTCCATTTGTGGTGGACTTCTGGGTAATGGAGAATGCTAGTGTGCATTACTCTGGATGGGTCAACAAATATGATAGAAGAATGATGAGATAGTTGGCCCAGATGTGTGTACTGTGCCTCTGGCAGGACTTGGAAGTTCAGGGATACTGCTACACTGAAATGCCTCCCTTCAAGGACTAAACATGCATCCATAAACCATCCCTTCCATATTCATGCCTTTGTGACCTTATGAGTCCAGGTGATTGCCTCAGTTACACAAATGAGAACCTGTCCTTTTGTCCGAAAGATTATGGGCTGTCAAGAGCTAACAGCTAAAGGGATTATTCATCATCATCATATCCAAATACAAAGAAACTCATGATATAACAAATAAGATACGCATGTGGTTGAGTCTGTGGGGTCTCATCAATGGCCCACTAGACATACCACCAATGCAACAGAAAACTTTAGTGGATGACATGCCGTTATATTGAGGTTATTTTCTTAGAGAAGCTTCATGGCACGTCATCTATACAATTATGCTTTTATTTTGTTGTTGAAATGTATTTCATGTTTACCTGAATATATATGTATGCACCCTCTGTGGTTGGGAGGGAGCCAGAGATGTACTGTGCAGCACTGGGGAGGAGGAAACTGACAGCACTGTATTTTCCTATGACAAACCCATCATAGATGCACAGTGACTCAGGACGTGACAATCCTTTTGACTTGAATATTTGGTTGCATGCCTGGAGCAATAGAGAAGTTTGGCATAACCAGTAGTCAATTGGTGGCGGGGAATGAGCACAGTGAACCCTAACTTGGCTACAGTGGCTATGAGCAGTACATAGGTTGAAACATACCATCCTGGAGGTGTGATAGTTATTCTCTGGCTCTGTCCCGGGGTGGGCCAAAAATCCACAGACTTCCCAGCAATATAATGCCATTTAATGGCATTGGGTCAAAGGGCATGAGCCCATGGACCGCTGGATCAGCAACCAACCAACAAATAAGACTGATAGCAAATGTAATAAAAACGTAGCAAAATAGTAAACATCCTTTTTGTAATTAGTCATTTTATTGAATGCATATGAATAACGAATTGATATACCAGTCAGTAGATTATCAGAAGATGAGTGTGATTGGATTATGAGTGTGATTGGATTATGAGTGTGCTAATTGATTCAGTTTTCTAATTCATCTTTTGATCTTTGAAACAGAGTTCTATGACGATGATGAAGAGTATTCTCGATCTGTTGAGGATAATTATTGCATTTCCCCATCAACAGGTAAGTTGAAAAATGTAAGCACAGTTAAAGCTTTGTAGATTTCTCCAATAATCAAAACATAAGTTCCCAAATTTCATGTATATGTTTGTTTGTTTGTTTTGCGTTCGCTCCATTGTAACCATCACGGATATCTGTGCGCTTTCCGGCGGGAGCGTGATTACGTTGTGCCACTGTTATGCACCTTGTAGGCCTAGCACATCCGATTTCGGCATGCCTTGACAATTCGGATGGGCTACCCTCAGCCTGTGACAGCCTCTATATCTGTCTCCAGGCACGCATAGTGGCGACTCTTCACCCAGACGATATTTGCTCTCATCTGACTCGCACGAGGTGTTCCACTGTCTATGAACTTGCCTCGTGTAATTGGACGTGCTGTGCCTGTGCCCATTGGGTACTGAACCGTTTCTCATCCATGAGCCTCGTTCCTTAAGGGAAAGAACTCAACAGAGGAGTTGGACCCTGGCTCTTTCGCCCTCTTAGCGGAGGTGTCGTTCACCGACATCGTGCACTCCTTGTCCAAGTTCGAGTCTCACACCACGCGTTTGAGAGCAAGGCGTTCTCGAGCTGAGCGTGCTTGTCCCAATAGCGCCTGAGCCCATCAGGTACTGAACCCTTTCTCTCTTCAAGTGTATTTCCGGTGTAGGAAAACCTGACAGAAGAGTTGGGCCAGGGCTATTTCGTTGTGCCTGAGCCCATCGGGTACGGAACCCTTTCTCTTTGCAAGTGTACTTCCGTTATAGGAAACCTTGACAGTAGAGTTGGGCCAGGACTACCATCGTTGTCCCTTTCTTGCCTAAGCCCATCGGGTACAGAGCCCTTTCTCTTCGCGAGCATATTTCCGGTTTAGGAAGGCTCGACATAAGAGTTGGGTTAGGTCTTCTTGCTTTACCAAATGCCAATGGATGGGTCTGGGTCTCTGCCTGTAAGGAACACAGGTAACTAGAAGCTCGTCTCGAGCTGACGGAGCTTGTAGTTCCCCTTTCCTAGGGACTTTTCACTTGCTATTTGCAGTTCGCGCTGCCCTCTAGCACTGTTCTGCCCTTTTATTGTTTCATTGTACTCGGTATGAAATCTATTTGTCTCTATCTCGCCATGCATCTACCTTCACGTGCATTTTACATTGGCCGCCCCTCCAATGTTTGGACTGGACTGACTAGCTTCACTGTATGTCGACAGTGTCGCTATATGTGGTGATGCTGGTGGTGTCGGAGATATTGTCTGTCTCTTGTGCAGTCAAATCGTTTTCCATCTGCTACCTCCACATTCTCGGACACGATCCCCAAATGATTTGGCCAGAATCAGCTCGAGCTGCTGTATTTCTGTTTCCAGGGTGCACCGCGTGGAGGTACATTTGGGATCTTGGTTATCTGCTAACCCTGGGTCCGCCTAGAGCAATGCGTTCCCTTTGCACTCCTCACGTATATAATAGGTAGTTGTATAGTGTAACTCTCTTTTATCAAATAAAACTCAGAAAGTTATATCCCTTGTCTAAAAAATTCCATTGCCCTACTTCTGGATCCTGTGGGACCTTGACCATGTTCTAATTAGATTTGTGGGTGTCCTTGATCTTATTGTCATGTGACGTATTCCTTCCAGAACGTTGTCTTCCCAATGAACTCTCTGAACCTCTCTCTGTCTTAGGCGATGTGGCTTGCATTTTCTAGCGATGTATTCATGTTATCTTTAATGTCGTCAGTCCATCGTCTTCTTGGTCTGCCCCTTCTCCTCCACCCTCCATTATGTGTCTTTCTAAACAGTTATGTCTCTTTATATGACCAAACAGGCGTAGTTTTCTTTTTGTTATTGTGTTTAGTAACCAACACTCTGGAATATTCAGTGTGTTTATAATATCTGAGTTTCTGATTTTATCCTTCCATGATATTCTAAGTATCTTCCTGTAGCATTTCAGCTCGAAGGCGTTGATCCTCTTTGCCGCTGTTTTACTTAGAGTCCATGTTTCACAGCCGTATGTTGCAACCGGAAAAATAAAAGTTCGTAACATTAGCACTTTCATTTCTATTTTGTTGTTTTTCCATATGTTTTTCAGCCGTGTTATTTTGCAATATGCCATTGCCAATTTCTTCCTTATTGTCATATATAATTTATTTTTGACTATTATTTTATGACTATAAACCAATCCATGTATAAGTCAAGAATGTTGCTTTTCTTTAACAAAGTTGACCACAGTTTTAAATCTGTAGTTGCAGATATCAAATTGAAATTTTGGCAAATATGCTTACAATAATAATATAATGACAGTTTGCGGCTGTTTGAAATTTCAACTGATGTAAATCTGTATTTATGCGGTTTTTAGTAAAAAGTGGACAATGCACAAAAGAGAAAAAAACAACAATACAGTGAGCTGCTTGTTGGTTTAATCCAGGGCTGCATTTGCAACAAATTTCTTTCTGTAATAACACTTTCAAGATCTGCAATTATATTATTTTTGGGTACTGTAAATAAAAAATTTCTATTATATACATGTTTCATTGGCCCAGACCAAGTTGATATAATTTGATTTGACTATACACAACAATATGCAGTACTATTTTGTGATAGTCTACCTAGTCCTTAGATTTCAGTTCCAGGTTTTTTTCACACATCATTGATAATTTTCATTGTCTCTCAATTCAAAGATGTTCTAGAATACTCATGCTGTTTATTTGAGTGCGAACACAGAAGAAAATATACAGCAGCAATTTAAAAATATTTGCGAAACTGCACTGCTCCCAATGTTTAATGATTCGGGTGTATTCCTTCCAGTAGAAAGTAAAAGGATAATATAAAATCTAGGCAGCTGCAGTTGCTTAGTGACTAAGTGCATGGACTTTCTTGTTGAGTGCTCCAATGTTTAACCCTTCAGCTGCTATGGGCGAGTTAACTAGTATTTTATGTTTTGTACGCCCCTCATCACTAAAATCAATTTCATTCTGAACTTGCCAAGTGCCAGTACATGTCAACTAGCCCATCCGTTTCTTTCGCTAGATTACATTTATTTAAATTTGTCAACTTCGGATGATTACATGTTAAAAATCATGAAACTACGTAACTTGGTGGTATGTGCAAGTGATGAAGCATTTCTCAACCAATGATATTCTCCAAGGTATGGTGGAGGGTGGAAGAAGAAGAGGTGGAAAGAAAAAGACATGGTTGGATAATATCAAGGACTGGAAAGGGTGTGAGGTTTCCAAACTCATCAGGATGGTAGAGAATAGAGATGTGTGAAGATCTTTCTGCACCAAATGTTTCAATGTGACACCCCCATGACCATGGCAGGTTATGGGATTTATTATTATTATTATAGTGTAAATCTTAAAGACACTTAATATGAAGAAAGAACTACTAAGAGAAATAAAGATGCAAATAAAATATTTTGGTCACATTAAAAGACTTTACTTGAGGGCAAAGTCAAAGGGAGGCGAGCAAGAGGTAGGCAGAGATACAAGTGGGAGAGTAACATCACACGATGGACAGGTTACAGTCTAACAATGCACCACCAAGACAAGAGACAGGGGATGCTGGAGATCCGTTGCAGCCAACCTTCGTTGCGGAGATGGCACTTAATGATGATGAGTGTAAATCTTCCTGCAGATTTGTTGAAGTAAATGTTATTTAAAAGTAAAATAAATTGTAAAATATAACTATTGATTTTACAGAATTGTTTCTTGATTTCAATAATAGCACAATTTTGTGGCAAAACAGCTGTTGGAAATATTTTTAAAATCACCAACTAGGTCAACCTAGATAAAGAAATTGGTACCAAGTTTCCTGCTGGAAAAGTAAATGCAGAATGTATGATGCTGACCATGTCATCACTTAGTATCCTGTTGGTTAATGAAAAATGTGGGCTTAAAAATCATATACTTCAATGATGTGGAAAAGGAAACTTGACTTTACACAGTTATTTAATTAAATTAATGACATTTAAATGTTATTTCAGCTGCTCAGTTCACGTGGAACCGTGAGAAGAATGTCAACTTTGCAGCCTATATACGAGAAGGGGAGGTAATTAATGAGGAGGAAGAAGAAACAGAGGAGAAATGTACCACTCCTCATCATGCCAACAGTTCAAGGCTTCAGCTTTCAGACCTGGAACAAGGTTTGTGTTTATGTCTGGAATAAGTTTGCATTTTAACTGGTATCTGATCACTTGTACCAACTTACCAGGCATTTGACTTTTCAATGCAAATAATTGGAGATCTCTGTGATGAAGGGGTTAATCTGTTTATTTTGTCTTGATACAGTTACAAGTACAAAGTCATGTTGTGACATTTTATTCACATGGGGGTATATCTTCTTCATTTGTTCGCTAATAATATCTCTTATCAGCAGTGTGTTGTTTCTTGTATAAGTTGGACAGTGTTTTCCATTTCTTGTTTTGTACCATAGCCTCATCAATGCCAGTACCTTGCCATGGAGATGGGGGCTTAGTTCAGCCACCAGAGGATAGAAACTAAAACTGACCAGGCCCTCCTACTAACATACAGAAGGTCTGGTGACAACCACCAATGGCCACCATGCAATATTATATTTTCAGATGATGATATGATTGTATACTGCACACCTGTTATTCTTTACTAAAATGTGGACTCTTAGTTCGGCCACACAGGAGACATTTCAGCTATTGTAGTCCTGAAGGGGTGTTAAAGACCTGACATATTTATTACCCAGCGGTGAATGAAATAATTCGCGTGGAGGCTTGGATTTCGCTTCTGGTTCAAAGATACCGTTTCTCAATTTTGCAAATTTTATACAGCAACCAGAGTTTGTGCATTTGCAAGCACAACTCAACATTTTCCATCGTCATATTTGTGTACAAGTCCTATTAGGTTGTCATTGTTTTTGACCAGTGCACATTCAATATTTATACAGGTAAGACAATTTCGTTATTCTTCATGTTAATTTAGTAGGCCTAATATCAGTACTTTACATACAGTGTCAAATTTGTTAGATCATCGTTTACCATAAGAATCTGCATTATAAACCTATTATGCCACGATCAAACACTAGTTTAGCATGTATATCTAGTTAGATCTCATTTTACTTGTGCAAATATGATTGAAATTAGTTACATTGCGCAATTAGATCATGTAAAAGATTCATTCTTTGTGTAGCATTAACGCTACGAACGTGTCTTCATGATAATTTTTCTATTCGTGGTCGGCAAATATAAGTCCAAAATAAACCTATTATGTCACCATCAAACACTAGTTTAGCATGTATATCTAGTTAGATCTCATTTTACTTGTGCAAATATGATCAAAATTAGTTACATTGCGCAATTAGATCATGTAAAAGATTCATTCTTTGTGTAGCATTAACGCTACGAACGTGTCTTCATGATAATTTTTCTATTCGTGGTCGGCAAATATAAGTCCAAAATAAACCTATTATGTCACCATCAAACACTAGTTTAGCATGTATATCTAGTTAGATCTCATTTTACTTGTGCAAATATGATCGAAATTAGTTACATTGCACAATTAGATCATGTAAAAGATTCATTCTTTGTGTAGCATTAACGCTACGAACTTGTTCTGTGTGATAGTTATCAATCGCGGTTGGATCCCCATAACCGTTCAAATAAGTTCGTTGCATGCTACACATACAGAGAATAGTAATTTGCTTACTATTATAATAAGTATATGTTATGCAGAAATGGTACTAGATGATGTCTACCTGCCAAGTTTCTGTCTTGCCTCCCCTGATTTCACCAAGGGACAATTGAAGGGTTTCTCTTATTTCCCTTGAATTTTCTAATTGCAATTGAATTGACAGTGGGCGTGAACAGTGAACACACCCACCTCTGGTTTATTGATATCTCCTAAAAACTAAAAGTTCGTCCAGTTTCAGGTGTGAGTGAGGTTTTTAAAAAAAAGGAAAACCCCCACCAGCATTCTATCTCTCCAGCTATATGTTTTTAATGTACTGTTGCAAATCACCCCTCCCCCCAAATAGAGGGTAATCCAACTTGTGGATTTGTACTCCGTCATAGAACCTAGGTCCTGTGACCCACATTGGTTTGATGATGTATGTCGAACTGACACCCAGAAACCAACTGTAGGAAGGAGAAATATGAGGTTAAACCATCCAATTCACCCCATAACCTCCTTAGTCATTTCTTATGACATGCATGGAAGGTAAACTGTGTTTCTATTATATGCTCTCTTTTTGGGTCCTGGCTACAAACAGGTAATGCTAACTCTTTATTGAGTTATTGGAGAAGTTCGCCTTCTTCTTCTTTGTGTTCGTTCTCAAACTCCTGCAGATTAGCAGGATGTAGTCTGGAGAACGGAATGCGTTGTGTCATGGTTTACAGCATTGCTGCGATATCTGCACCTTTCGGCCTTACACATCCGACTTCAGCATGGCTTTGGGTCACTGACCCAATATGGGATGGGATAGCCAACTCCATCCCATAACCTCCTTAATCGCCTTTTATGACATGCATGGAAGGTAAACAGTGTTGCTATTCTTTGCTCCCCTTTTGGGTCCAGGCAGAGAAGTTCATTAAAACTGACTTTCTTGGAAAGAGTTTTGTTTACTTTAAATGGGATGTGCATGCAAAATATTCCAAAACTAGGTTTCAGTAGAAAATGTAGGTAGCTTGATCAATGAAGTGCGCATGATTTGCAACTGAATATTCTTGAGTGCTTTTTGGGGAGTTTTTGGATGCATATTTAGTCCTCGAAGCGAGGCATTCCATTGCAGCAGATTCCTAGAATCATCATGTTCTGCCAGGAGCACAGTGATGGCTCATCTAGCATTCTCCATCACCTAGGAGTCTGCTACATGTTTCATATGACATGCTGGACAGGTAAAGTGTTGCTATTATTTGCTCCTCTATCGGACCTGGGAACACACTGGGACTGTATCATACCATTTCTAAACATCTACTTAGCACAGATAACTATTTTTGAATTCTGTAGTATTCTTCATGCCTGTCAACTCTACCAAGGAGAGAGGGAGAAAATATGGCTGAGACGGCACTGCTTCCAGATGAGGGGTTCCATGGATGACCTGAAGTGAATCACACAATTCACTGAAGCTATTGGTGCTGTAACTTGATATCTGACTGAAGAACGATGAAGAAGAAGAATTCTGTAGTTTTCTGATTGTCAATTTTGTTTGTCTCAATCCCCAGAAATTATGAGAAATACAGCTCTTGTATACCTTTTATGCAATGGGCAGGTTTCTCCGAGGTTTGATCTCATACCCAGAAGACTCTAACTTTAATTGATGTAAAATATTTGGGGAAGAAGTCTCCTACCCAGAGAAGATAAAATATAATTGCTCCATTCTCTAAATGATGAAGTTCTGTAGGGCTCCCACAAGAAATCTCTTAACCTCACTATATAGGCATATCATATACTTTTACGCCCATGTGTTGTTGGGGCTCACAAGGTGAGCAAAGAATACTGACACTTGTTACCTGCCACACTGCATAAGATGCTATTAAGGATGTTTTGAATGGAGTTGGCTGTTCCATCCCATAGTGTGTAAGTGATCCAGACGTCATGCGGAAGTCATGTGTCGGGCCAAAAGGCACATATGTCGCAGTTAAACTGTAAACCATAGCACAACACATTCCACTCTCCGGACAACATCCTGCTCATCTGCAGGAGTTTGAAAATGAATGAAGAAGATGAATATACTTTGATTTTGCTGTTGCATGGTGCTTAATCTGATGGGCCACTAAGGGGACCTTCAGACCTTCCACATGCTGTATTTGCATGAGTATACATAATACAATCTCAAGAAAAACACAAGATTAGAAATGTGTACATCAGGAAGATGATTATGTTGTGAATGATCTACTTCATTATTTATCTACAGCTCAGCTGAACAGCTGTTTGGATGAAGCTCGCAATATTTTGGGCGATTCTATACCCGAGTCTGTTTTGTCAGAAGCAATTGTGCAGAACAAGTTCAATATTGAGGCCGCAGTCAACCAGTTGTTGTCCAAGCAAGGTCTGTAACTCTTCGTCAAATAATAATATAATTGTTCTATCTTAATAGGATTAATTTTAGAAATTTGACCAAAAAATGTATAAATGTTAGTTGTATATTTCAACTTCACATTAAAAACAGATGAATTCCTTGGAGGTAGTGGTTTGCTGAAGCACAACCTCCATTTTGTTTATGGTGGTAAAGCTCTGATATAACCAAATTGGACTCACACCTGGGTTTAAAAGGAGCATACCCCACCACAATGAGTACAAATTAAATGACCAATGACTTCTTATTCCTTTTAGAATTCCATGTGAGGTGTAATGCTGAAACCGTTGATTTCTTAAAATTTTGTGTGTGCTTGTGTCATGTGACGTATTGCTTCCAGAACGTCTTCCCAATGAACTCTCTGAACCTCTCTCTGTCTTGGGCGATGTGGCTTGCATTTTCTAGCGATGTATTCATGTTATCTTTAATGTCGTCAGTCCATCGTCTTCTTGGTCTGCCCCTTCTCCTCTTCCCAGGTACTCTTCCCTCCATTATTTGTCTTTCTAAACAGTTGTGTCTCTTTATATGACCAAACAGGCGTAGTTTTCTTTTTGTTATTGTGTTTAGTAACCAACACTCTGGAATATTCAGTGTGTTTATAATATCTGAGTTTCTGATTTTATCCTTCCATGATATTGTTGTGCTTAGGAGGCCTAAATTATTCTCATTTCCTTTTCCTCAGTTCTTCTGATGTTTTTCGGCCTTCCACTCTGTTTCTTTCCTTGTTGATTCCAGTTTAGTGCTTGTCAGATTTAACAGGTCTCTTTCGGTGAAGAAATCCATATCATTGTATGACTCCGATTGAATGAGTGGAGACCTGCAGTAAAACTGCCTGCCATATGATAAATATATATATCATTTAAAAAATATTAAAATGGCTTAAATAATAGTTTTACAAGGAGAAAATACAAGATATAATGAATCAATGTTTAAATTAATGTCAGCACATTAATAACAATTACAAGTGGAGCCAGTAAGCATGAAATTTATGTTGGCACGTTAATAACAATTATAGGGGAGTCAGTAAGCATGAAATTTATGCACACACATTAATAACAAATACAAAGGGAGTTAGTAAGCATGAAATTTATGCAGGCACATTAATAACAAATACAAAGGGAGTTAGTAAGCATGAAATTTATGCAAGCATGTTAATAATAAATATAAGAGAAGTCAGTCAGTAAGCATGAAATTAAGGTCGACACGTTAATATCAAGTACAAGCAAGGCTGTAAGCATGAAATAAAGATTGACGTGTTAATAACTAATTCAGGTTAGGGTGTAAGCATGAAATAAAGGTTGAAGTGTTAATAACTAATTCAGGTTAGGGTGTAAGCATGAAATAAAGGTTGAAGTGTTAATAACTAATTCAGGTTAGGGTGTAAGCATGAAATAAAGGTTGGCGTGTTAATAACTAATTCAGGTTAGGGTGTAAGCATGAAATAAAGGTTGGCGTGTTAATAACTAATTCAGGTTAGGGTGTAAGCATGAAATAAAGGTTGGCGTGTTAATAACTAATTCAGGTTAGGGTGTAAGCATGAAATTTTCTTCTTCTTTCGTCCGCCTGGAACGTGCTTATATCTGAAGGTTTGTTTTTTCTATAAACTTGACTGCTTTGTAACTCATACAGAGGTCCGTAGAGTTTTTCTTCCATTGTTGTTTCTCTTACCAGTGTTTTTGTCTATATATTTAATATTTTGAATGACAACTTGTTTGGTCTGTTCATAATTTGGTAGTTATCTTGTGATGGAGTTGGCTTTCTAATTGCCTTGATCATCTGTTTCTTTTGATGGTAAGTTATTTTGATTTGACTATACATAACAATATACGGTACCATTTTGTGATAGTCTACCTAGTCCTTAGATTTCAGTTCCAGTTTTTTTCACACATCAAGACTGGTGTGGATTTTTATTGATTATCAGCAGCTCCTTTCATTGCCAAACGATCTACTTTCTTGTTTCCAGGTATTTCACAATACAATGGTATCCACTGCATAACTGCTTTATGCAGCATGAAATTAAGGTCATCATGTTAATAATGAATACATTATTAAACATGGATTTGTTCTATCTTGTTTTTGCTCTTTCTAAAACTTATTTAACCTATTTTAGAATTTTTTAATACCTGTATGACCAAAACAGGAGAACATAGAGGAAAACATTTTTTATTTTTATCACTTTTAGTAGCACAATTGTTTTCTGTCGATTATATTGCCTTGGATATGAACATTTGACCAATACCTTGGGGAGTGTCATACTGTAATTGAAATCTTTGAAGTTTTATTATTTACTATTTTGCACTCAGAGTCTTCTTCTTCTTCAACGTTCATTCCCAAACTCCCACTGGATCTTTCTGGTAGCAGGACCATGTCCCTACTAGATTTCCAGCAGGTTGTAGTCCAGAGAATGGAAATGTGCTGTGTCACCGTATTATTTACCCTAATGACCCAATATATCCATCTTCAGTGGAACCACAATAAGTAAAATTCATGTATTTTATATTTTAAGTTTTGATGGTAAAAGTTGATGAATACCAAAAGTATAATTCATGTATTTTATATTATACATTTTGATGGTCAATCAATCAATAAACCCGTAACCCTTAGGGGTACCACATTAGATGCTTCAGCACACAGAGTCCTCCAGCAAATTCTATCCTCAGTGATGTGGATGAGTGTAGAAATATCTTGTCCTGTCCATTCCTTGATGTTGTCTATCCATGCCTTTATTTGCCCTCCTCTGCTTATTCCCTCTTCGACAGTTCCCTGTAGTATTGTTTTTTACAAGGAATCATGTCTGCATACATGCCCAAACCATGCTAGTTTTCATTGTTTCACTATTGAAAGCAGTGGTTCTTGTACACCAGTAGACATTTCTATTTTATTTCTTGCATACACATTGGTCTTATGTTCCCTATAGGAAATTCGTAGAATTCGTCTGTAACATTTGTATTCGAAAGCATGTAATTGTCTCTCCATGTCCGCAGTGAGTGTCCAACTCTCACAGCCATACAGCACAACAGAAAGCACCAGCGACTTAAACAGTTTTACTTTCACTCTAACACTGATGTTGTTTTTCCAAATCACCGTTAGCATTGACAATGACGCTAAAGTCATCTCCAGCCTTATTTTTAGTTCTGTTTTGCATGTTTCATTGCTGCATATGCTGGATCCAAGGTATTCGAAGGTATTCACTACTTCAAGCTTATGTCCATTCATCATTATGTTAATCTGATTTTCTGTGTGTCTGCTGTTAAAGTTGATGAATACCAAAAGGTGATGCAAAGATCCTGAATACCATCATTCTTGTTATATATTGATATCCCTGGCATGGAAAATATTCAGATGATGTCTCATATTGACGAGACAGATTATTTAGTCCACATGCTTGACCATCAGATGTTAATATATTTTTTTCGTGAGAAGTGTGGTCATAAGAAGTGTTTCATGTTCTATATTTGTTCTTGAACTCTGACTGATTAACAGGATATAGTTCAGATAATTGACTGTTTTGGTTTACATCTTGTCTTTGAAATGTTTGCCATTTGTCCCAACACATTGGATCTCTATTTAACTCTTTGTCTCCGTAAGCCACAGTAAGGTTGTCCTCCTATGCCAGAGCACATTTTATAATATTTTTAGTAATTGATGGTAGTATTTGTATTTTTACAATTTCTCCATCACTATTCTATTCACATGATCAATTCTGACATCAAAATATTCAGAAATGGATAGGCGATGATATTATGTTTAGTTTGTGTGCTGTTTTGCAATATTATATTAGGTATATAAAATTTAATTAATAAAAAAACAAGAAAATATGGGGAAATAACAATATAAATTTTTACATACCCAAGCTTGTATCCCAGAAAACTGAATTATAATCCATTTATTGTGAAATAAAACACACCTACATGTATCCTGAACCATTTTGTACTGCATACAAGTATTTATATATACAGAATTACTTATAAATGTCACATTGTCTTGAAGTCAACAAATGTATACAAAATACACATTTTTCACCAAAAATTCTAATCATTAGGCTTACATTTTAGTGCCCAGGACTTATTATTTAATCCTTATATACATAATACAAATCATTATGCCTTAGATAATGTTCTGAATATTCACATTCGTATATGATACTCCTAAAATAATGTTTTTGAATATAGATAAGGGGAAAAGCAATATATATTGCATTGGAAACACCCCTCCTGAGCTTCATCAAAACTCAAATATAAATCAGAACTTCCATCAAAGTCAGATCGTAATAATAATTATAATTCAATATTAGGCCTACAGTCATCAACTAAGCTAATGTTGAAATTATTACCTAACGTATTTTAGAACATTTCCAAAGCCTAGCTAAATTAAAAACATAGAGGACGTCTAAATTTCATTACTTCATATGCAAGTAGCAATAAGTTACACAAAATGAAAATGTAAACACACTTGTTTATATGAAATTAGAGCTCAAATTTAACAAAATGTCTCCAACTTTCGCCATGCTTCCCAAGATAGACCTATTCTTGATCAGAAGTACCGCAAATAATGACTGTTCGTTTGATTTTACAGTCGTCGTAATGTTTATAATTCATAATAGTAAATTCATATAAAAATGTCAATTTGAGCGGCTTTTGGCATAGCAGTTCATCTAAATGTAGATATTAGCGGCTCGGTGGATATAACGAGTTAAGCAAGACAATGGTCATGCTAGATTTCCAGTCATTTCCATTTGTGTTGTTTTATTTGCACCTGTGACTCAACATCTAAAATCAGCATTAGTTACCATCTTATTTTGATTAGTGTAACTTATTTCTTGTTTATGAAAGTGTGTATTATTTTTTTCTAATAAATAGATGCTCCGAAGCCACAACGAGAGCCCAGACAGAGAAGAAATCGTTCACAAGGTAACTTGTATTGTGTGTTGCCGTTGTTTGTGAACAAATGTTTTAACACATCAAGTATCCAAATTGGCTCAGAAACATGGAGAATAAGAAATGTGACAACCAGAAAACTACAGACATTCATCAATATATGCCTAAGTCTGGACCACCTACAATATCAGACCTACTGCCTAATAGAAAACGCAGCCTTCTAATTGACACATTCGAATGTTCCCGTGATTTTAATTGGTCACTATGATTATACTTTGTGTGACATCCAATGAAAATCAAGGGAATAGTAAATGCGTCATTAATAAGAAGGCTGAATTTCCATTAGCCCTTTGGTCTTATACTGTATACAATCATGCTTGCATAGCATAGTGTATTTGAAATAGTAGGATGAGATTACTAATGAGGAACTCATGCAAATAAATAAACTTCAGTGGAGGAAGAACTAAGGAAACGGCGATGGAGATTCTTCTTCTTTCATTTACTTGAGACATGTCTATATCTGTAATATCATCTGTTTTTTATGATGGTAGGTGATTAGTACATCTGGTTGGTCTTCGGCAGCACCTTCTTTAGCCAGTTGGTCTGCTTTTTCATTTCTGGCGATGGAGATGAGATATATTAAGAAAACCAATAGAAAGCATTGTAAGACAGGTAATGTTCTGGAACCCAGAATTGCCTGAAGTAAAAAATTCGACTCAGAGACACAAAGACTTGGTAAGAAAGAGCTGGAAGCAATAGCTATATATAGGACAATATTGCACCTGTGTGTTTCCCAAAAGAGGATCAAAGAATAGCAACACTGTTTACCTTCCATACATTTCATAAGAGGTGACTAGAAGATGTTGTGGTCGAAGTTGGCTATTCCATATTAGAGACAAAGTGACTCAGAAGCCATACTGAAGTCAGATGTATCAGGCTGAAGGTGGTAGATAGTGTAGCAAAGCTATTAACCATGACAAAGCATTCCATTCTCCGGAATACATCCTGCTGATCTGCAGGAGTATGAGAACAAAAGTAGAACAAGGGGCAAGATCGAATAGGTTTTATTGAGAACCTATACTATACAGGAAGCTAACGACGTATAGATAAAAATACTAAAATTCAAAACGTCAAAATAATTTTTATCAAATTTTTCCCGCCAACACTTGTATGTTTGTATGTACATATAAAACTGTAATATTTTATTAAGTACAAATTTGTGCCAATAAGTAGAAATAGTGAACATGAAACAAATATTTATTGATCACAAAAATAGACTCAAATCTATATTTCAACATTAAGATGAAAGGAATATACTCCTCCAAGCCCAGATAAATGGAACGCCCTATATGAAACAAACAAAGCAATTACTCACAAACACATGAATACTCAATGGTATTAGGTCAAAGAGCATGAGCCCATGAACTGCTGAATCAGCAACCAAATGACCAACCATATTGTGACCAAAATACATTTATCAAGAAAAAAATGAGGGACAAAAAGTTTATTATTACAAACAGCCAAGAAAAGTAATGCAGAGGTTCTCATTGAGGCTGGCGTAAAAAGATCAATCATATCAAACATTAGGGGCAGACAGTCAAGGTTTCTAGGGCATGTGCTGAGAAGGACACAGCTTGAATACTTAATAACCACTGGAAAAATCAAATGGAGAAGAGATAGGGGACGACAAAGAGAAAAGTTACTAGATGGGCTTGTATCGTGGCACAGTAGAAGCTCACCAACCGAGCTTATTGACAACACAAGAGACAGAGAATTGTGGAGAAACATGATCGCCTACACCAGTTGGCATGGAACTTGATTGATTACAAACAGGCCGACCAGTGATTCAACATTTTTTAACTTTGGTTCCCATTTGAGACAATTTTTCTCCCATGATCCCATAGCCAAAAAAAAATCTTTTGATTTTTTTCAAAGCATATGACTATATTTCTACTTGAATACAGTTGAATTAGTTATCTTTCTCTGGCATTTCAAGATAACTCTATTCTCACCAATTTCAAAATGTGTGTCATTCCTTGAAATCACTGTGTCCCACTGGGGGCCATATGACCCATGTTGAGAATCGCTGTGCTAGACTTTATACTGTTCGTGTTGTTTATAGTTTACTACAGTTTAGTCAATTCTTAATATTAATTTAATTTTGGGAATTGTTTATTGCAATTTTTAAATAGTTGTGCAGCAAATTTTGATGAATTATATTTGCTTCTTGCATTCATTTAAAATGCGTCTTTATCTGGATTTCTTGAATGTTCTAAATGGTGTTACATCTGTAACGGGACACAGTCATGAACAATCTGTCCCAGAACACATTTTTGAATTTTCTTGCTCCCTTCATTGACCAACACATTTTTATAGGTTTCACCCATTCACAGATAGAAAACAGTTAATAGAACACTCATTATGATATCACGTTGTTCATTTGCACCAAAATAGCATGTGCAGAATACTCCAGACATCCTTATAATATCAACAGAATAAAAGACAGTACCATGGTTCATCTTCTTCTGGGTGCTCTCTACTAACAAACATGATAGTTTGTGTTATTTCTGCCAGAAAGTTTGAAGTATTGGTTTCACAGCAGAACTGTGTTATTTTGCACCTTCTGGCCCAGCACATCTGTTTTCGACATGTGGTTGTTATAATTTCTGTCACACTTTTATGATATTTGTTTGAAACACCCTCATATTTAAAGCCACTTCTGGTGGTGTAAAGTAAAAAAATAAGATGAATGACAGAAGACACTTTAATAGCACCTGATATTCCAAGAGTTAACTTTATTCTTGTATCATAGTTTGTATATTGGTTTTTGCTTTAGTCTCCACAGCTCCTGTACAATTGGAGAATTCCAGCTTGAAAGACAGTAAGCAAGAAGTAATGCTTCCTAATGCAATAAACATCCCAGGGACTCCTGCATATGTCACACCTGCTAAGTCAGCAACCAAGGTTACAGTTGGTTTCCTAACAGATGAAGTTCAAAAACCAACACCACCATCCTCCCCAGCCAGTTCAAAGAAATCTTTGAAATTAAAGACTCTAAATGATGCCGCTATTTTATCTGCTGTAGCCAAGGATTCAAAGAAAACTTCTGTGCCATTGGCAGATACCAGTCAGATAAACATAGATAGTTCGTCCACGTCAAAGACAGTATTAGCCCCAGAAGAAGCAACTGCAACAACTGCTATAAATTCAAACTTACGAAATGCTGTGGAATTCATGGGTCTCGAAGGAGACAAAGAGACTATCCAATCTTCAGTTGATTCCATGAAACCTATTGCTGCCACACCAAAATCTAAGTAAGTCATTGTATTAAGGGAAACTTTGAGAATTATTGAAAAAAATCAGGAGTCGAATGAGATGTTATCCATTCAAACAAATAATGATAAAAAATCTAGTTTGATGCCTTTAATTAATTTTATTTCCGTTCATTTTCAAACTCCAACTCTCTTGTAGCAGGACAGTGATCCTGCTAGATTTCCAGCAGGATGTAGTCCAGAGAAAGGAAGTACGTTGTGTCACTATTTTATTTGCACCAATGGCTCGACATGTCTGAATTTGCTGGTGGTAACTCATATATTTAAGTGTTTTAATTATCTATGTACATAAGGACATGCTAAGGAGTAATTTGGTTTGTTTCTCTTTGACAGACTTCAGTTTCCCAGAAGTTCATCAACCTATTTCCCCTAATCTGAGTCGGCTCAGTATCCCCATTTGTGAGCTAACATTTCTTGTCTAGGTGAACTGGAACATTTAAATAAAACGAAGCTATTCTTCTACACCATTTAGCCTTTCCAATATAATCAATAATTTTGTGTTGTAACAAAATAATTTTGTTTATGATAAATTGTCTTCTTCTGTGTTCATTTGAACTCCTGCAGATTTGCAGGATATAGTCCAGAGAATGAGAAAGGCCTAAAGCAACCCTAAAGAACACCATACTTAAAGAAGCGAAAATAATAGGCTGCAAGACCATACAAGAACTAAAACTGTAGGCAGCGGACCGCAACACATGGAGAATAAAAAACTCTGCCACATGTGCCACCTGCGGCATGAAAGGAACAAACTAACTAATTCCAGAGAGCAGAATTTGTTTTGTCATGTTTGACATCTTAGCTATGATATTTTTGCCT
This sequence comes from Meghimatium bilineatum, assembly GCA_034231615.1. NCBI lineage: Eukaryota > Metazoa > Mollusca > Gastropoda > Stylommatophora > Philomycidae > Meghimatium > Meghimatium bilineatum. Next base: position 29,304,900 of record CM067315.1, on the reverse strand, counting down.
CTGGCCGGACACATCCAATTTCATTATGGTTTCTGGGTCACTGAGCATATATGGGATGGGGCAGCAAAATAAACCCCAAAAATGTCCTTAGTCACATTGTATTGTGATATGCAAGGAAGGTAAATAGTGTTGCTTTTCTTTGCCCCCCTCCTTTTTGGGTCTTTATTATACATTTTATAAATTGTATAATGTGAACAATAGTTTTGTGACTGTTTAAATTTATGATAAATTGTATAATGTGAACAATAGTTTTGTATTGTGACTGTGTTTATGATAAATCGTATAATGTAAACAATAGTTTTGTATTGTGACTGTGTTTATGATAAATCGTATAATGTGAACAATAGTTTTGTATTGTGACTGTGTTTATGATAAATCGTATAATGTGAACAATAGTTTTGTATTGTGACTGTGTTTATGATAAATTGTATAATGTAAACAATAGTTTTGTAACTATGTTTATTATATATTGTATAATATAAGCAATAGTTTTGTGACTATGGTTTTAGTAAATTGTTTTTTTTAATTTTTTTGTTGTGACAGTGTGTTTATGATGAATGAAATTATCAAGACAACATGACTATTGACTTGCATATTCTGAAATAACTAGATCAAAGAGTTCCAAATTGGATGTGATAACAGAGTATTCAAAACGTCACGGGGATAAAGAATTGCTAAATTTGGTTGTTATAGGTAGGTACCAGTATCACATTGTTGTGTCACTCTGTATGCGGGTGGTTTTGTATGTCTTACCAGTGACCTAACAGACAAATAAATCTTGCTACATTACACTTTTAGTTGATGATATGACTATATATGGAGGCTTTTCTTTTAGTGAAAATCCCTTCAACATTCATCTTTACTGTGATATGTATGTTTCCATGAGCATGATTGTGAAAGTTCAGGCGAGGTACATTCGGGAACAGTAGCTGGATGCAGTGAATAATTCGCATGTGCGTGCGTAGAGTGACTTTTTATTTTTGTGCTGGGGCATGAGGGAGTACAGGGTAATGAGAGAGCGGGTATGTTGGCTGCCCACGCTGCTACGACAGCTGTTGGTTGAGCGATGTATCGGGCAGACATTTTGAATGCCTTATGGGAAAACGCACGAAAAATGACTATACAAGTGACGATGACTCTTGTTCCATGACTTTAATAAGGGAGCTTGGTTTGAAATGTGGTGTCGCTAGAAAGGAGCGGTTTCGTGGGCGAGAAAGAATGATGGTCAATCAACGACGTACTGGGACCATCAGTCAACGTGTAATGGCGGATACACTCAAGGAGAAATCTGAGCACCTATGGACTTGTCCGGAGTGCAATGATGATGATCCAGAGACTAACTATGTTTGATGTTGTATGTTCTTTTGTTTGCACTTCATGGGTTAAATGAGTGTCTCAATTTCTTACTTTTGTATTCTATCAAATAATCCTCATGGATAATGAAGAGATGCAAGGATGGAAGACATTGCGTTTTTGTCATTTCGTGGCAGACTCCAAGGTGGCAGGGAATGAAAGATTTACTGTCACACCAAGGTGGCAGGGAATGAAAGATTTACTGTCACACCAAGGTGGCAGGGAATGAAAGATTTACTGTCACTCCAAGGTGGCAGGGAATGAAAGATTTACTGTCACTCCAAGGTGGCAGGGAATGAAAGATTTACTGTCACTCCAAGGTGGCAGGGAATGAAAGATTTACTGTCACTCCAAGGTGGCAGGGAATGAAAGATTTACTGTCACTCCAAGGTGGCAGGGAATGAAAGATTTACTGTCACTGCAAGGTGGCAGGGAATGAAAGATTTACTGTCACTGCAAGGTGGCAGGGAATGAAAGATTTACTGTCACTCCAAGGTGGCAGGGAATGAAAGATTTACCGTCACTGCAAGGTGGCAGGGAATGACAGATTTGGTGGCAGGGAATGAAAGATTTACTGTCACAGCAAGGTGGCAGGGAATGAAAGATTTACTGTCACTGCAAATGGGTCAATTAATCTAACAGAAGAATGACAAAATACTTAGCCCAGAAGTATGCGATATGCACCTGGTAGAAAGTGACAATCCTGAGATACTACCACACTTGAATGCCTCCCTCCAGGAATTAAACATGCAACCATAAACTCCTCTAACACAATCATATCTCTGAGACAACAAAAGTTAATTTTAACGTTATACAAAAGTTAATGTTAACATTATTATCAGCAAGGTTATATGCTGTCAAGAGCGGACCTGCTCACAGCTAAAAGGGATAACATCATCATCATATACCCTAGTATTGGATCATCATAAACCCCTTTTAGGCCAACCCCTTGAAGTGGAGATGGGGCTTAGTCCAGCCAACACAAAGTCTGGAAAATAAGATTGGTAATATGTACTTACTGCGCAAAACTGAAATTCAACAGGTAAATCTAGGAATATGGTAATAAAAATAAGGTTGGTCATGCCATCCCTGACATTGAGTAGCACCACAGCTCTGCCCAAGCAATCACTGGTGCTGAATTCGGAGATACCAGGCCGAGAGGCACACTGGCAACACTAGATAACGTCTTCCCAAAATAAATTATCATAAACTTTCAATATTTTGATCCATCTTGATATATTCTGTATTTAGGACATGTGGATGCTGGGAAGAGCACATTGATGGGACATGTGTTGTACCAGCTAGGAACTGTCAACAAGAAAACCATGCACAAATATGAACAAGAGTCTAAGAAATTAGGCAAGAGTTCCTTTGCGTTTGCTTGGGTGCTTGATGAAACAGAGGAAGAAAGGTAACTCTTAGTTCTAGTGAAATATATGTTCAGGGTTACCTGAGCACATTACTGTTCCTTGAATAACATAACAGCAGCAGCATCATCTATACCAAGGCCATATATATGTTTTCAGTAAGGAGAGGGTTTTAATAAAATATTTCAATAATAAAAGTGTTTTTCTGATTTTGTGTGAAGTTCCCTCTCTCATGAGAAATTCAATTACCTTTTTTGTGTGAAATTGCCTCTCATGAGAAATTAAATTACCTTTTTTGTGTGAAATTACCGCTCATGAGAAATTCAATGATCTTTTTGTGTGAAATTCTCTTTCTCATGAGAAATTCAATGACCTTTTTGTAAAAAAATTGTTATGAGAGGGGTTTTATACGCTGTTTGGCCACATTCCTAGTGCTAAAAGTCATGTTCTGATTTCCAGGGGAAGGATCAGTATATGGAATCGTATCACCTTCCATGGAATTCTCAATAACTAATACCCGCGTCTCAGATTCAATAGCAATTGGGTACCACTTCCTCTTTCAAGTGTTATTACTGCCTGAAAGGAAGTCAAGCAATCTACGGGGGAACATCCATTCCACACCTGTTGCCACATCATGCAGCAAGTACACACTTACTATGACTTTACAGATATTATTTTTTTTCTACCTGTGAGTTCCTTTCAGGTGAGATAACACCTGGTCTTGTCTGATACAATATTATTACAATATTCTCTTGTTATAAGTCCTTTGCAGAACCTTTTCATCACTGCCACTCTGTAAGCCTATTGGTTTCTGGGCAAGCTGCACTAATTCTGTCATTTTCATTTGCAGTTGAGGATCTTACTGAAAGAAAATGTGGAAGGTTTTAGGTAAGAAGCAAAGATTCAGTGGTAGAGAAACAGAGATAGACAAATATTACTGAAGTCAGATGTGTTGGGCTATTGGAACAAATAAAACTGTTACATAATTCATCTCCATTCTCTGGACTACATCTTAAGCTGGCAATCTAGTTTGACCATTGTCCTGCTGCAAGAGAGATTCAGTGGGAGAACAAATGTTTTAAGAACGAATACTAGAAAAAAAGTTGAAAAAGATTACATAAATAAAGATTACAGTTTGTAAGTGTGTACCACCCTGGCGCAGTAGCATAGTTGATAGAGAGCTTTCTTACTATCACCAGGTTACAGAATACCAGGTTCAAAACCACGTCCTGAAAAAAAAAACAGGGTCATGATTTCTCACCTGACACTACCCATTCTCCAGGAGACCCAGCTGTAATTGGGTACCTGCCGCATAGTTGGGAAAGGTAAAGATAGCATGGAAGAGAATGTGCAATCCCACCTAATAGTTGCTGTGGATTATTACATGAATAATTATCTTAATTCCCAATGGCAAGTTGCTGCCATGGGATCTACCTCTACCTACCACTACTGCAAGAGGCGCAAAGTGTTAGGGATTTATAACAGCCTAACTTTTCTGCAGAGGCGGCACATAATTTGATTTACTACGTCAGGTGATGCTTTTTTATGTATCTTGTTTAGACAAGTTGAATGTAAGCTCTATCGTTTGATTTGATGTCACAGGTCAAGAGGGGTCACCATGGATGTAGCACAGACAAGATTTGAAACAGAGAAGAGAGTTGTTACCTTGCTTGATGCTCCAGGACATAAGGATTTTATTCCTAACATGATAACAGGTACACGAGGCTCATATTTCTATTCTATATACCTTTTAGATTCCAGAAAGCATAGTTCCTGAACAAGCCTCTTCCATATTATCCTATTGTTAGCTTTTTGCCTGTGTGGCAAATTTTAGCTAGTTCAGGATGCACAGAATAGGGCCAATGTGTTCTTTCCACACGTGTCACAGGAGGTGACTATGGAAAAGGGGTGACTAAAGTTGGGGGATGGACTGACAGCCTGTCTCCTGTGGAAAAAGTAATTGTTGCTGCATGTCTTTCCTTGATTTCTTACAATTATCTTCTGTTGTTTGGTCCCATGGTTAACGGAGGGATCCTGGCCAGCAAACATTGTATCTTTGTCCTTTTGTGGCTGACTCCTAGGTGGCAGGGAATGCTAGGTGTGCCATCACTGTAGATGGTTCAACAGACAGATTGGATGAAAGAAGAATTTGGCCAGGAATGCAGAGGTATAGGCAGCATTCCTGGTATGACATAATGATACTGGTACACCGTCACACTGGGATGCTTTCCTTCAGGGACTAAACATGCATCCATAACCCCCCCCCCTCCTTTCCCCCAGCACAACCACACCTTTCAGACAGTGTTTGAGGTCATCTTAGTTACTCAACTGAGGAGGACCTATGCCGTTGTCAGAAAGGCCACGTGCTACCAGCTCACTGATTATAATTATTTCCATCATCATCATTTTTTTAACTTTTTTCCCCAGCTCCTTCCACCATGGCTTACCCAACCTTTGTGTAGCAGAATCTAACTCTATCATCCACATTTTTTTGGCATTCCTCCTTACCATTTGGGTTACAGAACAATGCCTGCCTTTCAATTTTTTTCCATTGATCTTCTTAATATATGTCCTATCCGTTTCCTTAATTTGTCCTCCGCTGGAGTTTGTTCAGTTCTTTAAGTTTGATTATATAAAGATATATAAAATCATGGAAAAATTAATAATGGTAGGAGTAGTTGCAGGTTAAGGAGGAAAGGAGTAGCCAAGACATTGATGAACCAACCTGAGGCAACAGTTTGGGTATGTCCTGGACTTCTACAAGTAAACTTGCAGTGTGTTGTAATGATATTGTGATATAATACATTTATGATTGGTTGCTAATCCACTGGTTCATGGGCTCATTCCATTTGATTCTATGCCATTGTGGAATATATGAATATGTTTTTGATCTGTTGTTTTGTTCCATATAGTCTTTCATTTATTTGACCCTGGATAGAGAAGCTTTTTTCTATCATCCAGTGTTGGACATTTAAAAAAGTGGTGGTCAACAGTTATGTAAGGATGAGTGCACACCTGCCACCATGAAGTGTGCTGTGGTTGTATTCTGTTCAGCTGCACTTGATGGAATACATTTATAAAGAGTTCTTTCTGCTTTCTTTTCACTTTATACCCTTTGTGCCTTGCAGAGTCAGGGGTAGAAGAGTTCTCTGGAAACTCTTTTTTGTGCTTCATATATATTTGTTTTTGTTGACTCTTTTATTTTTGTAAGCTTTGTAAATTTTGCGTGATTTGCCTCGGCTTTGTATCCATTGTGTCTATATAGCAATACTTTTTGAGGGGCACTATCTGATGGTAGTCTGGAAGCATGTAAAAACCACTTAATTGGTTGTCTTCTGATGTAATCCAGAATAGTTATTGTGTTTGTTAGTCTTCTGATGTTTTCATTTCTGATTCCGTCTCTTATTGTTACTCTGAGAATTCTAAGTAGACAAGTCATTTTTGTTGTAATAAATTTTCTTTTGACTTTTATTGTTATTGTCCACATTTGACATTGGTAGCATAGTCATGGTATGAGATTGTTTATAAAGAGTGTAAGTTGATAAGTTTTCATTTACTTCCCAGGTGCTTCTCAGGCAGATGTGGCTATTCTTGTAATCAATGCAACTAAAGGTGAATTTGAGACTGGCTTTGATGCAGGAGGGCAGACCAGAGAACATGCTCTTCTTGCCAGATCTTTAGGTATGTCAAGTTTATCATATATTTTGCATATCTTTATTATATTATTTTCTTCAATATATTGCTTGTTTTCTTTTGTGACAATTCTCAGGTTCCTTATGGCTTGCAGGATGGAATTATCAACATTCATATACTTCGACATCCGTTAAATGTGTTTGACAGACTATGGGGTTGCACAGAGTGCAGTAACATTGGTTCATAATCAATAACCAATGTGCAGAGAATTTCTTCTTGAGCATTTATTCTCTAACTCCCGCTGGTTCTCTCTTGTATTAGGAGAATCGTTCTACTGGATTTCCAACAGGATGTAGTCCAGAGAATGGACATGAGTTATGTCCCCATTTTATTTACACCAATGGTCTGACACATCAGTCTTTGACACAGTCAAGAGAACAGAATTTGTTTTGTAGTTTACATCTTAGCTGCAATATCTGTGCCTTGTGGCCCAACAAATATGACTTCAGTTTGGCAGGTTGGGTCACTTTAACCTTCACCAAGCCTATATCAACCCCGGCCGCCGAGAAACAAAATGGCGGCACGCGCCGTTGCCGGCCCGTCCCACCTAACGAGAATATCGTGAGATTTACACGTACCACAGTCTGTGCACTTAGCTGGGGACATGCGCAATCGAAGCCGGTACATCCACCACTTCCGACATGATCGTTTTTGAGAATGGCTAGCTATTCGTAAAAGTTTAAGAGCAATTAATCTGACCACATCTGCACACCGGTACGATGCCATGATGGTGGATCGGTTTTATAGACTTTTATTTCATCGTATTTCAAATAAAATAACATTGAATCGTGGCTTGAATCATGAATTATTAGGTTATTTAGTTTTACAGAATGCCGTGTTGGTTTGGGGACTTGTACGTTTGATATCGAATATTTTGAAGTGGCAGAAAAAATAATTCTAGGCCTAAGCTCAAAGAACTATTTTACTGCAAATCTACAAGTTTTATACAGTTCCCCCAGCTATATTTTGATAATTTTGCAGTGAAAGAACATAAATACAACAGATTTGCGTGATTTAGTTTACAGTGTTGCCAAGGAATTCGATATGTAAGGTAAGTTATTTTTGTTACTTATTTATTTCCTCTTTATTTGTTATAAAATATATGTTTTTTGTGAAAAACGTCTTTACCACTTTCTCATACGTCTGGTATCACACACACATGTACATAAATTACACCAATATATGCATAATTCAATTCTTTATTTATATGTGCAAATATAATTTAAATATCTCTAACAACCAAAAAATTATCACATTTTCAAAACAGTTTCCATCAATAACGCAAATTTTCAAAAAAAAATCCGGTGGCAGGGAGACGTTTCGTATTTTTTAAGCTGGATCTCTCTTATAACAGGATAATGGTCTTTCTAGATTTCCAGTAGGATATAGTCTAGAAAATGGAGATGCGTTGTGTCACATTTTTATTTGCGTCATAGTCCAACTTCAACAGTTATGACTAATACATTCAGTGTTTTCCCAATTCTGCTGAATGGTGAACATTTGTAGGAATATCGCTAGGAGCCTAGCTGTTTGTTGCAATATGTTTATAAGTATTGCCCCAAGAATTGCACTCTGGTCACCAATCTCATCTCAATGCCAATCGTGGTAAAAAATTATGTGACGTTTTGCAGTTAACTATAGTAATATTGATTGGGTGACAGATGTCCACTTCCTGAAGGCAAGAATGAGAGGAAAAGAGGATGCCATCAAAGAAAAAATATCACGCTGCATGCAGTAACATCAGTATCTAGATGTGTGGTCAGCTGCCGAGAATGGTGAAGTCACATGATGGGACAACTTAACAAAGTGATTAAGACATTTGTCTTGTTTTCATGATTTTGTGGGTTTAAAATCAAGCTCGTTGTCATATTTTGAAGTAAATAATTTGTAAATCTGTAACAAAACTATGATCCAAAAGACAAAAATTGAAGACACTAATAAAGTTTTGTGGTTTGAACACTGACCATCCACGTTGTACTGGAGATACGATTGGATGCATTAGAGATGCCAAAAAATTCATCAATATTTGAATAACAGTGTCTTGTGCAGGATGCACTTCAATTATTATTATTAACAAAGTTTTGTGAAATACTGGAAGAACAAGAGAAAACATACACAAAGTTGATGTTTCTATCAAAATGTCTTCATGAAAAAACACAGCTTAACAAATGATGAGAAGAGGACGGTACTGGGCGTGATCACTTTGAAATATGCATGAAAACACAAATTGCTGGAAGGAGATGAATGATTATTCTTGTCTCATCTCATATAGGGTCAAAGTGACACAAGCCATGTTGAAGTTATGTGTGACAGGTCGAAAGACGCAGATATCACAGCTTAGCTGTAAACCATGACAATGCATTCTCTGCACTACAGCCTGCTGATCTGCAGGAGTTTCAGAACAAATGCAGAAGAAGAAGACTGGAAAATCCAGATTTTCTAGGTCTTTTTACAGAATCCATTAAGTGCCTGTTATCTCTCCACTAAGATATATTAAATCTTGCTTTCTTATAGGTGTTGGTCAAGTTATTGTTGCAGTTAACAAGATGGATACAGTAGACTGGAGCGAGGACAGATACCAGCTGATTGTGAAAAAGATTGGTCAGTTCCTAACCAGACAAGCAGGGTTCAAGGAATCAGATTTCTATTTTGTGCCCTGTAGTGGCTTGAGTGGCGAGAACTTGACTCAACAACCCACAGAACCTAAGCTTGTCTCCTGGTACACACCAGCAATTACTCTTGTTCAACAGATTGGTAAATTTTAGACTAATTAATCTAATTTGCTTGTGGTCTTTGTGATTGTGAGTTATTACAATTTGTCTGTGCTCGTTAAGTGTTTGGGATCCTTGAGAAATGTGCATACATGTACAATATGTGTGCTACGATCCTCGAGAAATGTGCATACATGTACAATATGTGTGCTACGATCCTCGAGAAATGTGCATACATGTACAATATGTGTGCTACGATCCTCGAGAAATGTGCATACATGTACAATATGTGTGCTACGATCCTAGAGAAATGTGCATACATGTACAATATGTGTGCTACGATCCTCGAGAAATGTGCATACATGTACAATATGTGTGCTACGATCCTCGAGAAATGTGCATACATGTACAATATGTGTACTACGATCCTCGAGAAATGTGCATACATGTACAATATGTGTGCAACGATCCTCGAGAAATGTGCATACATGTACAATATGTGTGCTACGATCCTAAGAAATGTGCATACATGTACAATATGTGTGCTACGATCCTCGAGAAATGTGCATACATGTACAATATGTGTGCTACGATCCTCGAGAAATGTACATACATGTACAATATGTGTGCTACGATCCTCGAGAAATGTGCATACATGTACAATATGTGTGCTACGATCCTCGAGAAATGTGCATACATGTACAATATGTGTGCTATGATCCTCGAGAAATGTGCATACATGTACAATATGTGTGCTACTGTCTGTGTCAAAAATAAAGTTAGTAGCATATCCTATTCAGGATGTAGCCATCAGTCCCAGCATCATTTTTGTGACGTTATTAATTTTCTAGGCATTGTAAATATGTTCAGTAGTTTGCCATTGCTTTCAGAATGGTCTGGATGCACATTTGCCTGCGTCAAGATATGAACCCGGTGCCTCACCTTGCATAGCCAGAGTGTCTTGATCTACTGGTCCATATTTATAATGACAAATTACAGACGATTTCTACTAATTTCCTATAGAGAGCATATGACAAATTTTACATAAGAAATAAAATAGTATGCTGGTGTACAAAAACCATTTCTTTCAATAGTGAAACAAAGAAAATTTAACATGGTTTGGACAAGTATGCAGACATGACTCCTTGTCAAAAATAATACTGCAGGGAACCGTCGAAGGGAAGAAGCAGAGGAGGGAAAATAAAGACATGGACAGACGACATCAAGGAATGGACAGTACAAGATTTTTCATTCATCTGTATCGCTGAAGATATAATAAATCGCTGGAGGACTCTGTTTGTTGAAGCATCCAATGTGGTACCTCTACGACTCTATCAGATTGCGGGTTTATTGATAGATAGATAGATTTATAATGACTAGAGTATACACATGCTGGGTGTCTTGGCTTAACTCTTAGTCTTTGGCACTTCTTTTGAAAAGATGAATAAATAGTTTCCATATTATAACTCGACTTCCTAAAAGATGATGGGAGAGTTGTTAAGAAAGTCTTCACCAAAAGAGATTGTAAAATTACTGAAGTATTTTGTCCAATCACAATGTTTATTTGTTTTGCGTTTGCTCCATTGCAATCAGAACTGATATTCGTGTGATTTCCACCAGGAGTGTAGTTACATTGTGCCACCGTTATGTGCCTTGTAGGCCCATCACAGCCGATTTCGGCATGCCTTGACATTTTGGGTGGGCTACCCTAGCCTGTGTCTGTAGCCAGGCAGCGAATGTGTACTGACTCCACGACGAGATGGCTTGTCCCTCACATCTATCCTGCACAAGATGTTCCGCCGCCAGTGAACTTGTCTCGTGTAATTAGATGTATTGTGCCCGTGCCCTCTTAGCCGAAGTCTTGTTCACCAACGTTGTGAACCACTCGTCCAAGTCCGAGTCAATACACATATTTAGGAGCGTCAGGGACTAGCATTTTGTTCTAGAGCTGAACAGTGTTTGTCACCTTGGACAGCTGTGCCTATTGGGTGCTTAACTTTTTCTCTCCGCAAGCATGATTCCGATATAGAAAAGATGCGGCAGTAGAGTTGGGTCTGGGCTGGGATCACTGATAACTAGAAGCTTGTCTCGAGCAAACAATACTTTAGTTCCGATTTCCTTGAAACTTTTTCCGTTCTCTTTGCACGTGATGCTGCCATCTAGCGCTGTACTTCCCTCTCAGTGTGTACTCATTTTGTTATTCTTATGGTGACTGATACACTAATTCTTTATATTTCTCATAACATCTTCGCACTTCGTAACATCTGCATTGGCCACCCCTCTAATGCCCCTGCCAAACTGACTCGCTTCACTGTGTATGGACAGTGCTTCTGCATGTGTTGGTGCAGAGTTGTCAGAGATTTTGCCTGTCTTTTTGCAGGCAAATCTCTTTCCATATGCTACCTCCACATTCACGGACATGATCCCCAAAAGTTTTAGCCAAGGTGCACCACGAGGAGCTACTTTTGGGATCTTGGTTATCTGCGAACCCTGGGTCCGCAGAGAGCAATGTGATACCTTTTGCATCCCTCTAATCACAATAATTCTAAGTTGAATTTTTGGCATGTGATCCGAATTAGTGAAAACATTTCATAAGAAAAACAGCTTCATAAAATCTTGTATGCCTTGTTCTATTTGAGTCATTCTAAATTTGTTCTTATTAGTTTCTACTTAATTAGCTATTTTTTATTGTTTAAAAACCAATGTCATGGCACTGGAGACATTCCCTTAAGTTCTCAAGTCATCATCTAAGAGACACTTAATGTCCCATTCATTCATTAGTTGTGGACACTTTCTTCTCTCTCCTATGATCGCTCTCATTTCTATTATTCTCCGAACATAAATTATTTCATGATTTTACCTATATGTCCATCTGTGTTCCTTCGGCAATGAATATGGTGCATTGGGCAGAAACCAGTGCTCTCCATTTTGAGCGGTGTGATACTACTGTGTGTAATTCTTGCATGTTGTTAAGACCTATAGTCATACATTTTTGATGATTATTCTATGAAGAGTTTCTCTTGGTTTTCTTTTTTTCATTTTTCCATCTGGTACCCATTCTACTGCTTGTAGTGTCTATTTCTGGTAAAAAATGGTGTAGAAAATGAGTGTGTTTTTTGTGTGTGCTTATCGATAAATTATTTCCTCCTGAAAGTAAACTACAGGAGTAATGGGGAGGAATACTTTTCAATGCAGTATTAATGTTTTTTTACTCCCTCCACTGGTATGACTCACAGACCTTATACATGATGGTTTGTTGTGTTGTTCCCTCCACAGGTAAGACTCACAGACTTTCTACTTGTGAACTGTATAAACAATTAAATATACATTATTTACGATCAGCATACATTTTTAGTCAATATTTTGAGTTTAAAAAAAAAATATTGTTTTGTTTTCCTTCAGACAACCTCAAACCTCCTTCAAGACCAATAGACAAACCTTTTCGTTTAAATGTTTCTGATGTGTTTAAAGGACTGGGAACAGGTTTTAATGTGGCTGGCCGTGTGGGTTCAGGCTATGTACAACCTGGGGATAAGGTTCTTATAATGCCTGCTGGCATTACAGCCAACATTAAAAGTAAGTATATAGGTTGAAACAAGTAGATCATTACCAATATCTTGGCAGTGTAATCACAAATGATGGTAGATATGAAACAGAAGCTAAGAGGAGAATAGGAATGGCTAAAAGTGTTTTCAATGACAGGAAAATATTAACATTTAAACAAATCATAAATAGACTAAAATTGGGAGTTTTTAAAATTCTATTTCTATTCTACATTAGTTTATGGCTCCTTCTTTGCAAACCCCAGGAATGATTAGCTCTTATTTCCAATGTGCAGTGGGGAGGTTTCTCTGAGCTTTCTTTCATACTCAGGAGGCTTAAACTTTCGGCTTAGTGCAATGTCTATTGCAGGAGCCTTCCACTCAGAAGGTGTACATGTCATGAGATGAGCTGATAGTTTGCTTAGGTCACCCATTGTGTGTCTTTTCTCCGACTAGGCACTACACAGCCAGCGAGCTATTCCTCATGTAGAAAGACTATTCCATTACCACCCTTCGTGTCCCTAGGTCTTAGACCTAATTCATGTCCCTAGGTCTTAGACCTAATTTCTTCTGTATGGACTGTTTTGGGTGTCAAACAGCTGTTACCACCAAACCTCTCCATTACTAACATCCTTTATACAGATACAACACAGCTGAAGAAGACCTGCATCTATCACCACCTAACACATGGAAGATGAGTGAAAGTTTGCAACTCCAGGGATTGAATAAGTAAGCATATACTGTTCATGCTTTACAGTCATAAAGAAATGATTGTAAACTATGAATGTGGTGGTAGTCCTTATTCCCCTTGTCCCAAAGATTTTATTCTTTCATTACTGCGTGTTTTCCTGTTAAGAAGTGAAGGGAGGTTGTTACGGCTGTGGGAATAAAGGCTGCTTTTGCCAAAGCTGTCGCCGCGACGTGTACAGGAAGAATTTTTTATTGCACCTCCGAATGATAAAAATCTTTCTCCCAAATGTGGATTGAACCCGAGACCTCAGGAATCTGAGGCTGGCATTCTAGATGTACGAAGCGCTCCACTAAAAACTTTTATTGTTATATGAAATCATCAAAAGTACAGCTGTCCTAACTTGACAACACTGCTTTCCATTTTTATTCTTAATATTTCCACCAGATCTGTTTATTGATGATCAACTTTTTATTCTGAATGTTTCCACCAGATCTGTTTATTGATGATCAGCTGGCAAATGTTGCATTTGCAGGAGACCATATCAATCTCACTCTGAGCGGGGCAGACATGGCTAATGTCAACATTGGTAACTAAAGCCAGAATTGATAAATTTGTGTTTGTTGATTTGTAAGTAAAATTAATTAACTGAATGAAATGTATCTCTTATGGTGAGGTAGCTCCTTTCAACTTGAAAGGTCCATCCATTTGGTTATATCATAGCTTTAAAACATAAAAAATAGTGGAGGTCACAGTTCTGGTATTCAAGTCTTTTAAACCACGATCTTTTTGGTTAAGTAGAATTAAAATTCTGGACATGCTGTCATATAGAAAAATGATAAACGTCATAAGGTTTTAGTCATACCGAAGTCGGTTGTGCTGTGCTGGACAGCGCAAATAATGCAGCTCCCCTGTAAACCAGTCGGGAAGTTAGAAGACAAAAATACTGTACGGCAAGAGAGATCGAGGGCGACAACGTTAGGAAATATTAACTCGTCTGACATGGAGGCATAACAAGGATCTTGATACAAGATACTGGTAATAGAGCTGTGAAAATCCATCATCGCCTATACAGATCAGCAACAGTGCACCTGATAGTGATTATATATGTATTACCAGAACTCCAGGTCTTGCAAAAACCATTATGAAAGGAACAGTGCCAAGTAATTTAAACTGGGGCAGACAAAAATGGTAAGACATAAATTGGTCGTCCGTATGTTGCCGGGGCCCAAAAGGGGAACAAAGAATAGCAACACTGTTTACCTTCCACGCATGTTGTAAAAGGTGACTTAGGAGGTTATGGGATGGATTTGGCTGTCCCATCCCATATAGGGTCAGTGACCCAAAACCATGCTGAAGTCGGGTGTATCAGGCAAAAGGCGCAGATATCGCAGCAATGCTGTAAACCATGACACAACGCATTCCGTTCTCCGAACTACATCCTGCTAATCTGCAGGAGTTTGAGAACGAACGTAGAAGAAGAAGAAGAATAAATGAGTTGATAGGATTGTTCTTTTGCTACTTACCAGGGACTGGTCTGGAATCATCAAAGTTGGCGAGGGATTATAAAAATTATGTAATTATGTCAAGATTGCCCTAATGACTGACAAGACAAGACTGTGACAATGGTGATTAAATTAAAACATTAAAACAGTAGATGCTTTCTTTCCCCCTCCCCCAACTTTTATAGGCACATACACATAACAACCCTCATGCTTAAAATGTAAAGCAAGAAATTTCAAAATGAAGTTATTTCGCAAATCACATCCCGTTTTTATGTACACTTTCTTTCCTCAGGAAGCTGCCTATGTGACCCATTGTTTCCTGCCAAAAGTGTCACAAAGTTCAAGGCGAAGATTGCCATCTTTAATATTGATGTACCAATTACTAAAGGGTTTCCAGTAAGTCTTATCTTGACCTTGATTATTTTTTTTTTCTCCCATGTTTTTGTTTGTAGTTATACTAGATCATAAGGTCTGTTGTCAGAGGGAGAAGCATTACTACTTTTTTTTAGAAATGGTAGTTGCCTCATAGATTAGCTTCAGCTCAGCTGTTGGCCATAGTGAAGCAGGCTGCAAATATTGTGTCTTCTTCTTCCCTTCTTCAGCGTTCGCTCTCATATAACCACAACAAATATATTGTGTGATTTCTGCTGGGGAGCATGAAGTACGTTGTGCTGCAGGTTACACAGTAGAACTGTGTTATTTGCACCTCGGTTGGTCACTCTGTGGTTTGGACGTCCGAGGTCCAGCACATCCGTTTTCGTCATTCCTTTATTTCGGGTTTTGGTCCCTAATATTGTGTCTCATTGTCAACATACTGGAATGAGATTGTCTTCTGTCTTCGCTTTCTAATAACCAACACAAACGTTTGTGTACTTCCACAGAGGAATTTCAGGTACATTGCACTGAAGGTTTCACAGCGGAGCTGCATTATTTTTCACCTTCCAGCCCAGCACATCTGTTTTTGGAAACTGCAAAGCTGAAACTACGAAATAATTATAAAGAAGATTGGATGAACTTGCCCCTCTACAGTGATCATCTCATGTCCAAACTGACCAAGGACATTTGTAGCCAGAATAAGGCGTATTAGCTATCAATGAACTCATAGTCAAGAATATAATGTAACTACTCAAAAGTGGATGTAAGAAATGGTCATCATCACTTGTGATGGACAAACAACAATTTTGCCCCTTGAAGTGTTTCAAAAGTTTCTGCACCCTTGTGTAATGCTAATCTTTATGCACCTCTGTCTTCAGCAGCATTTTCCCAACTATTGTAGTTGAATTTTAAAAATCTGTCATTGATGCTTTGCATATATCTTTATATCTCAGGAGTGGTCTGCCTCTAACTCTTTTCGCTTGCGAAGGTTATCCGAACAATATCTGATGTAGGATAAAGATGTTGTTCATTCTTTGCTTATACCTCAGCCATCTTAGTTGTCTAATATTGAGTATTCTCATTATTAATGGTAATTTCTCCCAATGCAGCACTTCTGTGGTTGTGATTTAGTCCTGTCACTTGATGTTATCAAATTACCAAAGGTGAGATATAGCACGTCTTAGTGTTTATGGTTACATTAAACTAGACAGAACTTCACCATGTATCTGAAATACTGTATATGGAAGTCTATCCCAACTATATCAAGCTAGACAAGAACCTCTGTCCCCTTTACATCTATAGGAAACATTTTATGTGGAAGTCTACGCATGAAGTTGCTTCTGTGGGTCTCACCAATGGCCCACTAGACAAACCACCCATGCAACAGAAAATCTTACTAGATGACATGCTGTTATATTGAGGCTCTCTTATGGAAGCTTTGTAGTATGGCATCTATACAATTATAGACTCCTTCTGAGTAGAAGGCTCCTTCAATAGGCATTGCACTAAGTCTGAAGTCTCCTGGGTACGAAAGGAAGCTCAGAAAAACCACCCCACTGCACATAGCAAGTAAGAGCTAATCGCTTACTGTTCCTGGGGTTCTCAAACAAACAACAAAACATATGAAAGTCTATACCAACTACATCAAACTAGAAAGAACTTCTCCCACCTTATCCATCTATACAAAACACCCCTATACAGAAGTCTATCCCAACTACAGAGAACATACAGATTTTACAAACTGGCATGTGCTTCCCAAGAGTGAAAACTTGTGGCATTGGAAAGAAGAATATAATTCTTAACATGAGATACCAGTCTCTGATTGTCAACAATTTTCTTCTTCTGTATTTGTTCTCAAACTCCTGCCAGTTAGCAGAATATAGTCAGCAGAACAGATTGTATTGTGTAATGGTATACAGCGTGGCTGTGATATCTACACCTTTCAGCCTACACATCTGACTTCAGTACATCATTTTCAGGTCACTGACATTTTGGAGAATGAAGAAGCCAACCTTATATCAAACCCAACTTAGCAACCTCTTATGACATGCATTTCAAGTCACTGTGTTACAACATGTGTGCCAAGGTCTGAAAGGGGTGCAAATAATAGTGATACTGTCACCCTTCATGCATGTTGTAATAGGTGACTAAGGAGATTTGTGAGGGTGGAGTTGGTAGACACATCTTAAAGATGGTCAATGTTATCTGAAGTCATGACTGAGCGACCTTAGACTGAGCGACCGCTTCTGTAACCACTTGCATGCTATCAAACACAGAACACCCACTCCTGTGGCCAATCACTTCAACAGCGATGGCTACCGTGGTGTCCTTGACATTCAGGTCACTGCCATCAGATCCTATACCACCGATGATAGATCTAGGTACGCCCTCGAAAATTGTCTCATTTTCGAGTTGGGTACCATCAAGCCATTTGGACTCAATTCTGACCACTCTTTCGCTTAGTTCTCGGTCGTATTGGTCTCTGTTACGTCATCGTTTTGTTCCTCTCGTTCCACCTGTATTATCGTCTTTGTGTACATCCTGTTTGTATGCTTCCGGTATCTATCTTACTACCACATTTCACTCGGATACGCATTCATTTCTACTTGTGGTTTTTTTATGTTAGTATGTTATGTCTGTATCTTGAAAAATGCCTATTGGTCCGAAACGTCGACTTTTTCCTGTGTATTGTCATTTGTAGATTATATTCTGTGTTTTGTTTTGTTATATGTACCATATTTACATCCGTTAGTGATAGTGTGTAGTGTTTTAGTCGTCATTCAGTAGGACTTCATTACCTGTCTTCCACGTGAGTATTATTTTCTGAAGTCATGCTGAAGTTAGATGTGTCAGGTGGAAATGTGGAGATGTCACAGACAAACTATAAACCATGACAGAGCACATTCCTTTCTCTGAACTACATCCTGCAAAAGACACTATTTTTGTTGGTTGGCTTATTGGTCATCTGGCTGGCTGGTTTGTTGGTCATCTGGCTGGTTGGTGTTGGTATGTTGGTTGGCTTTTTGGTCATCTTTCTTTTTGGTTGGTTGGCTGGCCAGTTTGATGGTCATCTGTCTGGCTGGTTGGCTTGTTGGTCCTGGTTGATTTGTTAGTTGGCTGGCTGGTTTGATGTCATCTGGTCATTTGGTTTGTTGGTCATCTGGCTTGCTGGTTAGTTTGTTGGTCATCTGGCTGGCTGGTTGGTTTGTTGATCATCTGGCTGACTGGTTTGTTTGTTGGTCATCTGGTTGGTTTATTGGTTGGCGTGATGATTATCTGGCTGGCTGATTGTTTGGTTGTGTCTTAATCAGTGGCCCATGGTTTCATGCTCAAAAGGCATAGAGAATTGGCTTCATTGTGCTCAGGTATGTACTCCATCACTTTCAATGAAGTGGCACACCATCTACCGATTACCACTAATAGCATGGAACTCTGTATCTTCAAGCGATAGTCCCCAGGGATCTCTGAAAAAATGCACTTTATAAACCAGACAGCATAAGCATGACCTCTTGAGTACAAAGTGAGCAACTTAAATACTACGCCAAGGAGATCTTCACATGGTTTGCTTTTGGCCCAAGTATGTTTTCTATTCAATCTGAATATAGAAAATAATTTGTCATTTGCTGTTCATCTTTTATATGCCTTACAGTTTTCTCTATTTCTTTTGGCCTACTCTGTACCTTACATTTTCTGTATTTCTCTTAGTCTATTTTTTGCCATACCTTTCAGTTTTCTCTCTTTTATTCTGTCTGGTTTTTAAAACACTTCTGAGATTACTTGCGGCAAATGGGATTTGAACCAGGTCCGTTAATAGTTTGCCTATTTGCCTTGCAATTGAGGTCAACAAGTTTTTAAATATTTGACCAATAGCATCCCTAAAAAAAGATGCAATTTTAGTCAAGACTTCAATTTCTCTCTCTCAAATCACTATGAATTCGGACCGGTTGATCAAGAAATTTACATACGTGTAGAGTGTATGTGTTGATGTTGTCTGTGTGTCGACAGATCAGTCTATATTCATAGTAGCATGAGAAAAACATGTTGGGAAGTCTTGGCTAAAATGGCACCTTTTAAAGGTAGAATATGGAAAATTTATTGACAAGCTGCAAGGCGAATATGGGCTATCTGAAAGGCTGGTTCAAATCCTATTTGCTGCCTTATAATTTTTTTCTATACCAATAAATTCTTGATGCTTTTTTTATTATATTATTTTGAGATTATTACTGCTTTGAGATTATTGGAAGGTTGAAATCATTTTCTAATTTCTTGACTTTTCTCCTTCTCCTTAGGTAGTCTTTCATTATCAATCTATCAATGAACCAGCTGTAATCAAACGATTATTAACACAGTTGAATAGAGCAACTGGTGAGGTCATCAAGAGCAAGCCAAGGTAAGCTCATTACACAGAAATAGTAAACTAATTTAGCTTGGGAAAGAACTGAGATTGATAATCAGAATTATCCATTTAGAGCAGGATACATCTGCTGAACAAATTTTTAAATAAGTTGAACCACACACAAGTAACTCAGTTGTGAAAAAAACAGATGCAGCGGCATTGATCGACATAAACTCATGTCTGTGGTGGGGGGGGGGGGGTGTGTTGGTTGGTGTGTTCAAAACACATTCCCCCACCAATCAGAACATAACTTTTTGATTTTTAATACTATAAATTTAGCCAAAGGGTAGATTAACCCCTCACCCCCACACCATTAAAGATTTTTAAAAAAAGGGGCATTACATTTCTCATAAAAAAGAGGGAATTATACATGATATCCCACCCCCCTCCCTTTTTAAAACATAAAATCTTACGTACCTATGACCCAACATTTACTAATGGAATTTCAAAATTCTACTCAGAGAGAGAATTAATTTGTTGACAAAATCTTCCACAATCAGTAGTTCTGTTAACAACAGAGGTCATCAACCTCTATATATATGCACATACACGTATACATCTCCATATTATATGTATACATCTTTGTGTGCTCCTACACATGTACGATTTTTTATATGTTTGTATATGTCTGTACAGTTAGCATCATTGACGAGAAACATTAACTTAATCAGGTTTGGTTCTCATAACACATTTTCTTGTAGCGTTTGATTTTTGTCTATCCATGGTACACTTGCATGTAAAATTCAATCGAGAACCATTATTGCTTATAGCTAAATATAATTGCGCCTTTTCTCTTAAAATGCAATTGGATGCAGAAGTAAGACCATTCCATTGTATTTATTGAGTTTGTGTTTATTTCTGGTTCATGGCTGTTTCTTGATAAAGGATCTTATTGAACTGTTATGTGAAAAAAGTCCTTGTTCTTTTGTTTTGTGTGTGTTATTTTTACATTGAAAGTATTTTACATTTGGTATGTTTACTATTTATTAGTTATATTAGTAATCATTGAGAATAATACATTATCATTGGTGTTATAACTTCTTATTTTTTGTTACTGCTTTTGTTCTCATACCCTTACATTCCCATACTGTCACAGTTTAAATTCTCATGCTGTCACAGCTTAAATTCTCATATTGTGACAGTTTAAATTCTCATACTGTCACTTCTTACATTCTCACACTGTCACAGCTTAAATTCTCATATTGTCACAGCTTATATTCTCATTCTGTCACATCTCATAATGTCACTTCTTACATTCTCATACTGTCACAGCTTAAATTCTCATATTGTCACAGCTTATATTCTCATTCTGTCACATCTCATAATGTCACTTCTTACATTCTCACACTGTCACATCTCATAATGTCACTTCTTACATTCTCACACTGTCACATCTCATAATGTCACTTCTTACATTCTCATACTGTCACAACTTAAATTCTCATATTGTCACAGCTTACATTCTCATAATGTCACTTCTTACATTCTCATACTGTCACATCTCATAATGTCACTTCTTACATTCTCATACTGTCACATCTCATAATGTCACTTCTTACATTCTCATACTGTCACATCTCACATTCTCATATCGTCACAGCTTATATTCTCATGCTGTCACAGCTTACATTCTCATGTCACAGCTTACATTCTCATGTCACAGCTTACATTCTCATGTCACAGCTTACATTCTCATGTCACAGCTTACATTCTCATGTCACAGCTTACATTCTCATGCTTTCACTTCTTACATTCTCATACCATCACAACTTTCATTCCCTTTGTGTCATAACTTCTCATATGAAAATTGTGACAGAATGTCCTTTTGTTCTACTTTCATTCTCAAAGATCTGTTAATTAGCAGTATGTAGTTTGGATAATAGAATGTGGTACATAATTATTTACAGATTGACTGCGATAGCTTCTACTTCTGGCCTGACATCCAATATTATTATATAATTTTGACTTTCTGTATAATCTTTAGTTGACTGCTACAACATGCACGGAAGGTCATAGTTTTACTATTATTTTTGTGATCAAATGAGAGTAAATGGGTGATTGTAGAAGATAGGAATTAGAATATTGCAATACATGAGAAATATAATAATGTAAGACATGAGAATTAGAATATATTAAGACATTGTTCACCAATAATGTAAGACATGAGAATTAGAACATATTAAGACATTGTTCGCTAATAATGTAAGACATGAGAATTAGAATATATTAAGACATTGTTCGCCAATAATGATCATCACCTCTTACACCAATCTCTTGACAACACAAAAGGAAGATGTATCAAGAGATGAAGGTCCTGGATGGCAGAAGCAGAAGATACCCTACTCAGAGTTTGTAAACTGGAGGAAGTGGGAAGAGGCTGTGAATGGGTGATATTTGGCAAAGGGAGAAAGTTATTGACAACAGTTGTGATACAGATGGGAAGAGAGTGCCGCAACTGGGCTGCCAACAACAGAAGGAATGATCCAAGAACTTATAAAGCAGCACTTGAAGCCACAGTATATATTGAAATATTGATTGGGTCATGAGAAAGAGCACTGAAAATGAGCTGACAGGAATAAAATGGATTAATAATACCGTTCTCGAAGATCTTGACTACGCAGATGACCTGGCCCTTTTGAGCGCAAACCACACAGATGCTCAATCTAAGCTTGACAATCTCCAACACTACTCAAATCAGATAGGGTTGAAAATCAACACATCAAAAACTCATATACTAGATTTTACGAAATCCAACGACAACATAGAAATTCAAAATGAACCATTATTAAAAGTCAACAATTTTACATATTTAGGCACCATTCTAGCATTGGATGGAGACTCATCAAAAGAAATTTTACATCGTATTGCCCTTGCAGCAGGTGCTTTCAATAAACTACGCAACATCTGGACATCAAACACACTAAGAAACACCACAAAACTCAAGTTGTTTAACTCCAACATCATCCCTATTCTATCATATGGGTGCGAAAGTTGGAACGCCACAAAAGCCACAGATAAAAGACTCGACTCCTTTGAAAACAAATGCCTACGTACCATTCTGAATGTTAAGTGGAGTGACTTTAAATCTAACACTACTATAAGAGAGGAAAGCAAACAAACCTATATATCTTCCTTCATTAGACAAAGGCGTTGGACTTACATCGGCCATGTTCTCAGAATGAACAGCCTAAGAATTCCCCAGCAGTCACTATATTGGGTGCCACCTGGAGTAAGAAGAAGAGGGAGACTAGAGAAACTCTACGAAGAACCATTAATAGAGAAGGCATATCAATGTACCTAAACAACACGCAACAATTGAAAGACCTGGCAACACAAAGACAGAAATGGAAGGCTATGGTTTCTGCCCTATGCGCCGCCTATGGCCCTGGAGGAACATAACATAACATAACTTGAAGCCACACGTTATGATAATTTAAACAGACGGCTCAGTAACACAAGAAACAAACAGGTATGGTTGAGGTTTCGTGGCCTACCAAAATTAGCTGAGATGGTCAGCTGAGTACCCCCTACAACATCGAGTATGAGAATGGAAATAGAAGCGGTGACAGCAGCTCTCATTTTGCTGGCGACACAACCACCAACAGACTCTGATTCTATCGGACTCTCAAAGTATGCTGCACAAGATAGAAAAGGGTCTGAACTGAATGGGTCACTCTTCTCAACAACACGCAGAGCATTACATAGATCTACTGTCCAGGTCATGCTGGGGTCAGGGGAAACGAAAGTGCTGATGTGTTGTCTGGTAAAGCCTTGGAGAACGGCACCGAGATAAGAAGAGACAGGATTGAATTGATTAGAGCAGTCATGGATACCCTATGAGAAGACGAGGAGGAAGTCGAACAAGACAGTGTACATATTCAGATAATGGTAGAAATGGGAGTGACTAGAGACGATGGGAGAAAGTGCTCCCTCTCCGGAAAGATCAGAAGAATGCGTGTTCAGCAACTGACTGGGACACTGAGCTTATACACTTGTAGATGGTTGACGGAACGGCAAACAGAGCATATATGGGAATGCCCCCAGTGCTGTGACACTTGTTCCTAATCACAAACAAAGATATAAGAATTAGAATTTTGTAAGACATAATTAGAATATTGTAAGACATAAGAATTAGAATGTTGTAAGACATAAGAATTATAATTTTGCAAGACAAGAATTAGAATGTTGTAGAACTTGAGAATTAGAATGTTGTAGGACATAATATTTGAGTTCAATAATTGATTGTGTCTTGCGGGTCCTGAAATTGGAGCAATGAATAATAACACTGCTTCATGCCATGCATATTGTAAGAAGTAACTAAGGAAGTTTTTGGTGGTGGTGTTGGCTATCCATGCCACAGAGTGTCAAAATAATCTGCAGCCACGCTGAAGTCAGATGTATCTGGCCATAAGATGCAGATATCGCTAACAATCTGTAAACCATAATACAGCATATTCCATTCTCTGGACTACATCCTGCTAATATGCAGAAGTTTGAGAATGAATGCAGAAAAAATAGAAAAAGTATTCAATCATGTGATGAGTCCTATGAAATATTTCTCTGTTGACAGATGCCTGGTCAAAAACACGAGTGCTGTTGTTGAGATTGAGCTGGAGAGGTCTACTTGTCTGGAATTGTATACAGAGTTCAAAGATCTGGGAAGGTTTATGTTGCGGAGCGGAGGTCACACCATTGCGGCTGGGCTTGTTGAAGAGGTACAAACTTTGACTTAACTGTATCAAGCAAGTTAGCAGCTATGGTGTGTAATTAATATTTATTAAAGAAAAATCAAAATTCAGCTAACAGGATTTGAACCAAGTCCACCCAGATGGCACATACTTGCCTCGCAACTTGAGTCAACACGTTCTCCGTCTTCGACCACACCATTTCCAAAAAAAAAGATGTGATTTTAGTCAAGACTTTCAACATGCATATTCCCAAAATACTATGAATATGGACTGGTCAATCAACATATAGACAGCAACACACAAACACACATACATTGCACAGGTATGTAAATTCCTTGAGAACCACAAACATTTTAACATCAGTACTATCCAAAAGACATCAGTGCTACAACGACCAATTAGGCCTACTTGTAAATGTAAATAACACGTAAATAAACAAGGTTGCTTCACATTTGTGACATGGATAAATAAATAATATAATATAGTATAGAAGAATCGAAGATTAATTAATAAAGAAAAATCATAATGCAGCAAATAGGATTTGAACTGAATAGATTTTTCTTTAATAATAAATCCTCGATGCTTATATAGTATTTAGACACGTCTTCTGAAAATGAGGAATGTCAGGGCTCAAGATTAATGGAGTACTTTCAATGACATGAAAATATTACAATCTAAACAAATAACTAACTAAAACTAGTAATTATAAAATCCAACATCTATTCTACATTTTAATGTATGGCTGAGAAGTATGGATAATGAACAAACAACCAGAAGACAGAATTTATGCCATTGAAAGAGATGTGGGTATATTGAAGAATAGAAAGAACTTCATGGAAAGAAAATAAAACACAGAGGTTCAAAATACACTAAATATGAAAAAAGAACTATTTAAAGGAAATAGCAGTCAAACAAATAAACTATTTTGGACATATTAAAAGATATCACACCTTGTTGAAGACCTTACTTGATAATAGAGGGCAGGTGAGAAAGAGGCAGGAAGAGATACAAGTGGGAGGAAAACATTATGAGATGGATAAGTTACAGTCAAGCAGAAAGCACCACCAAAAGAAGAGAAAGCTGTCGCAGCCAATCTTCATTGCAGGGACAATAATTGTTGACAATGAAGGAGGTTTTGGGGTTGAAGTTTCCTGTTCTATCCCACAGAGGGTCGATGTGACACAGGAGCCAAACTGAAATTGGGTGTGTTGGACCAGAATGCGCTCATATCACAGCTAAGTGTAAATCATGACACAATCACATTCAGTTCTCCGGACAACATCCTGCTAATCTGCAGAAGTTTGAAGCCAACTGACCCCACTATTTTGCACCTTAGAACAGTCTACTACATACTGTTAAGCCACCTTTACTGACTGAGGATCTTATACGCAGATTAATGCCCATGTGGATGGAATCCAAACCACTGAACACATACTTCAGGACTGTCCAACATACAAAGAGCAGAGATGGTGAGTTTGGCCAGAGGATGCAGATTTGAGGCAAAAGCTATGGGGCAGCCGTTCTGACCTGGAGAAGACAGTGGCCTTCAGTCTCATGATAGAACTGACAATCTAATGTGACCACAGATGCTGAACGCAGAAGAATAAGTTTGAGAATGAATGTAAAAGAGAAAGAAATTCCAGATGGATGATTCTCTAGCGTTATTTTTTATTGGAGAGGTTTTCCACTACTTTTGTGTGTCCAAGATAACCTTTGTTGGTTCAGGGTGCGTTGACACGACCCAGACAGTTTTCTTCTCTGGGGTTGGCTTTTCTGTGACTTAGGGGGTGTTTAGTTAAAATTTGTACGAGAACAGAGCTACAGTAGGCAAGATTGAAGGAAAGAGAGGCAGAGAATGGTAAGTAATTATTAGATAGTTTAACATCGTGTCATCGCAAACAGTTAACAATGATTATGATACAAGATGCTGGAGATAGAGGTCATGACTGCCTGCATCAGCTAGCACATGATGATGATGCATGTAATTTGAATTAATTGTTCGTATTCTCATGTTCTTATGGCTTGCATGGGTACACGCTCAGAAAATCAGTAAAAATATGGTTAGAAGAACAATGGCATGGAACCTGCAGGTAAAAAGGAAATGAAAATCCTATGAATGCATAGAGAGGCAAGACTGAAATATTTAAAAGATATAGGAGTCATGTGGGATGAGGCAGAAAGCATATCCAAGGGTAGAAAGAAATGAAAAAATCCTTGTCTGTGGCCTGTACTTCATTGGGGGAATATTTAAGGGATTATTTGATTGATTCTGATAATCTTTGTTGTTTTCCTCTATGTCTTCTTCACCGTTAATTCCCCAGCTCCCACTGGATCTCTCTTGTAGCAAGACAATGGTCTTACTAGATTTCCAGCAGGACGTAGTCCAGAAAATGGAAATATGTTGTTCGCCGTTTTATTTGTGTCAATGGCCCAACACATCTGTCTTTGGTGGCTTTCTTTATGTATTTTCAGTTCAATTTACTGTGTCCAAATCTATTTATGAGAGACATGTAAATCTATGACATCTGCGATATGTGCCGTCTTTTACCCTAGAGGAATAACTACCTATCTAACTAAATCTATTTATGGCATATTATATCTTCTGTGTTCGTTCTTAAACCCCTGCTTTTTGGCAGGATGTAATCCAGAAAACATACTATTTTATGTCATGGCTTACAGCTTGACTGCAATATAGTCTTACTTTTGGCCTGGCACATTCAGTATGGCTTTTGGTTTCTTTTGGTTTCTGTGGGATGGAAGAGCCAACACCAACTCTAAAATATCCTGAGTTTACAATATGCATGGCAGATAATAGTGCAGCTATTCTTCTGCTCTGCTCTTGGGGAACTGAAAAGACATAGGCATTGTTATATTCTAAGAGTCAAGTGTCCTGTTTCACTCGTATTAAATACCTTTTGATTTGAACGTCCATTTTTCTTGTTTTGCTGTGGGCATTTAGTGATTTTGAAAATTGGTAGAATATCTCAGTCAGAATGTAACCATCAACCTAGCATTTTTTGGCTGTAGTGATTTTCTTAGCAGTATTTGCATTCAGTAGTTTGTCATTGCTTTCTGAACGGTCTAGATGGATAATTGCCTGTAGTGGGATTCAAACTCAGTACCATTTCTATCAAAGAACCGGACATCAACATATCTGGTCGGATGTGGTCTTTTAGAGATCCCCTTTAAAAAAATACAGACCAAAGGTACAGTGGAGGGTGTAAAAAGACGAGGTGGTCATAAAAGACATGGTTGGATAATATTAAAGAATGGACAGGGTGTAAAGTTTCCAAACTCATCTGGATGGTAGAGAATAGATGCATGGAGATCTTTCTTCACCAAAGGGCCCATTGTGACACCCTACTTCCCTGATGGGTTATGGGTTTATTATTATTATATATATAAAAATAAAAAGGATACACTAACAGCATAGGCAACAATAGATCATTATCTTTTAACTTAGAACTGTCCGCCTGTACCATATCAAGGTGGCCCAGGCAAACGAATGTCTATGTGGAGCAGAAATACAGACACCTGAACACGTACCACAAGACTGGCCAGATTTCAGAGAACTTCAAGGAAAATATGACCACACAGGACCGAACTGAGGTTAAAAACTTTGGGGCAGCCACTATGACCTAGTGAAGACTGGGAGCTTCGTCCTGTCAACTGTCCTGAAGATCTAGCAAGACCAAAATAATCCTGCATGCAGAAGAAAAAAATGATTCCTGAAACTTCCGTACCCTATGTTATCACTGCTTGTGCCGGGCCTGAAAAGGGAGCAAAGAATAGCAACACTGTTTATTTTCCATGCTTGTCATAAGAGGCGACAGGAAGTTTTGAGTTGAAGTTGGCTGACCCATCCTGTATAGGATCAAAATGACCCAGAAGCCATGCTGAAGTTGCTCTCTGAAAGGTGCAGGTATCACAGCCAAGCTGTAAACCATGACACAGCACATTCCGCTCTCAAGACTGCAACCTGCTAATCTGCAGAAATATAAGAAAACAACACAGAAAAAAATAAAATAATACTATGTGCTTGTGTTTTCCTATTTCTCAAATATAGCATTATATAATTAATGTCCCCAATTTATTTTGTTTCAGTTTTTCCAAGCAAAAACAAGTGTGAATGGAACAAGCCAGAGCTGATACAAATGAAATTTAAAAAAATTGAATGGTTATTTATTGTATGTTACTGTGAGTCACTGAAATGGGGCTGCTATCAATGACTTTATCAATGAAGGTGGGGTGTCTGAAAAAGTATGCCAGTTGTTGATAGAGGTAGGAGGGGTTGTCAAAAACAGAAGTTGAAAAGTTGATATCAACTACATTTTAAAAACATAAATTATTTGAATTTGAAACAGTTTTCTAAAAATGTGAAACGAATCATGTAGTTTTTACATGTAGTCTGTTTACACAAAGTATAATAATTTTTGTTTGGGAGGGTGTGGGATGGGTTTTATAATCGTTGAACATATAAAAGCAGGGATGGATTCCTGAATTCTTAAAAATTGTCGACAGGGAAGAAGGAGGTAAAAAATTGTAGATGTAATTTATGGACCACCCCTAACCAATATTCTGAGAAAGTTTCGTCATCGCATTTCATTCCGAGAAGTGACCAGTAAAAAAAAAACAACTGGCTTGACAAGTTTGTCATGTTATTCAGACATCTCATGAATACCATAACTGTTGATAATGCATTCGTACTGCAATTGAAGGAGTCACAAAGGACAAGATACATGTGAGGCTGAATGAGAAGTTTGTTTCACAAGCATGTTCCGGGAGAAAATAGAAGTAAGTCATATTGATGCAGTGTGTTGCCGGGGCCTGAGAGAGGATAAATAAGGACAACACTGTTTACCTTCCATGTATGATGTAAGAGGCAATTAAGGGAATTATGGGGTGGAGTTGGCTGTCTTATCCCATAATGGGTCAAAGTGACCAAGAACCATGCTGAAGTTGGATGTGTCAGGCTAAAAGGCACAGATATCGCAGCAATCATGTAAACCATGACACAACACATTCCATTCTATGGAGTACATCTTGGTAATCTGCAGTTTGAGAAAGAACACAGAAGTCATGTAAAAGAGATCGAGGTATTTGGAAGCTACCAGATGTAACATGCAAAAAAATATTAAGAGTGCCTTCATCTATTAGTTTATTCCTTTTTGTTCTTCCTGTTTGTTCAGGAATTACAATCAATAAGGCTCTGGTATCCTTTTTGTTTTTTGCAAAAATCTAGGAGAGGTGTGAGTGCTGCATTTCATACAAAGAAGACTGCAACTTTTAGTGTATTGATAAGCTTGAAATTCAGATGGGATGAGGATGATAATGAAGTAATCCCTTTAGTTTGGAGCAGTTAGCTCTTAATAGTCCATAGCTTTTCTGACAAAAGCATAGGATCTCCTCATTTGAATGATTGAAGTGAAGCTTAAATGTGTTAGGATTGCTGTCTCAAAGGCATGATTGTGTTAAGGGGGAGGGGAGGGAATTTATGGATGCATGCTTAATCACAAAATAGAGGCATTCCCAGTGCACTAGTGTCACAGGATAATCGCGTCCTACTATGGTGCAGCATATACATCTGTCAGATATGTTGACCCATCTGCAGTGATAGCATGCCCAACATTTTCCACCACCTAGGAGTCTCCCAAAAATTTATAAAAGTGCAATGATCTATCCATCATCCATGTGAACCATCAAAAGACAAAAGTAAGAAATTCAGACAAGACATGCAGTGATAATGAATTTTTCACAGGTTGTCAGTTTATCTCAAAATTTCCGTAGCAGTTCCTAGAATATCCCTGGAAAGAAGACGGTGGCCCTATTCTTCACACACTGAACTAGACGTCCAGGCCCCCTCAGAGATGAGGTTGCTACATGGGAGACTCAGAGGGGTTCACAAAATAATTGTACAGATGATAGTCTGTAGGACTTCCACAAGAGTCTTACTGTACATACACATCATCTGCTCGAGGCTGGCTGTTGCATAGTGATTGATCTAGCTGTCAACTCTGCTAGAGGCTGGCTGTTGCATAGTGATTGATCAAGCTGTCAACTTGTGAGTTCTCTGTAAAATGACAGAAATAATAAACTCTTCATCAATTATTTCTGCTTCTTCAGTGTTTATTCTCAAACTCCCGCTTGATCTCTCTTGTAGCTGGACATTCTCAAACTCCCGCTTGATCTCTCTTGTAACTGGACATTCTCAAACTCCCGCTTGATCTCTCTTGTAGCTGGACATTCTCAAACTCCCGCTTGATCTCTCTTGTAGCTGGACATTCTCAAACTCCCGCTTGATCTCTCTTGTAGCTGGACATTCTCAAACTCCCGCTTGATCTCTCTTGTAGCTGGACATTCTCAAACTCCCGCTTGATCTCTCTTGTAACTGGACATTCTCAAACTCCCGCTTGATCTCTCTTGTAGCTGGACATTCTCAAACTCCCGCTTGATCTCTCTTGTAGCTGGACATTCTCAAACTCCCGCTTGATCTCTCTTGTAGCTGGACATTCTCAAACTCCCGCTTGATCTCTCTTGTAGCTGGACATTCTCAAACTCCCGCTTGATCTCTCTTGTAACTGGACATTCTCAAACTCCCGCTTGATCTCTCTTGTAGCTGGACATTCTCAAACTCCCACTTGATCTCTCTTGTAACTGGACATTCTCAAACTCCCGCTTGATCTCTCTTGTAGCTGGACATTCTCAAACTCCCGCTTGATCTCTCTTGTAGCTGGACATTCTCAAACTCCCGCTTGATCTCTCTTGTAACTGGACATTCTCAAACTCCCGCTTGATCTCTCTTGTAGCTGGACATTCTCAAACTCCCACTTGATCTCTCTTGTAGCTGGACATTCTCAAACTCCCGCTTGATCTCTCTTGTAGCTGGACATTCTCAAACTCCCACTTGATCTCTCTTGTAGCTGGACATTCTCAAACTCCCGCTTGATCTCTCTTGTAGCTGGACATTCTCAAACTCCCGCTTGATCTCTCTTGTAGCTGGAAATTCTCAAACTCCCACTTGATCTCTCTTGTAGCAGGAAATTCTCAAACTCCCGCTTGATCTCTCTTGTAGCTGGACATTCTCAAACTCCCGCTTGATCTCTCTTGTATCTGGAAATTCTCAAACTCCCACTTGATCTCTCTTGTAGCAGGACAATGTTCTTATTATAGTTCTAGCAGCATGCAGTCCAGAGAATGGAAATGAGCTGTGTCGCTGTTTTATTTGCACAATGGCCAGATACATCAGTCTTCTGAAAATGAGGCCAAAAAATGGAATGTCTTGTGTCATGGTAACTCAACTGTGATATTATTTGTCTTTTTGGACACAAAAGATGTTATTCACTCTGAGTAAGGCTATAGGTGCTAAGACTCATAGAACATGATAATCAAATGTGTACAGATGGTTCCTGTAGTTCCCTGGTTTACAGACACTTCTTGTTGCTTTTCAGGATACTCACTGCAGAACATGGACATACCCATTGAGAGGGTTTAACTGCCTGTGTGTTGGTGGAGTCTGGGAAAAACAAAAACAGCAAAAAAATAGTTACATGCCGTGCATGTCATTAAAGGACGACTAAGGTGACTAAAGTAGAATTGATTGTCCCATCCCATAGAGGGTCAAGTGACTCAGAAGCCATACTGAAGTTACATATGTCAGGCTGAAAGGTGCAGATATCAGCCAAGCTGTAAACCATGACACAATGTATTTTGTTCTCCGGATTACAAACTGCCAATCTGCAGCAGTTTGAGAACAAATGCAGAAGAAAAAGAGGGGTGTAACTCTTTCCTCTTTCAATAGTTGGTGATGTAGCAGAGTTGAGAGTGAGTTTGCCGCAGACCCAATTTATCGAACTAGGTGGTATGAACACTAACCATCCACATTGTACTGACGAGTATGATTGGACGTATTACTAGCTCTTCAAAATTAAATTCAACTCTTTCAATGATTCTGTGTTAGTAATAAAAAATTATGTGTGTTAGCTGATAAATGAATTATTTTCTGATTTTACATGGGGATGTCATTATAATGCATGGATGTATTCATGAAGTATATTGTCCAGTTTGATTCATATGGGTTACATGAGTGGCCAGTAACATGCTATGTCTTGAAGTTCAATAGTTACACGGGTGGCCAGTAACATAGTCTTGAAGTTCAATAGTTACATGGGTGGCCAGTAACATGCTATGTCTTGAAGTTCAATAGTTACATGGGTGGCCAGTAACATGCTATGTCTTGAAGTTCAATAGTTACATGGGTGGCCAGTAACATACTGTCTTGAAGTTCAATAGTTACATTGGTGGCCAGTAACATGCTATGTCTTGAAGTTCAATAGTTACATGGGTGGCCAGTAATGTGCAATGTCTTGAAGTTCAATAGTTACATGGGTGGCCAGTAATGTGCAATGTCTTGAAGTTCAATAGTTACATGGGTGGCCAGTAATGTGCAATGTCTTGAAGTTCAATAGTTACATGGGTGGCCAGTAACATGCTATGTCTTGAAGTTCAATAGTTACATGGGTGGCCAGTAATGTGTTGTCTTGAAGTTCAATAGTTACATGGGTGGCCAGTAACATGCTATGTCTTGAAGTTCAATAGTTACATGGGTGGCCAGTAATGTGCAATGTCTTGAAGTTCAATAGTTACATTGGTGGCCAGTAATGTGTTGTCTTGAAGTTCAATAGTTACATGGGTGGCCAGTAACATGCTATGTCTTGAAGTTCAATAGTTACATGGGTGGCCAGTAACATGCTATGTCTTGAAGTTCAATAGTTACATGGGTGGCCAGTAATGTGCAATGTCTTGAAGTTCAATAGTTACATGGGTGGCCAGTAATGTGCAATGTCTTGAAGTTCAATAGTTACATGGGTGGCCAGTATTGTGTTATGTCTTGAAGTTCAATAGTTACATGGGTGGCCAGTAACATGCTATGTCTTGAAGTTCAATAGTTACATGGGTGGCCAGTAACATGTTATGTCTTGAAGTTCAATAGTTACATGGGTGGCCAGTAACATACTATGTCTTGAAGTTCAATAGTTACATGGGTGGCCAGTAACATACTATGTCTTGAAGTTCAATAGTTACATGGGTGGCCAGTAATGTGCAATGTCTTGAAGTTCAATAGTTACATGGGTGGCCAGTAACATACTATGTCTTGAAGTTCAATAGTTACATGGGTGGCCAGTAACATGCTATGTCTTGAAGTTCAATAGTTACATGGGTGGCCAGTAATGTGCAATGTCTTGAAGTTCAATAGTTACATGGGTAGCCAGTATTGTGTTATGTCTTGAAAGATGGAGATCTTCATGTTTCATTGTTACAGCGGCAGACATATTTTTTGAGTAATGATGCAATTTATCAGAGCGAGCAGAATGTTTCCACATATACTTTAATACCCCTCTAAACGGACAAGTCTATGTTCAGCGGTTAGCATCCAGAATACAAAGTACCTACTCCTTAACCACCCCGTAAGTTTATCGCTGAGGGCTGTGCTCACGCTGTGGGCTATTCCATATTCTGCCTCCTTCCACTCTCGTATCCTCATTGTGAAAGTGTTCATTTAGTTTAGAGTCCTTCCGGGATCTGCTGATACGTGCAAGTTTAAAAAGGATTTTCTTATGCATTCTCTCGTTTAATTTGCATTTATCAGCAAATCCGTTTTAAATTTGCATTTTTATATTTGCATTTACCTCTGGTGTGCATCTGGTCTGTATGTCAGAAAGTCGAATTGCACATTTTGTGAGCATTTTATGAAGGAATGAAAACACACATCATTTTAACAATAGCAAATTTGCTAGATCTTGAAGCCACAGAGATAAAATAGTGGATAGTTCAACATCATGGCATAGAAACATTTCAATAACTGGTTTCATAAATGGCACAAACAACTAAAAGTTAAAACATGATCACCTGTATGAGTCGACACGTCATCTTTTGACAATGAATTGTTTCATTACAATTGATCTTCCAGTCTGTAAACTCCATCTATTATTCAGTTGCAGAAATAAAGAAGTGACCATAACTATAATCATTTTTTGTATGATTTCTGTGCAACTATAATCTTTGTGTATGATTTATGTGCAACTATAATCTTTGTGTATGATTTCTGTGCAACTATCATCTTTTGTATGATTTCTGTGCAACTATAATCTTGTATGATTTCTGTGCAACTATAATCTTTTTGTATGATTTCTGTGCAACTATAATCTTTTTGTATGATTTCTGTGCAACTATAATATTTTTGTATGATTTCTGTGCAACTATAATCTTTTTGTATGATTTCTGTGCAACTATAATCTTTGTGTATGATTTCTGTGCAACTATAATCTTTGTGTAAGATTTCTGTGCAACTATAATCTTTTTGTATGATTTCTGTGCAACTAAAATATTTTTGTATGATTTCTGTTCAACTATAATCTTTGTGTATGGTTTCTGTGCAACTATCATCTTTTGTATGATTTCTGTTCGTATGATTTCTGTACAACTATAATCTTTTTGTATGATTTCTGTGTAAATATAATCTTTGTGTATGATTTCTGCTCAACTGTTTTCCCAATATGATTGGGAGAATATGGTATTCAGTACAATATGATAGGAATGGGCAGAATGGGGAATATTTGTAACCTGCAAGCTACGGGAACCATAACTTTACCAGTATGCATACACTTTGCATATTTGCTTAGGAAGATCGATCTCTTATAGGAAGATTGATCTCTTATAGGAAGATTTATAGGAAGATTGATCTCTTATAGGTAGATTGATTTCTTATAGGAAGATTGATCTCTTATAGGTAGATTGATTTCTTATAGGAAGATTTATAGGAAGATTGATCTCTTATAGGAAGATTTATAGGAAGATTGATCTCTTATAGGAAGATTTATCTCTTATAGGAAGATTGATCTCTTATAGGAAGATTGATCTCTTATAGGTAGATTGATTTCTTATAGGAAGATTTATAGGAAGATTAATCTCTTATAGGAAGATTTATAGGAAGATTGATCTCTTATAGGAAGATTTATAGGAAGATTGATCTCTTATAGGAAGATTGATCTCTTATAGGAAGATTTATCTCTTATAGGAAGATTGATCTCTTATAGGAAGATTGATCTCTTATAGGTAGATTGATTTCTTATAGGAAGATTTATAGGAAGATTGATCTCTTATAGGAAGATTTATAGGAAGATTGATCTCTTATAGGAAGATTTATAGGAAGATTGATCTCTTATAGGAAGATTGATCTCTTATAGGAAGATTTATAGGAAGATTGATCTCTTATAGGAAGATTTATCTCTTATAGGAAGATTGATCTCTTATAGGAAGATTGATTTCTTATAGGAAGATTTATAGGAAGATTTATAGGAAGATTGATCTCTTATAGGAAGATTGATCTCTTATAGGAAGATTGATCTCTTATAAGGTTACCCAGAGGGCAGTGATATTGGCTCATAATCAATAATTACAGTAGAGTTCCCCTCTCAGAGAATATACAGTTTTAACAAATTTCTCTAACAATCATTTTCAATATACCGGTACTTGATTATTTTTATTCTAAAAAATAATATATCTCAATTAATGTAATTGTTTATAGTGAAAAATGACAAAAATATGGTTTAGACATGTATGCTGACATGATTCTGTCAAAAACGATCATGTAGGGTAGAGTAGTGGAAGCTGAGAACAAAATCATATAAAAAAAAAGGCCAAAGAAAATCATGGGTAGACAATATCAAAGACTGGACAGGTCAAGATTTTTCCACACTTATCTGCATCGCTGAGGACAGAAATCGCTTGGGGACTGTTGATGCATCCAATGTAGTACCACAAAGACCCTGATGGTTTATGAATGGATGGTTACTGAAATTCTGTTATGACAAATATTTTGTCAGTCCGAACCAATTCTTTATAATGACATATAGCTATCATCTTTGTATGATTTCTGTTTCTGTATTGGATGTTCTTTCTTGGTTGGGTATGACATTCTCTCTCTGGTATAAGGACCATAAATTAAAATGTATTTGACATTGTATATATGATCGCCCATGTGTTGTTGCGACCCAATAGGAGAACAAATGATGGTAACATGCACCTTCCATGCATATTGTAGGAAATTACTACTGAGATTATGGGGTGAAATTGGCTGTCCTATTCCACATAGGGTCAAAGTGTCCTAGAAGCCATGCAGAAGTCAGATGTGAGATCAAAAGGTGCAGATATCGCAGCTAAGCTATAAACCATAACACAATAAATTCTGCTCTCTGGACCACATCCTAATAATCTGCAAGAGTTCGAGAACAAACGCAGAATAAATACATACCGTATGACTTTAATTAAATAATCCTTTTAGCTGTGAGGTAAAAGCTCATGACAGCACATAATATTTTGGACAAAATTATAGGACCCATCTCAGCTGAGTAACTGAGGCAACACTTGAACTCGTATGTTTGTTGTCTCAAGCATGGTTGTATTTGGGGTAGTGAGGGCGCTTTAATTAATGCATGTTTAGTCATCAATGGAGGGCATTTTAGTGCGGCAGTATCCTAGGATCGTTATGACCTGCTAGAAGAGCAATATACACTTCTGGGCCAACTATCTTCTCATTATTCTGTCAGAACCACCTGAAGTGATGGTACATCTAGAATTCCCCATCTCCTAGTTTGCCACAAAAAAACAAAGGTGCAATACCGTCTGGTGTGCATCTCTTTATCATCCATGGAGATCATTTTATAGAAGACATATCATCCATGGAGATCATTTTATAGAAGACAAAAGTAACAAGACATACAGTGACAATGATGTTGTTTTTCCGCATAGGTGTTAGGTTATCAGCATATTCCCCAACTTTGTTTAATCACCTACTACCTCTCAGGAAAGAAAACAGTGGACCTAATCTTTGCACCTGGAACTAAAGTCTTGTCTTTTGGGTGATATTGTACATATTCATTCGTTCATTTTCCTTTAGCAATGAAGTTAGCGCAGAGGTCAGATCTCTCCAATTCTGTCTGTTCAAAGCTATTCTGTGCAGTTCTTGAATATTGGTTGTTTTTACTTTCTCTAAGTACTGTTTTTCTGAGTTTCTCTTTTGGTCTACCCCTAGCTCTTTTGCCTGTAGGTATCCATTCAAGAGATTGGTGATGTATTCTGTTGATGTCTGAGAATTGTACATATAGATCTTCTATAATGAAATGCTTTGTCAATCATTCAAATTAATCCTTCACAAATTCACAAACAATTATGTTAATGCTATACTTTTATTTAATATGCACAGACAAAAAAAAACTTCATAAAATAAACATATTATTTTAATCATCGGATATATCAGTGTGTATATATATTTAATGAGTGTGTCAAGTCTGGACATGTGGCAGTAAAATGACATAATGATTATCTTCAAAACACATCTTGTCAAGTTCACATCAATATTTTCAACACACAGTCCACATTAACTCAAATTTTGATGAACTGATGAAGGGCAGGAGCTTCTCAACTATAGCTGAACTCTAAGGCTACACTAATACACTCAACAACCACAATACAATGTGGATGATAAGATTTTGAATCATAAGCTAATTTGACCAAGTTGTGTATCTGAGGCGAGCCCCATAAATCACTGTACTAACATTTCTGACAGTAACCTTTTTTTTTTGAATCCCTGTATATAGACAAAAATTAAAAATTTATATTTTTAATAATTTATAAAATGTATTTCATAAAATGTTTAGCTTGTTAAAGTACATATCTTTTTATTACTTGGCTCTATGACTTCTGGATTACCTCATGACCCTTTAGTGGATGGAAGTCTTCGCCCCTAATATCTCCTTAGTCACCTCTTATGATGTGCATGTCAAGTTAGTTTTGATATTCGATAAGCATCCAATGTTGTACCCTTACGGATTAATTAACTCATTCATGTGATGTCAATATGTGAGAACTTTCAATGACTCTCTTCTTCACGTTTTATCTATGTCTTCCCTGTGGGTTGGTTCCATGTCACTTCCTGTCATGTAATAGTTTTGCTGCCTCCCTTAGAGTGTGTCCAATTCATTTCCTAGGTTTCTTTGTTCCGTATGTTTGTGCTGTCAGTCTATCACACAACCTCTTTATTCATCTTTTATGACACATGAAAAGCAAGTGGTCCTATTCTCTCCCAAGACTGAAATCTGGGCCTCTGTGCCACACGAGCAGAATATACCGTGGAATCCTTCTACAGAGCATCCTGTTCTATCAAATTTCCCTATTTAACAACACTTCAAAATCAATTATTTTTATTCCTATTCTATCAAATTTCCCTATTCAACAACACTTTAAAATGATCAATTATTTTTATTCTAACTACTGTATAAAGCACATTTATTATATTACATATATATTTTGTTGGTCTGGAACAAGTTGTTATAATAGTATTTGACAATACCATATTCTTATGAGTTTAACAAGAATTGAGGAATGCTGTATTATATGTGGAACTACTATAACTGGACACCGGTGTGACAAAATGAGAAGCTTGGTCACCAGCTAGACACTAGAGCCATCAATATTCATACACTTCATCATCTGATAGGGAGGACTGAGCACAAAAGGGTTCACCTGGAGTGAAATGATCTGTTAACAATCAATAACGAGAATTCAAAGTTTTTCAATGACTTTACACCCGCACACATCATGTACATAAACAAATGCTATATGACAATTAGTACAATATTTGGTGACCAGAAACAAATTGACTTCAGGTTAAATAACCCTGCATCACATTACTATTTAATGCAATCATCACGGCTACTAGTCCGCAACAAAGGTGATATATATATTTTATTGATAATCAAATGACACAACAGAAAATGTAGAATAACAATGTATGGTGGTAGATACTTGATCGACGTATTCTCTCACAAGCTATACATGATGTTTACATAATTGACACGCAGCCACAAGCTAACCATAAGCTGTTTATGTTAGAAAATGATTGTTTAGTCATTTAGTCTTATGAAAAAATGATAAAACATTAAAGTGGAAGAAAGTGATTGACAGGTATGAACCAGTATTATTTGAAAAGATACCAGTAGATGTGTTGTCTCTGCAAAATGTATATTGAATATCAGGTGGCAGGACAAGGTTACTAACATGGAAGTTGTGCAGTGAGATAAGATACCATCCTTCTACTCGACCCTGGGAAAAGGGCATACTAAAACTGAGATATAAGGACATCTGAAAAACAGCTTTGAACGATTTCATAATCAACCCAAATTCTTGTGAAGAACTGGCTGATGATTCTACATCATGATGTATTGTGCTGCGGCAATGCATTCAATTGGCCGAGGGGGCTCTGAAGGAGAAGTCATAAGCGACACAGAAGAAAGACATAATTTTGATGTATTTTTGTTCTCACACCTGTGGATCGAAAATCAGCCACAAGAGAGGCTGCAATTGTAGGGCTTCGTGGTCGATATGTAATTTTTACACTGGTCCTGACCATATGTAAGGATGCAAAAGGCCAACACCACTAGTAGATCAATATGTGAGACAGAATTTACCACTGCAAACTTCTAGACTGTCCTTGTTCTGACTTGTGACATCATCATCATAATCTATGTGACTTGTCCTTTGCAGAACACTGCCATCACTACCACTCTGTAAACCACTCTTTTCTGTACAATCTGTCCAACCTCGTCCAGTGTCATGTTCAGAAGGCATTAGATACCATATGTCCATTGTAGTAGATCCTGTGGCATCATACATAAATGAATAAGCATGTGAGAGTTGGACACACTGCGGACATGGAGAGAAGATTACAGGCTTTCGAGTATAAATGCTACAGAAGAATTCTACGAATTTCCTATAGGGAACATAAGACCAATGTGTACGTAAGAAATAAAGTAGAGATGTGTGCAGGTGTCCAGGAGCCATTGCTTTCAATAGTGAAACGACGAAAACTAGCATGGTTCGGGCATGTATGCAGGCACGATTCCTTGTCAAAAACAATACTGCAGGGAACTGTCGAGGGTGGAAGAAGCAGAGGAGGGCAAATAAAGACATGGACAGACATCAAGGAATGGACAGGGCTAGATATTTTCACACTCATCCGCATCGCTGAGGATAGAATTCGCTGGAGGACTCTGTGTGCTGAAGCATCCAATGTGGTACCCCTACGACCCTGAAGGGTTATGGGTTTATTGATTGATTGATGCATGTGAGACCAGACCCCTGAATGATTAATTTCAGCCTATTATGGATTTGGCTGGCATCAAGGGTTGGAGAATATTTGGCAGACATCAAGGGTTGGAGAATATTTGGTGACAATACCTAAAATATACAGATGAATCCCTTTCTACTGTATACGGTTATAACAAAATCCCCAATTATATTTATTCTGTAATGTTTATACTGTATATTGCTGGCAAATTTCTGTTATATAAATATGTCATTGGTTTAGACAAAGTTATAATGGAATTTGAGTGTATAAATAATGCCTAGGAACATGATTGTCATGTATAAGATTATTGGGTGCAAGCAGTGTATGAGGAACAAAAATCTGACTGCGTGTTGTCATATTCTGGTTTCTTCTTATGATAACTGTCTTTTAGTGTTGAAGATTAAGTTTGGTAACAAAATCAATTTTTAAAAATCCCCTTCAAATTTGTATTCTCTGTGGAGTAGGAAAGCTTGACTACAACTTCCCTGTGTTTGGAATGTAAGTTTGGCAAGATTAACATACCGGTACTACATCATTCTTCATGCTGGGTAACACTTCAATCACTGTCAATGATTCTTTGACATAAGAATGTGACATAATCAGTATATTATAGGTACAGGTAGTTACAAAACAACATACACATACTACTACATGACACTGGGCTGCATTCAGTAGACTTCATGACATTTGAGAACAGAAGGGCATCAACCTTGCTACAAAACTAAGTCTATAGTACCATTTTTCACACTGCCGTGATATGTCTGCTACCTGGACAGCGTACAGTAGACATGGTAGAGTGTTAAATAACTCCCATATGAGCTGTATCCACAGACTTCTCAGGATAAAGTACCTGATACTGAAGTCCACAATAGAGACAATATCCCAAGTATTATTAAATGCTGAATAAGGTCCAAGTGAGATGGGCCAGACATCTTGAGTACATGCTGGACAAAAACAGCTGTTGTGTGATGAACTCCTTGAAGGCAAGAAACAGGATAATGGACAGAAAAAATGTTTGAGGTACTTTCTCAGGTGTATATAAAAAATTTAAAAGTAAATGTCACCTCCTGGGAATCTATCACTCAGAATTGCACATTGTGATGCAGCAACATCAAGGTACCTTCATTCATTTGTTGAGCAGCATCAAATCTCAAGAGGCATAGAGAAAATGTGCTGCCAAAAAAGAACAGGAAAGATGGACACAAAGATGTCCAAATGTGATAAATAAATTTGCATAAGAAGAATGATTTCTTTCTATGTGGCAGGTAGTTGCCACATGACTTCTTGCTATGTGGCAGATAGTTGCCACATGACTTCTTATTGTGTCAGATAGTTGCTACATGACTTCTTATTGTGTCAGATAGTTGCTACATGACTTTTTGTTATTGTGTCAGATTGTTGCCACGTGACTTCTTGTTATTGTGTCAGATTGTTGCCACGTGACTTCTTGTTATTGTGTCAGATAGTTGCTACATGACTTCTTGTTATTGTGTCAGATAGTTGCTACATGACTTCTTGTTATTGTGTCAGTTGCTACATGACTTCTTGTTATTGTGTCAGATAGTTGCTACATGACTTCTTGTTATTGTGTCAGATAGTTGCTACATGACTTCTTGTTATTGTGTCAGATAGTTGCTACATGACTTCTTGTGATTGTGTCAGTTGCTACATGACTTCTTGTTATTGTGTCAGTTGCTACATGACTTCTTGTTATTGTGTCAGTTGCTACATGACTTCTTGTTATTGTGTCAGTTGAGCTAGTTTGTTGGGTGAATTAACAACTCATTTCAGGTGTGTCAGTAGCTGCAACTTGTTAACTGCATCAGTTACACACTTGAGGGAATAGTCACAGATATTTCTTCTCCTTGATTGATTCTTTATTAGAAACCAGCAACACAACACAATACTTACTGGAGGTATTTCTGTAAGTGCTTAACTAGCAAGTCTATCAATGATCTAAAGCAGGGATGTAGGTACACTAAATTAGGGTTTTAGTAACACTAAGTATGGCTGTAGATACACTAAAGCAGGGATTTAGATACACTAAAACAGGATGGTAGATACACCTCTGTTAGAAAGCAATTTGTACCTTTTTAAAAGGTTAATTTCCACTTTTTTTTGTGGGATTTTAAATTTCCTTTATTTGAACAAGTTAGCAGTGTGGTGAAGCAAGGGAATCCACTTTACTTTGCTTGTAAGGTAGCACTCACGTTTTATCATCCTAAGGAGGGTTTAATTTGTGTAAGCTCAACATCCCAGATAACTGCTGGCTGTGAGTACTTTGTATCTTTCCAGAGTGGACACACTTTCTCCCCTCATTTCTTCTGCAACGTCGTTGTAGACTTCTCATCTGTCAGGCCAAAGAGCATGAGCTCATGGACTGTTGGATCAGCAACCGCAGTTACTTAATCATGTTACAATATATCTTAAATGTGTAAAAATAAGTTGGCCAAGCTGTAAATGGGAATCAGACGCATGAGGTTGGGAAGGTAAACATAGCAAGGAAGTGAAGTGGCTACCCCACCTAATAGTTGTTGCGGTTCAGCACATGAAAACTTAACTTCATCCCCTACGGCAGGTTGCTGCCATAGACCTACCTACCATACCTTTAAGATGAATGTGTTTAAATATTTCACAGATTAAAAACTTTTGAGAAAATTTTTAAAAAGAACATTAGGCAAAATAATACAATTATTTGTTATCAAGTTTCACATATCAAAGACCAGAACAAGTCTATAAACATATAAGTATAGTTATAATATATATATCAGAATAAATATAATGCAGTCATTAGTTATATTATAAACAAATATAGAGTATGGATCAGTAGAATACAGCCTGCGGAACAAATCTACAAATGCTAAAGTACTGATCCCTGACCACACATAATGCAACTGGGTACTTCAGATATATAATTACCAAAAAGTTAGAGAAGATACAACAATTAGATACAGGCCATAGTAACACAAATACCACGGTGATTATAAGGAATAAGTAAATATGTGTTACAAATACCTACCACTACTAATAAAAACAATTATAATAATATGGATAAGGATAAAAACAGTTTCAATCTACAATCTTCTGAATAAACATATAATACATTTTAAAAAAACAGAACAGTACTGAAATTTTTTATTATTTTTGAAACATTAAAATAAAA
Source organism: Meghimatium bilineatum (assembly GCA_034231615.1). Taxonomy (NCBI): domain Eukaryota; kingdom Metazoa; phylum Mollusca; class Gastropoda; order Stylommatophora; family Philomycidae; genus Meghimatium; species Meghimatium bilineatum. The sequence goes on along the minus strand of CM067315.1, from coordinate 29,261,236 downwards.
ATTAAGTCAGTCAACAATATGTCACAATCCTTTTGTCCGTAAAAGGCCACCACATAGACTGTTTATAGTCTGTCAACAATATGTCACAATCCTTTTGTCCGTAAAAGGCCACCACATAGACTGTTTATAGTCTGTCAACAATGTCATGATTCTTTTGTCCGTCACAAGGCCACCACATAGAATGTTTATTTATGCTATTAAAAAGATATTTATATTATAAATTTTTCATATATTATTTGTTGTTTTATACATGTTTGCTCAGGTGAAGATCATAGATTGAAACTTAACCGTTTTCATCATTATTCATTTAATTATAATTGTTTTTATCATCTTTTTATTTGTAGTGGTAAGTATTTGTAACACATATTTAATTATTCACTATGTATTCATTTGGTACTTCCATTGAAACAGAATGCTAGTGTGTTGGCCTCCTTCCATATGTAAAGTACTCAATTTGGCCTGCAAACTCCAAAAGGTTACTTCATAACCACCAATTTATTTTTCCATAAATCTGTATTTTTAACAATTTATTTCTGTATTTCAATAAAACACATCCGCATTTAGCACCCCCCCCCCCAACCACAATTTATGTGTGTTTTTTTGGGCATCAATATGTTCAACATGTGCAAAACATCCACATTAGTAGTAATTACCGAAGATGCAATACCAAATGATGACCTTATTTTTTAAAAAAATAACCATGTGGGGTCTTTTTTTGGGGGGGCCCAAAATCCGTATGAATAAGGAAAATCTGTACTATGTTATTCACCTCTGCTTAGAACTTGATATTAGTCAAGGAATAATACCAACTACTGGCCATGAATTGCTAAATGCCTCAAATTTCGCCCATTGATGGGAACAGAGTAGAAAGCAACAATGTAGGTGTGAGTTTCTGTGTGATTTTTTAAATTAATTTTTATGTTAATACTCTAAACTCCAATCAGATCTCTCTTTTAGTAGGTTGTTCCAACAAAATTTCAAGCATGATGTAGTCCACAGAACAGAAATGCAATGTGTTGGTGTTATATTTGTGCCAATAGCTAGACACACCCAACTTTGGCATGTGTGTTGTTTCTTCAAACAGATTTACTGAATGGAAGACCTGATCATTTTTTATATTTGTACTTGACGGTACTTTTATGCTGACAGATATTCATTATCAAACATGCCCCGCACAAGGAAAAACAAATTTGGCCATATCTCTGCAGTATGTGAGAGGGTAAACACCTAATTTGACATCTGCATCCAATGTGCACATCTGGTATCTTTATAATAGATATATTATTCAGAGTACAGGCAGGCTCTGGCATAAACCATGATATTTAGAAAGATGCTGCACAAACAGATACATTTCATTCTGCAATCAAATAAAAAGGTGTAGAATCTTGAAAAAAAAAAGAAATGCAACAACTAGAATTTGCTAGAAAGACAAGATCAAATGCAATCTAAAGTAAAGGCCAACTCCCTGAAGTGGAGATGGGGCCTAGTCCAGTCAACAAAGTTTGGACACTAAGATTGGTCGGGCCATCTCCGACATCGAGCAGAACCAGTCCTGCCAACAAGCAAACATAGGTGTTGAAGTCGGAGACACCAGGCGAAGAGACGCACCAGCAACCATGGTACTACACAACATGACTAGATAACATATCTTCACAACAAAATGACATGCTTGATTTGTCCAAGTTTCTTTGAGGGGAGGGGGGCGCTAGCATATAGCTTATTTATCCACCTACGAACTCACAGACATGGGCATAACTATAACTTTAATTTCAATCAGTGGATGTAAGAAATGGTCAATCATCACTTGTCATGGACAACCAATAAATGGCATAGACACACTATTTTCAATTTCACACCTCTCCCACCCCTATCTTGCATACTGATTGTCTGAATAAACATGATATTTTAAATTAGTTTAATCTTTATAAAACAATGTTTTAAAAATTAGGAGAAAAATGTATACAGTACAAAGTGGTGTTTGATTTCCATAACTTATTTTGTATCAACCAGACAAGAGTCAGTCTGGTTATATCAGGATGTATTCCAGCCTAAACAGCTGCTTAACCGTCACCACTCTGCATGAAAATTGAGCAATTTTCACTTGCCACTGCATTCTCTTTTTGCCCGTATGCTCTATTTATGGAGGGTATTTGGAAAATGCAATAACTTGTTTGTTTTTAAAGCTGTGTGTATAATGTTTGTGTGTGGAAATAAAGGAATGGTTACTGAATATAATGATGCAAGTTTTGTTGGTGTATATGTGATATCTGAGATAAATTGTGAATTAACATTATCGACTAGGCCTAGAATTTCAATGAAAATTTCTGATACATTCAATCTATTATCATTGATTCCCATATCATATGATCAGGATAGATTGCCGCTTACTAGGCCTAGATTATCCACCGTTATTTTATAATCAAACTACTTGTTCATATAACATTCGTCTTTTCGTCCTATTACATTCATCATGGGTCTACTTTCATTTCCTCGGTTAACCAGGTGAATAACATTTGTTTACAATCGCGATAATTTTGTTCAAAGAGGTATGGAGGCACGGGCGACTATAGTCCAGTGTGTTAAACCAAAATGTACAGATATTAGTCAAGCAATAAAACTATGATACAAAGCATTCTATTCTTCGGACTAAATTCTGCTAATCGCAGAGATAAATCACCAGAAATTAAGGGATAAACCAACACACTAGAAATAAAGGGGCTGTGGTAACACAGATTAAATGGTTCTGTTTACACTCATCCACCTGATGAGAAGTGTGAAAACGACACAAAAGACTGATCTAACATATGATGCTACTTTTTTAAAATTATTTGTAGTGACATGTCTTCTTCAATGTTGTAATGTTGTTCATCTGTCCAAGTCAACGATGACCATTCAGCTCAACTGGGATGACGTGTGCCCAACTATGACTAAGAGTAATGAGTCCTATGCGTGCCTGGAATTGTCTATCACACTCTGAGCCTGTGTGGGTGGAGGAGTCTGTGAGACACTGAGCAGCCATTTTCTTTCTTCACTCATTTTTGTTGCACAGCATAATGTCTGAGGTTCTTTGCAGCTGCTGCACCACTCTTGATTCTGCGACACCAGTTGGATCTGTCTTGTGCAAGATACTCCCATGAATCTGTGTCTGCATACATATTTCATCAGCCTGGACCAAGTTTTTATAATGGGATTTTACTGTATTAAATAACCACCCGTCTCACATTTGACTCTTTCAGCATACAAATATACATAAGAAAATACAATGTAACATATAGAACAACAAGTGGATAATATTTCAATTTCCAGGCATAATATCAAAGGAAACAATGTTCAGCTTAATAGTTACATATAGTGCAAACAGTTTTCCTCCACCAAATGTTGCATCAATACAAATTATTTTGAGCACATAAAAGGTGATATATATTAATATATATATATATTTGTATGTATAAAATGCACCTGCTGGGTACAATAATGAACACATTACATATCAATCCAATAAACAAATAAAACACCAGTCACAAGATGTAATGTCTCTTAACTAAATGGGAGATTTAGCTATCTCTTTCTGTTCTACATCTTTAAGAGCTGTAGCCCTACAGTCAAAAAAGGGCACATCATCTTGTGAAAAGATGAGAAATGCACAGCAGTTCAATAGCAGAGTAGCTAGAAAGTCATGAATAGAACAAAATCTTTCTACAGTGGTCATTCCATGTCCAAACTGTCCAAGGACATTTGCAGCTTGAATAGGTCTTATTAGCCATTTACAAACTCATAATCAAGGACATAATTCTAACTGAATTTTCAAGAGTGGATGTAACAAATGGTCATTACCATTGTGATGGATGAACACACACACACTTTGAAGCTCAACTCAAAGCTTGTAGATATACTCAAAGCTTGTAGATATTCGCTCAATGCTTGTAGATATACTCAAAGCTTGTAGATATTCGCTCAATGCTTGTAGATATACTCAAAGCTTGTAGATATGCTCAAAGCTTGTAGATATTTGCTCAAAGCTTGTAGATATCTGCTCAAAGACTGTAGATCTGCACTCTATCTATGTTCATTCAGTGCCAAATACAGTGCAATGGGGGCCGGGTTAGCGCACTGGCTTCGCATATGAGTGATCCTGGGTTCATTTCCCAGTTGAGGCGGAAATGTTTTTCAGATCGCAACGGCTCCCGGGTAGACCCAGCCTTAAATGGGTACCGGATTAATCCGGAAAGTAAAGACTGCGAGGGAGAGGAGATGGCTACCGCCCTCATTTGCAGAGCCTCTGAAATGTGAGATCGCTAACATCTCACACCCCTACAGCATTAACAAATGCTATGGGTTACTTTCCTTTTTTTTTTAACAGTGCAATGGACAGAAACCAGAGCTCTCCATTTGAGCGATGTGATGCTACTGTTTGTAATTCTTGCATGTTGTTGAGACCCATAGTCATATCCTCTATGATGGTTGTTCTGTGAAGAGTCTCTCTCTTGGTCTTTTTCTTTTGCCATCTGGTACTCATTTTAATGCTTGTAGTGGCAGTCTGTTTTCATTAATTTTAAGTACATGTAGATATAAATCCATCATTTTCTTCTTATTGTTTTAGGAACATATTACTGCTTGTTGTCTTCTCTTACTTGCTTGTTTGATCAGCACTGTACCTTGCATATGTTCACTCAAAGCATGTAGATCAAAATTTCTACCATAAGGTGTACATTTTTTTTTAAAAATGGGACTTTTTGTATTGACATTTATAACAGCATCTAGTCACGAAGAAGCAAACATTTTATGTGTGTGTCTTAGTAAGTTCAGAAATGCCAACTTCTGGAGTATTATTTTATTTTTGAAATATGAAACATTCCTAACACAGCAGGAGACATTATCGAACTTAGCATGAAAACTAGCAACAATGCTGCTAATCTTATCTCCCTGTGCTCTGAGGATTTCTGTAGATCAGCATAGAATTGAATTAAGATGCCCTTGCAAGTGTGCCAAATGAAGGTGGTTTATAAAGAATTATGTATAATATATAAATTACTGGACTGTGCATGCATGTTCGTGTATATATATATATATATATTTATAATAAAAACATAGAACATAGCTTATTTGTAAGGAACCGTTGTGCATCAGAACACTCTCATCCTATAAAAGTCGTTACATAATGTCTTCGTAACAGCTTATTTATAGTGATTGTTACATGTCTTCATAACAGCTTATTTATAGTGATTGTTACATGTCTTCATAACAGCTTATTTATAGTGATTGTTACATGTCTTCGTAACAGCTTATTTATAGTGATTGTTACATGTCTTCATAACAGCTTATTTATAGTGATTGTTACATGTCTTCATAACAGCTTATTTATAGTGATTGTTACATGTCTTCGTAACAGCTTATTTATAGTGATTGTTACATAATGTCTTCGTAACAGCTTATTTATAGTGATTGTTACATAATGTCGTTGTAACAGTTTATTTATAGTGATTGTTACAGATTTGGAATCTATTCAGCGACCTTGTGGCAACAGTGACCTGGACTTCTAGCTCAGAGTGCAAAAAATAGCTCCACTGTCTTCTTTCCGGCAGGTCGTAGGATGTGACTAAGAAAAGTAAGGGAATAGGCAGACAACTTGTCACCTCTCTTTATTGTCACTGCATGGCTTGTCTGAATGTCTTAATTTGGTCTGCTAATTGTCCCCATGGTGATGAAGAGATGCAGGCTAGTGGACATTACAACTTTGTCCTTTTGTGGCAGACTCTTAGGTGACAGGGAATGCTAGGTGCACCATCACTGCAGATGAGTCAGTAGATCTGACAGAAGAATGATCAACTAGTTGACACAGAATTATATGCTACAATGACAGGATGTGATGATCCTGGGACACTGCTGGTGGAATGCCTTCCTTTCGAAAACTACTCATGCATTGATAACCACCACCAACACAACTATACATTTGAGACAACAAACCTTATACAAGCGTCACTTTGGTTACTGATGAGGAGAGCATCACTTTGGTTACTGATGAGGAGAACATCACTTTGTTTATTGATGAGGCCATGTGTTTTTGTCAGAAAGGCTATGGGCTGTCAAAAGCTACATGCTCAAATCTAAAGGGATTACTCAATCATCACCATAAAGTATAATTTTGCAACAGAAATTTCTAAGTACTGTTTGACAATGATTACAAAATGAGAAATGTACTGAAGTATCAATTGTGAGATGATCATATTGTGAAGACTGCAAGTATGCCTTCCATAAGCAACATATGACGTTGGTGCATCATGACTCTGGTACACTGGTTACAGCATGGACCTCTGGTAGAACATCATGGCACTCAGGTACAGCATGACAACTCTTGTACAATACCAGAAATCATTTATATACACAACAATAGATGAGTAAAATACCCTGAGAATAGAGTTCCCAAAAGAAAGTCTTCAATACACGTTGGCCATTTAGGAAAACAACAACATAAAATGCTGCCCTGAAAGGAGCTTTCTACATTTAAAGATATCATTTCCTTTGCTGTATGGAACTGTTAAAGAAATATTTAATTCCATAAATGTATAATATTATCTGTTGTGTGCTGATGATAACTTGTAGTTTATGTCTATTCCTTCAAACATGAACTAACAATAAATTTCATTGGTGACCCTTGAATGAGCTATGATATTTGAGCTCTATGATATTTGAGCTCTATGATAATTTGAGCTCTATGATATTTTCTGATTGTGCATCAATTGTTTATGTTTTTGTTACTCTTCAAAACTTAAGTATAACATGAAACTCGCCACTGCATGTTTTATCTGTTAAGGATTGCAGAGAGACTATTTATATGCAGCTAAAATAAAGGCTGTTTTACCAATAAGTCGCCAGGATGGAACAGGATTTATTTTTATTGTACCTCCAGTCCCAACTTTGGTATCAAATCATGATATCATTGTGGTGAGAAAAGGAGAAATGCACTAGCTCAACAGCGGAGACTAATTAGAAAATGAAGGTCAGATCAAACATCATTGAAAGTTAACAACCCATGCGCAAATTGACCTAGGACCATTAGGGCCACCATGAGGCTTATCAGTCACTACTGTAGGGTTCCCACTGTGGCATACAAGGAAATGAAGAGGCAGACAGACTGGCAAAGGATGGAGCAACACAGGAACAAAAAGACCAAGAAATTACCTACCAAGAAAAGAAGACCATCAACAAAGCCATCAGGAAAGTCGACCACCCAAAAGACAATTACCACTATCTCGACAGAGCAGAGCAGGTTATTATCTTCCGCCTCAGAACAGGACACAGCAGATTAAACAGCCACTTAAATAGACTAAGATTGGTCCCATCACCACTGTGCCCTTGTGGGCAGGCAGCACAGACCACTGAACATATCCTGCAATACACTAAACCAGTTAAGGGAAGAACACTGTCTCACAGAGATGGATATCCACATAAAGCTGTATGGGAGCACTGAGGAGCTTTAAAATACAGCAGCGTTTATTAAGAAAACAGGACTTGCGGTGTGTAGACATGTCAAACTGCGAACAAGAAGAAGACTACTCTAGGGCCATCATAAGACTTATCAGTCACTACTTTAGGGCCATCATAAGACTTATCAGTCACTACTTTAGGAACATCAAGGGCTTATCAGTCACGTATGAACTTATACACAAGGTCATACCTCTATTTTCATAAGATGGATGTAACAAAAATCATGTGTACTTTGTATGAATTTCTAAATCACAAACAGACAGATCTAGAAGTCTGATGCATTACTTGTGATGGATGAATAACATCAAATTACCATCAAGACATCAACAATTTTTTTTTTACATTATAAGGTGTGTCAGTATTTCGTTCTTGATTTGGTAAAAGTCTTTTGGTATAAACATCAATTAACTCTGTTGTGACTTGTACAACTATATTATTTCACATTTTGTGTTTTTGCAAATTGGTAATAGAGTTTTACTATTTATTACTTCTATTAACATTTAGGGTTCACTTCCAATTTGTCACGCTTCAGTTCATCTTCACATCTAAAAATGTCTACATGGTTGATTGAGTACATTAGAACTGAAGAAACAGAGCACTGACGAGAACTGGTAATCCACTTCAATAGTTTTGAATTGTGCGGGAAGAACGTAGACGGGGAGGATTAAGGGGCCAAATGAGGAAGACTAACAAAACTGTCAGCTTACCATCGAATTAAAATGACAGACTACTATGGGGATGCCCAGAGTGTACTGCAGTCGTTTCAGTGATGTCTTGTCTACATAGTGGATTTTTCAGAGTTCCATAGGGATTATCACTTAAAGCTATAGTTTCCAACCAGTAGGTCTTTATCAAGATTCATTCGTCAGTTTTATCGCAGTCTCCCTTTCATTCAATTGAAAAATTGTTGCAGCATACATTATCTATGTACAAGGGACAAATTCTCACAAAACTATCACGGGACGCACATCTTCAAAAGTTGTGATAAATATGTTCTGAATAATTAGAAAGGAAAAAAGATAAATGGAAATGGGGGAACAAAACAGGATAAGGAATATCAGCATACATTATGACAACCTTCGTAAATATAGTCACACAGTGCATACATTGCACCAGCTGTCTTAAATAAACATGGGCAGTTTGAAACCACAAATTATGTCAACATCTTAAATTTACACTGTCATGAAATCTCACACTAAATCAACTGTCTTAAATTAACATGGACAGTTTCATGAAATCTCACACTAAATCAACTGTCTTAAATATACATGGATAGTTTCATAAGAATGTAAAGGTATCTGGACAGAACATAGATTTTTAAATGATTGACATGTAATATGAACACACACTCTCCCTGCTCTTTTAAGTAGTTCTTAAAATCCTAAAGACCTCTGATATATAATGACAGTTTGATACATACATATATATATATATATATTCACTCCAGCAAATACACTAGAACACTGTATTAACCCTTTAACTCCAACACTGTTCTCAGTAAGCAAACCCAACTGTGATAAATTATTTCTCTATTCTCTCCATGTACTGATTCCTTTTGTTGTCTTACAAAAAATAAGAGCTACCACACCAGAAAACACATTTACATCTATTGACATAAAAAAACACATACCATATGGATGGGATGTTTGACGTTCACTTGTACTTGATTTCAGAGTGAAATATATTTTAGTAATCAGGAGATAAAAAGCAAAATTTAAAAAAGAGCAAAATCTTCTTTAGTAGTCAAAAGGAGGAATGAGTAAACATGCAAGACGAAGCTAAAGGGTTAAGATAGTCTGCTTCATACAAGTATCACCAGACAGACATATCTAGAAGTTTTAAGTGCATGTGAACTTTGTATGAATTTCTATATCACAGACAGATCTAGAAGTATGTGAACTGTGCGTAAACTTCTATATCACTAAAATTCGTACAAACCTATTTATTGATTTTAAATAAAACTGTTATATATTAATTTATCACAAAATCTCATTACTTTTTCACAACTTCTTGTACTACACAAAACTATATATTGCCTTATCCTGACTTCTAGCATTACATAAAATTATGTATTACTATATCACTACTTCTAGTATTACACAAAATTATGTATTACACTATCACACTGACTTCTAGTATTACACAAACCTATGTATTAATTTATCACAATAATTATTACACAAACTTATGTATTACTTTATCACAATAATTATTACACAAACCTATGTATTACTTTTTCATAATAATTATTACACAAAACTATGTATTATTTTATCACAATAGCTTCTAGTATTATACAAACCTATGCATTATTGTATCACAATAGCCATTACACAAATCTATCTTTATCTTGACAATTTCTAGTATTACACAAACCTATCTATTATTTTATCACAATAGTTTCTAGTATTACACATCTATTACTTTATCACAATAACATCTAGTATTACACAAACCCATGTATCGCTTTATCAAATTAATTTCTAGTGTTACATAAACCTATGTATTATATATTGCTTATCACAATAACTTCTATTATACAAATCTTACTTTATCACACAAACCTAAATATTACTTTACCACACAAACCTATATATTACTTTATCACAATAACTTGTAGCAATACATCACATTTATAAATAACTTGTATTCAAAGTGACAGCATTATCACTCATAGTTTAATGTACCATGTGCATGATTTCACTTTAATGAATGATTCAAACATTGCGACTATGATAACAGTCCCAGATGTTCACAGACACTGATATGCTATAGTAAAACCTGCCTTAAGTGAAACTTCAAAGGGCTGAAAATGTCAAGCTAAAACTGGGTTTCCACTTAACCTGTAGCCATTTGAAGCAATAAAAATTGTCTGTCGACAAATGTCTACATCGACAAGTCATGGACAACAATCGTCCATGTTTAGCTCCCATCATGCACTTATAGTGTGTGCTAGAGTGATCATGTTTTCAAGTAGGCCTATCTTCGTGCCGCCATTTTTTGCTATTTCTTCACGGATTATGATTCAGAACGGACAAACTTTAAAGCTTTAGTGTTTCAGTTACTGTAGATCAATGTATGGTGTTTAAGAGAGATGTTTATAATATTTAATAGTGATGTAATTGATGTCATTTACGACGAGGAATTTCAGGAGTCATGCTTTCTATAACTAGGTCTATGCATGACCTTGATGCGGTAAGTTCTTTGTGTGCGTTTGTCCACATTATCAATTTTGGTTGTACACAACATAACACTGACACACACAAGCAAATAACACCTCCAAATCATATCCAGCATATTCATTTACCTGTATTGTCTGCGAATTTGAAATCAATAACTCAATAAATAAAAACGTGCCAAAAAAAAACCAAACGTGCAGAAAAACCAGAAGTTGGGAAAATCAGCGCTATCAGAGGACATACGCGATATTTTTAGCTAGGTCACTGCAGGTTAATCAAAGTGTGTCATTGAACATTTAACTATCACGGGATGGAAAATATTTCAGGTGAAGGGACTGTCCTTCAATTACATCAACAATTGTGTCCATTTTTAAAACAGCCCCCACCTCCACTCTCTCCCCTGCTAACAACAGTAAATAATTCAGAGACCCACACTGCTTAACTATGTCCATTCCCAACCCCCCCCCCCCCCCCCCCAAAAGTACTGATATAATTTTTTTCCCCTTCATATTTTAGAAAAATGTTTCAAATGAAAACAATTTACAATTTAATAGGTGCATAAAAAAAACACGATTATTGGCCCTAATTGTTGGACAGAACCTAACACAAATTTTCCACTTTGAGGCCAACTCCTTGAAGTGGAGATGTGGCTTAGCACAGCTAACAGAGGCTGCAAACAAAGATTTATCAGGCCATCCCTAATATCGAGTAGGACCCAAGTTCTGCCTAAGCAAGCACAGGTGCTGAAATCAGAGATACCAAGCAGAGAGGCACACCAGCAACCATGGTATCATTTAACCAGCCTATTGAACATACTTTCATGACAAAACACTTGCTGTGTGGTCATATTAAACTGTGAATGAGAAGAAGACAAATTTATGTTTAATAGAACTTAAGACAAGTTTTACTGTATACATATTTGTAATGATGTCACCTGTAATGTCTTGGTTAAGATTGGGAATAGTTTCTTCAACGAGCTGTTAAGAGGGAATAATAAAATCAAGAATAAAATAGATAACCTGTGAATGACATTCATGTCTACATTATAAGAATTGTATTTACAATGGGTTGGCAGAGGAACAAAATAAGGATGAGATCAACAATTTCTTGACACAACATTGCAACACCAACCATGCAACATTTTCAACTACTTCACAACCCAGATCACTGCTTAATTTTTAAAAAAACCTACTGGTTTCACAACATCAAGCTTGCATACATTCACAAAGTAAACTGTCGATATAATATACTATATCATGTTTCACATTTATACCACAAAGAAATAGTGAGTACAATGTGGAAGGAATGCTGCATCTGAACTGGCATTAATTTCAAAGTTTTTATGGCAACTATGACTAGTTGTCTCACATCAAAATTTGTATGGCAACTCTTGACTAGTTGTCTCGTCTGGATTTTTTCTTCTTGCTTTTTGGTGTTGCTTCTCGCCAAGAATCTGAGAAGAAAACATAAAATTGCTATCATAACAACTTAAAAGAAATGTGACATTTCAAGAGCAAAAACATGACATAATGTGAGATCATGTACAAGCAAGAAAGATCTATTTAAGATTATCAATCAAAAGATTAAATAATATTTCGCCCGTGTGTTGCCGGGCCCGAAAGGGGAGCAAAGAATAGCAAGACTGTTTACCTTCCATGCATGTCGTAAAGGGTGACTAAGGAGGTTATGGGATGGAGTTGGCTGCCCCATCCCATATAGGGTCAGTGACCCAAAGCCATGCTGGGTCGGATTTGTCAGGCCGAAAGGTGCAGATATGGCAGCAATGCTGTAAACCATGACACAACGCATTCCGTTCTCCAGACTACATCCTGCTAATCTGCAGGAGTTTGAGAACGAACGCAGAAGAAAAAATATTTGAGCTGGGCTATATGGATATAATCATGGAAGCTGCCTTTTTTTAAAAATGGTAAATGCAATGGTAAATGCATACAAAAAATATTTTTGTAAAGTTTGTTTATGTCTGAATATCCACTTTGTTCGTTCTCAAACTGCTGCAGACTGGCAGGATGTAGTTAAGAGAACTGAGTGCTTTGTGCCATCTTTTACAGCTTAGCTGTGGTATCTGCATATTTTAAGTGTGACATCAGACTTCAGCGTGGATTTCTGGTAATTTTGATCATATAGGGATTAGAAAAGTCAACTCAAAAACCTCCTTAGTCGCCTCTCACAGCATAATTGGAAGGCAAATGTGTTGCTATTCTTGTTCTCGTTTCAGGCACTGGCAAAACATAGGCATCTGAATATCTGAGTCTGTCCTAATTTTATTACCGGTAGTTGATACTTTACAATTTGTGAACTCACTGACGACAATTCCAAAAAAAGCCTTGCAGTTTTCCAAATACCATTGATTTCTAGGGAGTACTAAAAATGTTATAACTTCATAATATTTATAACAATCTAGTTTCTTCATATTTATACATGTAAGAGGATGAAGGATAAAATTCAGCGTAAAACTGATGAAATATTTCTGCATGTCATCACCATATGGCTGTAAATGGTCCCAAAGATAAAATATTTTTTCTCCAACACAAACATTTATAGCATTTTACAGCAAAAACAACTACTAAAAACGTAAATTGAAATCAGCCGATTTGATAACTTCTAGGTCTACATAAAAGTAACACATTTAAAAAAAAAATTATGTGATATTTTTGCAGCCAATTTCAACTGCAATGTTATCAAAATGTTTGTAAACATCCTTCTTATGATTTTCTGATGAAAACACCTGAAATTCCATCAAAAACTTTCTGATAGGCACATCTAATTTTTTTTGTCGAATAACCAAGGCTGCAGTTTTTGTAACCATGTTTCTTGCCACTAACAAGGGAGTAAATTCCATTTAAAAATACTTCTTTAAGCCGTACATGGTTGCTTTTCATATTGAAACAGAGAAATGAATGGGCCACTAGTTTTCATCTTACATCTAGTTTGATGACATATTTCTCGAATTCTCATGGGTATCCTAAGTTGAGATTGCAAGATGTGATGAATATTGCATGCAGTCAACAGTGACAGATTGCGTAACATGATCCTGGTCAACAGTGGGTTAATAAATTGGTAGCAACTTCTCCACACTGTAAACAAAATTCTACGCTAGTCATAACTCAACTATTGAAATCAAAGTCTGTAAGCATATACACAATGTATCAACAAAAAGCTCAGACATGCTGGGCAGGACACATGAAAGATCATACTCCACCACAATAGTTGTTCTATGGAGAAGAACTCAGACTAGCCCTGAAGGCCCGGAGGACAAAAATTATTTTTTAAACGCTCTCAAGACATCAATGACTCACTTCACAATAGACACAGATCAGATTCATGGGAGAATCATGCACAAGACAGATCTGACTGGTGTCTCAGAATCAAGAGTGGTGCAGCAGCCGCAGAGAACCACAGACATCATGCTGTGCAACAAAAACACGCTAGAAGAAAGGCAAGAGCTGCTCACAGTACCACCAGAGTGTGGTAGAGAATTCCAAGCACACATAGGACTCATCTGTTACAGTCGGGCGCACCGCAGACATCATCATCCCAGTTGGGCTGAATGATCACTGCCGACTTCGATGGATGAACAATAAATTGGTATCAAATCATATTCAGGATATAGCCATCAACCCAGAATTTTTTGGCTGTAGGGATTTTTGAGGTAATATAGATACATTCAGCAGTTTGTCATTGCTTTCTGAACAGTCTGGATGCACAAAGGCCTGTGGCGAGATTCGAACCTGGTACTTTGGCCATCACAGGCTCATTCTGTATCATGATGCCGCAGAGCTGGAAATGAGTGGGTTAAAGTTACCAAATGTTCTTCTTCTTCATCTTTCGTTCACTTGAAACATGTCTATATCTGTAATTCTGTCTCCTTAATAAAACTCACTGTCTTTTGTAGTTCATACAGTGTCCCATAGAGCTTTGATTCCAGTATTGTTTCATCTGGCCAATATGTCTGTCTCAGCGTTTCATGCTCAGAACTCTCTTGAAGAATATGTTTGACACTCTGTGCTGCCTGTCCACATGTACACATGGCTGTGTTGCCAATCTTGAACTTTGTGTACATGTGACTTGCGGAGTCGGTTGTGTCCTGTTCTGAGACGTAGAATTATAACTTGTTCTGTTCTGTTCATAATGTGATAGTCATCTTGTGTTGGTGTTTGTGGCTTCTTATTGACTTGATCAATCTGTTACCAAATGTAAAACTCATCATGCTACACAAATAGTTCTGTAGTGGGCACGATATGGCTGGAAAAAAAATTGTATGAAAGCAAGAACTGTTAAATATCTCACCTCCAATTTCATCAAAAGTTATCCCAACTGGAGGTTGACCAGCAGCAACTGGGCTATCCTGCTGTTGCTCAGATGAAGGAGCATGTGAAGGCTCCAGACTCGTAGCTGAATTGAAAAATAAATTGCTTAATAAATTATGACTAAAATATAGGAACATTTTGGACAATTTTGTTATTTATATATTATTTATACTGACAGCCAAGATTTTTAAAAGACATTATATGAGTAGGTCAAAACTTGAAAATTTCATAACCACCAGAAAGACGTAGGGAGAAAAAGAAAAGGAAGACAAAGAGAGAAATTGCTGGATGGGTTATCACTGTGGCATGAGAGAATGTCCCTAAATGAGCTTATTAACAACATAGGAGAAAGACAGTTGTGTAGAAACATGATCTCTTAAGCTATTCTGCATGGCACATGATTGATTGAAACATTATTTGGTAAAATCTAACTTCATGTTCTGAACTTCTAGAAGTCTTTTCAAGAACATTCACATAATAGTCACTTGTGTATCATCAGGACTCAATAGGGCAGCAATGAATAGTAACAATGTGATCTGTCATGCACTGACAAAGTCAGATGTTTCTGGACATTGGCACATATAACACAGTGGTGACACATTGCATCTGTTCTCTGAACTACACTCTGATGAAAATTTGGTATGGCCTGCTATGAGATATCCAGGAAGAGTCTGAGAAAAAAACAAACTGGTAGCATATCCCATTCAGGATGTAGCCATCAAAATCATTTTATCTGTGGTGATTTTCTAAATATTGTTCAGTAGTTTGCCATTGTTTTCTGAATGGCATGGATGCACAATTGCCTGTGGAGGAATTTGAACCCAGTACTTTGGCCACCACAGACACTCATTGTACCACACCGCCAGTCCGACACACAATAAATGCTAAAAAATACACAATACAAAATAATTTTATGTACTTTGTAAGAGATGATCTGTGTGTTTCTGGAACCGAAATGAAAGCAGAGAATAGAGACATGCATGTATGTCACAGGAATCAACAAAGAAGGTTGTAGCAATGAAGCTGATTGCCCCATCACAGAGGGTCAAAGTGACTCAGAAGAAATGCTGAAGTCAGATAGGTGCAGATATCACAGCTAAGTTGCAAACCATGACACATCCAATTTTGTTCTATGAACTACATCCTGCTAATCTACAGGAATTTGAGAACAAGCACAGAAGAAAAAGATATGACTAAGGAGAGTTAGACATGGGGCTGGATACAACATCCAGAGGTCAAAATTTTTTTTTTTAAAACCATGCTAAGTCAGATGTGTCTGGTTGAAAGGTGCAGATATTGCAGCCAATCTGTATACCATGACACACCACATTAAATTCTCCAGGCAATTTCTACCAACTGACAGGAATATGCAAGCAAACTCAGAAGAAGTGCATCCACATATCACATGCTCTCCAATCACCTTTAGAACTGACATCTGTAGTTTTAATTTCATTAGATTTTTTGGCAGCAACATCTGACTTCTCTGTCAGTCTAATCTGAATGTCAGTGGCTTTCTCCAATGTTTCCTCCTGCTAGAATATATTAATATAGCATTAGGGATTTCAATGAGAATTGATTGATGAAACAATTAAACATTTTAATGTATTAAATAACACTAGAGGAACACCATACATACACATTCTGATATGCTCCTATTTTATAACTTATAGATTATTCATCTATCTAATTATTCAATCAATCCATCCATCCATCTATCCGCTAAACCCTTTGTTGCCTCCCAGCATCAGGGGCGGAATTTTTTTTCTGGAGATGGCCCTCATGTGTGCCACGTATATTGTGAAATTTGTCATCTCTTTTATTTTGGTGGTCCATCGTTTTCATGGTCTGCCTTCACTGTATCTGTGCAGCATATGTTGTGTGATGGTAGTCTGCTGATGTGTGCAAACCATTTTATCTGTTGTCTTTTATCATATTCCAAGATTGAGTGGTGCTGGTTCTTTGTTTAATGTCCTCATGCCTCACTCTCTTAGCGATATTCGTAGAATTCTGTGTAAGCATGTCATTTCAGCTGTCACAAGTTTACTCTCCACTCATCACCACCAGGAAGCATATCATGGACAGCATGTAGCAGTGATCACAGCCCTTTGGAACTCCTGCCCGATCTTGAGTAAATCTTTCTGCTTCTGTGAGTGTCATGTTGAGGCGATTTTTTATATCTTGAATCCATCTTCTTTGTGGCCTACCTCCTTTTCATTGTCATAGAATCATCACCTCCATTATGGTTATTTTTTTAGGCCATCATGTCATTTGATATCTCCAAATTGTCTAGATAGATTACTATAAACTGTAATAAATACAATGATTTTCTATGTGAGCTGTGTGTCAAGTTAATGGGATTATAATTTGAAATTTAGACACTGTACATGAGATAATCTACCAAAATCAAATATGTATAAATATTGTTAACAAATGCAAAGTGTATATATTGCTGACAAATAAATTGTGTAAATATTGGTAACAAATACAGCACATAAGCATATATATGAAGTAGCTTCAACAAGTTCCAAGAATTAATGGATCATATAGAAATAAGTAACAACAGAATTATATATACTACATTTATTTGAAAATCATTTCTTTCTGCAACAAACTTTTGTCAACGTGCATACATCTGCTGGAAACAATCATGGGAACCCATTCTTTAACACCTCTCTCAGCTGTCTTGTTGCATTAGTGATAATGTCAACTTCATACTTGAATTGTTGTCTTTTCAGTAGAGGTAACTAATCAAAATTAGCCGGAACAGGGTCAGGAGATAGAGGCTATTCCAAGGTAATATACTTTGTGAGGTTCTGCTTTATTAATAGGGATATATGTGTTGGCGCACTGTAATTAGCATAATCCAACTGTGTGATGACCTTCACGGAATTGTTTGTACCACAAAAATCACTAGCGATTTTTTTCATTGGAGTATCACCATAAGCTTATTAAGCAATGTTGGTGTCTCTGAGGGTGACTTGAGAAAAACAGAGAATTTGATATTTGTATATTGCTGGACATTTTCAACTCTGAGGATGCAACTAGCAAAACTCACAAACAGACATCTGTATCTTCTCTTCTGCCATGTCCTTTCATTAAAGTTATTATCAACTTTAATCTTCATAACTTCTTTTATTCATCAAACACTAGTTGACTATTCCAGGAACTTTTTGAAACTATCTCATTTTTTTAACAAATACATTGCATAAATAATGTTAACAAATATAACATACAGATATTGTTAACATACCAGAATTTCTGATATCATTCACTACTATTATTAGATTCCTTCAATTTTCCTATCATTTTTACTCATCCCTTGTCTCATACACATACAGAAATCCTTTTATAGCGCATACAGTGAAATATCTTTATAGCGCATACAGTGAAATCCCTTTATAGAGCATACATTTATAACAGATTTCCATATTTTACAACACTTCAAAATCCCCAATTAGTTTATTTTATCTTCTTCATCTTCAGCGTACATTCTCAGACTCCCACTGGATCTCTCTTGTAGCAGGACAATAGTTCTACTAGATTTCCAGCAGGGTTTAGTCCAGAGAGCAGAGCCTTCATTTTTATTTGTGCCAATGGCACGACACATTCAGTTTTGGCTGATTTTTAAATTATATATAACTGTACTATATAACTGTACTATATAACTGTACTATATAACTGTACTATATAACTGTACTATATAACTATAATAGCACTTTTTAGTTATTACATACAAATTTTGCCAGACCACATTGTTATAAAGGAATTCCACTGTACAATCTTACAATATTATGTGCTAATAGCAATTCTCTAATGTGCAATCACTCATTTAATATATAATAGAAAGTCTATATCATAAGATTGACAGATACCTGAACACTCTCCCTGACCTTGATTTTCTTCTTCTTCGGGCTTGATTTGGATGGTTCAACGTTAGCAAGATCTTTGGTAGAAGTTGTTGTTGCTGTACCAAGCTCTTTCTTTGCAACTTTCTCAGATGTTGCTGTACTCGGCTCTTTTTTTGCAACTTTCTCAGATGTTGCTGTACTCAGCTCTTTTTTTGCAACTTTCTCAGATGTTGTTGCTGTACTGGGCTCTTTCTTTGCAACTTTCTCAGAAGCTTGTGCGGATGACGGATTGTGCTTTTTTGCCACTTTCTCTGAAACTGGTGCAATGATCAGATTTGATTCCTTTGCAACTTTCTCTGGAGCCAGTGCTGTTGTCAGATTTGTATCTTTCCTTGCAACTTTCTCAGAAGCCTGTGTTGCCTGACTGAATTCTTTGTTCACAACTTTCTCAGAAACTGGTTCTGCTGCTACACTGAGCTCCTTCTTTGCAACTTTTCCAGAAGCTGGTGCAGCATCTTGAGGAAGGCTCTCATATGCAGAAGCTGCGGCATCACCAGAAATTTTTTTCTCTCGTTTGTTCTTTCTCTTCTTCCCCTCACCCAGATCCTTAAAAAAAAAAAGGCAAGAGGAACAATTTAGCAGCACAGAAATTTTTTAATACTTTCTAATTATTACATCTACAAACATTCATATAGCAAATGTGTATTTTATAACAAGGAAAAAGCAAGCGACAAAATATACAGAAACAGATTATGTCCATCTGTAACAAATGCATGTTACCTCCCTTCAGTTCTGGACCCATCTTTGATATAGACACCTGCTGCACCTTAGGTCCAAAAACAAAATTTCCACACACTTCAAACCTATGGTTAAACAAATACTAATGCCCCCTGCTTTCTGGCCATTAATCTTTAGCATGCCTTTTGTCGAGTGGACTCAGCAACGGTTTCTCCGCTACAACTAGCTCTTATCGAGTGTACTCAAACAGCTGCTATATGTTCACTCAGCAATGTGATATCACATGATCGTTAATGTCATGTGACCGGAATCAGCGAAAAATAGTTAGAAATAGTTAATAATGTAGGCAGACATTTTGTTTTTGCTGTAAGGCATAACAGGATTGATTGATGATCAATGTTGGACTATGGCACATTTGGTAGCTTGATATGTAGTAATATTGTGATGTCTCAGAATGTTGATAACTCCTTCAATTTATTATAGTATAGTCTCACAACATCTCTTGTAATCTTGTGGCACCCTCTACTGCATCTGACAGGACCAGCTGTATCAGTATACGGTGTGGCAAGCCGGTTGTCCAGACGGAACGGCGGCAGGTAAATGTAAATGTGTGCTATAAAAACATTATCTATCACCAATGTGTACCAGAGCGAGGTGTGGCAGGCAAATGCAAATGTGTGTTGTGAAAACAGTATATATCACACATGTGTACCAGAACAAGGTGTGGCAGGCAAAAGCAAGTACTTTTCCTTGCATCTGTCGGCCAGATGTTGACATAAGAAACAAATAATGCCTGGCGATCACTTCTGGAAAGAAGGATTGGCAGGACTTGATGAATACGGAGCGCTGACGCACTTATTTCAGTCAGGCATGTCAATGGGGGGATAGTGTTTTCACTTAGACTGCACCCCTCGCCAAGTAACTGACGAGGATGTTGAAAGCTTAAGAAAGGGATGTAGGCATGTCCGTAAGATGAGTTTGGATTGGTGAGAGGGGCTTGCCTCATAAGGAAGGGCTCAGAGAGAAAAAAAGGCGGATTAGATCACAGATCAGGACCATTACCAGGTATTTGAAGATTTGAGTCGTGAGGACTTGGATCCAGGTTTCTGGAACCTGAAATTTCAGCTGGGCTCTTGGAGGAACCAAGGAGATTTGAATGGCATGGGGCTACGTGAAGACCGCAGCTAGTTAGGATAGATAGGAGAATTAGCAAACAAATTGAGTGAGATAGAATTAGACAGGAGAGACAATGAAAATGAGGCAATGAGAGCTGTACTGGGTGTACTAGTGATACACCCATTACTACAATTAGTTTTTTGCTCAATCTCCCCAGTATTAGTGTGACTAAAGTAATAATTCAACTAGATAATCATATCGGAAGTGGACCGGTATCATGGCAGAGGGTATAACACAAGAGCTCGCCCAGCTACACTCGAAACCATGACATAATTATATATACAGATGGCTCAATCAACAGAAATACAAATATAAATGCGGTTGGGGTTTTGTTGCCTACAGAAATGGCTTGAAGTTGGTTGAGAGATCATCTGCATACTCTACTATCACATCGAGCATGAGGATGGAGATAGAGGGAGTTACAGCAGCACTAAGTTGGTTGATAACTGATACATCAACACACTCAGTAACACTCAAAGCATATTGTGCAAGACAGAAAAGAACAAGCTGAGAAAGGAATGGATTGAGTTATTGGAAAAACTCAATTGTACAGAGTATTACACGGATATACTGTCTGGGTCACGATGGAGTCAGAGGAAATGAAAGAGCTGACTCATTGGCGGGCAATGCTGTGAATGATGGCATAGTACTGAGAAAACATAAAGCTGACTTAATTAAGGCAGCCATAAATTTATTACAAAATGAAAATCAATGAGACTGAAAACATACACATATAAAGATTGACAGAATTGGAAGAGAGGGAAGAAAGTGCGCTCTTTTTGGAAAGAACTGAAGATCACACAATCAACATCTGACTGGGACTATGAGTCTACATACACTCGAATGGCTGCTGAAACAGAGAGCGGAGCACTTATGGGAATGCTCCATGTGCTAGTTTCTAACCAAGAATCAAGTATAACTCTTGAGATTTAAACCCATCATAAACTAATAGAAAATATTATAGTACTACATCATAAACATCTATATTTTTCAACACTAATAAGAAGAAATATCTTACTTCAGTCTGGAGTGTGGTGCTACTTGTCAAGACAGGAACTGCGGTCACGGGAATAACAACAGGTTCAGGTTTCTCTTCAACTTTATTCTTAATTGAGTGAAAAATAAAAAAAAATTCATATCAGGTTGAAAGACAACCAAAGAACATAAAATAGTATAGATGAGTGTAATATATTGTATATCTGTAACAAAATATTTATGCATGTTTGAAACTTATAAAAAGTGATTTAAAAAAAGAGCAAGATAAGATGTTACCAAAAAAAATCAGAAATTATGGATGGTGAGATTTTGCGATAGGGCCGACATCAAAAGTAATGTAATTTCAAAGCCGGCATTATAATAAATAGAATGTTACTCTTTAAATGACTGGGGCTTTCAAGAAAACGCCATTTATTAAGACACATGGGAAATTTCAAAGCTCTGTCATAAGAAGATTTTCCAACAAACAATTAGACATCTAAAGAAATAAATAAATTGACTCTCTACTTGTGCCGTTGACTAGGAATTATGAGTCATACAGCTCTTGCATTTATGTAATACTGTATGACCATTTTTATCTCGTGCACTCTCTCACAAGATACGCAGATGCTTGTGGTGTATGTATTGATAAATTTTGTAAGGGTGGGGTATCCTCCTCCACTGATTTAACCTGCTTTGACCAGACAGTGCTTATTTAGTAATATGGAACTAATGTCTTGCCCAATTTGCACTCACGACTTGACCCTGTGCTTGGAATATACATGGTTGCAGGAAATGCCAGACAATGGTGTCTGCATGCTATCAACTGCACCTATAACCCCCAAACTATTTAATAGAATGATCATTCTAACTAGTTTAACTAAAATGTCAGAAACATATTGAAATCAAATCTGAAGATGTAGTTATATATACCAACAATCATTAAAAATGCACCAAAAGAATAACTTATTTTCACCTTGAATTGTTTATTTCAGTGGGCGATTTTCAAACCACGAGAATGTGTACCGGTTAACTTTAATGTTTTCATGTTTTATTTCAATTTTGTGTGCTTCACATGCAAAACATCAAATTGCTGAATTCTGGCTGTATTACTAGTCGAACCAAGGTCAAATTTGGCATATACATTAGTAAAGTTTCAGGGAGTCAAATGCCATCTTTTGTTTTCATCGAAAGGAAGTGTGTTTTTGTGTTTGCGATGCCTCGACTTTCGTCACAAGAGCGATGGCAGGCTGGTGGTATGCTGAGGAGTGATATGATGACCAGAGTAGTGGCCACACATTTGTGACCATTCCACTACAGTGAGGCTGAATGAGAGATTTCTGGCTACAGGTACAACCAATGACCATCCAAGACATGGCCAACTTTGTGTAACAAAGGTAGCTCAAGATCGCCAAGTTCAACTAATGCATCTACATGACTGCTTCTTAACAGCAACTCAGGCACTGTGCAATATCATGACACAACGATGCCAAACTTGTATTGATGCTACAGGTGGTCATACACTGTATTAATGTCACAGACTTACTGACAGTGAGTGTAAATTTTTTTAACCTTAGTGTAGACAATTGCTTAGTTGATGGTCCTGAACTTGTTCACTTTTAGAAAAATGCACATTTGGGTCCAAAAATGGATCAGATTTGCAAATGTACTTGTTTTGTCTATTTTAAATTCAGCACAAAAAATTGCTATGCTTAAAACAAAGTGGTACATTTTTAATGATTGCTGGTATATTTTCAGAAAGTGTATTGGACAGCAGTAATGTGACTATAACACTACAAGATGAACTTTTATGCTGGTCAAATATTTGGAAGGCTATATACAGACTTGTGTATTCCCTCTCATCCCTGTGAACAAAAATCTGCAAAATCAGGGCAGAGAGAAGCTGTAGTGTGAGGGCTTTGTAGTCCATTGTTCTGCAAATGACAACTGTATCATTATTATCACATATGTCGTATCCAGAAGGCTCCAACGCTCAGTGATGTGCACCTGAAGGCTCCAATGCTCAGTGATGTGCACCTGAAGGCTCCAACGCTCAGTGATGTGCACCTGAAGGCTCCAACGCTCAGTGATGTGCACCAGAAGGCTCCAACACTCAGTGATGTGCACCAGAAGGCTCCAACACTCAGTGATGTGCACCAGAAGGCTCCAACACTCAGTGGTGTGCGATGCTTTGAGAAGTCTCCTACAAAGAGGGGTTATTATTTACTTAAATGATCAGTTGTTAACAACATTTCACCTGTAACAAAATGTATGAAAAGGTATGATTCAATTATTTGTTTGCCGTACCTTCTCTCCTCCCCTTTCCTTCTTTTTCTTATTTCTGATGCTGCTCACTTCTGGAAAACTTGGTTCATCAACTTCATAGGCATTGGCAGGAGAAGCAGCAGCAGCATCTAACACAGGTGTTGCTTCTGGTTCATTGTCTGACTCAACAGCAGATTGAGCGCGCCCACCATCTTTTTTACTAACAGGTTTCTGCTTCTTTCCTTTCTTGGAGACTTGTATGGTGGTCCACTCACCTGAGAGTCAAAAATAAATTTTAACTATTAGGAAGAATTCAAACTTCCTATTATTCATTCCTACATGTTGCATCTGAAGCAATCATATTTCTGTAGATGTGTTAGTTATGTTTACCACCTTACATCATATATGCATAATGGTCTGTGCAGTTCACAGACCTAATTCGTTCACATTTGTTTAACTATTTTTGGTCCTAAAGAAATGTACATACCTGCACAATTTGTGTGTTGTTGTTTGTGCTTTGATCTACTGGTCTTTATTCATACAATAATCAATAATAAGTGAGATCTATATTCATAGAGATTTGGGAATAAACAAATTAGAAATTTGGACTGAAATTACATATTTTTAGGGGTGTAGATTGATGAAATTCAGAAAATGTGTTGACTTAGAAAATGAGTTGTGAGGTGAATTGGTGTAACCTGAACAGATCAAGTTCAAATCTCGTTTTCTACTTACTCAATTTTTAGTAAACAACCATAAACTATTGTGTTGAACATTAAAGTTAAGATTTAATTAATAAAGTCACTTTTAATTAATAAACTTAAACTATCACTTCATCTTTTCTTGACAAAAGTATGTTAAAGCAGATTCTTATGATTACAACTTGTGATGTCCTCTTAAGGTGGACAAAGAAAGAGCTAAAGAATTTGTTCAAGATCTCACTGAAGCAGTGTGCATAAACTATAATACACAGGAAGATTATGCCATGTTATATGGCGATCCACAATAAAAAAATGTGCAGCCTCTTGTGAAAAAGGAGAATTAAAGCAGTTCAACAATGGTCTCCAGTTCAGCAGTGGCTAGAAAATCAAGGGCAGATTAAACACTATCAAATTTGATCACCCATGCCCAAACTGTCCAAGATCTTTCCAGCAAGCATAGGGCTTATCAGCCTCCTATGATTTCATAGAAGAAAGGACAAACCTCTAACTTGATGAAGTAGATGTAACAAATAGTTATGATCACTGTGAGGAACAAACAGCAATCTGTGGTTGCTGTATCATACATCTGCACTTTGTGGTAGAAGTCAGGACAATTATTGTGGGATCATCTGATTCTCTTTTGAGAATATTATATTTAACATTACTATGCACAGGGCATTAGCAACTGTGAGCACAACTTTATTGATACAACCCGTCACAAAACTCCAGAGCATGTCTTTCCAAACTGACACGCTATCAAGAGGCTTGACACCCACTCTGCCATCAAGGAGCCAAACTATTAAAAAATTTTGGGACACAAAAGATTATTTCAATGAACAGAAATTTTTATCCAAGAAATGAATATTGAAGTCTAAGTCAGAAGACCACGGAAGACAGAGTAAATAACACACAATTTGCTGTTAACTATTGTTTAACATTTAATCTACCATTTATTTCATTGTATAAGCCAACAATGTATTTTTTTTCTGCTATGGATGTATATTCCCTAATAAATTTATTTAACTTATAATACTAATTTCCAACATAAATGGCTAAATAATTAAACTAACGACATTTGGGATAGTGTTTGTTCCATAAAATCACCCAAAAGCCATGCTGAAGTCGGATGTGAAAGGATGAAAAATGCAAGATATCAGAGACCAACTTTAAACCACAATACAATGCATTTCGTTCTCCTGAGCACATCTGCTAGCAAGCCGAAGTCTCAGAACAAATGCAGAAGAAGAAGATAAAATACATTATCTACATAATTCCAAACAAAATTAAACTTGCCATCTTCTTCAGTTTCCTTTTTAAGTGACACAACCTTGTCTTTCTTAATGTTTTCTGTTACATCTTTCACTGCTTCCTTTTTTGCCTTCAGGGAAAGAGAAAAGCATTGCAAAAATAACTTCAGTTTTGAAATATTTAACACTTAATTAATTTAATTGCTATTTACTCAAAACAATTTAATAATCAGATTTTTAATATGTGAAACATCATAGAGAAATGTAGAAATACTGACATCTACAAGTGTTTCATTGATTATAGCAAGGCATTTGATAGTGTACACCATCTGGCACTTTGGAACATCATGAGAGATGTGTTTTCCTCCACACTTAATTCATCTCATTAAAATTGTATACCAAGACGAATAATGAGCCGTGAGAGTAGATAATGAAACATCAGATTTATTCAGTGTGGAAAAAGGAGTCAAACAAGGATGTGTCCAACCACTATTCAATGTTCATGCTGATCATGAGGAATGTAAGAGATGACCAGCAGCAAAACAACCTAGACCCACCCAATATTTGACATCACCAGATACCAGAACTAAGATACACTGATGTTATGTTATGTTCCTCCAGGGCCATAGGCGGCGCATAGGACAGAAACCATAGCTTTCCATTTCTGTCTTTGTGTTGCCAGGTCTTTCAATTGTTGCGTGTTGTTTAGGTTCATTGACATGCCTTCTCTATTAATGGTTCTTCGTAGAGTTTCTCTAGGTCTCCCTTTTCTTCTTACTCCAGGTGGCACCCAATATAGTGATTGCTGGGGAATTCTTAGGCTGTTCATTCTGAGAACATGGCCGATGTAAGTCCAACGCCTTTGTCTAATGAAGGAAGATATATAGGTTTGTTTGCTTTCCTCTCTTATAGTAGTGTTAGATTTAAAGTCACTCCACTTAACGTTCAGAATGGTACGTAGGCATTTGTTTTCAAAGGAGTCGAGTCTTTTATCTGTGGCTTTTGTGGCTTTCCAACTTTCGCACCCATATGATAGAATAGGGATGATGTTGGAGTTAAATAACTTGAGTTTTGTGGTGTTTCTTAGTGTGTTTGACGTCCATATGTTGCGTAGTTTATTGAAAGCACCCGCTGCAAGGGCAATACGGTGTAAAATTTCTTTTGATGAGTCTCCATCCAATGCTAGATTGGTGCCTAAATATGTAAAATTGTTGACTTTTAATAATGGAACATTTTGAATTTCTATGTTGTCATTGGATCTCGTAAAATCTAGTATATGAGTTTTTGATGTGTTGATACACTGATGACAAAACATTAATATCCCACCACAAAAAAAGGGCTTTGAACAACTCATAAATTCCATTAAAGAGTGCAGGAAAAGAATTTCGGAGCAAAAGTAAGACCAAGTATGACAAGCGAAAAAATCACTAACACTTCTCAATCAATAACAGAGAGCTATAGTATGTTACTAGTTTCAAATACCTTGATTCTCTTATAAGCAGCAATGGAGATTGCTATGAAGAAGTCAAATGGAGGTTGGCCATTGCATCAAATAAACTGATAAAATTTAAAAATATATGGCTGCTCTGCAACAAAATAACACAACTAGCTTTCCTTAGAGCCTGCATGTTCCCAATTGCAATATATGGATGTAAACCATAGACAACCACCAATAAGGTGAGAAAATAAATTGCAGCATTTGAAACAAAATGATACAAAAGAATCCTTAAAAAAATAACATGATACAAAAAGATTACAAATAAGGACATTCTGTGAGAATTGAAAGCAACATATAACCAGCTAAACAACTAAGTAGTATCTAGAAAATTACAACAGTAGAAATCCAATTATCAGAATTAATTGGGGATCGGGTCAATTCGGATAATTGGATATAGCTCAGGAATGAAGAAAACAGTGTACATACATACAATCATACATTGAAATGAACGAAATTTTACTGATGAAAGTACAGTAATATGTAAGTAACTATGTATTGCAAATAAAATACATAGTAAAGGCATGGTACTGCCCCGGAACCTCTCTACCACATCCGCTAACGCTCTCAAATTATTTCACCCAGATTCGATTTGGATAATTGGGATCCAGATAATCGGATTTCTACTGTATTTAAATGCCACAACAAACTAGAAAATACCATAACGATGTCAGGGCAATGAAAAGAGGTAGGCTATGAAGAACATGGATGCAAGATATCAAAGACCACCTGAACATGACATTACACACAAGCAGGAAGACTTGCTCAAGATTGACAGGAGTTTGAAAAGGTTGTGATGACTGCTACATCCTTTCCAGGATATGCTACCTGAATATGATTCAACCTAAGTTGCCAAAGAGTTAATCAAACAACAATTAGTTTTGCACACATAAGAATAGTAGTAGATGGAACCTTGATCTTATATCCATTTCTAGTCAAAAGTATTAACATTAGACACAGGACAAATAGGCCTATACAAACTGGCTCGTTTTAAGTTCTGCCAAACTTAACAGACAAATATACAAACTGGTTCATAGTTTCCTATTCTGTCAAATATCTTTCGTTATTGCATGTTTTCTTGTGAAGGAATGCAGGAAGGCTTTCTTTGGGCTGTGGAAATAAAGGCTGCTTTGCCATAGCAGACGCAGCGACATGCACAGGAAGGATTTTGATTGTACCTCCGAAAGATGAAATCCTGTCCCAACCATGGAATGAACCTGGGACATCAATGGTCTGAGAATGGCATTCTAACCACATGGCCATGCGCTCCACCAAATATCATAGACACATATTATAAACTGGTTTATATTTTCCAGTCCTGTCACATTTTACAGACAAATAGGAACAGAGTGACTGAGACTTAACTGAATCATACTTTTATTTTCTTGTCGCCTTTAAGATCTTGTTTGACTTCTTTCCTCGTCTCCTGCTGCTTTGGTTCATTTTGTTTCGCTTTTGGAGATGGAACAGGTTTAACTTCTTTTGCGGACTTTGGAGTGGATTTTGGCACGATCTCTGAAGTTACTACTTCAGCTGTCACAACATCACTACCAGCAGAACCCTTCAACTGAAAAAGAAAATTTGGTGAAAAATATGTTAAAAAAGTAAAACCAAATAATAGGACAAACAATATCTTATTTAGACATTTGGAAGTCTGGTGCAAGTCATCAGTTCCTGTGTCTCCACAGTATCCTGTCTTCACTAGCCAGCAAAGTTTGAACCCCATTGTCTCTTGGATATCATGTAACAAGTCAATGTGCGCTTTCTCTCGTCTATATAGGAATTGCACAAAGTTAAGCTCATATGACGTAGAATTTCCACCACACAAAGCTAGGAATATGTCACAGTCTAAAGGTCAAATTCCTTTACACATTATGATTGTAAGAAGGAGAAAGCCAGCTGATTTTATCAACTAATTTCTGGAACAACAACTAGATTTCTGCTGGCATATTTTACTACCAAACGTAATACCATGTGTCATGGTTCATGATTGACGTGGTAAGTAATATCTACATGTTTTAGTTGTTATATTATAAGAATCATTGAGAATGTTTGTTTATTCACTGCATAACACAAAAACAATATGTATCAGGTGTGCCAATGTCAGCATTTAAAATAAAAATGTTGTATGTTCAGGAGGCCTAGTCTTGAATGAATGGACATTGTATACAATTTCTTCACATTTTATTAGTTTTTTCAGTCCATATTATATTAGTTTGGATATATTTCGATTTGGATAATTGGGATTCAGATAATCGGATTTCTACTGTATTTAAATGCCACAACAAACTAGAAAATACCATAACAAGAGGTAGGCTATGAAAAATATGGGTGCAAGATATCGAAGACCACATGAGCATGACATTACACACAAGCAGGAATATTTTGACATTTTTAAAAACAAAAAAAGTTATAGCATTTACCAAACACCATAAATTCAGCAAATTTTCCAAAAAGAATCCAGGTGCAGGGGAAAAATTGCATGATTTTAATTGAGAGTCCTAAAGGACTTGGAGACGTGAAAATATCAGTATATATACATGACATTTTTTACCAAGTTACATATACCACTTCTGAAGAATGGCAACTCAAATTCTATTTTGAAAATGATATTTCTCAAGATAATTATAAAATTATAGAAAAACATATGGACAGAGAAATCAATATAGTCCAGGCAAGTTTAAGACAGAACAGAGGGGTTATGGATCACATCTTCAACATGAGAAAGGTAATAGAGAAGTAAAGAGAATTCAGTGCAGAGACATACACTTGTTTCATTGACTACTCACAGGCCTATGACTGAAAACACACCAGAAATGATGAAACATAATGGAAAGCATGGGCTTCCCATACCACACCATCTCATATCATTCATTAAAATGCTTTTTTTGCCTCCGCTCCAGCAGTCATCCCAGTGTATGTAGACTCAGAGTCCTGGTAAATGCTTTATCAGGAGTAATAAGCTTCTACTCAACATATATGCAGAAATATCATGCATATGGGATAACCCATATTATGAACAGTTTCAATCCCTTAATATCAGAGGACATGAGATTCCAGAAACTAGGTATATCAAGAAGTCCCACAGGTTTAGAACAAATTATTATGTCAAACATGTCAATCAATCAATAAACCCATAACCCTTCAGGGTCGTAGGGGTACCACATTGGATGCTTCAGCACACAGAGTCCTCCAGCGAATTCTATCCTCAGCGATGTGGATGAGTGTGGAAATATCTAGCCCTGTCCATTCCTTGATGTTGTCTGTCCATGTCTATATTTGTCCTCCTCTGCTTCTTCCACCCTTGACAGTTCCCTGCAGTATTGTTTTTGTCAAGGAATCGTGCCTGCATACATGTCCGAACCATGCTAGTTTTCGTCGTTTCACTATTGAAAGCAATGGCTCCTGGACACCTGCACACATCTCTACTTTATTTCTTACGTACACATTGGTCTTATGTTCCCTATAGGAAATTCGTAGAATTCTTCTGTAGCATTTATACTCAAAAGCCTGTAATCTTCTCTCCATGTCCGCAGTGAGTGTCCAACTCTCACAACCATACAACACAACAGAAAGCGCCAGCGACCTATACAGTTTGATTTTCACTCCAACAAGATGTTGCTTTTCCAAAGCACAGTTAGCCTTGACAAGGACGCTAAAGCCATCTCCAGCCTTATTTTTAGTTCTGCTTTGCATTTACCATCGCTGCATATACTGGATCCAAGGTATTTGAAGGTATTCACCTCTTCAAGCTTGTGTCCATTCATCATGATATTAGTCTGGTTTTCTGTGTCTCTGCTGTTACCAAGATTTTGCTCTTATCTGAATTGATTTCCATTCCGTACTTGCTTCTAACTTTTTCTAACTTTGATGTTAATTCTTGCAATGATTGTTCTGACCCAGCTATAAGATCAATATCATCAGCGAAACGCAAGTTGCAAATAGGGCGACATCCGATCGATATAGACGTGTTGTAGTCATGTAATGTCTCTTGTATGATGTGCTCTAAGTATATGTTAAAAAGTACTGGGGACATTATGCATCCCTGTCGAACTCCCACAGTTGTTTTGAAGAACTCTCCAATTGTATTGTGTGACAAGACAGCACTATTTGCATTTTCGTACAGAGCTTCATTGCAAACATTGTAGTGATGCAAAAAATCTTTTCTGCAACACAAAAAAACGACAAAAATAATATAATGCATATCAACAGAAATGAATTCACACCTACAATAGTCATTGATAAAGAACATCTAAAAAATATCAGCAACTTTGAATATCTAGTCAAACATCAACACCACAGGAAATTTTCCAGCAGAGATCAGAAAGAGATTAGCAATGGCCCTACAAAAAATATAAAGATGAAAAATTGTATGCAGCGGGCAACAGAAAAACAAAGATACAAGTACAACTATTATAAGAAGTTATAGTTTTCCAGTGGCAACATATGGCTGTGAGATGTGGACAATGACAGCCCCAATGGAAAAGAAAATATCAGTATTCTGAAGTATTCAAAATAAAATGTTAGGATAATTAATGTTATAGAAAGGTCCTAAGAATATCACGGACAGAAAGATGAACCAATGCAGATGTCCACAAAGACCTAAACATAGAAGAAGATTGGTTCCTCAACAAACAAAAACTATCACAAAACGCAACTAACATACAGGACCGGATTTAGACTTGATAAGGCCCTAAGCTATAGCCTGTGTAGCGTATATGTAAATCCTGCACTGATATAATCCAGAATTTCTCTGGAAGAATAAGCAGTCGCAGTCAAATCGGTATTGCTGTCTACCAGTACCGGGTGGGATATCAGGTGGCACTGAAATACCCCATGTGTCCAGTAATGGGCAGCATCAAGCGAGTGTGAGCCGCTCTTAGCTCATGTTGCTGGCATGAGGTTATTACACCATGTCAGGAACGTGTCCGAGAGAGGGGATTGGGGTAAGGAGGTTGGGCAGGGTTATGGCGAAGCAGGAATAGTGGATTGACAGAGAGTACAATCCCAAACCACTAGGGCTGGATTTAGACTTGATAGGGCCCTAAGCTATTTGAGATATGGGGCCCTAAGGTATTTGAGATATAGGACCCTTTAACGATTAAGAATATATAGATAGTGAAATAAAATATTTTGTGGGGGCCCTAAGCTATAGCTTGTTTAGCTTATAGGTAAATCTGGCACTGCTAACATATTTTGGACATTGACATTAAAATAATAAAAAAGAGACAATCATGGTTTAGAAAGATTGAAAAAGTTCCAGAACAGAGAATAGGAGGTAGACTACCGTAGACCAATACTACGATGGACACAGGACATCGAAGACCTAATATGTGGAAGAGGCTTGATTAAGAATCAAAAGGCATAAAAGTTTCACTTAGGACTGTTCGGAATATACTTTAGTTTATACTTAGGGAATACATACACTGTAGGTATGATACAGAATCAGCCTTTAATCAGTGAGTGAGTGACTGATGTGTAGGGTAGGCACGGAGAGTGTTGCTCTGTGTAAAAGACACGTCAGATATTTTAACATAATCAACACTTCAATATTAATACTTCCTTCACACTATCTATACTATATGGAACATATTAATTATATAGACTACTATAGATAGGTCTAATACAACTGATATATATATATATAACATATATATACTTTCGTTTGCTTGGTTCGTCTCTTGTTTTTCTTCTCTTCGAAATTGAAGCTGGGGGGCTGGACAGGCGATCGAAAACCGAAAGCAAATACCATAAAAGCACACACAACAACGCCAATAACTGGAACTGCTACGTGTGGAGACACCAGTTCTATAAGCTCCATATCTAAATGGATGTTGATGCTTCTCTCAAGCGAGATATTTCTTAAACATAAATCACGATTTTGCTAGGCTAGCTTTCTTCTTTTGAGATATTCGGTTCTCCTGCTTACGTAGCTTGTGTACCACGTCATCACAAATTGTTTTCACAATAAAGTTAACCTTTTGGCTAATATGCATATTATTAATTTATCTTTAATTGTTTGTTAAAATTGATTATTAAAGTGTAAAATAGTAGAATATATTTTCAATATGTAATAATTGCATATTTTGAGAGATAATTAACATTTGTACATAGTTTGTTCTCCTGAATACGAAACTGAAGAAACTGAATTACTGTTTTAACTAATATGATGCCACATCTAAAGTTTTTTGTTTTTTTTTAAAACTAGATCCGACATTTGTCGCCGTCGTCTGGAGTGCTGGGGTTTTATTTTCTCTCCTTAACTTAAGATTCTTTATGGCATGATTCCTTGTAAAAAAACAACACTGCTGGGAACTGTCGAATAAGGAAGAAGCAGAGGAGGAAAAATAAAGGCATGGACCGACCACATCAAGGAATGGACAGGACAAGACATTTCCTCACTCATCCACATCGCTGAGAATATAATTCGCTGGAGGACTCAGTGTGCTTAAGCATCCAATGTGATACCCCTGCCACCCTGAAGGGTTACGGGTTTATTGATTGATTGATAAGGAAACTAAATAATTTAGATTTAAAAAAGCAAACGGTTAAATCATTACCAACCGTAAAATTATTTTTTTTTTATATAGGTCACAACATTTTACATGGTTACAATGGAATTGCGTACGAGAATATTCTAATGGCCTTATTTACGTTTTTTGTGTGTTTTTGTGTCTGAGGTCATATAAAATCAATTTATGTTGATTTATATAGTCTGGGGTTATCTGGGGATTATTTACGGGGAAACGGGGTTATTTCTAAAACATATGTGGTAACACTGGTTTTAACTCCTATTATCTAAAAAGGGTTGGGGGCCGCGTACCGTAGTGGTTATTACACTGGCTTCGCAGATAAGTGGTCCTAGGCTCATTCCCCACTTCAAAGGTACTAAACCGAAAGCTGAAGTCTCCTGGATATAAAATGAAGCTCAGACAAACCACCCCACTGCATATAGGAAGTAAGAGCTAATCGCTCGCAATTCCTGGGGTTCCCAAACAAACACCTCAAAGGTATGTGTACTTTCTATTATCCCAAATGTTTGTATCACATAGTGAGTCCAATTTGCAGTCCCAAGTTGATAATATCACTAAAAATGTGACAATATATCAGGGATCAAACATCACATTAAATAACACTCATATAAAGCAAGGGGACAATTTTTCTACCTATGACCCACAATTACATCCACCCTTACACTAGACAATGAAATAAACACACGTATAGGGAAAGCGGCTACCATTTTTGGCTGACTGTCAAAGCAGCTTGGAAAAACCATAAGTTAAAATTGAAAAAAAAATACATATCTATCAAACATGCGTGCTGAGTACACTGTACTACGGATTTGAAACATGGAATACCTACACCATGTAGGCCCTATGGTGTAGACTTAATATCTTTCATCTAAGATGTCACCATAAGATCTTAGCATTAAATGACACGACAAAATCATCAACATAGAAGTGTTGCACCGCACTTAGCTACTATCAGCCATGGAAACACTCAATATAAATTGATTGCATTGGCTGGGTCACGTCCGCAGAATGCTGCATCACAAAACAAGTACTATTCGCGGAACTGGCTGAAGGCCATCGAGCCCGCGGTAGACGATGCTGAGGTATAAAGCCATCTGTAAATTCTCAATGAAAGGCTTCCACATAGAATCCAAAAATTGGAAAAACACGACCGAAACTCTGGATGTCTTGAGGCAGAGGTTGCGTGCAGGAGCAGCAATGTCCAGAAATAATATATTTAAAGATATAGAAGAAAACAGAGAAAGGCGCAAACAAAAATTTTCCATTGCTGTGATATGATCGCTTGAAAAGTCACCGTTTCTGATGAAATATTCAACGGATTACTTCTCCTTATTGCTAAATGACCGTCTGAAGGACGCATAAGGTCATATATACATGTGTACTTTCACCAGGTCTGTTCTCTTTATACAGTGAAAACATAATGCGTTCAATAGTTGATGTCCCAGGAATATCAGTTGGAGGGCATAAATAATTTAAGATATGCGGATGACACAGTTCTGATTGCAAAAAGTGAGGAAGATTTTCAAGAATTAATTAATGTGGTAGTGACAGAAAGTAAACAGAAATGTGTCTTCGTAAATATCAAGAAAAACAGAAGTAATGATTATTTCAAATAAACAAAATACCACATCTTGCAAGATCAAAGTAAATGGTAAAGTATTAAAACAGGTCCACTAATTGAAGTATTTCGGTACAAAGATTACAGCAGATGGAAAAAGTACAACATAAATAAGAAGCAGAATAGGGCAGGTAAAAACAATATTCAGAAAAATGGAAAATATATTGTGTAATATGACCTTGTTATTAGATGTAAAGAAGAGAGTTTTTGCAGTGGTATATAACTCTTATACTAACATGGATAAGAGTGTATGTTCGTCCATCACAAGTGATGATGGCCATTTTTTACATCCACTTTTGAAAATTTAGCTAGAATTATGACCAATACCATGCGTTCGTAGATGGTTAATAAGCCCTATTTATGCTGTAAATGTCCTTGGACAGTTCAATCATGGAATGAAGACTGTAGACTGATCTTGGTCTATCCGTGATTTTCTAGCTGCTCTCCGCGGTTGAGCTACTTCATTTCTCCTCTTTTCACAAGATGATGCGCTCTTTTTAATTGTAGAGCACCATGTAGATCTATTTTGTGCAAGCTATTCCCACGTATCTTGATCTATTGCAAAGGCTTTCAGTGAGTCTTTAACGATTCATTGCAGTGCTTCTTTTGGCCACCTAGAGATCGCGTACCCTTCTCCAGCTCACCATAGAGAATTATCTTTGGTAGGCGATGGTCTCGCATACGTACCAAATGACCTGTCCAACGAATCTGTGTCTGCATAGGATAGTGTCAACGTTGGGGATACCAGATCTGTCAAGGACAGCGGTATCTGGAATCTTGTCTTGAATCTAATGTTCATAATTGTTCTGCGACAAAGTTGTGTGAAATTTATTGAGTTTTCTCACATGACGCCTATACACAGTTCATCTTTCACTAGTGTATAACATCACTGTAAGTACCACTGCTCTGTAGACTTTCTGCTTAGTCTGTAAGTTAATGCCATTTCTACGCTAAACATTTACGTACAATCTGCCAAAAGTGCTGCTTGCCTTGGAGATCCTTGTATAAACTTCATCATGAACGTTGGCATCTTGTGATAACGTACTACCTAGGTATGTGAATCTATTCACAACTTTCAGTGCTACACCATTTACCTTTATGCAGGACTAGAGATAGCTTTTGCCAGGTCCTGGTTGTAGCATGACTTCTGTTTTCTCTGTGTTTAATAGTAAGTCCAAAGTTGGTACATGCTTTGGAGAATCTATTGGAGATTCAAAGAGGTTTGTTAGATTATACTTGTCCAACTTAATATAACTGGCTTACTTTTATATTCTTATATAGTAGACGGGGTACACACATGAATTTAGATATATATACCAAAATAGTATATTATACCATTAAAATGTGTCTTTCAATATATTATTTTGTTTAATGTCGGGTTAAATGCCTTGAATCATATAATCTAATTCATATTTTGTAAATACTTTCTTCATTAGTGAAAAATTGGTGTAAAAAGATTCAGTCAGCTGCAATGCTAATTTAACCCCCGCCCCCCCCCCCCAAAAAAAAATAAAGACTATACTTGAATAAAGACTATAGCCTCGACTGCGATGTCTAGATTATATACCACAAGGAAGGACAGAATAAGTAGGCTGCTTAAGAGAAAATAAACCTATATAGATCCTTAGTAATGCCTATTCGTTTGTACATATGTTATCGTCGGACATTACATTTTCTGAGTTTGACAGTTACCGCAAAAATATAGGCTTTGGAAAACAAAAGTTACAGAAAAATATTGCACATACATTATCATCATCATCATCATCAGGTGCCATGCCGGCTGGCGTAGGCGGTCATGGCTCTCCACAGCTCTCTGCCCACAGTATTATGTATCAAGGTCGTTGTTGTTTCCTTGCCGTGCCAGGCTGTCAAACTGTCTAATATTTTCTCACATTGTCGCCCTCTGTCTCTGTTGACTACAACAGAAATAAAATAAAATAAATAAAGACTATACTTGAATAAAGAATATAGCCTCGACTGCGATGTCTCTTTTGCATACATTATACATAACATAAAACCAACATATACGAGAGAAACAAAATATACACTCTAACAGGTCAACAAGAATATCTCATAGCAGTGGTGAAACGTTGCAAACGTGTAACTAAGTGGCTTAGTAACGTAATGAGACGTTATTCTCTTTCCAAAACTATCATGAAGGCAGAATTGCATGAAGGGAACAGTTGGGGATGGAAGAAGAAGATGAGATAAATGAAAGTCTGGATTGATAATATTAAAGACTGGGCAGGATTAAGCGTATCCACACTTAAACAAGGAACTGAGAACAGAAATGCATGGCTAGATTTTGTGTTGATAGTATCTGAGTGGCAACCCTACTAACCTGAAGGGTTATGGATTTGATGATGATGCATGTTGATGATAATGCTGTTCCTCCTTCGCAAGCGAAGGTGAGCATTGCAAGAAAAACAATAAATGTCATGAACAAGAAGAAAAACAACAAAATATTTGTGATTGTCTAATTTGGTTTGTGAGTTCGTAGATGCCCGATGAGTCCGATTTGTGCCAGGAAAGTTCTATTGCAGTGCATGCAGAGTTTAGAGGGTTTGGAGTAGAAGAGTTTTCAGATTTGTCCTCCCGCTTCCGTCGCTTGTAATTTGCCCGCAGTGTAATTTTAAAAAAAATTTAAATTTAGTAATGCCAGCAGTGATCTGGGTGTGCTAAGCTGAGCGACCAAGGTTTGTAGTATCCCGGAGCTACGGTCGATGCTGCAGTGCTTGAGAGAGTTTTGTTGGGTGATCCTTGAAGCACTTTTTCTGCCCCCCCCCCCCTCCTCGCTTGAACGTGTACCATCACACAGCTCCCCATAGAATAATCTCTTTGGAAGATGATTGTCTGGCATACGGAAGATGTGGCCAGTCCAGCGGAGTTGGGACCTAAGCAGCAGGACATGGATGCTTTGCATACGGGACTTTTGAAGGATTTCCGTGTCTGGTACTCGATGCTGCAAACGTACTCCCATGTTGTTTTTTTGGCACCGAAGGTGAAAAGAGTTTAGCTGTCGAACGTATTTCGCATAAACAGTCCAGAAATACGCAGCATAAAGCAGTGTTGGTAGAACCACTGCGCCGTACACGTCCAACTTAGTTGTCAAACTGAGACCACACCTGATTCAGACGTTGGCACGAAGACTCCACAAGGCAAACAATCGCCACAGCAGATAGACAGACAGACAGACAGACAGACAGACAGACAGACAGGCAGGCAGGCAGGCAGGCAGGCAGGCAGGCAGGCAGGCAGGCAGGCAGGCAGGCAGGCAGGCAGGCAGGCAGGCAGGCAGGCAGGCAGGCAGGCAGGCAGACAGACAGACAGACAGACAGACAGACAGACAGACAGACAGACAGACAGACAGACAGACAGACAGACAGACAGACAGACAGACAGACAGACAGATAGATAGATAGATAGATAGATAGATAGATAGATAGATAGATAGACTGGTTCTGTGTAGGGAACACCTGGCGCTGGTTGATACATTACTAATGTCTTCGCTGTGCTGATGGCGAGACTGAACGCATCACAGGCCAATGAAAAGCGGCCCATGGTGTTCTGTATGTCTTTCAGACTGGTAGCGTTTAGTACACAATCGTCGGCGAACAAGAGGTCACGAACAATGTCCGTCTTAGTTTTTGTCTTGGCCCTCAATGTACTCAGATTTAAGAGCACCCCATCAGCTCGATAACGAAAGCAAATTCCTGCACTGTTATTCTGGAAAGCATCATTTAATATGACAGAGAACACCATGCTGAAGAGCGTTAGAGCCAGGACGCAACCTTGTTACGCACCGTTAATTACTGGAAACGGATTTTAGTGTGCGCCGCCATCTTGCACACAGAATGTCATACCATCATGGAACTGTCGCACCATGTTGGTGAATTATTCAGGACATCCAAATTTGGCCAATGATCTTCCATAGTCCTTCGCGATTTACAGTGTCGCATGCCTCACTTAGGGCGACAAATGTGGTGTAGGGACCAATGTTCTGTATGCGACACTTTTCCTGTAGTTGTCTGGCAGTGAATATCATGTCAGCCGTACCTCTGCCCTGTCGAAAACCACATTGGCTTTCTGGAAGGAGACCTGCTTCTAGATGGACTTGCAGTCTGTTACAGGACCCTAACCAGGATCTTGCCTGCTATAGAGAGCAGGGATATGCCTCGGTGGTTGTCGCAAGCTTGGCGATTTCCTTTTCTCTTGTATAGATGTACGATGGAAGAATCTTTAAAGTTTTGTGGTATCGCTTCCAGATTCCACGTCGTCTGAAAGAGCTCTGTGAGGTTAGCAGTCATAAAAGGGTCACTGACGGCGTAAACTTCGGCTGAAATATAATCTGGACCTAACGCTTTTCCTACAGACAAATGTGAGATTGTTTTCTTCACCTCCTCAATGCAAGGGAGCTCCGATAACGATTGATTGGCATTTGCGTGATTCGCGCAATCACTTCGTCGTTTATGTTGGAGGGGCAGTTTAGTACATTTTCAAAATGTTCAGCCCAGCGTTTGAGAATTTCCTCTCTATCAGTGATGGTATGCTTTCCATCTGCGCTTACTGATGACCATAAATTGCTTTTAGCGCGGAATAAAATTTCTGCATATTATTTCTGCATATTATCTGCGTAATGCTGTATCTCTTTGGATTTGCTACTAAACCATGAGTCTTTCATCCTTCTTAGTTCTTTTTGCGCGTTTTTCTTTGAATTTTCGTACAGCGTCTTTTTGCTGGTTGATGTGGGGTCGTTTAGATAGGCTTTATGCTGTTGTCCAGGGGAGCTTTGATCTGTACATCGTTTTCGTTAAACCAGTCTTAATACCTGCGAACAGCAACGCCCACCACTTCTTCTGTAGTTCTGTAAATTGTGTCACGGAAGTTTCCCCAGCTTTTTTGAATGTTTATTGAGTCGACTATCAATGATGCAATTTTGGTATGTATTGAACTGCGCAGTAAAGTGGATCTTTCAATTTGGAGACGTCGATGCATATTAATTAGATGTCAAGAAGACAGCACATATGACGTCATCATGGATACATGGATATCTGCGAGATTTTTAAATAATGTTTTTCACGACATTGTTATGGGTTATACTCTTTCCTTAAAAAATAACAGTACAGTCCCCACAATCTCCAGAGATAAAATAGTTAACTTGGTTTAATCAATAGTAGACTTACCTCTTTTGCTGAGATACGCCGATGTCAACCGCGGATAATATACCATTTTGGTTGTACGAAAGCTATTAACCATACAAAATAGTGAAGGTCGGGGTCTGGTAATACAATCACATATAAAATAGGCAGCTCTTAACTACTTCTCTGAATTTGTATACTCTGAAAAATTTGACATGTTATACTATGACACAATTCTTTTTTATGGATTTGAAGCATGGACGGTAAAAAAAAAAATCAAAACGAATTGGAGGCTACAGAGATGTGGTTTCGGAGAAGAATGATGAAAATATGGACATCTAAAAAAACTAATGCAGATTTTCTCATTGATGCTGGCGTAAAAAAATCAATCATACTAAACATTAGGGGCAGACAGTCAAGATTTCTAGGGAATGTGCCGAGAAGAACACAGCTTGAACACTTAATAACCACTGGAAAGATCAAGGGGAGAAGAGGAAGTGGACGACAAAGAGAGAAGTTGCTAGATGGACTAGTATTGTGGCACGGTCATCATCAACCGAGCTTATTGACAAGAAAAGAGACAGTGAGAGAAACATGATCGCCTACGCCATTCAGCCTGGCACTTTATTGATCGATTGATACTATGACGTCATCACAATCATTACTACAATGTTATTAGTATGTTAGTTATCTTCGAATCACATGTTACATGGAAGTAATACATGCAAAGCAAGAGCACAGGTCAGGATAAAGTTAGCCATACCGAGAAAATTACTGGGTAAGTGGAACCACATTGGGAATAAATGTGAAAATACTTAATAAAGCTTTCCAGCACAGCATACGAACACACCTAGAATATGGGCCGCCCGTGTGTTGTCGGGGCACGAAAGGGGAGCAAAGAATAGCAAGACTGTTTACCTTCCATGTATGTCGTACGAGGCGACTAAAGAGATTATGTGATGGAATTGGCTGTCTCATCCCATATAGGGTCAGTGACCCAAAGCCATGCTGAAGTCAGATGTGTCAGGCAAAAAGGCGCAGATATGCATCTCAGCAATGCTGTAAACCATGATGCAACGTATTCCGTTCTCCGGACTACATCCTGTTGATCTGCAGGAGTTTGAGAACGAACGTAGAAGAAGAAGAAGAAGAATATGGGTTAACTGCATGGTGTCCAGCATCAAATACTACGTTACATGAGCTTCAAAAGGTGCAAAACCAGGCACATAGGATCATCATAGGGGAAATAAAATCAAAGCCCATTGTAGAGATGCAGAAAATGGGAAGAATACAAACACTGAGTGAATGCAGAGACACACAAATACTAATACATTCAGAAAAGTTTTACTATATGGCAAATCATCCAATGAAAGACATATTTCAAAACTTAGCAATGGGGCGACTGAAAAGAAGTAGCTTTATCCATCAGGCCAAACGAATCCATAGTTAAATCTCAGAATATCCGGACGTTGAGAGCCCCTAAAGTCAGTACCAGAACAAACACATTGGAGAGAGGATCATGGATTATAAATTACATATTCTTCCTATTAAATATTGCAAGAAAACATCTGGAGGCCACAGAGATGTGGTTTTATAGAAGATTTTCGAAAATATTGTGGACAGCTAAAAATAGTAATGCTATAATTCTACAACTGGTCAGCTCAAATAGAAAACTTATTAACTGTATTAGATGGCGACAATCACAGTTTCTGTGCCATGTCACGAGAAGAGGTGGGTTGGAGAACATGGTAACAACTGGAAAAATCGAGGGTAAGAGAGACAGAGGAAGACAACGTGAGAAAATGTTGGATGGCTTGAAAGTCTGGTATGATGAAGAATCATCAGAAACTATATTTAAATGTATAATAGACGGAGGACTGTGGAGAGACATGATCGCATACGCCGGAAGACATGGTACTAATGGTGGATTGAACTCATATCCAAACTCAGGTGAAAGGAATTTTACGTGAGAATGAACAGTATGGTATACAACGTAAGACAGTTACTCTCAGTCTACCGGATGATGAATATAGATCAGTGTATATACAGATGGGTCAACAGAGAATGCAGTGAAAAGCATATTTTTTTTTAAAGAAATGCCAGAAATATGAAATGCTGAGATAATATTATAGAAATAACAGTGAAAGTAAAACTCTACGGACCTATGTATGAATCACATAACAGTCAAGTTTATAGAAGAAACAAAACTTCAGATATAAGCGTGTTCCAGGCGAACGAAATAAGAAGTATGTTAAAGGAAAGAACTTAATGGAAATAGAAAGGACAATAAGTTCATACAGCGGTGCCAATCGAATGTTTAACAAAAACTGTTATATGAAGTCAAAATAAAATTATATATTTTACACATAAACAGATATATCAAATTATTTTAGACATTACTTGACGGTACAGTTGGGGGTACTCGACCAAAAGGTAGGTATAGATGCAAATGGAAGGGAAACATCACGAGATGGACAGAATATAGTTCTGCAGAATACAGCGGAAGGCGCGATAGAAGTCAATAGAGGCCGACCAAGATGTCTTTGGAGAAGAGTTCAGGAATGCATGCATATGTCGCTAGAGGAAGCGGGACAACTTGCCAGAGAACGCGGGAATTTCAGAACATTCATAACGAAGTCTATTTGGGAAAGAATACGTCACGTGACAATGCACGAGACAGCACGAGACAGATTATGTTGGATGTTTGTTTCCTATCTTTCGATGCGGAAACGGTACTTAATAATGATAAGTGTACTTAATACGTCTTATCAATCTTTTCTTTTAGTTGATAAGTAAACTTAATTCTTCGTACAAATCTTTTCTTTTAGTTGATAAGTATACTTTATACTTCATACAAATCTTTTCTTTTAGTTGATAAGTAAACTTAATATGTCTTACCAATCTTTTCTTTTAGTTGATAAGTAAACTTAATTCTTCGTACAAATCTTTTCTTTTACTTGATAAGTATACTTTATACTTCTTACAAATCTTTTCTTTTAGTTGATAAGTAAACT
The DNA here is from genome assembly GCA_034231615.1 of Meghimatium bilineatum. NCBI lineage: Eukaryota > Metazoa > Mollusca > Gastropoda > Stylommatophora > Philomycidae > Meghimatium > Meghimatium bilineatum. Next base: position 29,217,496 of record CM067315.1, on the reverse strand, counting down.
TAATATGTCTTACCAATCTTTTCTTTTAGTTGATAAGTAAACTTAATTCTTCGTACAAATCTTTTCTTTTCCTTGATAAGTAAACTTAATACTTCTTACAAAACTTTTCTTTTAGTAGATGAATGAACTTTATACTTCTTACCAATCTTTTCTTTTAGTTGATGAGTAAAATGAGCGTTTCAGGCCTATGCTCATGAACAGTTTTTGTGAACATGTTTTTACCCTGATAGGTGATAGCTTATATGGTGACATGATAGGTGATAACTTATATGGTGACATGATAGGTGATAGCTTATATGGTGACATGATAGGTGATAGCTTATATGGTGACATGATAGGTGATAGCTTATATGGTGACATAATAGGTGATAGCTTATATGGTGACATGATAGGTGATAGCTTATATGGTGACATGATAGGTGATAGCTTATATGGTGACATGATAGGTGATAACTTATCTGGCGACATGATAGGTGATAACTACTCACCGTCGCTGATATTGTACCATTTCAGCGATCACTTGGTGAGGCCCAATTTAAAAAAAAATACTTTTCATATTGTATTGTTGATCAGGCAGTAATAAACGGCAGTCGCAATGGTTTATTCGATAAAACACTGATGAAACAGGCAAAGGTTGTGCATGCTGCGAAATTTAGGAAGCGTAATGGTATAGGTGGATCACATGGTAGAAACTTGCCATCGGGGATGAAGATGTACTTCATGTACTAAGCCACAGCAACTATTAGGTTTGTAACTAAGCCACAGTAACTATTAACTGTGTGTGTACATTAACATTTACAAAAGTCAACGCATAGATGTAATAAGGTGCCCACACAAACATGTACAAGTATATGGTTATGTAAACGCATCCACATTACACTCTCTGCAGCACTATCGAATCTCTGACAGTCTGTAGGTGGAGTTGGATGTCCCGTCCCATAAGGGATCAATGCAACCGAAAAACCATGCTGAAGTCGGATGTTAGGCAGAACGGTGTATATATAGCAAATCTGTAAACTATGACACCACATATTCTGTTGTCCGGATTGAATCATGCAGATCTACAGGAGTTTCAGAACGAACAAAGAAAAAGATAGCATCGTCTGTACTTTATATCAGATCCGCCTCTGAATATCCACAACTGCATGATGTCAAACTATTATCTTTTCTCATTGAGGACCTCTGTTTCTTGTTCTCTCAGTTTCGACTGTTACCACATTGAATTTCAATCCTCATTGTTTTGCATAATGTGGCCAGTAATTGTGGATTTTATAATGCTATTCTTTAGTAATTTTGTCTCAAAATTAAAAATGGCACGGGTTAAAATCACTGTTTGAACGTAAAATTTTTCTTCAAAGGTTAAAAAAAAATCGATCCTTTACACGTCGTGGCGACAGCAAGAACAAAGAAGTATTTATTGCCAATCTTTAAAATTCTCCCTACACATCTCAACAGGAAAGCTTGTAGTGGTTATGAAATGCAACTAGCTTTCATTTGATGACAATCTTTGAATAGTACATTCGTTTTTTTTAGCCGTACATAGGATTCTCAATATTCTTCAACACAACCACATCTCTGCAGCATCTTTTTTTCAACCTGTTTTTGTATTTATTGTCCATAATTTTGTTGACAAGGAGTGTTGGGGTTTGACAAAAGTTGACGTCAACAAAACAGTTTTAAAAAAATTTTTAATACAATAATTAAATTTCTTAAATTTACCTATATTTCTGAGTATACCAGCAAAGTAAGAGACATGATGTTGGAGGTCCTTTGCAGCCAACATTCGTTTTGTGGAGGCGTCACTTGAAGACGATGATGACGAATGTCCACGATTCGCCTCCATAAGCCACAAGTAGCAGTAACAGTAACAGTGAAAAACGTATTTCTAACTTCCACTGATAACCACTTATTGCCAGGATTATTTCAATTTTTAGAAAATCCACGTTTGCTTGTCAAATTCTATTGTGTGTTTCTTATGTGATGTATCGTGACCAGGCTCCTGTAAAGACCCGTGTACAGTAAGTAAACATTACCTGAAAAACTGATTTTTGATTATTTGCGTCCATTTCGTTGGTCGGCTTTGCTTTTTTTGGCATGCGAATCCAAGTATATAAATATTGACCAACGAAAATGACAACATTAATCAAAAACGTTAAGTAGGAAGTCTTGATTACTTTCTGTACAGAAGTCGTTGCTGCCAACGATCTCGGCTATATCTCCATCTCGCTTTATCAAGGATTTCACGTGTTTTAATATCATACTTCAGGTATGGGTAACATGTTTTCTGTTGCATGGGTGGCCTGTTTAGTGGGCCATTGGTGAGACCCACAGATGGAACCGCATGCGGCTAACCTTAGATAACTCCCTCATTTTGTTCTGGCTCTTTAGGTTGGTAAAAAATGACTAAACGCACTGACCCCGGAGCTCATAAAACACTACTTGAAGCTCCAAGAAACTACAACAAACAAAAAAATAATAAAATAAAAAAAAACAGACGAAATCTTTGGCTCCGCACAGTACGAAAAATGTTTAACCTGGCCCGGAGACTAAAAAAAAAAAAAAAAGCGGGCCAACCAGGTTCTAATGTTATTTTAGTTTTCAGGTGTTCACTATGATTTGCATGCTGGGAGTACCGCGTGATTGCTTCTTAGAAATGACTAACACTTCCGTACATTAGCCATTTAAAAAGATCCTTTATTTTTGCTTTATTTTATTTTTGTGTTGTTTAGATAATACAAGTTTTCTTTTATTTCAGCAATCGTTACGCTGTCTCAGCACATTCCAGGTTTTTAAAATATTGAGACTGTCGACGAAAATATTAAAATTAAAATATCCTATTCAGAACTTAGCCATCAACTCAGCGTTTTTTTTGGCTGTAGTGATTTTCTATGCAATATAATTATGTTAAGTAGTTTGCCATTGCTTTCTGAACGGTCTGGATGCACAATTGCCTGTGGCGGGATTAGAAACTGATACCGTGTCCGTCACAAACATGCACTGTACCAATCCGCCAAAAAGCCGAACCATGCAATTAAACCGTATGGTATTACCAATATAATGTGCCAAAATCTGGCATCAAATGTAAGCAGATAAAATATCGTGCTTCTATAGTTTGTCCAGGTCAATATAAATTGATCAATTAATCTTATGGAAAAGGTTGACTTGAACGAAGGTCTGGGTGACTCAATTACCAGAACTGGGATCGCCACTTTTTTGATGATTGTAAAGCTCTAATATAACTAGATTTTTCTAACGGTTGAAAGAGAGTACCTCACCATAACGGTATATTTGACTTAACCAATGGAAAATACCAACAGACTACCATCAGACAGCATACCACAGCAAGCTATCTACACAGGTACAGTGAAGGCAGACCACGAAAACGATGGACCCCCGAAATAAAAAGAGGCAAAAATTCCACAATATACTCAGCACACACGAGGGCTATCCCCAGAGAACTCTTCTACCTCTGACGCTGAAAGGCAATAAAGGGTTTAGCGAATAGATAGATAGATAGAATCCAGGGGTGCAGAGACGAAGAAGCGAGCACCTGAGCTCGCTTCGCTCGCCAGGACCAGAACTCTTACTGGTCAAGACCTTGTTACTCCTCCTCGCGGAGTACCCCGGGCAACAGAGCAATCTGGCAAAGCTAGCAAGAATCGAATCATCTCCATCTGAGGTGGGAACCTGCTGTAGATTTGGAAACTTCCAAGAGAGAACCGACTCTTTCATCTACAGTTTGTCCCGGGATTTCAAGCAAGCCTCAACTTTCATCAGCCTTTTCGACTTTTCGCCAGGACTCAAGGACGTTTCCCTAGTCCCCCTGTCACCCAAGCGTCGTGATATCGCATGAACAGTCATTTTTACGACTAGGTGGAAAGCGACGTGCCCAGGCATAGCGAGTGCCTGGTCGAATCCCGAAACTAACAAACAAAGATAGATAGAATGAAAAAGGTTTTTGAAAATACACTTAATGACCTTGGATTCTCGCAGTCCAGTTCATTTTTTTAAAGGTAGAATTCGAAAAGTCAAAGTATATAATTTGTAAGTGCCTAACTCACTATCATCATCATAAAACGGCTAACCATTTAGGGTCGTAGGGGTGCCATTCTGGAAAGATCCACACACAAATTTCGCATAACTATAACCTCTTGGACACATACATTGTTCAAGTATATATACTTGCCAGGAGGCAAGTTCAATTATTACTTGAAATCTGTGTATCCATATGTACACAATTATAAATCGGTTTACTATCTAAGGTACTAAGGTACACATTCAAGTGTATAGTAAAATTGCACACTCAAATTCAAACTGATAAAATGAAACTTGTAAGGGCACGCACTGAGTCCCTAGTCTGTTATACAGTCTTGTAGACGCATCAAATCTGTCTATAAATAGAGTAACACTATTTGATTTTTCCCGTGAATTTAATTGGTTGTCGACACAATGTATACACAAAGTGACTAGTGAAAATCACTGGAAAAAGTTAATTAGTGTTACATTTGAAGGGTAAATACGAGGTCTCGGCACCCATAATCTCAGAATTTTACATGTAGATCACGTTCTGGTTGCATTGTATGTCTGTTTCCCAACAAAAGATAACGAATATTTTTTTTTATATACGTTCTTGCCTATATCCTTCCATGGCTGAGAAATTAACAGGTTCGACTCCCGGTAAGGTCTGTGTTTTTTTTCTGTCGTATGGTAAATTTAAAAAAAATACACACCCTAAACATGACGTGACGACAGCCAGGACATGTGGCTTTTATCACACAAACCACTTGAAACATTCATGTAACTCCGTGACGGAAATATACAGTATTGATAGCTGACAGTTTGTATATTCTTCTTGAAAAAGTCGCTGTTTTATCTCTTTTATGTAACATTTGCCCGAAACACTATGATGTGTTTTAAGAGTGAATAAAAGAAAACTTTGATATTATTTTACATGCGATACTCCATGAGGATACTGCGAGTGATGACACATTTAGGCTGTGATTGATGACTCATCTATACAGCGATTGAGAGCTCATCTAAGCAGTAATTAATAATTCGTCTGCGCATTGATTAATGGCTCGTATAAGCTGTGATTAACAGCTCATTTAAGCAGTGATTAATGAATCATCTAAGCAGCGATTAATGAATCATCTAAGCAGCGATTAATAAATCATCTAATCAGCGATTAATGGATCATCTAAGCAGCGATTATTGGCTAATCAAAGCAGAGATTTATGTCTGATCTATACAGTAATTAATGACACATGTAGGCTGTGATTGATCGGTCATCCAGGCATGATTGATGACGTATATACACTGAAATATTTGGCTCATATAGTCTGCGATTATTTATACATCTAGACTATAATTTATATCATATCTAGGCTGTGATTTATATCACATTGAGACTGTGATTTATGTCCAATCTAGATTGTAATTTATGTCACTCGTAGGCTGTGGGCTGTGATTTATATCATATCTAGGCTGTGATTTATGTCATATCTAGGTTGTGATTTATACCATATCTAGGCTGTGATTTATATTATATCTAGGTTGTGATTTATGTCATATCTAGACTGTGATTTATGTGATTTATGTCATGTAGAGGTTGCTATCTTTGCTATCTAGCCCGTAGATATTTAGATATAAGGGAGTATAAACCTCCGCCTTTTTTATCTATAAAGGTAAAGGCATGACCCATGGCAGCATCCTGCCGTTGGGGATGAAGATAACTCTTCATGTACTAAGCCGCAGCAACTATTAGGTGGGTTGGCCAGTTCCCATCCTTGCTGTATTTACCTCCTCTAACTCATGAGTCAGTTACTCATTTACAGTTGAGTCGACTGGAGTAGTGGTCGTGTCAAGCGAAATATAACAACCGGAATTTTTTTGGTCCGGACGTGTTTTCGAACCTGGCACGCTGTAACCCAGTGATAGAAAGCAAGCTCACTATCAACTAGGCTACCGCGCACAATTAACCCTGTATTACACGGCGATGTGATTTTGTTTTTAAAACATACAATTTCGACTCAAATATCTTCGCCATTTTTGTGTTCACCCTTTTAACGGTTATGTCCCTTTAAAGCCATGCGTTTTTCGGTGTATCCGTGACATTTTCAAGTACGATATTCTGCATGCATTTACAAATGTACAAATTTTTTTTCCCCAAAAATTGTTTTAATTAATATTTGGTTTTTGGATTTTTACAAGGTATTTTTTTTCTTATTTAATTTCACTTTAGTTAGTTTTCGACAATGAAATATAAAGTATTATTACCACTTTAATTTATTTCTACATTCATTTGTTTGTTAATATTATACCTCTTTCTCTGCACAAAAAAACAACATTATCGAGAATAGGGTACCACATATATCTTCTTCTTCTTCTTCTTCTGTGTTCAGCATCTGTGGTCATGCTATACCGTCAGACATGTTGTCAAGACGAAGTCCACTGTCTTCTCCAGGTCAGAGCGGCGTCCCCATAGCTTTTGCCTCAAGTCTGTATCCTCTGGCCAGGTCTGCTGTCTCTGCTCTTTGTATGTTGGGCAGTCCTGAAGTATGTGTTCCGGAGTCTGGGTTCAGGATCCACATGGACATTCATCTGTGTATGAGATCCTTAATCTATAAAGGTGACACCACGCATATATAAACATTAATGCACAACTTTTTCAGATTATATTTACACATTCTGCATTTCTGAACCAAATATTCTTGAAATATTAAGTAATCATATTATTATCATGGTAAACCATAAATGGTGTACTAGTTTGGAGAGGGGAGATTCCCGACTTATTGGTGTGATATTTAGTACTAAATGCCATGTTCTAACTTATAAGGGGATGAGGGTTATAACCCACAATTATTTTATCTAGGGATTTGAAAGTCATTCGGTCATATCAGCTATCTGGTGAAAAATAGTCATAAATATTTACTGACGGTTGCAGATGTTCATGTAATTGAATATCTACATTCAAAATTGTGAAATATATTTTCTCTCATATGTGCATAGATTATTATACCAGAGAAGACGGATGTGGCGTGCCATTGGTACACATAAAACGGCGACAGAACGAATTTCCGTTCTCTGGACTACATCCTGCTGGAGATCTAGTAGGATAATTGTCCTGTTGCAAGAGAGATCCAGCGGGAATTTGAGAACGAAATGAGTGTCATGTTCAGGTGGTTACTAATATCTTGCTACCATCTCCCTGCCTCTGTGAGTGTCATGTTCATGTGGTCACTGATATCGTGTTTCCACCTCCCTACTTCTGTGTCATGTTCAGGTGGTCACTGATATCTTGTTTTCACCTCTCTGCCTCTGTGAGTGTCATGTTCAGGTGGTTACTGATATCTTGCTATCATTTCCCTGCCTCTGGGAGCGTCATGTTCAGGTGTTCATTAATACCTAGTTTCCACCTCTCTGCTTCTGTGAGTGTCATGTTCAGGAAGTTACTGATATCTTGTTTCCATCTCCCTGCCTCTGTGAGTATCATGTTCAGGTGGTCACTGATATCTTGCTACTATCTCCCTGCCTCTGTGAGTATCATGTTCAGGTGGTCACTGATATCTTGCGACCATCTCCCTTCCTCTGGGAGCGTCATGTTCAGGTGGTCACTGTTATCTTGCTACCATCTCCCTGCCTCTGGGAGCGTCATGTTCAGGTGGTCACTGATATATTGTTTCCATCTCCCTTCCTCTGTGAGTGTCATGTTCAGGTGGTCACTAATACCTAGTTTCCATCTCCCTGCCTCTGTGAGTGTCATGTTCAGGTGGTCACTAATATCTTTCTTCCATCTCCCTGTCTCTGTGAGTGTCATGTTAATGCAGTCAGTAATATCTTACTTCCATCTTCCTTACTCTGTGAGTGGCATGTTGAGATGGTCACTGGTATCTTGCTTCCATCTCCCTTCCTCTGTGAATATCATGTCCAGGTGGTCACTAATATCTTGCTTCCATCTTCATGGCCTAAATATTTTTCGTTGTACTAGATAATCACCTACATTATTGTCATTTTTCTAAGCTTTCGTGTCCTTTGATATAGACAAAATCTAGAACCTTGTTGTTTATCCAGTTTTCTTTTACTTTCAATTCTCTCATAATTTCCCTATTGGTGCTCATTTTGCTTCATTGTATTATGATTCTTCATTAACATTTTGTTTTATTTGCTGCAATTTTGTTTTTCACTTATTGTTGATTTAGACAATAATATCTGTCAGCAAAAATTAATAGCAAAAATGTCAGAAGATACCCAACAAAATTAAGAGTGCTGCAGTAACAGAAAACACAAAAGTAATAAATACGAAATTAAGTAATACGGTTACTGTATTCTATACTAATTGTCAAATAAAAAAATCACTGTACAAGTAAATAATAAAAATTACAATAACAAGGACTGTTTCCACGTTACGGTCCAATGGGACCTTTTTCAAGAAACACATAACAGACATAACAAAGAAGAAATACACAAAAATAATCATCTTTATTTTTATTAAGTTGGTCGCGTTAAACTGAAATAATGCACAGACATCGCATCCAGCTGTAAACCATGACACATCGCATCCTATTCTCTGGGCTATATCCTGCTAATCTATAGGTATTTGAGAACAAGCGAAAAAGAAGAAATGGAAGCATTCTTTTCCATATTCGTGCTCTGGAATGGCACATGTCTTTCTCAGTTTCCTGAATTTGATTGGGGACGTGAAAGAAGACTTACCTGAACTGCAACCTCTTTTATATTTTAATATCATGCTTTATGATATAATGAAAATGGAATAATGCCCACGGTTGAAAGAAACATGCTCAATCAAAAAAAGTTTTAATATTCTTCTTCGTCTTCTGCGCTCATTCTCAAACTCCTGCAGATTAGCAGGATGTAGTCGGGAGAACGGAATGCGTTGTGTCATGGTTTACATCATTGCTGCGATATCTGTGCCTTTCGGCCTGACATATCCGACTTCAGCATGGCTTTGGGTCAATGACCCTTTATGGGATGGGACAGCCAACTCCATCCCATAACCTCCTTAGTCGCCTTTTACGACTTGAGTGGAAAGTAAACAGTGTTGCTATTCTTTGATCCCCTTTAGGGCCCCGACAACACCCGGGCGAAGTTTTAATATGAGAAATGTTTTTGTTTGATGCGGAGAGTATAACAAAATATCTTCTTCAATGAAACACTAATTTTTCAACCATTGAAACTAGTTCGCCTTGGTTGTATCAGGTCCTTTAACTATTTTAAAATATGGTCAGCCAAAGTTCAACATCCATCACCAAACGTAATTGATTTCAAAAATTAAGGAATATACCGGGTGTCAACAAAGTCATTGTGCACTGATTAACATTGGTGGTGACACTATGTCATATGAATCGTGAGTTATTTAGTGCGGATCTGCGTAAAGTTTGTGCAAGCGACTTTATAGACACCCTATAAATTAAGGAGCGGCATGCATACAAATGGTTATAGTTTGTTCTTCAATAATTAATTCAATATTGAAATGTTATGTCTAGTATTATCAAAAGTAAGGCGACATTTAAATATCGTGATTTGGGAATCACGTCTGCCAAGACGTCATTGCAGTACATTTTCAAGGGAATCTTCCTGTTTGTTTACATATCTGATAATGACGTGGTAATTAATTATCGACACATTGGGGAGGTGTCCATATAATAAGGGTTGTAAGCATTATTATCAATTTAAATGTAATTATATTTCTTACAAAGTAACAAAATGTAGTATACAATTATATCAGTCTGCGGTCATTTTAAAAGCGTATAAATATTGACAATAATCATTTCTGAGAAATAACTCAGAGAAAGAGAATAAAATACTGAGTTTCTTTCTAAGACAAGTTGTATTTTGTAAGCATCTTCTTGGTAGCTCACGGCTTGGGCGCAGTATAGTAGATAGCTGTGGGATTTCTCCAAAATATGTGAGTTAACACGTTCAGTTATATATGAACTGTAAACATGCGTCAAAGTACTTACAATAGGGGCAGCTCACTCTTAACCTTTAGCAAGTCTGATTATATAATAACGTATTCTTGCCCCTTTCGCCGGTTGGTTTTTTAAAAACAATTTGTGTTATTGTTGGTTGCTGTTTTGAAAACGCGATAACTATTGTATTGTTTTAGTGTGTTACCAAACGTGTGAGCAAGCGGTAAAGTCTTTTTTAAAAAACAACAACAAACAAACAAATTATAACACCCCAAAAAAATCAATCAAAATTATTAAATATTATATATTAAAACATATACAACATATTACTTATGTATTGTCAGAAATGGAAACACTGATAGCACACCCAATTATATATTATTTATGCTCCTTCATTACCAAATTATCATAATATCGCTAGGGAACATGAATAAAACGTAATTTGCCGTAAATCGTTCTCTGTAGCTAGACCTAGTCGTATTTTGAATCGCGACAAAACATCAGATGTTTGGCCTTTACATAACAAAACCATCATACTATATTGATATTGTATATTCTACTGTGACATCTAACTACCCCCCCCCCTTCCCACGCATTCATCATCAGAATCACAATCCATAAGGATTTTACTTAAAATACGATAAAACCAGCCTATAGAACCCGATTCACTTTCGTCGCGCTGATTTGCAGATGTGGACAGATATAGTGGATTATGATATTACAATGACCTAGCCGTCTTTCATGTTCAGTTCATTTAAATAATGATTATGTAAACAGTTATGGTGACGCTTTCATATGTGGAACTTACCATAGCGTTAGACACGCGCACGAACATACACGCACACCGATAGAGAGAGAGAGAGAGAGAGAGAGAGAAAGAGAGAGAAAGAAAGAGAATGTAATTATGTTGTGACAGATTTATTACTTATTAAATCTATAGGTGCCTAGAATTTCACAGATAAATTGTGACAACTTATTGTTGAAATTGCAATATTTGTCGCTATAATAAGTGTGGTGCATGGCCACAAGTTTAGATCTCTGGTCTCAGAATTAAGAGGTCCAGGGTTTGACTCCGTTTATGATTGGTCATTTCTTTCTAGACAGTCTATAGTATTTGCTTGTCATATGTATATTGGAAGTAAGAATATGGTGCGACAAAACAAATACTTCTAGATGTATTCATATATCATCATCATCAGGTGCCATGCCGGGTGGCGTAGGCGGTCATGGCTCTCCACAGCTCTCTGTCCACAGTATTATGTATCAAAGTCGTTGTTGTTTCTTTGCCGTGCCAGGTTGTCAAACTGTCTAATATTTTCTCACGTTGTCGCCTTCTGTCTCTGGTGCCTTCAATCTTGCCTGTTGTGATTATGTTCTCTAAACCTGCCTGTCTCATGAAGTGGCCAAAAAAAGAAGATTGCCTTTTTCTTATATTGTTGATTAAGGTCCGTTTCGCATTTAACTCTTTTAACACCTCTACATTAGTTTTTCTGGCAGTCCATGGTATTCTCAGCATTCTTCTGTAGAACCACATCTCTGTTGCCTCCAATCTCCCACTTTCCAGTTTGTTTATTGTCCAAGACTCGCACCCATATGTTAGTATAGGGGTTATATAGCACTGCAGAACTCTCTTTCTCACCTCTAATGACAAGGTCATATTACACAGTATATTTTTCATTTTTCTGAATGTTGTTTTTGCCTGTCCTATTCTGCATCTTATTTCTGTTGAACTTCTTCCATCTGCTGTTATAATTGTACCTAGATATTTGAATTGGTGGACCTGTTTTAATACTATATCATTCACTATGATCTTGCAAGGTGTGTTATTTTCTTTCTTTGAAATAACCATTACTTCTGTTTTCTTGATATTTAGGAAGAGGCCTTTCTCTTTGCTTTCTGTGACTACTACTTTAATTAATTTTTGAAGGTCTTCCTCACTTTTTGCAATCAGAACAGTGTCATCCGCATATCTCAAATTATTTATGTTATGTCCTCCCACTGATATTCCTGAGATATCTACTATTGCACGCAATATGTTTTCACTGTATAGAGAGAACAGGTCTGGTGAAAGCACGCATCCCTGTCTGACTCCTTGTTTTATTTGTTGAAAAGGGCCAAATTGCTTTCCTACTCTTATTGCTGCTGTTTGTTGCCAGTACATGTTCTTGATTATTCTTAAATCCTTGCTGTCAATGTTCAGATTCTCTAGCATGTGTATAATTTCGCTATGTTTAACTTTGTCAAAAGCTTTTGTGTAGTCTATAAAACAGAGGTACAGATCTGTTTTTACCTCTATAGACCTCTCTATTAGTGTTCTCAATATATAAATCGCATTGTTGGTGCCTTTGCCTTCTACAAATCCACATTGTTCTGGACTTATTTCATATATATATATATATATATATATATATCTGGGCGTCTTTATTATTGATTACATAATCAATATGTTGGGTTACCTATTATTGATTACAGATCTGAGAAGGTCATGATCCGTTACTGGATCCACCTCAACCACATACATCTAGATACAATAGATAAATATGTGTCACACTTAAGAAATGGGATGGCGCAAGATCTTCACCAATAAAGACTTTTCAACATAATTAATTAGGCATCTGTTCGTAACATTTTCGATTATTGTCGTCCATTTGGTTGGCCACTATTTATATACTTGGAGTCGCTTTGCTATTTTTGCCATGCGATTCAACGTATACAAATAATGACTAACTGAAAACATGGAGAACAATTAAGAAAAGGAACGAATGAAGGTATAATTAATTCTCAGAACATGTCTTCTATACAGTCGACGTTCTCGGATGAGACTTCGGGATTTCTCGTTCTGAACCAATTCTTATGAGTATAGCCAGAAAACAAGCCCTACTCCAAAATATTTTTGCGCACTGATCTAATTTTATCAAGGTATACCTGACTTATCCGCCTTTTTCATTGGCTATCGCCACAAAGTATAAGCAAATCGAAAATTATGTGTTGAATCAGCCAAGATGAGTGACACTGTGTAAGATAGACCGAGACCGTCAGAAGATATATGTACATAATTAGGACTTCATTCGTTACGCTTTTGATTATTGTCGTGTTTCTCTTTAGTCACTGTTTATATACTTGGAGTCCAATACCACAAATAATCAAGGAGACTCCAAGTGAATCAAGTGACCAACAAGAATCACAACAACAATTAAAAACGTAATGAACGAAGTCCTAATTAATTCTGTACATAGGTCTTATAGTGTTCTGGAAAGTCACGGATCATCGCTCATGACTAGTTTAGAGGACTTTGTCAATATTGTACGTGAGCTACTGGGTATTTTTGACAATAATTACCCTTTCTATGACGACCATGAGTTGTTCTGTATATCTAGATGTGTGTGCAACATTTCAGTCGTGATGAAGGATGTTCAACACGTATTCTTGAGACCGCTGAGCGAAAATAAACTGTTTTAACTTGCAGTAATCTGTGGTCAATTATTCTTTATGACTCTGTAGTATGACGGTAGAAAGAGTTCGAAGTGAGTTGGAGGCAACTGAGATTTGGTTTTGGAGAATAATAATAATAATAATAATAATTTCATGACAGCCAAACAAAAATAATGTAGAAGTCCTGAGCGATTATAGAGTTAAAAAAAGACAAATTATAGCAAATGAAAGCAGACATCCAATAATTTTAGGGCATGTGATGAGACAAGCAAAACTTGAAAGTTTAGTCTATCTATCTATCTATACGCTGTTGTCCTTGTTTGCCTTGCGGCGTCAGGGGTGGAAGAGTTCTCTGGAGATGACCTTCTTGTGTTCTGTTTGTAAGCTTGTTCCTGTGGCTTCTTTGATTTCTGTTGATTTCTGTGATCCATCTTTTACATGGAACGATTAGTAACCACTGGAAATATCAAGGACAGTGATAGACAGTGGAAGACAATGAGATACATTTCTCATTGGGTTGTCACCAACTGAACTTATTATTAACAGAAGGGGCATAGTTGAGAAGAAACATGATCGCCTACGCCACACGACATATCACTTGATTGGTTGAAGCCTTAGTTGTTGTGAGTTAGGAAAAAGTAATGGAGTAAAATATTGCCTCCTTCTTGAAATTACAATTTGCCGCCACAAATTCGCTAAAATTTGGAATGTGAAAAAACATGCATTTTTATGTTTTAAAAGTGGAGCAAGGGATAGTTACACTGTGACTTGTCAGTCATGCCGTAAGCAACGAATAGGAATGATCTACTTAACATGCACAAACTACAATACTACAGTCTGATGTGTCGGGCAGAAAGGCAGATTCGAAGCACGCTGTAACCCATAATGCAGCGCATGCCGTGTTCCTGAGACATCTTGCTTATATGCAGGGTTTTGGGAATGGGTAAGGAAGAAGAAGAGTGAACCTACTGGGAGCAAACCCATACATTAAAAGTTGTAAGCCAGGAATAGAGTGACGTAGTCATTACACTATCCCTTAAAGAGAACAATTGATGGATGGGATGTCAGCATGGCATGGGAGAACATAGTTCATTTAATTTATATTAACACAACCGAAAGAGATTTCTGCACAAATGTGGAAAAAAATTTCCTAGTCACTAAGAATGACACTTAGTTGATTGATTGACTCCATCTAACAGTCCGTGATCCTTTTCTTGCCTATGAACCCGTAAACACTATTTCTTTGTACAGTGACATAGAATATAATCAGATCGCTACACATCATAATGTACGATATGATTATTATTTTTATACCTAAGTATAGGCCCTACATCAAATCAAGTCATTGAAAACTTCCATGATGAATGAAGACCTATGCAACATCTTCTCATTACGCGATCTGGCAAAAGCGGAAGGGAGTTAACGTGACGTAGCGCTGGCTCAACCAATCAAAGTCCGTTCTCTTTTCTGGGCTAAACATCCAGGTCTTGTCGAGAACTTGGTCTAACAGATCGTTTAGCGGTGAATGTGTAGTTGTTTTCATCAGTAGCGGATACTTCTTTTATTCAATTGTTACCATACTATTCTCGGAAAGTTATCTTTATTTCCAACCCATTTTCCCCCATATTAATTTACGCCAAATTGATGTGACATTACTTCACAACATAGAAAGGTATGTTTCCTGAATTTGTGTTCGATAAATTACCTACACCACCTTTATCATTTACGTATCATTTACAGCTGTTTCACAAACTATTCACCAACACGAATTAACTTATGATTGCAAAACAAGATTCCACAATTAGTTAATTCATTTAATATACATCAATTTCTAAAATTAACATTTTAGAATATATTTTCTATAGTTGAAGAATTTGTTTTAGCAGTGACATTCCATGACGGACTCCATTTTCATCGTTTCCTATATCATTCCTGCAAACGCGAATAAATTATATCTGAACGAGTCTCATGGTATCAAGCGCATATTTATTGCTGTATTTTTAGGGAAAATGGACACCAAAACGACATCACAAACTAAAAAAAAACTACAACAATGAACAACGTAACAATTTGAAACTCGGAAACATCACGCTAAATGTTGAATGAAAAGTAGACGGACTATATGCCGTTGATAAATTATTGCTATGTGAATGTTAATTGTCTCACTGAGAGCCTTTGTGTACCTTCTGACAGTTATATAGGTTGCGATCTTTCAACTCTGAAATTAGAATATAAAATAGCGAGCTTGCTTATGCTTAAAATTACTAGTTGGGGAGATTGGCGTAGCAAGAACGGACACGTTGAGGGGGGCCTTGTTTTTGTTATGTCACCCAGAACTAACCATAATAATGTCACATGATTTTTAGACATGTTTCTGCTTGCTCTGTTGTTATCATTCATGTTCTCTTTCACCATGTCTCTCTCTCTCTCTCTCTCTCTCGTTATCTCACTCTCTTTTGTTGACAATTATCACTTTACTTTCTGTGATATCAATATGTGTATTGTTTTAAGCTCGTGAAAGTGATGGAGTGCATGTGGGGTTTGGACCTTCATAAATTACGTCAACAACTGGGGGAGTCTGAAAATGTTCGATAGTTGTTGACAATATGTAGTGAGGTTTGACAAACGTTGACGTCCTTTTGACAAAAAATGTTCACTTTGTAAAACACCAATTACATTGTACAATTTTGAGAAACATAAATTCTAGAAAACTGAAAAAAATTAACTTTTTTTCGCACTCTATCTGCAATATTTTTGTAGAAAACAGGTGGGGGGGGGGTAGGTGTTACATTTTAGGACATATAGTTTGGGGGAAGGTGTTCCCTGAATACTTAACAAGCTGTTGGCAAGCGGGGAGAGGGGATCAAAAACTGCCACAAAAAAAGGATTGAAGTAACTTATGGTCAGCCACTAATCCAAGTACAATAAAAATGTATCCTCTACATCTTTTCGAAAGCCAGACTGTACTGGTGATGTGATTTGATGTATTTAGCGATGGCCACAAATTCAACAATTATTGAATAGCAATAACCTATTGATAAATTTATTATAAGTTTTCAAATATCGTTACACTTGATAATGATGATGAATGACATGTACAGAATATGCTTCAATTATTTATTACAAATATTATATTATATAGAACATCATGGATTTTTGTAATGTTCAATATTAAAGTTTTGAAAGAAATCAACACACAAAGTTCATTGTGAACAAAATAAAGACATCAATCTGGTATTCCATTATTACCTAAATTTTAAAAAAGTCATTCGTATTTCTTCACTTGTGTAATTAATTCTTTTCTCCATCTCTATTAGAAATTCCATGACCTTCTGCGAAGATCGTTAATTTATCCACCTTTTGGCTAAATTCCTAGTACTAAAACTATGTTCTATTTTCTTAAGGGGATAGGGGTGGGGAATTATCTTAACATTTCCTCCCCTTATCTACGTGCTTCCTGGACGGTTATACACATAAAATGGCAACCGTGTAGCAATTGATGCTTTTAAATGTGTAGACCAAGGTATATTTATTGACATTCAACAGGTGGGTAATTGTAATCAGGTGGAAATATACAGGTAAAAATGTGAATTAATATTATTCACTTTACACGCGCAAGCTGATATCATTATGTCGTTCATCGTGTGTGCAGCTAAAAAAAACACACCAATGAAATAGGAACGTACGTGCGCGTTTGCCATGAGTTATGTGTGATACAACTGACATACTTGTGTACAGTGTGAAGATTTCTCCAGAGCTTTTATTTAATACACAGAAAGCTTCCACTAAACATTGTATAATTATATATATATATATATCTGTGTGTGTGTGCGCGCATGCGTGCGTTTGTGTGGTGTGTGTGTGTGCGCGTTCGCGTGAGTGTATATAAATTGGTTTACTGTTGCATATTGGTTGGTCTGATAGGACATAGGATCGGATAGTATGTCTAACCGTTCATGTGGTACCGGGCCAGAAATAGAGAAACTGGAATGTCCATAAATTATCAAATTACGTAAACCATTGAGGAGTGAGGGAGGGGTCAAAAGAGGACGTCAACAATACTGTTTTTTATATTGGAACTATATTCTAAAATTCGGAAATTGTATTTTCCTTTTCACTAAAGTTTCGTCCCTTTTCGTGGTTTTTTTTTCTGGGACGAGTTTATAAAATGTTTCACATAATTAAGCAAGGGGGGGGGTGAGGTGGTCCCGAATTCATGACAGCTATTGACAAGGGGGTAGCAGGTTCATT
Source organism: Meghimatium bilineatum (assembly GCA_034231615.1). Taxonomy (NCBI): domain Eukaryota; kingdom Metazoa; phylum Mollusca; class Gastropoda; order Stylommatophora; family Philomycidae; genus Meghimatium; species Meghimatium bilineatum. The sequence continues at coordinate 29,199,884 of CM067315.1, read as the reverse complement.
ATTTGTTTGGTGAACAATGGATGGTGTAATTTATGGACAGATGTCAAAAAAGAAGGTTACACTGTCATATTTTATGCATATCGTAAGAGTTGACTAAGAATTTTGAAATTCAGAGCTGACTACTCCACCTCATGATCTTTGTTGTGATGAAGCCTGATAAGCACCCACATCTAGATTTCTGGTAGGAAATTAATTTTATCTGCATAAATTAATTTAGATTACAAGAAAGACATATCCAAGTTTTGTCTGGAGTAGAGGAACGTTAATGAAGCTTTAGTCCGTGGCATTGAATCCTGTATTTAAATTTTAACAGTCTTCTGAGACTTGCAAAAGCTCTGGCAAACGTCTTTGTCTAGAGCAGCCAGAGAAAGATATTAATGTGAAGCTAGAAGTAAAACTCAACTGCTTGCAGTCTTCTGAGACTTGCAAAAGCTCTGGCAAACGTCTTTGTCTAGAGCAGCCAGAGAAAGATATTAATGTGAAGCTAGAAGTAAAACTCAACTGCTTGGTATAAGCAACAAAAGAGACGAACTCATATTCTCTTATAAGCAATTAGCATTATCAATAATAATTTGGTTTCTGTGATCAGTGTGTGTGTGATAATTATGTGTGTGTGTGCTTGAGAAATGTTTGCTTGTGTGATAATTATGTGTGTGTGTGTGTGCTTGATAAATGTTTGCTTGTGTGATAATTATGTGTGTGTGTGTGTTTGAGAAGTATTTGTTTGTGTGTTGAGTATGTGTATGTGTGAGTGTGTTTGAGAAATGTTTGCTTGTGTCATGTGTATGTGTGTAGGATTTTTTAAGAAATGTGTGTTTGTGTGATGAGTATGTGGGTGTGTTTGATAAATGTATGTGTCTGTGCTGAGTATGTATGTGTGTAGTGTGTATGATAATGATATGTTTATGTAATGAGTAAGTGTATGTGAGTGTTTTTGTGACGAGTATGTGTATGTGTGTATGAGAGTGTGTGCGTGTGTGTGTTTGAGAAACGTTTATTTATATGGTGAGTGTGTCTGTGAGTGTGTTTGATAACTGGTTTGTTTTTGATGAGTTTGTGTGAGTGTGTTTGAGAAATTTTTGTTTGTGAAGAGTCTGTATGTTTGTTTAATGCTTGTGTGTGTAGTGTGTTATGGGTATGTGTGTATGTGAGAGAGTGTGTTTAAGAAATGTTTGGTTGTGTGATAGGTATGTATGCGAGTGTGTTTGTTTAATGTTTGTGTGATGAGTTTTGTGTGTGTGTGTGTGTGTGTGTGTGTGTGTGTGATTAATGTTTATTTGTGTAAGTATTGTCTGCGTGATTAATTTTGTGTGTGTTATGAATACGTGTGTGTGTGTGTGTGTGTGTGTGTGTGTGTGTGTGTGTGTGATGAGCATGCGTTTGTGTTTTTGCAAAATGTTTATTTGTTTGATAAGTAGCGTGTGTGTTTGTGATGAATATATGCGTGTTATGAATATGTCTATATGTGCGAGAGTGTTTGAGAAATGTTTGTGTGTGTTGTGAGTATGTGTGTGAGAGAGTGTTTGAGAGATGTTTATTTATATGTATCTGTGTGGGAAATGTGTGATGAGTATGTGTGTGTGTGGGATTGCATTTGATAAAGGTTTTCTTGTGTGATGACTATGTGTGTGTCTGTGTTTGAGAAATGTTTGCATTGTGAGTTTGTGTGGGGGAGAGCGTTTGAGAAATGTGTGTTTGTGTAGTGAGTATATGTGTGTGGGAGTGTATGTTTGGGTATATGAGACGGGATATTTTTAGATTCTGTGACAAGATATTTGGGACAAGAAATAACACTTCAATTTTTCAAATGATCACACATTTCAAGACCGTGATACCGCACACATATCGATTATTCCGAAACCTAGACAGTGACTCTAGACAACATTACCCACACACGGCCAACTAGACAATTAGCCACAGCCTCTGGCGAGAATGGCTGGTACCATTAGAGAATTATACTAACTTCTGGAAGCGGTCGGTGAAAGCTCTTTGCCTCAGACTTCTTAAACGATCAAGAATTAGGTTCCTACATATAGCCTGACCAACCATTTTCATGTCCATGTGTCTGTCTGTAGAATAATGATACAAATTACATCTAGAGATTTGATTTGGTCTCTCCAATCAATACTAAAGGACTGGAGTGAAGCAGAGGTCAACAGTCGGAAAACAGTTCACATAATAGGAAAGGAAGGCATTCCTTATGTCCACAGAAAGAAATGAGGATTTGCAAATATTGTAATAATAGATAATGTAAGAAAGTTGACATAATATATATATATATATATATATATATATATATATATATATATATATATATATATATATATATATATATATATATATATATATATATATATATTATGTATATATACTAGAAGCTTAGCCTGGCGTTGTCTGGGCAATAATAAAACAAAGAAGGAAATATAATAGATACATTTAGAAATACAATTGGGAACACCATTTCTCCTCTTGCGAATTAAATCGCGCCATTAAAAAAAATCAACTATATTAATAGGCATATTCGAAATCATTATCGCGTAACTAAAAATTTTTAAAAAACAACCTACGCCCGTGGAAAACGAACTGTAAACGCCGTCGCTCGAATATGACACTATGTCAACTCTTACCCGGCTCCATATAGTAGGAATTAACATTAATACGTTGTGTAATTTCTGCGCAAATAACTGTTTCCTTGATGTGAAATGGTTCCTTTTATTGAATCAATTACCAAACAAAAAGCAGAAACGATGGTAGGAAGCATAGTAAACATGGAAATACATCGTAAACTTCTATTTAAACACGCTAAACGTTGATAGCACAACGATAGTACAAACACCGTTAGCAAAAGTACTAACGAAGAAGATAACATGAACGACAAATTGATCGAACTACTTTTTGCAGGCGACCAAGTACTATAATAGCGATATCAGATGAACAATTGCAAGAACATATGAACACAATATTACTCCACACAATATGTAAAAAACCAACGTGAAGATCAATATTGAAAAGACCGAAATAATGGCAATAGCAAATAAAGGTGAAATACTATGTACATCGATAATAAACACCTTAAACAAGTAACGGAGTTCACTAACTTAGGAAGTATTATAACGAGTTAAGGGAAAAACAGTAAAGAGATACTAAATACATGAAACAAAACATAGCAGATCCTAGGACAGATGACACGTGTTTTTAAAAACAAAAATGTAAACATAGACACTAAAGTTGCGCTATACAAGACTGTTATTATCCCATCACTGTGCTACCAGTGCCAAACCTGAACAATGACAGCCCAAGATAAAAGAAGATTAGTGACAGCATAAATGGCATGTCTACGAAGAATACTTGGAGTGTCATTAAGAGATAGAATTAGAAACGATAACATCAGACTGATAACCAAAACAATACCAGTATTGGAACACATCAAAAGACAACTGATCGAGTGGTTTTCACACACTTCCAGATTACTAATAGATAGCATGCCACAGATGACCATGACACATGGACATCACGGCAATAAAGCCAGAGGCAGGCCATGTAAACGATGGACCACAGAAATCAAAGAAACCACAGGAACAAGCTTACAAAAACCACACAAAAAGGACATCTCCAGAGAACTATTCTACCTCTGACGCTGCAAGGCAAACAAGGGAAACAGTGTACAGATAGATAGAAAGGCTGATAACAATGAAATAACCCATTCATTAAGTCTAGCCGTTAATCGGCATGTTTACATTCATTAGACCAACGTGCCATAGTTCAGAGATAAAATGTCATCCAATCACATAAATGTTTTGCATAGACAGCTTGTGAGGTTGATGGGGCTGTAATTGGAGACTGTTGCAATCTTTTCCTGATTTGAGGAGTGGTATTATTATTGCTTCCCTACCCCATCGAGGCGAGCACCGTGAAATGGTGATGGGGCTTAGTTCAGCCATCAGGGGCTGGAAACTAAGACTGGTCGGGCAGTCCCACTAGAGTAGGACCACAGTCCTGCCCAAGTAAGCAATGTGCTGAAGACGGAGGCAACCAGTCAAATGGCGCACAATTAATCAGGATGCCACGCATAAAACGCAGAATTACATAGACATGTTTCAAGTGAACGAAAGAAAAAGAAGAAGAAGAAGATAAACTTCACTCCCTGCCTATAAAACAAAATATGTGATCCAGTTTGTGGTGAAGATCTGCAGTAGCTTTGTTTTTGCTACAGTTCCCAGGTTTTTAATCATTTCATTGGACACTGCATCAGCTCCTGGAGACTTTCCTTTTCAATTTGGATATTGCATGCTTCAGTTCTTTCAATATGATTGATGCCTTCATAACTTCAGGTATAGGTTCGTCTTGTCCAATGTTTTGCTGGTCCTTCTAACCGTTGTTTGTCTCGGCTAACTTTGATATTGTTATCTTCTGCAAAGGAGTCTGCAAAATAACCAGCTGCATGTTTACCTGTTAAAATGTTTCTATCTTTATAAAGTGTGATCCTTTTTTTTATCCCTGTACCTTCATCATTTATTTGTTTTATCAGTTTCCTTAATTTCCTAGTCTCTTTCAAGGTTCAGTGATTCCGGTTTTTTTCTAGTTGCCCCATCTGGCTTGTAACTTGATTCTTCGAAATTTAGCCTTTGTTTGTTGATATTTGTCGTGGTATTCTTGGCTAGGTCTGTTCTCTGCCCGCTGTCTAGGGTTTCCATCTCATTTTGCAGCTTCTCCTGTTCATCATTACAATAGCATTTGTAGTTTTTGCGTGCCATCCAAGATACGAAACTGACATTAGCATCATAGATAGACCACAGGAAAGCAGTTGACAAGATTTGGAAAGAAGGACTCTTAAAGAAATTGCGAAATTGAAGGATTAACTCAAGAATGTACAAATGGGTAAAAGCATATCAGCATAATAGAAGAGCCAGGGTACAATTGGATGGTCGCAAGAGCAAGAAAATCCTACTGTGTCCTGAAGTCCCCCAGGGAGGAGTCCTGTCACCCACACTTTTCTTGGTTTACATCAATTACCTAGTTTCTGAACTACCTCATGGGATCAAAGTGGTAATGTATGCTGATGACCTGGTGATGTTGTGCACAGAAGAACAAGCGACAACGGCCACTAAACAAATATTATGAGCTATTGATGCCCTAACCTTATGGGCAAATAGATGATGCTTCAGAATTAACACAGATACGTGCAGCACTAAACTCTTCAGCCTCTAACCAAAACACAAAGCCGGTGTTACCAAAATAGATGGAAAGCGTTTGAAAGAAGACAAACAACCCACATACCTCGGAGTTACGTGTGATGATTAACTGACATGGAAGCAACATATAAACAAAGCAACATCAAAAGCCAGGAGGAAGTTAGCTATCCTGAGAAAACTAAGTGGAACCACATGGGGAACCAGTGGGAATATACTCCGTAGAATTTACCAGCAAGGCATATAACCACACCCGGAATATGGTTCAGCTGCGTGGTGTCCTGCATCAAACACAACATTACATGATCTAGATAAAGTACAAAACCAGGCACTTAAAATAATGTTGGAAGCAATGAAACCAACACTCATAGTAGAGATGCAGAAAATGGGGAGAACGCAAACATTTGCGAACGCAGAGACACACACGTACTAATACAAGCAGAAAAGTTTCGGTGTATGCCACGTCATTCAATGAAGCAAAGATTCCAAAATCTAGCAATGGGATGACTGAAAAGAAGCAGCTTTATACACCATGCTAAACGACTCCGTAGACAATTTACAGACATACCTGACGCTGACAGCCACTTAAGGTCTGTATTAGAAAAAAACCCTTCGAGTTAAAGGCACGAAATACCAATATAAATTGAGACTCACGTGAAAGAAATACTAAGCGAGGAAGAGAACATAACTTTGCAGCGAATGACAGTCACCCTCAGTTTCCTGGACGATGAATATCCACAAGAAATATGGTTCAGAGTATACACAGATGGGTCAGCACACATTGCAATAAGGAACGGCGGTGCAGACGTATATATATATATATATATATATATATATATATATAATATCAACACAAACATAGCAATACGATCAAAACACCAGCAGGTAAATTCTGAAATAATTATGATGCAGAAATCCAGGCAATTAGGGTGAAAACTGAAAAAGGCTGAACTGAAAAATGCTGAACCCCAACCCTGGTCCACAGCCCGTGGTATTCCTGACAGATGCGAGGTCAGTGCTTCAAGCTCTCCAGTCTGGAAAACTAACAGACTTACAAAAACTACTTAATGAACTGTCTTACTAGTATATGGTAACTATGCAGTGGATACCCACGCACTTTGTAATACCAGGAAATGAAAAAGCAGACCAACTGGCTAAGGAAAGTGTTGCCGAAGACCAACCAGACGTGCCAATCACCTACCATCAGGAAAAACAAAACAAATGATCAAGTCAATAAGAAACACAAACATCAACACAACATGACTATCACATTATGAACAGATCAGAGCAAGTTGTAATTATACGCATCAGAACGGGACACAATCGACTCCGCAGTGCACACAAAATTCAAGCTGGCAACACTTCCATGTAGACAGCACATAGTGTCAAACATATACTTCAAGAGTGTTCTGAGTAAGAAACGCTGAGGCAGATATTTTGACCAAAGAAAACAATACTGAAATCAAAGCTCTATGGGCCACTGTGTGAATTACAAAAGGCAGTGAAAATTACAGATATATTCATGTTTTAAGTGAATGAAAGAAGAATATCAATATTGAGCTTTTCCGGACCACATGAAAACTTGAAATATTTATTGCGAGCGACACGGGCTGGAAAATGTGCAAAACTATAAAGGTGTGAAATATGATCCGTCTACGTGCTACATTTGCGAAACCTATACGTTACAGGAAAAGAGTTGCTAGGTATTATTTTATATATATATATATATGTGTGGGTGTGTTTGTGCGTGCGTGTGTGTGGGGGTGGGTGGGAGTGGGTGGGGGTGTGGGCTGCGTGCGTGCGTGCGTGTGTGTCTGTGTGTTTTGATGCATTAAAGTTGACCTCGTATATACATCTAATACGTAAATGTATATTTTGCGGTTGTTCTCATGCCCCTCTGGATCTCTCGTGTAGCAGGTTGGTTCCACTAGATTTATTTAGGATGTACTTCAGAGAATGGAGATGTGTTGTGTTGCCGTTGTATTCGCGTCAATTTGCTCGACACATCCGACTTCTTCGGCGGTAAATAATATATTCAATGTTTTTACTACTTCCACTGAACGGTGGGCACACGTAGCCATATTGCTAGTAGGTCAGTCGTACGATTAAACCTGTTGTCTATACTGCACACTGGTCACAAACCTCAAACCTACTCACGGGCATAATTGCTTACCGTTTTTGTTGCTGTCTGTGTTGCTATCGACATAGTCAGCGATGACACCACAACAACTGATATATAGATATCTAAGTTATCACCCGTATTAATGTTTAAATATAATAATGTATTGAAAGGAATCCTGTCTGAGAGGCAGCGCTAGTTCAGTTGTTAGAGAACATGTTTCATGTTCGGGTGCTCCAGGGTTGAAATTTTGAATGGTTACAATGGAGATTCTTCGAAGAAAAACCATCACAGAGGTTATGAATATGGGTCTCAATAACATGCAAGAATTGCACACAGTAAAATGATATTGCTCTAACTGGAAAGCTGTAATTTCTCCCTTCTGCGCTCTATTCGGGGCTGAAGTAACATAGATTGATAGTTGATAAAATGGTCCCTAGTTTGAGCTTAAGGAAAATGAGTACCAGATCTTCTGAGAAAGCAGTCTTCATGCTTATTGCTGACCATATCATCACTTTGTGTTGTTCGTCCATCACAAGTGATGATGACCATTTGTTACATCCACTTTTGAAAAGTCAATTTTAGTTATGTCCTTGATTATGAGTTCGTAGATGGCTAATGAGCCCTATTCGAACTGTAAATGTCCTTGGACAGTTTGGACATGGAATGACGACTGTAGATGGATCTTGGTCTATCCTTGACTTTCTAGCTGCTCTCCGCTGTTAAGCTGCTGCATTTCTCTTCTTTTCACAAGATGATGCGCTCTTTTTTATTTTAGAACGCCATGTAGATCTATTTTGTGCAAGTTCTTCCCATATATCGTGGTCTATTTCAGAGGCTTTCAGTGAGTTCTTTAACGAGTCCTTGTAGCGCTTCCTGTGGCCTCCTTGAGATCGTATACCCTTCTCTAGCTCACCATAGAGAGGTATCTGTGGCAGACGATGGTCTGGCATACGCACCAAATGACCTGCCCAACGAATCTGTGTCTGCATCAGGATCGTGTCAATGCTTGGGATACCAGCTCTATCAAGGACAGTGATATCTGGAATCTTGTCTTGCCATCTGATGTTCATAACTTTTCTGAGACAATTTGTATGAAAATGATTGAGTTTTTTCACATGACGTCTATACACAGTCCATGTTTCACTAGCGTATAGCAGCACTGGAAGTACCACTGCTCTGTAAACTTTCAGCTTAGTCTGTAGGTTAATGCCATTTCTTCGCCAAACATTTGCGTACAATCTGCCGAAAGTACTGCTTGCTTTGACGATCATCACTAGGCTACCGTTGGTCATTTAAAAAAACACGGACCTAACATTGTTTTCCCAATACTCCTCAATGGCGTGTAGAAGGGAAAACTTTAGTTTCTAATATCCTGCATAGGATATTGCTTTTATAATTTTGTTGAACTTTAAGGATACGTTTATAATTTCAATAGTATGTCTAGTACAGCGCAAATTATGATCAATCAAAGAATTATTTCGAACGAATTGGAATTGGGAGATTATCTCGCTAACAACCATGCCACGCGCCTGAGTATTGTCTTGTCTTGAAGTAGGAGCAAAGAATAATACCACTATTTACCACACATACAATTCGCAAGAGGCGATTAAGAATGTTATTGGGCTGTGTTAGCTATCCTATATAAACATTGGGTAAAAAAGACCCAGAAGCAATGCAGAAGTTTGATGTGTTAGGCCGAAAGGTGCAAATATCGCAGGAAAGTTGTAAACCAAAACACATGGCATTCCATTCTCCTGACAACATCTTGCTAATCTACAGAAGTTTGAAAATGAACGTAGTAGAAGAATATAACACTGAAACCTGGTGATTGGCAAGAGAAAATAGTGTTCTATGAAACTTGGTGATTGGCAAGAGAGAACATTGTTCTACGAAACCTGGTGATTGGCAAGAGAAAATAGTGTTCTATGAAACTTGGTGATTGGCAAGAGAAAACAGTGTTCTATGAAACTTGGTGATTGGCAAGAGAAAATAGTGTTCTATGAAATCTGGTGATTGGCAAGAGAAAATAGTGTTCTATGAAACTTTGTGATTGGCAAGAGAGAACATTGTTCTACGAAACCTGGTGATTGGCAAGAGAAAATAGTGTTCTATGAAACTTGGTGATTGGCAAGAGAAAATAGTGTTCTATGAAACTTGGTGATTGGCAAGAGAAAACAGTGTTCTATGAAATCTGGTGATTGGCAAGAGAAAATAGTGTTCTATGAAACTTGGTGATTGGCAAGAGAGAACATTGTTCTACGAAACCTGGTGATTGGCAAGAGAAAATAGTGTTCTATGAAACTTGGTGATTGGCAAGAGAAAACAGTGTTCTATGAAACTTGGTGATTGGCAAGAGAAAATAGTGTTCTATGAAATCTGGTGATTGGCAAGAGAAAATAGTGTTCTATGAAACTTTGTGATTGGCAAGAGAGAACATTGTTCTACGAAACCTGGTGATTGGCAAGAGAAAATAGTGTTCTATGAAACTTGGTGATTGGCAAGAGAAAACAGTGTTCTATGAAACTTGGTGATTGGCAAGAGAAAATAGTGTTCTATGAAACTTGGTGATTGCAAGAGAGAACAGTTTTCTATGAGAACTGGTGATTGGGAAGAGAAAACAGTGTTCTATGAAACTTGGAGATTGGCAAGAGAGTACATTGTTCCATGAAACTTGGGGATTGGCAAGAGAAAACAGTGTTCTTTCAAACTTGGTGATTGCAAGAGATAACATTGTTCTACGCAACCTGGTGAGTGGCAAGAGAAAACATTGTTCTACGCAACCTGGTGATTTGCAAGAGAAAACATTGTTCTATATAGCGTGGTACCTCGGAAATTCTTGTGTCATAAATTTTGACTTCATCTATTCTTTAATATTTGTAATTCTTGCAGTGAAGTATTGTAATCTCTGATGTAACGAATGTAAGCACGCGTTCTTGCAGTGAAGTATTGTAATCTCTGATGTAACGAATGTAAGCACGCTTTCTTGCAGTGAAGTATTGTAATCTCTGATGTAACGAATGTAAGCACGCGTTCTTGCAGTGAAGTATTGTAATCTCTGATGTAACGAATGTAAGCCCGCGTTCTTGCAGTGAAGTATTATAATCTCTGATGTAACGAATGTAAGCACGCGTTCTTGCAGTGAAGTATTGTAATCTCTGATGTAACGAATGTAAGCACGCGTTCTTGCAGTGAAGTATCTGTATCCTCATATCCTCTAAGCAAAAGTGTAGCATATCCTATAGAGGATTTAGCCATCAACCCAGTGATATTTGACTGCAGTGATTTTCTTTGCAGTATTTACGCTTAGTAGTTTGTCATTTCTTTCCGAACCGTCCGGACGTGCAATTGCCTGAGGCGTGTTTCAAACTCAATACATTGTCCATCACAGAAGCGCCTTGTACCACGCTGCAAAAGCGTCGGACGGATCTTTACATACAAGAATATGCAGTGGAATTTGTCACGTCACAGTAAGAGTTGGATCTTAAAATAAACGAATTACTGGCAGTTTGCTTACTATATATACATTTTCTGACTTTACTGAGAAAATTGTCTCCAGAACGTTATAACCAATTTTGATTACTTTTCACTAGTATAGCTAACAGAAACTTGAAAAGAATCTTACCAAGACATAACAAATCTCATAGTGTATCGTGCTTTTATATATTTCACGACAGGATACAATATTTCTATTGATATTAACTGTTTATTATCTAAATAAGTGGTTCTCAAAACGTGGGCCATATTGTCCCCCATCCTCCTTAGAGCCATGAAGATTCGCAGAGGGGACATGTAAACAAACAATTTTAATTGAGGGACAGGGCGCGACAGGAAGGTAACTTTTTGAACGATATACAACACGATTTATAGCTATAATGAGCTGGCCAAAGAACAATGACAACATAAACAAACTTCACAGAAGAAATCAATCCCGTATCTTTCAGTTTCCAACAGCATGTGAGAGTCAATAACCATTTAAACCATACCAGACACTAACAACTACTCAAATGTAGACACTGTTCTCATCCAAACGAAACAGTGGAACACCTTGTTGATCGTCATTCCCTTTCAGCTAACAAGAAAAATATCTTTTACAGACAAAATAAACAGTCACTAACCTTCTATATGGATCAAAAAGTCAACTTCAGAAGAGATTTATTTTCTTTAAGAATGACATTGAGCTAACAAGAGTAGAACTAATCAGCAACAATTGGATATCGACCACAACAACAATAACAATAACAACAACATAACTATAAGACTTAACAAGCCTTGGTGACCTACAAAGAAATTAACTTTTCAGACAAGGTAATTTCTTCGGAAAGGGAGCCACATGCCAAAAAAAAATTTTTAAAAGAAAATCCACACACACAAAACATTAAAACCGCTGAGCTAAACAACAGGTGACACTTTTCAGTCTAATGTTTTGCTTATCACCGGAAACACATAAAATAAGATACGCAAATCGACGGTTCTACTAAAATACCTTTATCAAGAACACATTCACATAAAATACACGAGTAAGAGCGGCACTATTGACGTTCGCGATCAGAGCTAAATATATATATAAGTGGAAGAGTTAAAACTAGAAAGAAACCTTCTTCCGGGTTATATTTGTATTTAGATTGGCCATGTAAACGTGAACGTCAATTGCGCCTTTCTTACTCATCATTTAAATGTGTTCTTGATAAAGGCCTTTTGGTCGAAACGTCGATTTGTGTGTGTTATTGCGTGTATTTCTAGTGATTAGCAAAACTCCATTACACTGTTCTAAGTTACGCCTGTTGAATTTCAGTTTTTCTGTAGTCAATACATATTATTGAGCTAAACAAACCAAATAAAGAAATACATCAACAAATAATAGTAAAAGGAAGAACTCTAATTGGATTAGTATTCGTAGTTTACTGGAATATTTAAAAAAAATACACTTGACGAGAAAGGACGAGTGACATGAGACAAGTTAAAAATATGAACACAATGTTAGAGTGTTTATCTAAGTACATTGTTAGTCGACAAACGATTATTACCAGTTCACTTAGAGTGCTTGATCTGCCATTGTTTGAGTGCAAGTACGTGTTCTTGGCTGAGTGTGTGTCTTTTCGAGGTATCGTGTGAGATATGCAACAATTTTGACATCCGCTGTGTTTGTTTTGATTCATGTCCAGTGGACTTTCATGCCCAAGCACGAGATTGCAGGTTCAAAATAGGTTTGAGACATGAACGGGCTCCCAGTATAACGGACCTGTGTACAGATGTCCTGAACGGCTGACTTTCATTATTTTCGTGAGTTTCGTTGGTCGGCCTTTGTTGTTTTTGACAGGCTACTCCAACTATATAAATAGTGACTAGCGAAAATGAAAACAATAATCAAAAGCGTAACTAACGAAGTCCTATTTTTTTCTATACACACGTCTTCTACAGGCAAAAATTACGGTTGAGACGTATTTCGGGAATTATAGTCCTGCTGGTTCATTGGGAATTCTTTTTTCAAAAGTGACCCATTAGAGTTTTTCGTGATTTTCATTGATCACTTTGTGTATATTTTGTGTCCACAAGCAATGCGAATCCTGGTAAAAGTTAATTGCGTCACTATAGGTGATGATAACCAGTTTAGACCGCCGCTTACATTTTCGCCAATCACGGTTGAGACATTTGTCACAAACATTTTTCGGAAGTAAATATGGATTATCGGTTGGGCTACGAATTTAGTGCTCTAAGCAAGTGGCTATCAATAACATTACACCCGTGGCCCCATTTTGGAAACACAATTTTCTTTGTGGCTCCATTCGGATCTATGGGGGAAAGCTTCTTAAGTTTCTTTGTCTTGTTAATATATTCATCCATAAATATTTTTCGAATAGCTACCTTTCTGTGACATATTAAACGGATTTGTGGCGTCCATTAATTTTTCTCCGTGCCCACTAGAAAAAGATGTGCCATCTGCTAGGCCTTATGGCCCAGGTTTAGAACCACTGCTCTACACAATATTCTAGTTTAGCAGCTTGTTGTTCCTTTGAAAGGGGCACAGTTCTCAAACGCCCGTTAGTTCTCAGAATGTAGTCCAAAGGATGGAATGCGTTGTGTCACGGTGGCACTCTTACCTGCCATGTATGTCGTGAGAGGCGACAAATAGGTGCTGGGGGTGAAACTGGCTGTCTCATCCAATATACGGTCAAAATTACCTAGAGCCATTCTGTAGTCGGATCTGTCAAATCGAAAAGCGCATTTATCTCAGCTAAGCTGTAAATCATAGCGCAACTAATTCCATTCTCAGGACTACATCTTGCTGACATGCAGAAGTTTGAGGGTGAACACAGAAGACTATATTCGTAAGATGTGCTCCTTCCAGAGATATTTCAATGTATTTTGTTATTTATTTATCGCTAATTTCAAACTGTCTCAATATGTATTCATTTTTTCGTGTTTAAATTGTTGATGATGAAATAATCCCTTTAACTTGGGAACAGGTAGCCCTTAAATCCCATACTCTTTCTGACAAAAGCAAAGGTCGTCCTCGTTTGCGTAACCGAGGTGACACCAACACTCGTATAAGGTTTGTTGTCTAATGAGCATGGTTGTGTTGGGTATGTGGGTATATGGATGCATGGCTAGTCACCGAAGGGAGGCAATCCAAGGCGGCAGTATCCAATGATCATCACGTCCTGGTAGAATCATAGGATATCCTTCTAGGCCAAATAGCTCATCTTTCTTCTGTCCGATTTGTTGATCCATCTGCAGTGATGGCATATATAACATTCGCCGCCACATAGGAATCTGTCACATAGAATAGAAATGCAAAGTTCACTAATCGACATTTCTTCGTTATTCGTGGGAACCATTTGACATAAGAGAAAAGTTAGAAATCAAAACGCAAGCAGTGACAATGATGATTTTTTTTACAGGCGACAAGGTGTTAGCATATTCCCCAATTTCCTTTAGCCGCCTACTACGACATGTATGGAAAGAAGATAGTGGATCCATTCAATGCTCCCTGTGCTAGAAGTCCAGACCATGGTTCCAACACAAGCCTTGTTTAAAATGAAGAAAATATGAACACATATTGAGCGTGTAGAACGTAGTGATGTTATTGGAATTGCTTTGAAACTGCTATCAAACACAACCCCCCCCCATCCCCCCCAAAAAAAAAATGAATTTAGTACAATATATACAGTTATTCATACTAAAACTTTCGTTACATCGTACTCAATTCAAGCCTGTTGGACTATGTTTTCGGTAGTTGTAACAATCTATGTGTATGATCATTTTTGAAGGGTAACTTATAATATTTGAAAATAAATAGAAATACATGACAACCATCGCGAAATCTGACAATATCTTGTTATCCTTCTGGCCACTCCCAAATCTCGCTAGACATGTGAACGCCAGTTGTGTCATTCCTACTGGTCGTTTTTAGATGTATAGTTATCCTTCGCTACTTCACGGTGCATTTATCGCGGCCTCAGTACATCGCGGATTGTTCAAAATTATTCATCAAAATTGAGGAATTGTGGTGTGAAAGTTGTCCGCACGCAGCAGAAGGCAGGGAGTGTTCATACATTTTACAATCCACGTCTCTGAGAGGCTGGCTAGCATCCCGTCATTTGAAAACCCTCCCGACTCGGAAATCTCGCCTAGACGTTTCCCACACCTTCGCTCTCATACCCAGTGAAGACGACCGCGGTCATTCAAATCAATGTTTGAGTGATGCTTAGTCTCGAGGTATGCTAATTTTTGCTGTTCTCTTGTGTCTTATTGTGCAAAATAGTGCTTGTGATGCCCATGAAAATGGCTCCTAAACGTCATCCACCCTCTAAAATCCTCTAGTGAACCCAAGAAGAAGCGAAAAATTATGACATTGAACGAGAAAGTTAATTTATTGGACATACTTGAGGCAGGCCATAGCTATGCGTCTGTTGCACGCCATTACGGATTGAACGAATCGACGGTTCGCTACATTAAAAAAATGAAGTGAATATCCGTAAAACTGCCTCCATATCGTTCTCCAAGGACACTAAGCGAGTTATGACTTATCGTAATAAGCGAATTGTGAAAATGGAGAATGCCTTATCAGTGTGGATATCGGACTGTCGGAAAAAGATGGTTAGTCTCGATACCAATATGACTCCGACTAAAGCCAAAGAGTTCTAAAAACATATTTACAGTATGTAAACTTTAGTTACATCTGCGTATGTTACACACATACGTATCATATTTATATTATTTATACATTATTGTATGTATGTTATTTATACTATTAATATTTTATTTACATGTTTGAAACTATTTTTTAATGTTCTAATGATAACATATGCACTTATATGGTTTCATATGCACTTATTGATATTATACGTACACAAAAAATATACGTTTGTTAAAAATAAGAGGATGACACTACTTCGCAGTTTTTCACTTATCGTGGCTGGTTCTGGTCCCTATTAACCGCGATAACCGAGGGATGACTGTATACGTGTATGTAACCTTGTTAACGGTCTTCTTGTCGAACGACTATTTGTTGTGTGATTACGTGTGTTTCTAGTTATTAGCAAAACTTCATTACCCCGTTTCAAGCTTTACCTGTTTGATTTCAGTTTTGCGCAGTGAGTACATATTATTGAAAAGTCTGGTGCTCCTTCAACCGTGACCATCGACTTATATGCAGACCACCGAGAATGTACTCCGCAGGTTGTGGTGGTTGGTTACCAGAACCGTGATTCCACTATATATAAATATTTGTACACCTCTGATATAACCAAATTGGACTAACGTCCACGGTTGAAAGAACAGGCCTCACCTTAAGATGTACATTTTGCTTAATCATTTTTAATATAAAACATATTGGCGTAATGAAAAACATCCTTCTAAAGTAACTAATTTAGCTTTCCCTGTGATTTTCATTGGCTATCGACACAATGTATTTAGAATGTAGTGGAAAAAATCACGGGAAAAGTCAAATAAGTTAGTTTAGGAGGCTTTTTTCTATTAGTCAATAGTCTCATAAAGTCAAAGGTCTCAGTTTAAGACGTGCAACACAAAGCATACACATTGTGACCAATGAAAATCACGTAAAAAGTCGAAAGCGTCATTTTAGAATGATGATATACCGGAAATGGATGTGCTGGACCAGAAAGCGCAAAATAACGCAGCTCTGCTGTGAAACCAGCAGTACACCGTACTTCATGCTTCCCGGTGGACACACACAACTTTTCGTGTTGGTTATCAGTGAGCGAACGCAGAAAGAGAAGAAGAAGAATGTTCCGTGACCATCGATATTATACAATCTATTGCCTAATTAAACATCAGCTTTTTTAAATGACTCATTTGAGTTTTATCGTTAATTTCATTGGCCCTTGACACAAAGTATATACAAGCAAATGGTCAATAAGAATAACACGAAAAATTTGAGTCATTTTAAAAGGCTGTTTTTCAATTCGCCAACATGTCTTATATATTGTCAATGCTCATGGATGATCTCCGATGGACCATCACGACTGTATAAATGACGAAAGACACGTTTCAACATATCTCAGTATAACAACGACAGTCCTTGCCAGTCAATACTACGAGGAAGGGTTCTATCAAATTTTTGCCCTTAATAAGGGCTATAGACTGATACATCCAGTTGTTCCCCATCCGTGGCCAAGTGAGTAGCACACTCAAGCTGAATCAATACACAGGTATTACTCACCACTCCACTAACAGCAGCAAAACGCTGTTGAATAGACGTTAGACGACATTGATTTTCTAGTGTTCGCTGGCTATTGGTTGAATATAAGCCCTGGCAACCTGTGGGTACCTGAGATGATCTCGATCGATGTATCAACGTGGATTAATATTATACGCGAATGCTGTGCGCGTCTGTATATGACTCGATTGAAGTTTATGAAGTGCTCTGGTAGCGCGTGCTACGGTATATTGGTTTTCATTGACGTTTCTTTTGTATTTTAATTTTATCCGAATTACAAGCAACAGAGCTCTTGAACCTTTAGTCAATATTATTTACTGTAAAGAGTGGTTCTCAAGAATTTTATTTCATATGATGATGATGATTCAATCCCTTTCCTTGTGAGCAGGCAGCTCTTGACAGCCCATATCCCTTCTGGCAAATGCACAGGTTTTCCTCAGCTGTGTTGCAGTTGTGTAGAGTGTGTTCTGTATTATACACAATATTGTACCGCCCCTTGACAACAGTTTTCATACTATTCTTACTTGGAAAATATAACTTATTAATAGTTGCAATTTTGTTTTCATGTTTGTCCCTTGCACGCCCGTAAATAATGGGTGTTTAGTGTGTGAACACCCCCCCCCTTTTTTTTTAAAGCGATTTTTCACAAAACGGTAATTCGATTTTCCATAGAAAATGGGAATTAACACACGGCAACTCACGAATGATCTTTTTTTTTTAAAGTTGGTCCTCCCCCACCCCCAATCATTCCTTAAAGCCTGGGGGGACCATCACCTACCAGGCGCGTCCTCAGGTTGCGGATCGTGTAACAGCCTCCGGATATGGAGCCTCCATATCTGGTGGTTGGCTGCAACATAAGACAGATCTCTGGACAAATAATCCAGATTTCTGGACGAATAAGCAGTCGCGGACAAACTGGCGATGTTGCCTAACAGGACTGGGTGGGATATCAGGTGGCACTGATATCTCCACTGAAATATCCCATGTGTCTCATGACGGGCAGCATCAAGCGAGTATGAGCCTCTATAAGCTCAAGCCAACAGCTGGGATCATTGACCCCAGCATGGCGCGTCCCCAGGTTTGGGAGGACCTTTAAATAGGGGAATATAGGAAACTACTTTTCTAAACATACAAAGGGAGAAGTCAGCAAAACCCTCCTTAGGACCCAATCAGCCCCATCCCATAAGGGAAAAAGGCAGAAAACTTAGAAAATTCCCCTAACTGCTGGGCAGGTGGCGCTCAAGAGTCCAGAAAGATAGGCCACCTAGGAGATGGAAAACTCTACACAAAGCCTGGACAGATCCCGGGAGGGCAGACCATCTAAGGAAAGCAAACCTAAAAAAAATAGCTAGCGGAAATCGGATGTACTTGGCCATATCGCGCATAACAAAGTGCAACGTACCTCAAATATAGATACTCATGCAGATTGATTGATTATTCCTTAAAGAAAACGTATCTACTGCTGTAGTTTCTTGCCATAAGTTTGTATACTATACCCACTGGGAAATACAACTTATTAACAATAGTAACGCTGTTTTCCTATTGGAAAATACCGCGTATTAACAATTGTAACGCTGTTTTCCTGTTTACCCATTCGGAAATACAGCTTATTAACAATTGTAACGCTGTTTTCCTGTTTATCCATTGTCATAAGTTCGTTATCTGTTACTTTGTACATAGTTCATCTTCATTCGTTACCATACTTACTTCTGCTAGTCAACAGGATGTAGTACGGAGAAGGGATTACGCTGTGTCATGATTTGCAGCATTGTGGCAATACTCGCGACTTTCGGGATAACACATACGACTTAAGCATTATGTTTTGAATCACTTTTAACCAATGACGTTGGGCACTCCACTTCATCGCATGACTTCACACAACATGCGCGGAAAATCACGCTGTTTAAATTTGTTACTCATTTTTCGAGCATCGGCAACAGAGGTAGATAGTATATACAGACCTACCACACAATCACTTAATGCACAAATCGGTGTATAAAAACATTTCTGGATTATTATGGATTATTGTGCGTGTTTATTTCCGCAGATTCATAGATACAATGTATTAAGTCTTGTGTTTTTGTACGGTCTGTAGTGGCAACAATGACCGTCGATAATTGCACATTAATACTACGAGGTTGCCAAGTTGTGTACTGTCAATCTGAGTTCATGAATAATATAAATCAGAAGCTTATATGAATTATTGAAAAAAATGAGAAGCAGATGGGACCATTGTCTGTTCAGTCTTGATCGTCTACAGCATAAGATGTATTGGCTAGCGGAAAATCCAGCCTTCCAAAATGACTCATTTGAGGATTCCATTGATTTTCATTGGCTGTAACACAACGTATAATCATTGAATATTGTCTTTCCCTATGTGAATTATGTTTGATCGTATCCACACTTACCTTCAAGCGTAAGGGTGGTAGCCTCAGCTGTTGTTCCAAAGCCAGATGTGTCACCTTGCTTGCGTTAAGTCCAAATATTTCGAAGGTTATCTGCCTACCATTAGTGGAATATTCGGATATTCTTTTGTTATATGCTCTTATTGGTATTTGGTTTGGGCTCATTCTCATAAGGTGAGAATTTTACTTGCTATATTTCGATGAGTTCAATACATGATATTATATCAACTCTGTTCCTAAACTCTTCACTTCTTATTTTATCTATTGTAGTAACCATTGCAGCTTTTCGCAGACATATCATTTCACGTGTAACGATTTTACTTTACTTTTCACTATAACTATTGTGACCATTGAAAATCACCGGAATAGTTACATGTGTCTTTTGAAAGGACTGGTTTCCAATTAGCAAGTATGTCTTATATGCTAGATGGTCATAGTTCAGCGGCACGACCAACTTGCATAGCAACACGTTTGGGTATTTAGTCAATCTAAATTAGAAACTCGTTTTTTAATCCTTTGGTAAACCATGAAACGGAGTAATAAAGTTGTGTTAATAATACGAAAAAACATAGTACACACACAAATCGATGTTTCGACTGAAATGCCTTTATCAAGAATAGCATACACATATAAATAAATACGACACGTAGGGACGACACAACGTGCGTTCACATGTCCAGTAAAATGGCCGAAATGATAGAAATGAGGTCAAAGGTGACACAAAGAGGAAATGTACAGAAATAGGAAGTATAAAAAAAATAGACCCGAATACCTGTGAACACGAGACAGAGAAATGATGGAACAACCAGATATTATGCATATGTCAAGTGCTCATTCATATTCAAAGGCTTTCCATTTGTTAATCTTATTATTATTTCCTTATTGGTTACTGAAAATACTTCACATGAATAGTCCTCTGCGCAGATTCTAAACAGCGAAACTTATCATGTTTTATCCGACTTTAATGTGCTTTCCATTGGCTGGTAACACAAATTACACACAAAGTAACCAATTATTATCAGCCAAGATAAGTAAAGCTGTTTATGATCAGCGCGCAGTGCTTTTCTGGAGAAAAAGGCTTTCTATTTTTATATGTGTTATATTTTCATTTCCTCTAGTTTTTTTTAACAAACACGTCACAAATATGATTCAGAAGGCTAAAATAGAGATTGATATTATCAAGGTTATGGCGACCTTCGACATGCAGTAATGGGTACTGTTTCTTCTTCTACATGTGATGGTGCTATCTGTCATAGATTATGGCCTCGGTCTACAAACACTGTCACAGACACAAGTCGATAGATTTTAAAAAGCCCAAAATGAGGCAATGAAAGCGGTACTGGGGTGTACTAGAGATACACCCATCTCTGCTATGAGATTGCTGCTCGATCTCCCCAGCATTAGAGTGTAACATCAGGTAGCATAAGTTAGGTCGTACTTTAAAGTGACAGAATATAACCACCACACAATACACCAACATCTAGATGAGTCAAAGGGAAAATGAATCAAGCGTGGCAGATCATAGATGGCAGAGGCTGAAGACACAATGCGAAGAGTATGTGAGATTGAAGAAATAGGAAAGTGCAGTGAATGGGTGGAGGTAGACACTGAGAAGAAATGACTGACTAAAGTAATAATACAAATATAAAAAGCATGTCGAAAATGGACGGGTATCAGGGCCGAGGTTACAGTGCATGAACTCGCCCAGCTACACTCGAAACCACAAGACATATACACAGATGGCTCTGTTAACAAAACACAAATAAAAGCGGTTGGGGTTTTGTTGCCTACAGAAACGGCGTGAAGTTGGTTGTGAAATCTTCAGCATATTTCACTATCACATTGAGCATGATGATGGAGATAGAGGGAGTTACAGCAGCACTTAATTGGCTGATAACTGATACATCAACACACCCTGTAATACTCATAGACTCTAAATGCATGCTGCGCAAGATAGAAAAGTACATGCTGAGAAAAGAATGTTGGGGCTTATTGAATAACACAATTGTCCAGAGCATTAAATGGATATGCTGCCTTGATCATGCCGGGGTCAGAGGAAACGAGAGAGCCGACATATTGGCAGGAAATGCACCGATAGACGGCACATTGCTGAAAAAGATAAAGCAGACTTGATCAAGGCAGTAATAAATTCAATTCAAGATGAAGATGATGCCTATGAGGCTGAGAACGTACACATACAGAGAATGTCAGAAATTGGAGAATCTAGAGGTGAGGCAGGAAAAATAAATTATGTGGAAAGTCCCGAAGATGACGCAATCAATGCCTGATGGAGACTCCGAGTCTACATACACTGGGATAGCTGGTGGACGGAGAGAGATCACTTATGGCAGTGCCTCCATGTATGTTAAGACCCCATGTGGCCAAGAGTCATCGGGGTCTCTTGAGTGTAACTGTTTGGAACTCTTCGCCGTCTCCTTTTTCGTTTAGTTGGGTGTCTTGCTAAATACATGTTCTGATATGCTATACTGGGAGGGAGGGTTAACACACCCGCCCCTTATCTTCGAAATGAACTGCGAATAAACAGTCTGTTAGAAGAGTATAAAAAAAACATCGCGAATTTTTTTTTTAATATTTACTTTTTCATGTAAATTCATGGCGGCACTGAGCTCAACGTTGGTTTCTTAAAATGTTCATTGCATCTTAATTGTAAAACAAATAATGTATTCATATGCTGCTTTAGAGAATTCATTCAGAAACGCACGTGTTCCACATCTGAAATGTTTCCTTCTGTGTATATTTATTCTCTCCCTTTACTGATTGAAACCGACTTTTTAAAATGTAGTATTTGTCAGATTACTTCCCCTTCTCTATATCTCACATTATCTAAGCGGTGTTTGACGGATGTGCCAATGTTATAGATAATTGAATTAGAAAGCCCAGAGAATGGAGAGAAAGAATGAACCAAATACATTAATCTGATAGAATGTTATCACCAGGGAAACAGCTCGACCGACGTGTTTGATCATGTGGAAATAACAAATAATAGGAAGAAAAACAATTATATCCCCCTATCCACGAGAAGTGGAAAATCGATAATAGGTTCATCGTCATCAAACCATAACCCATCTAGGGCCATAGATACATGCCTTCAGTGAAAAAAAGGGGGGGCGGTTACCTGCAAAAAGAAAAATTCATTCGTCCATTATGTGCAGTTTCCCGTTATTCATTAAGTTTTTTATGACATATCTCTGGCATTACAGAAACAGACTCAACAAGCATTAAAATTAGTTACCAGATGGCAAAAGAAAAAGAGGAAGACCAAGAGAGAGTCTTCGCAGTATAACCATCAAAGAAGGTATGACTATGGGTCTCAACAACATACAGGATTTACACACAGTAGCATCACATCGCTCAAACTGGAGAACTTTGGTTTCTGCCCCATGAGAACCGTGTTCGGCGCTGAAGTATCATAGATATATAGATAGATCTATTTGCAAAAATATATGCTGAGGGGGGGGGGGGAGGGAAGAGATTGCCCACCTTTTAGCTAAATTCTTTGTACTGAGTCATGTTCTGATTTCCTCAGGAATGGGGAGGGAGTTCTTGTAACCTCCCCCTCCCAAACCGCGCCCTTAACAATTCGTTTTTCTTAGAGGAATCATTTGTGTACATGTAGAAAACATGCAATCACATCAAATCCTTAAACCAAATGATGTCATATGTCGAGTCTGGGATGGTCTAGTGCTGCTAAGTTACCAGACTCCATTTCCGCTGCAGATAATTGTGCGTTCGGACCGTTCAGAAATCAATGACAACTTACTGAATGCAAATATTGCCTAGACTATAACTGCAGCCGAAAAATGATGGTTTAGTCGGACGGCCTGAATAGGATATGCTTGATTCTTGAAAACCAGCATCGTGGCACATGAGACATTTCCAGAAGTACTCCTCTCTTCTTTCCAGCAGCCATCCAAGAGTGTGCAGACTCAAAGTCCCAAGATGTTGATTATGTGACACAAAGTCCCAGTCATATGTTGATTATGTGAACTTAATTATAGAACCGACCTAATAATGGTGGTCATTGATTTACTACAAAGTGAAAAAGACGATTCTGGAGGTGGTAAATCACACATACAAAGGATGACAGACATTGGGATGACAAGGGGGAAGGGGAGAAAGTAATGGTCCTTGTCTCGATCGGTCAATTCTGGTGACTTTGTGTGCACAGTTTGAATGGCTTGATGAAATCGCATCTTTTTTTGGAGATGCGGTTAGTCAAGTACTGAAGAATGCGTGTTCAATAGTTGCTAGGCGATTTGGTGCATAACTGGTTCAATTCCCGTTAGTCTCAAGAATTTTTCATCAAATGTACCATAATGTTCCATCAAATGTTCCATAATATAAGTATAAAATTGAACTCAACTCACTCATAGTGTCAAAAAGATGATGCCACCCACAAGCTTGGAATAAAGGAACAAACAATAATATTTAGATTGATAACTGACCACAACAAACTCAAAGAACAACAGGGTGGAGGGGTTTTGGCCACACGTATATGTGACCCCGATGACAACCTGCAGAAAGCGCAGAGCATATTTTACAGAAATTCCCACTGTGCCACAACACAAGAATAGAACTGTGGTAATCTGAAAAAGCTCTGAAGAGTATATTTATGACACTGACCATAGATAAGAAAGGAGGGGGGGGGGTTGAACTCCCGGAAATTGTAACATGACTTTTAGTTCTAGGAACTTTGCCAAAAGGGAAAAGGGGGGGGGGCAGAACCTCCATTCATCATTATGACGATTTTCACAAAAAGAAAACCTGATACACAAAAACGCACGAATTACTATTATTTTTTTTTTTAGATAAGCGACACCTGCCTTGAGAATAACGTATCTATGGTCCTGTCTACGATCCTTTCTCAGAGCTGTTGTTCAGCTCACTGAAGAAATTCATATCTGCGTATATCTCCGTCAGTAGAACGAGGAATAAGCTAGACTCGGATTTCGTCTCCTGTTAGGTCTACCTCTGTAACTTGTATCCAACGGAATCTTCTTCTTCAGCGTACATTCTCAAACTCCCGCTGGATCTCTCTTGTAGCAGGACCATGGTCCTATTAGATTTTCAGCAGGATGTAGTCCAGAGAATGGAAATGCGTTGTGTCGCCGTTTTATTTGCGCCAATGGCCCGACACATCCGTCTTCGGCAGCAACGGAATCTATCTTTGATTAACTACATCAATCTACTTATGTAACTTATATCCAACTGAATCTATCTTTGACAGATGCAGGGCCGTAAATACGGAACAGTTAGAACATGGTGGGGGGGGGGGTGTGGGGTGTTTACCCCCAAAAAAATCATTCGCCCATCTTTGTGTGTAATTCTCTCTAATTTTTGTTTTCATGAGAAATTTAATGAGCTTCTTGTAAACAATTGTTAAAAAATCGTTATCCACGTTTTAGATAAATGTCAAAACAAAAAACTGAGAATTGAGATACACGGAGAGATTTTTGTGTTGATGGTTCTAACGTGGCAACACTGTGAGGAATTCAGCGTTTGATGATATTATAGATTTTATCACAAAAAATAGAATGAAATAGATAGAAAATAAAATGAATGTATTTCTGAGATTAATATTTTGTATACATTATTTTATTGTAGGTGACAAAAACTGAGTTGCTGACATATTTTATACAAGATTTTAAATTCTAGCGCCTTGCTCAATTGCATCCCTGACAGTAAGCAATGGCACTAGAGCTGCTTGACTTGGAAACGATAGTCAAGGACTACGCTGAGGAGTTTTTGGACAGTGACCAGAAGAAACATGCCGACTTAAAGAATCCAGTCATAAACTGGGATAAAATGCATGTTTTATTTGGTGAGACTTTCATTTTTGTCACATATAGGCCTATCACTTTTAAATCTATAAACTGTTATAGTTATGTGGCGGTGTGATATAGAGCGCGTCTATGACAGCAGGGTTGCCAAATTTATTTTCGAAAAAAAGCCAAAATGGAACAGAAAAATACCAACAAAAAAAAAGCAACATAAAAATGCCAAACTAATTTACACTAGTTTTCATACCATCTTACTACTGTCCTCTTCACTTGACAAAGGGAGACCTTCAGCATAAACATTGTCAGCAGTAAAGTTTTAAAGTATTTTTTTCTGTTTGATAGAAGTCATTACAACATATGTTTGAAAGTAATGGTTCAGCACTTCCCCTTACAATCACATCAAGTAAATTCAGCTGCATCTAGTTCCTCACGTTTGTCTTCACTGAGGTCGCTAGAGAGAGCATCCTCTCAACTACAGCATTACTATCTGGGGTAATCAAGCAAGTAAGGGCAAAAGTTGCAAGCTCTTTAAATGCATGATGCTGAAATATACCAATTCAAAACTGTCCACTATCTAGAGGGATACCATCTTTCTTAAATTAAGCTTCTTCTTTCCAATCTACAAATACCAATTTTTGTATTGCTCTTCAATTTCAGTAATGTTATTTCAACAAGTTGCAAAAATAGAAGATCTGAAAATGAGCTTCTAGAAAACTGATTCAAATTTACTGTCGAGCTGAACTTTTACAAATTTTGAAAGATGTCTTTCACAGATGGAAGTCTACATGTGATTTGACTAAGGGCATCTTCTAGCATTAACATAAATCTTTCTTTGATAGTTTCTATTTGATTATGAGTCAGCACACTGTTGTTATTCTGTAGGAAACTATTACATTCTGTTAAAAATTTTATCCTAAAATCGACTTCATTAATATTTTATTTCTGCTTCTTGATATCATACAATCTGCTGTAAATACTTTGGTGGTGTAAAAATAATTCTTTGCATTGTTCATGTGGATCAGTCTTGGTTCTTTAAGAAAGACTGTTCTTTCAAATTCCTGCACTTATGGGTGTTGCAAATACGCTCGTATAAAATAGGAGTTATTACTGTGGTCTGCCAACAGTTCTTTCAATAGTATTGCTTTAAATCTTGAATCATAATTAGATTTGGCCAATTCAACAGTAGTAAAATAAGCCTTCAGTTCATCCCAATTCAACAAAATATTCAACATAACTTTTCCACTCATAAGCCACAGAATAGATTATGTTTTTTCAAAGGGAAGTGGAGCAGTTTGGCTTAGTTCAAAGTCAACAGATGCATTCATAACTTTATATAATTCTTTGTATGCATCTCGCTTTAAATCACTATGGCAAAACCATTGAGATATTTCTGAAAGCAGTAACCAAATATTTTATGGCAAGTTGGCTACTATATAATACATTCAAAGTAATAGTGAATGACATATGCATTTTATTTGCATACAGAAAGGAGATACATCTACTGAACAGAGGATGTCTGTATCCATATTACTTGTAGGTCAGACTTTTATCGCTATTGGTGCTTGCACTTTCAAACTAGTCACCTATTTGAAAACTAACAGAGGTCCTTATTGCTTGATCTTTTGCCTTGTCAGTGCCTCTATCGACTTAGCAACAGATGCCCACAAAGTCAGTATGTAATCTGTAAATATGTTGATATTAAATTTATACTTTCTAACAAAAACATCAGAATATCATTTTAGCATATACAAATATATATTGCAAAGTTACTTTTGAATTACTAATGACTAATTTTGAAAAAAGCCAAAAAAATTCCAAAAAGCCAAACCAATTTTCTTGATGTCAAATACACCTGAAAAAGGCAAAATTTCTCTAATTTAGCTTTAAATAAGCCAATATGGCATATGTATATGACAGTCAAGGTACTGGATTCACATTCCCCTGCAGACAAAATCTGGACCATTCAGAAAACAATGGCAAACTCCTGAATGTATTTATATTGCCTATATAATCACTATAGCCAGAACTGGATGGGTTGATGGTTACATCCTTCTGCATTCCATTTCAAACTCCTTCAGATTAGCAAGATGTAGTCAGGAGAATGGAATGCATAGTGTCATGGTTTATAGCTTGGCAACAATATATATGCCTGTTGGCCTAACACAGACTTCAGCATGGGATCTGGGTCCCTTTAGCCCTATATGGGATGAGATGGACAACTTTACCTCAGAATCTCATTAGTCGCCTTTTACAACAAGCATGAAAGGTAATCAATGCTACTATTCTTTGCTCCCCTTTTGGGCTTGGACAGCACACAGGTGACTACACCCTGAATAGGATATACTACAAATAAAAAATTCTTGTTCTGAACTTCAGTCAGCATTTGCTGTCTTCTGCCCTGATGAAGGCGTTTTTGTCAAAACGTAATCTTTCGTTGGCAATCTCACAAAAGTGAAAGAATTGTCCACGAAAAGGAAGAAATTACTTTTTATTTTATGTTTTAGGTAACCTCTCCCCCCCCCTTTCAGAAGAATGTACAGCCCTTGATGCAACTTTCTTAAGGAGGGAGAAGGGATGGGGGTTCCGAAAATAGAAAATAAATAACATTAAATGTGGTGGTGGTGGGGGGGGTCTATATTATTATTGTTATTATGAAAGAAAAGGAGCAGGAAAAGGAAAGTATAAAAAAGCAATGTTTTCCCTTTTTCCATGATGTTGAGTCGTACTGGGGAATATAGTGTTTGACCAGTGTTTCCAGAATATTGAGTCGTACTGGGGAATATAGTGTTTGACCAGTGTTTTTCATGACTAGCAGCATATGTAAAGATGATATGGTCTGCATCAAACCTGCCACAGAAAGTAGAGATTGAAATATTAAAGATTGACAGGATTACATTTCTACTTCACACTCAAACAAGGAACTAAGAACAGGAAAACATGTCTGGAATCTTTGCGTCAACATTTCCACAATGGCACCCTTGAAGGGTTAGTATTCAGGATTTGTGATAAGGATGTTTATCTTTTTCTGTGAAAATTGTGAAAGGATTGGGGGAAGGGAGAGTGGGGGGGGGGTTAGGAATTTCACACTAATTTTACAGCATGCTTTGTTCTTGGTGTAAGGGCAAATTCCCTCACCTCATCATAAAAATATAACTCACAGTTAACACAAATTAACAAACAATTCATTTGTTACCATATCTCAAAGGGTGAGGCAAAGAATAGCAACAATGTAGCCTGTTATGCATGTTATAAGAAGCTACTAAGGATGTTTCAGGTGGAATTAGTTGTCTCACTCTCTAGCCCAAAAGCTGTGCTGAAGTCGAATGTGTCAGGCAAATAGTGCAGATATTGTAGCCATACACATTATAACTATAAGACAGAACATTTTATTCTCTGAAAAACATCTTGCTAACCAGTACAAGCTTGAGATCAAATACAGAAGAAGTGGAAGAAGAAAATTGGGGAAATATTTTATATGAAATAGAAAGAAAAGAACCCAAACATCCTTTTCCCCAATCTCTTTCCTGACAGGAGAAGAAACAAAAATTGATTTCTCAAAGAAAATTCCTCACAAGCTTGTACCAATATCCCTGAGATACATACGTAGGCCTAATTATAAATATTTCTGGTTTGGTTGACATCAAGACCAAGGAAGGATGGAGAAACCATAATATAGTGACTGGGTCACTAACCTACTGACCAGGTACTGATGGTCCTGATACCAAGAAATGTCAGAACAATCATAATATAGTGTCTGGTTTACTAACCTGCTGACCAGGTTCTGATTGTCCTGAGATCATGAAAGGAAGTAGCAGTCATAGTGTAGTGACAGAGTCACTAACATGCTGCACTGATAGTTCTGAAACCAAGAAAAAATATTATATGTAATGGCTCCTCTAAAATTCCTGCTTATATGTTCTGTCAATCAATGTTTCTTGTTCATTGTAATTTATGTTATATCTCAAGCCTTGCTTACTTATATACATTCCTCTACTCTCTCCCAACAAATATGTGTCACATAAGAACATCACATTAAGTAGAAATTTAGAACAATATAATAGTAAGCATTGCTGCATTGATGTCTATAACCATAAATTATGGCTTTATCAGTATGGCTTTACTCATATACACATTCTTGATTTCTGCAGGAGAAACACAGTACACTAGTCCAGAAATCCCCCCAATGCCAACATCACATGTTCTTTTTAGTGCAAACTTCATGAACAAGACACCAAAGCATCAAACTTACGCTCTGAGAACTGAACGAAGGACAAAATCATCCTGTTCAATCACCTTCACCAAGATCTACACATATGCAGGAGGCATACAGATTAAGTTGACACCACCAAATCCTGTCATTGAAGCAAATGCTGGATTTCAAGCCAATCTTACTAAAGAAACAAGTAAGTGCATTACTATGAGTTTAAGCATGTGTGTGAGAGAGACAGATAGATAGACAGAGAGATAGACAGAGAGATAGATAGAGAGATAGACAGAGAGATAGATAAGTTCAGAGAATATTGTGGCATTTCACAAAATGTATGTTTAGAGAAAGAGAGACAGAAGAGAGAGAAGGAACTCTCTTCAAAAGAAAATACAAACACGAATGGTGTCAAAAAACAGACATTTTTCATAAGATCCCATTCTAAAGTTGAACAGATCACAGCACACTATCATGTCCAGTCTTCACACAGCACACTATCATGTCCAGTCTTCACACAGCACACTATCATATCCAGTCTTCACACAGGACACTATAGACTACAACCACATCTCTTGAAAACAAAAAGATTGTCCAAACTGATCAGTGCCCATGTAAAAAGGGTCTGCAGACTTCAAAACACACATTTAGACATGGCCAATCTTTGGTGGCCTAAAATATTAAACCTGGCCCCCAAAGAGACAAATCTAGAAGTAAAGCTTCACAAGGGCCTCTTGCTGGTGACTGAATTCATGAGATGCAATCCACGTTTTGTGGACTAGAACTTGACTTAAACAAGGCTCAAACATTTTTAATTCCCATTAGAAACCAAAAGGCAAACCATAAATTCAATATTCATACCAACATTGCGTTATCAATGTCAGACATCATTGACATGGGCATTAACTAAAGAACAAGAGGGAAAGCTTACTGTGTGAAGTGAGGTGTCTAAGAAAAGCAGAAAACAGAACAAGAAGAGATCATGTGTGGAATGAAAAGACTACACGAACTGTTGAAACAAAATCTTTGGTAAATTATATTAAAAAAACAATAAAATTGATCAACCACTTAATGAGAGTGAACCCTTATTGACCAGCAGAAAGAGAAAACAACATGAAAATGGAAACAGCAAGATAAATAGGAAGACCAAGAAGAAAGTGGATTGAAAAGAGTTAACAACATTCTGAGATGTCACAATATTACTGCATATCAAGTGACCAAATGTGCCATAGCTGAAAATCGATTGTCATTCAATCCTTTGACACCTCACATCAAAATCAGAGAAAAGACAATAGATACATTTTCTAGCTATTGGCCTACTAGGGACATTGGTTCTAGGATGGGAGATTTGATCAGTTGCCTACTAGGGAGATTGTTTCAAGGATGGGTGATCCTATCAGCTACTGTGACTCAGTTTTTAGTACTTTATTGTATCATGTAGATGTCTTTTGGCTGACAGACTGGTGATTTGAGCACTTATGTAAATGTTCCTTGTGTTGTGATCTGTCTGTCTCCATGCCTATCTGTCTCTCTATCTTATCTAATGTACCGTATCTATATAATCTATCTACCTGTCTCTGTCTGTCCATCAGACTGTCTAATACAGCAATTTTCAGTTCTCATGTTGTATACTCTTGCTGCTAGCCAATATAGATTCATTCTCATTAAGTGCTCTTGCTGCTAGCCAATATGGATTCATTCTCATTAAGTGCTCTTGCTGCTAGTCAATTCATTCTCATTAAGTGCTCTTGCTGCTAGCCAATTCATTCTCATTAAGTGCTCTTGCTGCTAGTCAGTTCATTCTCATTAAGTGCTCTTGCTGCTAGTCAATTCATTCTCATTAAGTGCTCTTGCTGCTAGCCAATATGGATTCATTCTCATTAAATGCTCTTGCTGCTAGCCAATATGGATTCATTCTCATTAAGTGCTCTTGCTGCTAGCCAATATGGATTCATTCTCATTAAGTGCTCTTGCTGCTAGTCAATACATTCTCATTAAGTGCTCTTGCTGCTAGTCAATTCATTCTCATTAAGTGCTCTTGCTGCTAGCCAATTCATTCTCATTAAATGGCTGAATCATTTCAGTCTCTATTTTTCAATATATTTGACCACATATGTTGCTCCAACAGTTCTTGTAATCTATTCATTCCTCACATGATCTCTTCTTGTTCTGTTTGCTGCTTTTCTAAGACATCTCATTTAAAACATAGTAAGCTTTTTCTGGTTCTGCAATTAGGGTAATTCAATGTTGATATGACGATTGAATTTATGATTTGCTTTTTTATTTCTATCGGGTTGGATGTGTGTTTCAAGATTGGTATACGTTCATAATTTACATAGTTAGCTCTTTGAATTCTTGTCTCCATATTATCAGTTCTTCCATCATTTGAAAAAGTAACGACAGTGCTGTGATATTGGTACATTTTTTATTTTTAAACCCAAAAATTATATTGTACTTGCATTTATTTTAAATTTAAGTATGAAAACTAGCATCTAATCTTCATTATTTTTTTCCCTCTTATGCTGAAGGTATATCTCAAACATTTGAACAAGAATTGACCTGGTCAGTTGATAATGAGATTGAAGTGCCACCTGGATACCAGACTAAAGCAGAGCTGGTCATTAAGGAAGATAATTTTAATGGAGATTTCCAAGTACTGACCACATTTGAAGGAAAGGTAAGCAATTACAGATATGTATGTGATGGTCTGTAGCTGAGGGTTGAAGCAGAAACAAGATAGAATGGCGTTGAGAGAAAATTACTTTACTAACATCATCTAGATGCTCTAAGTTTCTTATTATAGATTATAATATAGTCAACAGGAACTGAGGTAGCATAGTAGTATCACAAATGCATATGTATAATTTTAATTATGTTTAGCTGGGAGGTGGGGTGGGGGAGGGGTGGGGGGTAGGCCTTTATCTAAATAAAAATGACAATCACTACATTTTTGTGTGATTTGTGATGATCCTTTTGAGAAAAAGCAGTTTTGAGAGAGGGATTTTGCTCTCTATTTTGGAAGGGAAATTTGCCCTTTAATTTGGGAGGAAGATTTGACCTGAATTTCGAGAGATATTTGCTTGCCCTCTATTTTGAAAAGGAAAATTTCACTCAATTTTAGGAGAGAGATTTACTCTATTTTGGGAGAGAGTTCTGACCTGACTTTAGGACAGAGATTTGCCCTCTATTTTGAGAGGGAGATGTGGTCTAAATTGTGGGATGGATATTTTCCCTCTGTTTTGAAAGGGAGATTTCCCCTCTGTTTCTCTCTGCACTCTAATTTGCTTATTTTACAGTACTAAATGTCATTTGATATTTTTCTAAGGAGAAAGGTATGCACTCTATAGTACCCCCACTCTTTTAGCATGCTTGTTTGTGCACCACTGTCTTTCTAGTACAAAGTATACAGTTAATTTCCTATTTAGTGATGATTTCACCAGAACAGTGGCGTAGCATGGGTCAATGGCACCCAGGGCGGAATCATAATTTTCCGCCCTTGTGACATTAAAAATATATGTCAGTGATTGTGAAAGACTGGACGAAAATAAATATGCCGCCCTCCCGATGATGCCGCCCGGGGCAGTACGCACCTCCGCCCCCCCTCGCTATGCCACTGCACCAGCAATTAACTTCAAAGTTAGCATATCCTCGAGATTAGGGTACCAAACTAAAGCTAGAAAAGTAAAGGTGGCTGCTGATGACATCTGCCATAGCTATAAAATAGGTTGTCACAGAAAAATATAAACCATAGTTCCCTGCTAGTCTCAATGATGTCAAAAGGAATATAGACCTAACTATCATAAAAAATAACCCCTATTTAATGAGCTCTAAAGCACTTTTACTAGCTAATACTGTTTTACTGACTTCAGGCCAGATTTTTTGGTTCCGTGTTACTTTAGTATTATTCAACAGCAAACACTATGGGACATGTAATTAATAGTCATCGATTGGAATCATTGATAACAACAGTTTCAGACTTTTGTTATTGCCTCTCTCTGTTGTGTGTGGAGATGACTGAAAGTTCAATAGAATCATAGAATCCTGGCATAGAATCCTTTATCATATTTGTCATAGCATATTTTTATATTGCTACTTATTAACTTTGTATTACCCCATGCTCTTTTTGACAGTTTGCCAAATAGGTTAAAAAAGGACAGCAAAATAATGAGAAGAGACAGGGCTAAGTTAATTAGAGCAGCCATGGAGACCTACACCATAAAATGATGACGAGTATGGTGACGGAGACAATGTACATGCTCTGAGAATGATAGAAATAGAAATGGCCATGCCCGTGTGTTGCTGGGGCCCGATTGGGGAGCAAAGAATAGCTGTTTACCTTTCACACATGTCGTAAAAGGCGACTAAGGGATATGAGATGGAGTTGGCTGTCCCATCCCATATAGGGTCAGTTACCTAAAGCCATGCTGAGGTCGAATTTTTCAGGCCAAAAGGCACAGATATCGCAGCAATTCTGTAAACCATGACACAACACTTTCTGTTCTCCGGACTACATCCTGCTCATCTGCAGGAGTTTGAGAATGAACACAGAAGAATAAGAAGAAGAAATGACAGGGGAAATAGTGTGTCCTCACTGGAAAGACCAGAGGAACCCAGAACAAATAACCGACTATGGCACTGGGCTTATATACTTTTAGATGGCTCACGGAATGGCAAGCAGAGCATTTATTGGAATGCCCCTTGTGTAGTGATGTTGGTTCCTAATAACAAATCAAGGCTGAAAAGGTCGAAATGACATAGAGGATTGACTTATTTATACTCAGATTATTCCATATGTACTCCATCCCTCTGAACGAGGTGACACACCACCTGCTAAGAGTTACACTCATGAAAGATAACTCCATAGCTTCAAGAGATAATCCCCAGGGATTTTTAGAAAAATCTACATTCCATACAAAATACAATGTACGGGATATAAACTACAACTTCTTGAGCACAAAGTGAATGGTTTAACTACAATATCAGGATGCTCCTCTGATATGTAAATTATATCTTTTAATAGGGTTAAATTATTGTACTGGGTAATTATTTTCTGGAGGGAATCCAGGTTCTATCTAACCTACCTACCTATCTTCCAACCAACCTACCTATCATTTATCTATCTATCTGCCTGCCTATCTATCTACCTACCCACCTACCTATCTATCTGTCTATCCATCTATCTATCTGTCTATCCATCTCTATCTGTCTGCCTATCTGTCTACTATCTATCTGTCTCCTATCTATCTACCAGTTTGAGTGATGTGATACTACTGTGTGTAATTCTTCGAAGTTGTTGTGATCCATAGTCATAAACTCATTGATGGTTGTTCTGCAAAGAGTTTTTCTATGTCTTCCTCTTTTTCTTTTTCCATCTGGTACCCATTTTAATGCTTGTAGTATCTGTTTGTTTTATGCATTATAATTGAATGTCCAATATAAATCCATGTTTTCTTATTATTATTGTAGGAACATATTGCTTTTTGATGTCTTCTCTTACTTGCTTTGACTTAAATTCTACCCAGCCAATATTTAAAAGTTTTCTAAAATGAATTTAATTTCTTCTCCAGTGGTTTGGTTATTTTCCCAGTTTTCACAAGCATATGTTTATCCTGATATGACATAGTTTGGTAAATTTACTCATTGTTTTTTATTTCCAGATGTTTGTTAGGTGATTGAATAAACTTGATGCCAACACAATTCTGGTAGAAATCTCTTTTGTAGAAATCTGGTAGAAATCTTGATTTTGTGTCAGTTTCGAATGAATCTCTCTGAGGATGTCACTACCGGAGCCAGTGGCGTAGCGAGGGGGGTGCGGACCGCCCTGGGCGGCATCATCGTGAGGGCAGCAAATTTCTTTTGTCCAGTCTTTCATAATCACTGACATAATTTTTTTATGTCACAAGGGCGGAAAATTATGATTCCGCCCCAGGCACCATTAACCCACGCTACGCCACTGACCGGAGCTTTTTTTTGTATCCAGGATATTATAAGGATTCTTCTGCAACATTTTCTTTTAATGAATGATATTTTGTTTTTCATTTTACTGATAACTGTCCAAGATCCACACACAAACTATCAATATACAGGCTCTAAAAAAGTTAATGTAAGTTATTATTTTTTTTAAATATATAGAGGACTAAATTATAGCATCATATCTTCCCCAGGTCCTGGTCACATATGAGAACAAAAGGAACAGAGAACACATCTCTACAGTACAGGTCAGTTTGGCTAAATTGTTGGATAGCAAGAAAGGTTTTGCTTTGGATAAACTCAACCGGCCCACCTTCATTGTGAAAGGAGTTTGCAAATGTAGATTTGGAGTTGAGCAAAATGTCAAATTAACAGAATCTATTATACCTCAAGAACCTGACAATCTCGATTAAACTTAGTATTTTATAATTTAGGCCAATATAAATTTATTTTAGTATAATGTTCAGATCTGAATAACTCTTTATCACTGTAGGGTTTTCCTATCCTACCATAATAGATGTAGAAATCACTATAAAAATGGATGTTTATGAGCTTACTAACACAGTGGGTTAGTTTATGTGATTATTTTATCAGCTTACTAACACAGTGGGTTAGTTTAAATGATTGTTTTATCAGCTTACTAACACAGTGGGTTAGTTTAAGTGATTGTTTTATCAGCTTACTAACACAGTGGGTTAGTTTAAGTGAGTGTTTTATCAGCTTACTAACACAGTGGGTTAGTTTAAGTGATTGTTTTATCAGCTTACTAACACAGTGGGTTAGTTTAAGTGAATGTTTTATCAGCTTACTAACACAGTGGGTTAGTTTAAGTGAGTGTTTTATCAGCTTACTAACACAGTGGGTTAGTTTAAGTGAGTGTTTTATCAGCTTACTAACACAGTGGGTTAGTTTAAGTGATTGTTTTATCAGCTTACTAACACAGTGGGTTAGTTTAAGTGATTGTTTTATCAGCTTACTAGTACAGTGGATTAATTTAAGTGGCAGTTTTTGCAGCTTATCAGGGATAGAGAGTAAATTAATTTAACTGTTACTATAACTTTGTTAGTCTTCCATACCTGTCAACTTTTTAAGATGAAAACCTCTACAAAATGCACATAAAGTCAAAGAAATACATTATAAAAACAAAAAATAACAAATAAATATATACATTAACAAAATTGATAGCATATCCCATTCAGGATATAGCCATCAACACAGCATGTTTTGGCTGTAGTGATTTTCTACACAATATTAAAACGTTCAGAAGTTTGCCATTGCTTTCTGAACGATCCGGATGCACAATTGTCTGTGGTTGTTATCAAAACCAGTACCGTGGCCATCCCAGAGGCACTCTGTACCACAGAGCTGGACTAAATATATATAAAAATTAGAATAATTTAATACAGGAATGTCCAAATAATTTATGTAAAAATATTTTTAATTGTTCTATAATAAATTTTGCATTGAAATATTCTTCAAGACCACACTGAAACTGTCTTCTTTATATATACTTTTCTTTTTAACCACTCTAAGAAGGAGGCCTCTTTTCAAAGCAATGCACACCACTAATAGTTTGAATTAAGTGATTGTGAAATAAAGTTCTGGAGAAACCATTGCATTTCACATAGGAATTGTGTGGTGAAGATATGTTATCTGGTCATGTTGCATGATACTATGGTTGTTGGTGTGCCTCTTGGTCTGGTATGACTTCAGTACCTGTACTTGCTTGGACAGGACTATGGTCATGATGTAATGGATGGCTCAATGAGTCTTAGTTTTCAGCCTCTGTTGGCTGGACTAAACTTTATCTTCACTTCAAGAAGTTGGTCTCGATGAGGACATAGGAAATAAGAGTCATTCTCTTTTATTTCCTGGAGGTCAAAATAACAACAATAACAACACACTTTACAAGATGACAGTGTTGAATCTAGGCAAGGACAACCAGTGTTGAATCTAGGCAAGGACAACCAGTGTTGAATCTAGGCAAGGACAACCAGTGTTGAATCTAGGCAGGAGCCCTTGGCAGAAGTGCCAAAAAAAATATTCAGGGGTGCCATTACCAAAATGACATTAGTTTCCCAAATACATATTTCAGGATTGTCCAGATTACAAAGAACTGTGAGGCAAAACATGACCATGCTAGACTGAACTTAGGCAAAAACTTTGAGGCAGTGGCTCTTACCTGGAGAAGACTGGGAGCTGATCTTGGCAACTGGCCTGAAAATCTAGCAAGACCAAAATAATCCTAACACAAGAAATTAGTTTATATAAGCTGAGAGTAAGGCTTGCTCAGTGTGTTAAAATTCCTAGTGTTGGCGATACAAGTTTGTATGTAGATCTCAATCAAAGAGCAGGAAAAATAAGACATAATTTGCTGATAATCATCAAGAGATGGACAAATGACATTTTATCAGATGTGAAACCACGGCAAGAGAAAGAAAGAATTGGAGATTCACTGCAACTGACGTTTTGTTGCAGAGTTGAAGTTTGATCTGATGCAGATTTTTCTATAAAAAACATCTTTAGTGCTAGAAAAAGATTTAATAAGAATATATGGGAAGAAGAGTATGTATGTGGTGAAAGGTTTGCATGTGTCTTGCTGTGGACTGAAAGAAAAATAAAGAATAGCGACACTATTACATGTCATACATGTCATAAGAGGCGACAAAGGAGGGTTTTCAGTCATCTGAAGCCATAGTAAAGTGAGTTTGTAAAGAATCCCTTTTTCATACCACTGACATGTATTTGGGAATCCAGTGTTAAGGCTGTATTTTTAATTTACCACTGGCATACAAAGAGATTATGTGGTCTGCATCACTATTGCTGTCTTGACTTTTCCAGAAATTCTGGTATCCGAAGTCATGATGAAGTCAAATGTGTCAGGCAAATAGTTGCAATATTGCAGCTAAGCTTTGAACCATGACACAACACATTCCATTCTATGGACTACAATCTGCTAATCCACATAAGTATTCAGAAGGAACTCAGGAAAAAATAAGGTTTGCACAGAAAAATATGGTTGTGCGTAAATTTGACCTATATGATGGAAAAACCATCCCCCAAAACCGCCTTAGTTTTTTTCTTATAACATGAGTAGCAGGCATCAATATTCCTATTCTTTGCCCTCCTTTATGTCTTGACAATACAATGGCACATGCTTTTTACTGAAAACCTTTTTTTTAAACCTCTTTTCATGAATTTGTCAGCTGATCTATCTATCATCTTACAATTTCAGTATCAAATTTATGATAAGGAAGTATCACATTATTTGTGTATCTACCAAAATTCCAGAAGGATAGTTGCATATTTCAAATCTTTGTGGAGTAGTGATTATGTCATTTACCTTGTGCTAACAAGGAACCAAGCTCAAAACTAGTCTAAGGCATCTTGATTACAAGTGCATTTTTTAAAGTTCCCTGGGGATTATCGATTGAAGTTATGAATCTATATGCTCTGGGAAGTATTCTTGGCAAGAAACGTAGCTCTTTGCTTCAATGCATGGAGTACATATGGATAAACATAATTACAATTAAGTCAATCCTCTACCCCTAAAGAAAGAGAAAATAAATGAAGGTTCGGGTTCTAGAATTCATTATAAAACAATTGGGAAATCTGTATAAGATATATGGCCATGGTTGCCATGACAAGATTAACCACCATGTGGAAAAGCAGGATTGTGTTAGGATTAACTTGTATAAATCTTTGGTTTTGTCAATATCTGTATATGGCTGTGAGACCTGGACTCTAGGTGCTGACTTAGAGAGAAGAATCCAGGCATTTCAAAACAAATGCTATAGATGTGTGATGTGTATCTGTTGCCAAGAACATGTAACCAATGTGTTTGTGCGTGTTAGAATTAATTCTATTAGTGGGTCAACTTGAGCCACTGTTAACAATCATGAAACTTGGCAAACTCCATGGTACAGGCGTGTGATGAGATATTCCTCAATAACAAAAGATGGTCTTCTAGGTACTATGAAGGGTGGAAGAATATGAGGTGGTAAGAAGAAAACATTTTTGGATAAAATCAAGGACTGGATAGAATGTGAAGTTTCCAAACTCATCAGGATGATTGAGGATAGAAATTTTACTGACTCAAATGTCTCAATGTGACACCCCTACAATGTGAAATGCCTATGACCTTGGCAGGTTATTGGTTTTATTGTTATTATTTTATTACTATAGGATACTTTAAATACTATTAAACTGCTGAAGATGGTTGTGTCAGACCTTTTACGCATATCAATACTGAAAGTTGCAACCGACCTCCAATTTCTGTCTCTTGTCTTGGTGGTGCACTCTGCTAGACTGTAACTTATGGATCTTATCATATTTCCCTCTACTTACCTCTTGATTGTTGCCTCTTAACTCTATCTTCAAGTAATGAAGAATATGTGCCTGTATGTCATTTAATATATCCACAATGTTTCTTTTGTTTGATTTTTATTTCTTTGAATATTTTCTTTTTTTCCTATTCAATGCAGTCAGAACCTGTTTGTTTTTTTCTCTTTCCATGAAGTTCTCCCTATTCTTCTCATGTTTTCTTCCCTTTCCATGAAGTTCTCCTTATTCTTCTCATGTTTTCTTCTCTTTCCAGGAAGTTCTCCCTATTCTTCTCATGTTTTCTTCTCTTTCCATGAAGTTCTCCCTATTCTTCTCATGTTTTCTTCTCTTTCCATGAAGTTCTCCCTATTCTTCTCATGTTTTCTTCTCTTTCCATGAAGTTCTCCCTATTCTTCTCATGTTTTCTTCTCTTTCCAGGAAGTTCTCCCTATTCTTCTCATGTTTTCTTCCCTTTCCATGAAGTTCTCCTTATTCTTCTCATGTTTTCTTCTCTTTCCAGGAAGTTCTCCCTATTCTTCTCATGTTTTCTTCTCTTTCCAGGAAGTTCTCCCTATTCTTCTCATGTTTTCTTCCCTTTTCATGAAGTTCTCCTTATTCTTCTATATATCCACATCTCAAAGGCATCAATTGTGTCTACTATCTGTTCATTATCCATGTTTATGAGCCATACATTAATGTAGAATAGATGTAGCAATTTATAATTATATCCAGAATTCCTATATCACATTACTATTCAACTATCCTTAGTGCTTCTATGTGTTGCTTCAAAATCTTTCAACAAAGTGATTCAGTGTGATTGCTGCACTTTTTTTTTCAATTTCTGTACTAAACGTCATCAGTGTAGGTTTTTATGCAAATTAAGACATATTTTAGGGTCACCTACAGTGGCTGTCCTCTATTACCATATGTCAATAACTGGGGGAAGGGGATCTGAAACAGTTTGACATACAGTTATCGACAAAGAGGGATGGGGTGGTTTATAAAAGTAGATGGTTAAAAAATATTTTATATACCAGGGTACTAATGAAATTGTTTGAATTGTAAAATGTTTTTTAAATTCTGAAAAAAATCATGTTGGTTTTTTGTATTTTCTTTGCAAAATAGGTTTCTTTAGGAGTGGGTGTTACTAAAATTGTTGTTACATAATTTAACAAAGGGAGTCCCTGAATTCTTGGCAGTTGTTTGTTTGACAATGGTGGAGGTGGGGGGGGGATTGGCAAAAATGATTAAATCATGAAAGCATGGGGTGAATCCAATTTCACCTCTTCATCGCAGCGAATGTGCTTACACATTCTTCTCCAGATATGATCACAGATCTTTTTGGTAATGTGATGCCTATATTCATTTCAACATTCTAAACAAGCAATTCACTCCTAACTTGATAAAATCTC
This sequence comes from Meghimatium bilineatum, assembly GCA_034231615.1. Lineage (NCBI taxonomy): Eukaryota > Metazoa > Mollusca > Gastropoda > Stylommatophora > Philomycidae > Meghimatium > Meghimatium bilineatum. The sequence continues at coordinate 29,158,782 of CM067315.1, read as the reverse complement.
AGCAAAAATACAAAGTATATGTGAATCCCATGCTATTTCATTACTGATACATATATTCACTATTTCATTTGACATATAATATTATTGACTGCTTTATGAGAGTGTTATCATAAATATACAAAGCATGTGTAGGTATATCAATGGATTATGTAAAGAAGATGTTCTCATTGTAGGCTCTATGGTACCTCCAGAGTCACAGAAATGTCCACAGAAGTCATGGAAAAACAAATTTAAACTGGGAGGGGGGGAGGCAACAGGATGGTTAATATTTCAATGATATTAAATTAGATGTATAGTAACAAGTTCTGAAAAAATAAAATAAGTTGTTTTGGTTTCAGTTTGTAATGCGTAGTTCTCAGTGTGATTATTTCCCTTGGAAAATTTGTCAGTTTATGTTTATCCTTTAATTTTAATATAAATTTATTTAGGGTTAGGGTTATTTATGTAAAACTAATCTCTCCTAACACAAACTCTAAGCCTAACCCTAAAAAATTAATAGTTAAATTAATAATTGATAAATATCAATTGGCAAACACTGCCAAGGGACAAGGGAAATAAGCAAATTACTAATCACATGGGGTTTGGGTGCGTATTCCAAATAAGAACTGTTGTTTTTTTCTTATGCTCCAGGGGGTGCCATAGAAGACAAAAAATGGTATTGGCCTACCTTTGATATAAATAACATATGTAGTGACTATACTCTTACAATGCAGTGATCACATTTTATGATATTACTATTTTATTAATTAATCTGTGGTTGTATTTGAAGTGTAATAACCAAGAAGCCAGAGAGAATCTAGCAAAAAGGCAAGGGCTGCTGAAACACCAATAGAAAGTACTGAGAATAAGGTTATGTTGTAAGTTTGCAACAAGGAATATATAATAAAAAACAAGTATAAATTGTAATAATAATAGTAAATAACAGAAGTAGAGACATCTATGATACAGTCAAAATGCTTTTATCTAGGGTTACCATGGGCCTAAGTCCTCTTTTACCTCGATATTTCCTCCCTTTTAAGCTTTAAATTACTGTACTGCAGGGTTTTGAAATATGCAAAAAATGTGTGCAAAGTTTTTACACTCTGCTCTTTTATTCAAATTTTAAAAATTAATATTAGCCTATAACACAGGAATACAAAAGATGTCCAACTAACATGATATAAAATATTTCAATTACTGTATACTGGTATGTTATTTTTTACTTTTGTACTATTCATCATCACTTGGATGACCCTTGATGAGGTACCAAATTGGAGTGATGTAAATTATAGGCCCTACTCTACAATACCTGATTAAGAAGAGAGTTTCAATTAATAATGTCAAGTTTTTTTTATTAATCTAGAAATAAGAAAATATTCATGGAGAAATATAAGAATGATAAATAGTTTAAGAAGTCTCGTTGAAAATAGATAAAATATTTTTTTAGAGCTCTAAAAGTATTGACTAAAAAAGTATTTTTTAAAAGTTGCTGAATTCTTATTTTCTATATCTCCTCACAGCGTAAATATACAGCAACTTTTCTCCTTTATGTAGTCTCAATGGAAAACGTTGGGAAACAATTTATTGTATCTGTCAGAGGTCTCTTATTTCTGTAATATAACTTCAGGGGTGTGTTGTTGTTGTTGTTGTCAATATCCAAATGCTTCTGAGTAGTTCTACTCTTGGCAGCATAATACCATTCCTAAAATGTTCAGGAATCTGAAGTTGACCAAGTGATCCATACAGTGGGTTAGTAATTATTAAGGATGTCGTAAGAGTTTTTCTTGGTAGTTGAAAGGTAAGGGCACAAAATAAGGAAATATTTCACTGTTTCATTGGGATTAGAGCAATATGTATGGGTCAAAGGGCATGAGCCCATGGACTGCTGGATCAGCAACCAACCAACCAACCTACAAATAGGTAGTTGCTGGGGTTTGATATGATTTTAATGGCTATTGACTTTTGCATGTCCTGTTCGAAAATAAAAGATAAGGGATTAATTTTTCCTACAGTTTGTTTATGTTGTCATTGTCCTTTGGCCATGTAATTTCACTAAATAAATTTCTATCACTCATCCCATTTTCTCATCATTTTAGCCAGGTTTCCCTGGTGTTGTTTCTGATAATCTGTTTGACTTTTCCCATACTACAAAGTCTTTGCTTTTGTTGTTTTGAGGCACTTCTTTTTTCAAGTCTGTCTGCTGTTTCATTTCCAACTAGATTGCTATGTCCAGGGTTCCATTGCAGGGTCATGCTGTTTGGATATGCGGAGATAAGATTGTGCACTGCTCTTGCTGAATTGTTAAATTATTATTCTGAATTATTAAAAGTTGCTAAATTCTTCATTTATATCTCTCCTCATAACAGTTGCTGAATTCTTATTTTCTCTCTTCTCGCAGTGCAAATATGTAGCAACTTTTCTCCATTATGTAGCTTCAATGGGCAAAGGAGAGAAACAAGTTATTGTATCTGTCAGAGGTCTCTTATTTCTGTAATATAATTTCAGGGACATGTCTTGTCAACATTTTCATAGTTGCTCAACATAGTTTATTCATAGTTTTCTAGTTCTACCATAAAATATTTAAAAGTAACTATTACAATGTTACAAAATTTAGTGGCTTACAAACAGGAGAGGTCTGTTTAACCACTGTTTTAGGAACTTACGAGCAGAAAGTGTCTACATACTTGTTGTTTTAGTGACTTGCCAGCAGAAGGGGTCTACGTAACTTCTGTTTTAGTGGCTCATCAGTAGAAGGGGTCTGTTTAACTGCTGTTTTAGTGACTTCCTGCAGATAAGTAGTTAAAAAGTAATAAAGCATTGCTAAAACAAATTTGAACATTTTCGAAACTACACCTGGACACAAAAAATCAGGATTGTGATTCTCAGCTGTAAATGAGTACCTTAAACATGAGGTAAGGGAAGTGAAAACAGCAGGGAAGGGAACTGGCAGCCCACCTAATAGTTAATGTGTCTTAGTACATAAAGAATTATTTTCATCCCCGATGGCAGGTTGCTGCCATATGACATACCTTTACTTTGCTTAAAACAAATTACATTTTCAGTTGTCTAATAATAAGTTGGGGGGGGGGGTAGTGTGTTAACCCTGATTGTGATTAAGTTTCTAGTACTAAAAGTCAAATTATAATTTCACAACAGGGGTGAGTAGTGGTTCAAAACCCCACTTAACTACAGGCTTACCAATATTAGATACCTTCTGGTTGCAGTCTTTCATGTAATTGAATGTCTGTATACAAAATGAAATATGTCTATATACACACAACATAGTAAATATGATGCTCTGTGAGTAAATTGCTTTGTAATGTGTAAATGGAGATTTATAAAATTAATTGTTGGAGACTTGTAATAAAGTTTTGTATTTGTATATACATATGTTTGTAAATGTATAAGATTTTTGCTTGGAAATATGATTTGAAAGATCTTAAAAAGAAAACTTATATTTTGATCATTGAATGCTGTAGAACATTTGATGAATTTGGAAACAAGAAAGCAGATTGTCTGGCTTAGAAGGGAGCTGCTGATGATAAACCAGATGTGCCAATAATGTACCATCAAAATAAATCGAGTTATCAAAGTAATTAGAAAGCCCCCTCAAGATGACTATCAAATTATAAACAGAAGATCTTGTCACTTTGTGCCTCAGAACAGGACATAACTGACTTCCCTGGCTTCATGCATACAAAGTTCAAGATTGGCAACACTGACATATCTACATGTGAACAGGTATCTCAGACACAGAGCATATTCTTCAGGAATGCCCAGAATATGAAATTCCGAGACAAATACAGAGTTCCAGAAGAACATCAGTGGAAGAAAAACGCTACGTACTTCTGTATGAATTACAAAACACATTCAAGTTTATAGAAGAAATAAAAATTCAGATATAAGCACATTCCAGGTGAACGTAAGACGAAGAAGAAGAAGAAGATAACGAATCTGAGCATTCAAACAGAAACCTATAGAGTATGTTATTGTTTGTGTATGTGTCAACTTTAAAGTCAATCTGTAGTAGTATCTAGGTCTGTAGATATGTGTTCAGTAAGGTTCAAGAGTTTACCATTAAAAGATTTTTCCTGATCTTTTTCGGAAAAAAATTATGGGGGAGTTGAGGTTGTTGTATATAACCCTTTCTGCCTTCCTTCCTAATGGTAAATGTTCTGCTCTTATTTATTTGCAGGTTTGGGGGGGGGGGGGTGTGTTAACATCCCCACTCCACCCTCCCCCAAATTTACAGCAATGGTAGAGCATATTAGCATATTTTTGTGAATTCCAGTGCTAGTTGTGTCAGGTTGAGAAGGCGCAGAGACAGCTATAAAAAACTGACCAAAGCTGTAAACAATGACAAAATTCATTTTATTCTTTGGATGACATACTGCTAATCTGCAAGAGTTTAGTTTAAGTATGAAGGAAGAAAGTTAAAACAAGGACTAGTATGTTGTTTCCAAGTGCATAGATAGGCTATGTCTTCAGAAAGGGTGAGATTTTACCTTACAAAAATACAGATTCCTCTTTTTTGTAGGAAATTCTAACATTATATTTTAATGACTTTTTTAGTGGTAAATAATTAAAGGAAGGGGAGGGAGGTTACCCTATTTTTGGCTTGCTTCCTAAAGGGTTTGTTATATAGAATCAAATATTTTTTAGATTGCAAACACAAAATTGCTCAAAGAGAACTGAAGGCTACTGGGATTTTATTTTTTTTACAAAAAATATTTATAATACCATGGACAGCTAAGAGAACAAAATGACTCAATCAAGTGGAAGTGTTCCCCTACCTAGGAAACATCACAACAAATGGAAGAGTTCATCTACTTAAGAAGCATCCTAACATTAAAAGGTTAAGTACAACAGAAATACACCATAGATGCAACATAACACATCAGGTCCTAAGGTAGATGTCCCAGAGACTTCAAAACAAAAATGTAAACATGAACACAAAAGTACCACTAAACAGAATGTGCCGAATGTGACGTTATGTGACAAACGTATCATTATACTGAATGTGATATTTTGTGACAAAAGTATCACTATACAGATTGTGACAAAAGTAGCATTACACGGAATGTGACATTATGTGACAAATGTATCATTATCATGAATGTGACAAAAGTATCATTATACTGAATGTGACATTATGTGATAAAAGTACAATTATACAGAATGTGACGTTATGTGGCAGAAGCTGGTTCTCCTTAATCTGCTTATGACTGATCTAGAAAGTCAAGCTTATCAGATGATTTGACATGCATCTATGTTTCCCTTTTCAGAAGCACTCTTTCTTCTCTTCTATCATTCAAAGGGCGGATATTTGGGCGAAGTGCTGCATTTTGTACTTTACACAGACGATCAGTGCTTATTTTTCATACTGATGCACAAGCTTTCATTCCATATTCCATGTAGACTTTTGGGGGGATGCTTCCATTTGCTCCCCAGCTTGTGCTCGCAAGTTTTTTTCATCAATGATAGATTCTTTGATTATTATGTCAATATTTTATTTAAAACTTAAGAAAAAATATTCAAAGAAATTATGTGGGGGTATGACATGTTCTTGCCGTTCCTTAGAAGAAAAGAAAAAGAACTGATTATAATAACCGTGAATATTGACATGCGAAAGTGCATTAACTTTCAAAGCAATATTTGATGACAAGCTAGAAATTAAGAGAAACAAAGACATGCGGTCACCATAACATAATTCTAGTCTGCTCCTATTACCAAAAAATTGCTCCATACAGTATTAGTCATGAGAGAAGTTGCACAATACGATACATCTTTGCGACGGAAGGAACAAAAGAACAAAATAATTTAGTCCGATATAAGGGACGTAATTCATGAAATACAACCTACATCTAGTAGATAAATTGTATCCCTTATATTGATGTTTGTAACCTATCTTATCAAGGACGTAAGGATCACCCCAATCCTTTTTTCGTGTTATATGACATCTCTGAAGATCATAGATAGTGGCTTGATTAACAGAACCGTGACCTGCACTTTTTTATGGTTAAAAACTCTGATATAATAAAATTGAACTAACATCAGCGGTTGAAAAGAGCGTAGCTTACCATAAGAGTTATATTTTTACTTAACCAGAGATCACCCCATCATTATTTAGCTGTAATGATATTCTAGGTATTTACGTTGACATTGCTATGTGAATGGTTCACTGCACAATTAACTGCAGCTGAGTGTGAACTTGGTAGTTTGATCGCCCGAGACACACTCTGTACCACACAACACACCGGCCAGGCATGTGTTGAGGGACTTATAACTGAATGAGTTTTATTTCATTCCCTTGTTTCTTACCATCGGGTTTAATACAGTACTCAAATAAGTATTAGGAGGCCAGTATGTGTATTATAGTGTATCATAACTTGTGTATTTTTAAATTATATGCTCTGTAATTTGGTATCCAAGTGTATTTTGTTCTTCCGTTGTAGTGGACAATGACCATACAGCTCAACTAAATGATCTTTTAGATGATGATGTCTCTGGTGTGCTTAACTGTGGCTAATAAGTTTTATGCCTGCCTGGAATTTCTACCACACTCTGACCATGTGTGAGAGGTGTCTTCTTCTTCTGCTTTCAGCATCTACGATCAAGTTATATTGTCAGGCCTGTCATCAGGGCGAAGTCCAGTCTTCTCCAGGTCAGAGCAGCCGCCCCATAGCTTTTGCCTCAAGTCTGTATCCTCTGGCCAGGTATGCTGTCTCTTCTCTTTATATGTTGGGTAATTCTGAAGTATGTGTTCAGAAGTCTGGGTTCTGGATCCACATGGACATTCATCTGTGTATGAGATCCTCAATCGGTGAAGGTGACCCAACAAACTGCAGTGGCCTGTTCTAAGGCGAAATATTGTGTGTCTGTTTATCTTTAAAGGTGATGTATTGCATCATGTTTATCTTCCACTTCCATTTGCTTCTTCCACTTTGCTGTGTATGTGTTCTGGATTATTGCTTTTGCTTCTCTGTAAGACAGTGGACGTCTGTGTTGCTCCATTTCGCTTCCTGTTTTTGACAGAGCATCCACTTTCTCATTTTCCCATGATTCCACAGTGTGATAGTATCCATTGAAGGGCAATAGCTGATGATTTTTGGATATGTTTTTGGATGATCTTTGTGTTGTTGGTGGAGATGGTTGTTGTGACAGAAGCTGGCTCTCTTCAGCCTGCTTGTAGTTGATCTAGAAATTCAGGATCACCACATGCATTAAGATTAACTTGTATAAATCTTTGGTTTTGTCAATATCTGTATATGGCTGTGAGACCTGGACTTAGAGAGAAGAATCCAGGCATTTCAAAACAAATGCTATAGATGTGTATTGTGTATCTGTTGCCAAGAACATGCAACCAATGTGTGTGTGCGTATTAGAATTAATTATATTAGTGGGTCAACTTGAGCCACTGTTAACAATCATGAAACTTGGCAAACTCCATGGTACGGGCATGTGATGAGATATTCCTCAATAACAAAAGATGGTCTTGTTTTAATCATGGCTCTGCCTTTCTAAGCACTGGGGCCTACTGAAAGTACTACTCATAAATGCTCTGCCCTTCTAAGCACTTCAACGTATTGGAAGTACTACTCACATATGCTCTGCCCTTCTAGGCACTATAGTCTATTGAAAGTACTGCTAACATATGCTCTGCCCTTCTAAGCACTGCAGCCTACTTTAAGTACTACTCACATATGATTTGGTCTTCTAAGCACTCCAGCCTACTGAAAGTACTACTCACATATGCTCTGCCCTTCTAAGCAGTCTACTGAAAGTACTACTGACATATGCTCTGTCCTTCTAAGCACTGCATCCTACTTTAAGTACTACTCTAAACACTCCAGCCTACTGAAAGTACTACTCACATATGATTTGGTCTTCTAAGCACTCCAGCCTACTGAAAGTACTACTCACATATGATTTGGTCTTCTAAGCACTGCATCCTACTTTAAGTACTACTCTAAACACTTCAGTCTACTGAAAGTACTACTCACCTATGCTCTGCTCTTCTAAGCAGCCTACTGAAAGTACTACTGACATATGCTCTGCCCTTCTAAGCAGCCTACTGAAAGTACTACTGACATATGCTCTGCCCTTCTAAGCAGTCTACTGAAAGTACTACTGACATATGCTCTGTCCTTCTAAGCAGTGCATCCTACTTTAAGTACTACTCTAAACACTCCAGCCTACTGAAAGTACTACTCACATATGATTTGGTCTTCTAAGCACTCCAGCCTACTGAAAGTACTACTCACATATGATTTGGTCTTCTAAGCACTGCATCCTACTTTAAGTACTACTCTAAACACTTCAGTCTACTGAAAGTACTACTCACCTATGCTCTGCTCTTCTAAGCAGCCTACTGAAAGTACTACTGACATATGCTCTGCCCTTCTAAGCAGCCTACTGAAAGTACTACTGACATATGCTCTGCCCTTCTAAGCAGTCTACTGAAAGTACTACTGACATATGCTCTGTCCTTCTAAGCAGTGCATCCTACTTTAAGTACTACTCTAAACACTCCAGCCTACTGAAAGTACTACTCACATATGATTTGGTCTTCTAAGCACTGCATCCTACTTTAAGTACTACTCTAAACACTTCAGTCTACTGAAAGTACTACTCACATATGCTCTGCTCTTCTAAGCAGCCTACTGAAAGTACTACTGACATATGCTCTGCCCTTCTAAGCAGCCTACTGAAAGTACTACTCACATATGCTCTGCTCTTTTAAGCACTACAGTCTGCTGAAAGTAGACTGAAGTGCTTAAAATTCCTACTCATAGTAACTTTGTAGATTCAGGAACTAGACTCCAGATTTCTCCGACAAAATAAACGTGTAAAACAATACAGCACCTCACGGTATCCAAACTGTGATCTCTTGAACACAACGCTATTGGTTGAACTACTATGCCACTGAAATCACCCTTCTGATCAGTATTATTATTATCACTATACAATGTGGGCTCATTTGATCTTCGTGGATTTCAACGAACAAAAACTACTTAGTGAATTGTCGTACCAGTATAGGGTAACCATGCAGTGGATACCCTCTCACTGTGGAAAACCAGGAAATGGAAAAAAACCAGACCAATTGGCTAAGGAAGGTGTTGTCGAAGACCAACCAGATGTACTAATCACCTACCATCAGGAAAAAAACTGATGATCAAGTCAATAAGAAAGCCACAAACACCAACACAATATGACTCACATTATGAATAGATCAGAAAAAGTTGTAATTCCACGCCTCAGAACGGATCACAACCGACTCCGCAGTCACATGTATACAAAGTTCAAGATTGGCAACACTGCCATGTGCACACGTGGGCAGGCAGTACAGAGTACCAAGCATATACTTTAAGATTGTTCTGAGTATGAAACGCTGAGGCAGACATATTGGCCAGAGGAAACAACACTGGAATCAAAACTCTATGGGCCACTGTATGAACTACAAAAGACAGTGAGCTTTATTAAGGAGACAGAATTACAGATATAGACATGTTTCGAGTGAACGAAAGAAGAAGAAGACGAAACGAATACACCGGAACACACGTATCTAGGAATTTCCTACTTTTTCTAGTTTTCCAGCCGAAGTCAGACGCAGATAGGATTTCATGAATAATGAACTTATGTTGTCACCAGCCCGAGACAGGTCCGTCAGCGCTATTTCAGATCGCCAGTTTTTCTTTTTTTTTGCTTTTTTTTTTGTATGATGTGCATCACTGGTCATTTCTGTAAAACATTTTGTTTTCTGAAAATTGTCCAGACGGGCACATTTCGGTATCGTCAACCCCAAACTTCTTGTACACGTGATATTTGAGTCTTATTGCGTGTTCTTAATTTTCAAATAATTGTGTGTTAGTTTCTTCCAAGTCTATGGATATAATCGTCTTCTTTGGTTGTATTAGTGGGTTGAGTTCCGTTCCATTTTGATGGAGATTTAAAGATGAACTACATTTCTGGGAACGCTACTGTATCTTCTATCTATTGTTGTTGACGATTACGTCCAGATTTGGCTAGTTGGTCTGCAATGTCATTTCCGATGATTTGTGAGTGCGTCATTATCACATCGGGGACCGCGTAGCGCAGTGGTTAGCAGACTGGCTTCGAATATGAGTGACCATGAGTTCATTCCCCAGTATTTCATAGCGCAACGGTATCAAGATCGACCCAACGTTATTTTGGTACTGGATTGATTCGGAAAGTAAAGATTGCGAGGGAGACTAGATGGCTACCGCCCTCATATATAGCAGAGCCCCTGAAATATGAGATCGCAAGCATCTCACACCCCAACAGTGTTAATAAATGCTATAGATTAATTTTACTTTACAGTATCACTATATGAGGTGAGCTCACTTGGTCTTCATGGATCCCCCTTGTATAACTATGTAACTTAAGGTTTATTCGTAATCTACAAGAAACATTCAAGCAATAAGCATTTTTGCGTTCATTCTCGATGTCTCACCAGATATCTATTGTATCAGGATGCTTCTACTATATTTCCAGCAGAATGTAGTTCAAAGAACAGAAAATGCTTTGTTATTTGCTTCAATGGTTTGACAAATTCGACTTCGAAGTTCGGTAACTATACGTTGTGTTTGTAATATTTCCACCGAACGATGGGCTTTTGTAACCATATCGCTATTTGAGAAAACCAGCCGTACGAGAGAACTAGTTCACTACTTACACGCTGGTCACCATGCACAAAGCTAACCACGGTGACCCATACAGACATTTTTTCTTTTTATTTGAATAGCTTTCGACATAACCACATACCCCTAGGCAATTGGACTATGAAAACATATTTTAAAAGATCCGAATGATATTTAATAAGGCGTGTCTCTTCTCGTAACATGTCTTAGTGTCAGTTTCCTAATTTCCTGGTCCTACCTGGTACCCAAAACAGTAGATGCGAATTTAGTAAAAGAAAAATAGGAAGGGAGAAAGAAGTCCTGTTTTAAACAGACTTTCATTTTTGTGGGATTTTCTGAGATGACCATTGTGGGAAAAACAACAATGGGTGAAGTGGAGTGGAACTCGCGTGTTTCAATAGTTTCTTCATCTTCATCAACCATCTTCATCAACCATCTTCATCAACCATCTTCATCAACCATATTCATCAACCATCTTCATCAACCATCTTCATCAACCATATTCATCAACCATCTTCATCAACCATCTTCATCAACCATCTTCATCAACCATATTCATCAACCATCTTCATCAACCATATTCATCAACCATCTTCATCAACCATCTTCATCAACCATCTTCAGTCAGTTATCAGTTTACAAATACCAACAGTTTCGATGAACTGTTGAATTCTCATCTTGTGCTAGAGTTGGCTTTTCAATTGCCTTGATACCTTTTTATATTTTTTGATGTTTCGTTATTAGTATATCTGGTTGATCATCAGCAGCTCCCTCCTAGCCAGAAGGGTCTTGCTTTTTCGTTTCCAGATATTCCACAATGCGATGGTATCCACTGCATAGCTACTCTACGCTGGTTATTTAGTTTGGTCAATAGCATTTGCAAGTCTGATACAATCATCCCTCAGTTATCGCCGTTAATAGGGACCAGTACCAGCTGCGATAAGTGAAAAACCGCGAAGTAGTGTCATCCTCTCATTTTTAACACACGTACATTTTTTGTGTGTGTATAATATCAATAAGTGTATATGAAACCATATAAGTGCATATGTTATCATTAGAACATTAAAGAATAGTTTCAAACATGTAAATAAAATAGTAATAGTATAAATAACATACATGAAATAATGTATAAATAATATAAATATGATACGTGTGTGTGTGTGTGTGTGTGTGTGTAACATACGTAGATGTAACTAAAGTGTACATAATGTAAATATGTTTTTCGAAATCTGCGATGTACTGAGGTCGCGATAAATGAAACGCGAAGTAGCGAGGGATGACTGTATTGGATTCTGGATTGGAAAGCTTGCAGTTCTGATCTTGCATCTGTCAATAATACTACAGGCTGTGAACCAAGATTGGTGCTCAGCTATTTTTCAGTTGCCATATTGATTGTCTGGATTTCTGCCTCGTAATGACTTAATCTTCCTATTGGTACTTTAATTCTTTCCCTAACATTGTTCGGGTACTATATATATATAATAGAGGACCCAAAATATTGAAAATACAAAGTTCTTAGCCCGAAAAGCAGAAAAACTGATGTGATAGTTCTTATTCTGAAAAGCAGATAAACTGATGTGATAGTTCTTATTCTGAAAAACAGATAAGCTGATGTGATAATTCTTATTCTAAAAAGCTGATAAACTAATGTGATAGTTCATAGCCTGAAAAGCAGAAAAACTGATGTGATAGTTCTTAGCCTGAAAAGCAGAAAAACTGATGTGATAGTTCTTAGCATGAGAAGCAGATAAACTGATGTGATAGTTCTTATTCTGAAAAGCAGATAAACTGATGTGATAGTTCTTATTCTGAAAAGCAGATAAACTGATGTGATAGTTCTTATTCTGAAAAACAGATAAGCTGATGTGATAATTCTTATTCTAAAAAGCTGATAAACTAATGTGATAGTTCATAGCCTGAAAAGCAGAAAAACTGATGTGATAGTTCTTAGCCTGAAAAGCAGAAAAACTGATGTGATAGTTCTTAGCATGAGAAGCAGATAAACTGATGTGATAGTTCTTATTCTGAAAAGCAGATAAACTGATGTGATAGTTCTTATTCTGAAAAGCAGATAAACTGATGTGATAGTTCATATCCTGAAAAACAGAAAAACTGATGTGATGATAATACCAAAGAATAAATGTCCCCCAGAATACAACATCAAAGAAGGTATGATCAATCTGAAGCAAGTCAACATATTAATATATATATATATATTTTCCCGCTCATATATATATATATATTATATATATATTATATATATATATATATATATATATATATATATATATATATATATATATATATATATATATATATATATATATATATATATATATATATATATATATATATATATTCCCGCTCCTCCATTTTCCACTGCATTCTTGTCTGACCCATTTGTATATACTCTGATCCATATGTATTGTGGATATTCGTCATCCAGTACACTGAATGCTACTGTCTTACTTTGTGCACTATTCTGTTCATTCTCACTGAAAATCTCTGTCATCTTTTTTCGTCAGACAGTCATCACGTTACAGCGTCAATAGATTCAGTCAGTCATCATGTTACAGCGTCAATAGATTCAGTCAGTCATCACGTTACAGCGTCAATAGATTCAGTCAGTCATCACGTTACAGCGTCAATAGATTCAGTCAGTCATCACGTTACAGCGTCAATAGATTCAGTCAGTCATCATGTTACAGCGTCAATAGCTTCAGTCAGGCATCATGTTACAGCGTCTATAGCTTCAGTCAGTCATCATGTCACAGCGTCAATAGCTTCAGTCAGTCATCATGTTACAGCGTCAATAGCTTCAATGAACTGTGTAATTTGCTTCAGGTCATCCATGGAACACATCAATTTCTGAAGTAGTGCGGTTTCAGTGGAACATATTTTCTCCCTCTCTTCATAGTAGAGTTGACGTGCATGAAGAATGTATTCTGCATTCCCTGCACTAAAAAAAAAACCCGTTGATAGGGGTGTTTTGGGATTAAACGCTCACCCTTAGCAAAACCAGAACACGACGTTCGGTACTATGAATGTATTTAAAAGGCGGGTATAATCCCTCCCGGACGTAACGATTTCTCGCAAATAGGTCATCACATTTCTCATCAAAAAGATGTAATTTTTGTTTCAGCCGAATGACCCCCCACCTCCTTTTCTAAAAAGTAACCCCTCCCCTCTACCTGACCGAAAAAAGGTCGACGGCCATGAGAGTCAGCCCACAGTTTGACAAATCTGTCTCACAAATATTTAGCTTTCTGTACACGTAACTTAATATTCCGTTATGTCCGGTTCATGGTCTGAAGATAATTGTTTGTTCTTTGTGATTTTTATTGTACAATATCATCTTCTATTTTCCACAAAGGTTGAACATCTGGACTACAGAAGACCTAACTGCAGAAAGTCAACAAGACTTCATTCGTTACGTTTTTGCTTGTCCTGGTTATCCGATGGTCACTATTTATATACTTAAAGAGTCGCTCGCCAAAAATAGCTGTCCGACCAATAAAACACGCAGAAATAATCACAATACCGGAAAACCAGCCTTCTAGGTCATGAGCTCACAGGTCTGTAGTATTCTGCCGACGGTCTCGGAAAAATCATACACCTATGCCCATATCTACGAGTTGTGTCTGCTTCTTCAAAATTTCTTCAATAAAACGTGATATTCACTATATTATCGTTCCTGTGATGAAGAAAACTACGATCAATACAATTGTACTCAAAACTTGTAAATATCATTAAATTGCACGTCCACTGTTCCTTAATTATGAAATAAATATTTGTTCTAAAAAAGACAAATAAAATCAAAAATGTAAGCAGCTATAAAATTTAAAACTAAACTCTAATTTATAAAGAAATCCAATTCTAAAGCTGGTCTAATCTTTCAATGTTCTTGATGTTCTACGTTTGTCTGGGGGAAATAAAGACCATGGCTAAATATGCACATCACTTAGTGCACACGACCGATTAAACGCTATTCCCGTGCAACAGATGTACAACTCAGTTTTATTCAGTGTTACCAGATATTTCAAACAGCTTATTGCCAAATTTTAGGTAAAGAATGATCAAATAACGTATAAATTTCTAAATCTGCTATCTATCTATACGCTGTAGCCCTTGTTTGCTTTGCGGCGTCAGGGGTAGAAGAGTTCTCTGGAGATTGTTTTCTAGTGTGCTGTTTGTAAGCTTGTTCCTGTGGCTTCTTTGATGTCCGTGGTCCATCTTTTACATGGTCTGCATCCGGCTTTATAGCCGGTATGTCTATGTGTCACGGCCATTTGTTGCATCATGTCTGTTGGCAGTCTGGAAGTATGTGAAAACCACTTGATTAATTGTATTTTGATGTGTTCCAATACTGGTATTGTTTTTGGTTAGCTGTCTGATGTTATCGTTTCTAATTCTATCTTAATGACACTCGAGTATTCTTCGTAGACATGACATTTCTGCTGTCACAATCTTTCTTCTGTCGTGTGCTGTCAATGTCCAGGTTTAGTACTAGTAGCACTGTAATAGGATAATAATAGTCTTGTATAATGAAACTTTAATGTCCATGCTTATATTTGTGTTCTTAAAAATACGTGTCATCTGTCCTAGGATCTGGTATGTTTTGTTGCATCTATTTTGTATCTCTTTACTATTTTTCCTGTCACTCGATATATATTACTTTCTAAATAAGTGAATTCCTTTTCCTGCTTAAGGTGTTTATTATCGACGGAGATAGTGATATTTCTGTATACAATTTCTAAATTGTATATATTTATAAAAACAACTACTGAAAAAAAAAACTTAATGAAATTAGTGAAATGTAATTAAAAGTCATGATTCTAGTAACTGCATCTCGGAGATTAATTTACATCATGTTACTTGGTTGTGTACTGTGAGCTCTTCTTATGGTCCATGCCGTGTGACGTTGGTTATCATGCAGGGCCGGCCCTAACAATTGAGGGGTCCAATGCGAAACGGATTGCGCGGGGCCTAGTCGGGGTAGGGAAGAGGATAATAAAATAAATTATAACATGAATTTATGGGCCTATGAAGTGCGGGGCCCACTGCGGCCGCATACGTTGCAAAACCCTAAGATCGGCCCTGTTATCATGTCTTTCCACGGCATTCTTTTTAGTGTGCTTTCAATCATTTCCGATACCGATGTTCTCCCATGCTACAACACTAGGTTGTCAAGTATCTTCTCTCTTGGTCTTCCCATAACTCTCTTGTTCTACAACTTGCCTGTTCTTACAATGTGTTCCATCTTTCCTCTTTTCATAATGTGCCCCAAAAAATTTGGACTTCTCTTTCTGATCGGGTAAGCAGTTCTCTGTTTGAATTAACTTCTTTCAAGATATCTTCATTACGTTTTTTATCTGTCCATGGTGTTCTTTCATCATCATCATTAAGTGCCGTCTCCGCAACGAAGGTTGGCTGCAAAGTATCTCCAACATCTCATGTCTCTTGTCTTGGTGGTGCACTCTGCTAGACTGTAACCTGTCCATTGTGTGATGTTACTCTCACACTTGTATCTCTGCCTACCTCTTGCTCGCTTCCCTTTGACTTTACCCTCAAGTAATGTCTTCAATAAGGTATCATGTCTTTTAATGGTGTTCTTTACATTCTTCAATAAAACCACATTTCTGCTGCCTCAATATCTATCTATAAACCCGTAACCCGTCAGAGTCGTAGGGGTACCACATTGGATGCTTCAGCACACAGAGTCCTCCAGCGATTTTTATCTTCAACGATGCGGATGAGTGAGAAAAAAATCTTGTCCTGTCCATTCCTTGATGTTGTCGGTCGTGTCTTTATTGTCGTTCCTCTGCTCCTCCCCCTCGTCTGTTCCCTACAGTTTTGTTTATGTAGGGGATCATGTCTGCATACATGTCCAAACCAAGATAGTTTTCGTCGTTTCACTATTAAAGCAATGGTTCTTGTACACCTGCACACATATCTACCTTATTTCTTACCTACAAATTTGTCTTATGCTCTCTTTAGGAAATTAGTAGAATTCGTCTGTAGTATTAGCAAATGTCTCAAAATAATGTTTCACTATTCTGATGAGTGTCCATGATTCACTTCCATACATCAGAATTGAGTCTATGTAACTTCTATGAACTCTACTTCGCACATCAATTGACAAAGTTATATTACATAGGATGGTCTTCTTCTTGCGAAACCTCTCTTTGTGTTGGCAATTCAACATTCAGCAAAGAAATGTACAATATGGCAACGCTGAATTGTTGAATTGTGAAGATTACCCAAGTGTGTGGCAACCCAGGTTTGGTTGAATTGTGAAGATTACAGAAGAGTCTGGCAACTGTGGTGTTGTTGAATTGTGAAGATTACAGAAGAGTCTGACAACTGTGGTGTTGTTGAATTGTGAAGATTGACGAAGAATATGTCAACTCTGGTGTTATTGAATTTTGATGATTACCGAAATGTATGGCAACTCTGGTGGAGTTGAATTGTGAAGATTACTGAAGAGTCACGGTGAGTTCGAGTGCATTGGCTGTTGCTGCTGATTTCTAAAGAAAATATTGTTATCAGTTTTACAGCCATAAAAGAAACGTTTGCAATCATTAAAAAAAAATAGATAAAAAGTGCACACCGATCAACGTGCACAAACATTATTATTAATAATATTAATAAAACTACTCGCCTTTGTGTTTGCCCTGAGGATTATTTCTAGGTGTAACACCATGGACGTTATATTGTATTTAGACAAAAGTGGTCTTACATATAATTGTTTATTGATAAAATTTCAGCTACAAAGGATTGTAGCTGGATGTTTTGCTAAAATTAAATCGGTTTGAAATTTCGATTTCTTTCGTGAGCGGAATTAAATTTCCAGATTAGCTAAATGTATTAAAAACGCTAGCAATTGGTTTTGTATTGACCGGTTAAACTTGCGGTAAAGGACTGAATATGTTAGGGGCGATAATTTATTTACATATATAAATATTACACGACGAAAAGGGACATAATCTTGAAAGTTGCGATGATAAGTTAGATGGACATTTTTCGGAGGTAGGGGTAGGGGGTGCTGGACATTACTAGAATCACGACATCATTTTTTTAAAGTGTTAAAGTCTCTGATATAACCAAACTGGTCTAACGTCCAATGTTGAAAGGAGCTTACTTGACCATAAGAGATACATTTCATTTCATAAAAAATATTTTAATGTAAAATAAAAAAATAATATAATATAAATACAAATAATATCCTTCACTCCACCGAAAACGGATGTGTCGGGCCATTGTCGCGAATAAAACGACGACACAACGCAGTTCCATTCTCTGGACCACATCCTGCTGGAAATCTAGTAGGACCATGGTCCTGCTACAAGAGAGATCCTGCAGTAGTTTGAGAATGAACGCTGAAGAAGAAGAATATCCTTCACAAAAGTTCATCGAATTGATTGCTTGATTGGGGTGTATGTTACCTCTAATATTTTATCGTAGTGCGTCCTGATATAACCTAATTGGACATTGTTGTCCGCTGGTTGAAAAGAGCGTGCCTTTCAAAAATAGAGGTAAACTCATTAACTACCTACTAGCTACCTTCACAACAGAATACTTTACCATGTTAATTTTACTTAACTAAAACCTCACCATAAGAACTTAATTTTACTTAACTAAAACCTCACCATAAGAACTTAATTTTACTTAAGTAGAACCTCATAAGAACTTCATTTTACTTAACTAGAACCTCACCATAAGAACTTAATTTTACTTAACTAAAACCTCACCATAAGAACTTCATTTTACTTAACTAAAACCTCACCATAAGAACTTCATTTTACTTAACTAAAACCCCACGATAAGAACTCTATTTTACTTAAACAAACAAATGATTGTTGTTTTCTCTGGAGAGTATGCTGTCAACATACATTGCTTTTACTTTTATATTGTGTTACCCCTTCCATGATTTTTAGTACTCCTAATACCGGAATACTTTCAACTATGGACCGCAAACCGGGATCCCGGCTCTCGAAAATACCTGGATACCGGATTAAAAACGGATTCTTCAATATACCAGGATTGGTTAATGAAAACTGGGATTTTCGACATTTTAGGTGTGATCATCATCATCAAGTGTCGTGCAGAATGGCGTTTGCGATCATATCTCTCCATGTACATCGATCTCCCATATATGTCATCATCTCTGTTGGTGTCGTCAATCGAAGCCAATTTGTCAAACTGTCCAATGTCTTTTCTTTAGGTCTTCCCTTTAGGTGTATAAGGAAAATGATAATGCAGAATATGGGATGTAAACCAGGCCCGTCCAGATGGAACCCACTCACCTTGCGACTTTGCATCAACACATTTTCCGTCTTAGATCACACAGCATCTCTAAAATGTGACTAAAATGTGAAAATAAAGACTTTCAACATGTATATTCCAAAGCTGCTATGAATATGGACTGCTTGAACGGCACACAGACAACAAAATCACACACGCTGCATATGTATGTAAATTTCTCAAGAACCACAAACATTTTAACATCAGGATATGTCGGTAGATATCCGTGCTACAAGGACCAAATACGTCTACCTGTAAATATAAATAACACATAAAACAAGGTCGCCTCTGGTGTGACATAGGTAAATGGGGTATTTCACCAAGGCGTACAAATTAAATGACCTGACCAGGAAAGGGAAGAGAAGAATAGCGATAATTTGATACTTGATGTATATTGTAAGGCAGCTACGAATGTGTAGAGAATGGTGTAATACCGCAAAGATCAATGCCACCCAAAAGATGTGCAGCAAGTCGAATGTGTCAAGCAGAAATGCAGCACATACTGCAGTTAAAATGTAACGATGTTGGAGAGGATTTTATTCTCCGGAAAACATCATCCTAGCTAGAAGGAGTTGGAAAACTAGCACTGAAGAATAATATGAGTAGTATGGGAGGGGGGGGGAGAGTGGAATGTTACGATGTGTTTGTGAATGCCTCCAAGTGAAACAGAAACGAATGCTGGACTTTTATAGAAGATAAAATTGAAAAGTAAAGAAACAAAAACATGATCTGATTTAAAAGGCACTCCTACAAAAACTTTTGGCGATGAAGTATTCAACTATTTTTTCTACTTTTAAATAATCCACGGAACGCTTATTTACCTGTATTTCTGACATGTATTTACCTCTTCTTTGTTCTACTATTGGGGTGACATAACTGGTATCGATTTCGTCACCTATCCCAAGGCTGGTCCGTAGAGCTTATCCGCATGAGGTGTTTTCAATGACCACAGATTTGTCCTGGCATTGGCAGGTATAAGATCATTCTCCAAATAGTGACAATTTTCACAAAAGTATTTGCACTGATATTATCCACGTGACCAGTTACGATATAAGACCTTACTGGTAAAATTGACATCAAGTTTCTTAATGACATTTGATCATTCTCGTTATTTTCATTGGTCACTATTGGAAAAGACATGGACTTAACCAATGCGACACATCTGATATTGGAGTAACAGCTGTGTCTGCCACCCCTACGCTTGAAGGTAAGTGTGAATACAATCAAACATATTTCACAAGGCTAAGATAATAGACTGATTACACTTTGTGTGACAGTCAATGAAAATCAAAGGATAGTGAACTTGGTCATTTTAGATGGCAGGATTTCCCATTAGCCAAGAGGTAGGCGGAGATACAATTGGAAGAGTAACATCACGAGATGGATAGGTTACACGGATACAGTCTAGTAGAATGAATCACTAAGACAAGAGACAGGGAATGTTGGAAGACTGTTATAGTCAACCTCCGTTGAAGAGAAAAAGTCACTTAAGGATGAATAGGTCATACAATGTAGAAGGTCATGCCTATGCTATAAGCGTAAAATGTGAACTGGTGCGCTAAATTGAACAAACTAATAGTATTTCTTTATTAAATAACATGGCGGCATATTTTCACGGGCGCGATTTGGAAATCCAACATCACCTTAGGATTATTGCTTAGCTAACGCCTTAAAATATGTACACAAAATGCTCAGAAATTTATCCTGCTTATCCTAGCGTATGATTTGATTTTCTTTGGTATTAAATATGACACGCGCTTGTAGAATAAGAGGATTATGTATTTTGGCAACACCTAGTTAAACAGTTGTTTCACACTATGGCTGTGTTATGTTGAGCTCTGACTGTGTTCGTTCAGGTGAAGTGCTCAGCACTTCGTCGCTCATAAGTTTGTTTGTTGGATTTGCTGGAATATTAAGTGAAATGTCGTGGTTACGATTATAACACGAATATGAATTTTCAAGGTCTGACAATTTTCTGCATTGTTGGAAACAAGCAGCATCTGTTGCTTACTGTTTACTCTTGTTAATAAGCCAGTAGATAAGGGGGCTGCAACCCTCCTTTCTTTGCAAGTTCTTAGGTAAGGGGTGTTGTGCTTGGGGCTGCAACTCCATCTTTTTTTGTAAGCCCTTAAGTAAGGGGTGATTTGGACTGCAATCTCCTTCATTTTCAAGCCATTATGTAAGTGTGTGCTAGGGACTGCAATCGTGCGTCCTTTACAAGCCCTTAGGTAAGGAGTGTGTTTGTAGCTGCAACCCCCCCCCCCCCTTCCTTTGTTGGCCTTTAGGTAAGCGCGGGTGTGTTGTGGGCTACACCCTCCTTCCTTTGCAAACCTTATGTAAGGGAGTGTTAGGGGTTGCAACTCCCTTTCTTTAGCAATAATTACACGCTTTGCAACTTTATTTCATTCCAGATTATAAATTCACACTAAGAAAAAAGCCATCACGCCTTGATATAACCAAAATAGGCCCATTTCTTTTGTTACAATGGAGTACTTCGACAAATATAGGCTTTAATCCCTGATCCCTGAATTAATAAACAGAGATTGAACCCCCACCTTCCTAGGGCGTATGAACATGACCTATAACACAAGGAAGTAGGTCCAACCAATAAAAAAGAGCAAACCTCCTGTCCTTTTAATACTTAGCTTCAGAACATCTTCAAAAGCATCATGTACAATCTCAACGAGGAGATACAACAACAAGAACAGATGAACCAGACAGTATACACCAGAACACTCCTTCTTAATTCCTGGTCGCCAAATTTTCGCATGCAAACTACATTACTATAGTTTATAGATAGTCTCTCTCCATGGGAACATTTTGTCGAAACGACGATTCGTTCTATCTTGTTGTTGTTCTTTGAAAAACTGTTATTTATTTTATATATTTTGAAAATGATTTTTAAATTATATATTTACTTTCGGGTAACCAGCCCGTTAAAAGAATCCATGCAGAATTGTGTTGACATAATCGTACATTGTTCCAAGTGCCCATAGATTCACAAAAATAATAGTAGTTATACTTGTAACCAAGCAGTGGAGGTAGGGTAAAAAGAAGACAGGATTGGTGCCTTTGAGATGCGGATATATAGAAGAATAGGGAGAACATCACGGAAAGAGAAGAAAACAAGCACAGAGGTTCTAACGACACTTAGTATGAAGAAGGAATTATTACAGGAAATAAAGATCAAGCAAATAAATTATTTTAGACATGTTAAATACACCACACTGTGTTGAAGACCTTACTTGAGAGTAAAATCCTGGGGAAGAGAGCAAGAGGTAGACAGAGATACAAGTGGGAAAGTAATATCACGAGATGGACTTAGTCTAACTGAATCCACCACTAAGTAAAGAGATAGGGGATGTTGAAGGTCTGCTGCAGTCATCTTTCGAAGCGGAGACAGCACTTGATGATGATGAGATATAGAGTTATTCATAAATACCATAACAATTTTCAACCAATTTTTGACCCCCCCCCAATCAACAACTGTCAAGTCATCATTTAAGGGACCCTTCCTGCTTAATTATGTAACACTATTCCCCCTCAATAACTTTCTAGAAGTAAAGGTACGAACAAAATTCATGTTTTATTTCACAATTTTAGAGACACAATTGTATTCCAAATTCAAACAATTTCATTGGAGCATTTAAAAAAAAAAATCCAGTACTATTGACAACAGCCCACCTCCCACTTGTCAACAATTATCAAACTTTTTCAGATCTTCCCTCTTTCCTCTGCAACCCCCGCCCCTTTTCTCCTCCCCCTCAACCCCATAATTGTTGACGTGATTTATGGACAGATATTTATGACCTAAAATCTAGTACTGGGCACGAAACTGACACCGTCTGATCGGCTTATGTTCGAGCATGTCCAGAAACAATTTTCAGTAAATCTTCTCTTGATTGCTCATATATAAATCCTGCCAAAGATAAGAATTTATTAGATGGTATAATCTGGTATGAATATTCATTCACTGCAGTCTGACTTCTTTTGTTAGAATTTCTCGCAACTTGATGTCCTAATAAGTGGTGTTTGTTCTTGAAAGCTGGTCAGTCCGGCGCTCAATGGTCAGGTGTGCTTGACCTACGTGTGAGAAATGTGCCCTGGGCTGATGACAGTTCACGGGTGGTTTGTTTGAACAAAGCTGGGTTTTATGATTACACTATTTTTGAAACTGTGAGGTTACAATGTCAATAAAATAATTAGAAACTGTGTTCTGTTGTGTTACTTTACAGTACTACGCATTCATCCTCGTTCGATTCAGATCGCCGTGGGATGTGGGGCATTCTTTCAATGACATAAGGACAAGATGAACATCTAAACAAATTACAATCTACAAATGAAAATTATAAAATACTACACCTATTCTATACTAATGTATATGGCTCAGAAACATGGATAATAAACAAACAATTAGAAGACAGATTTGAAGCCTTTGAGATGTGGATATTTAGAAGAATAGGGAGAACATCATGGAAAGAGAATAATAGAAATATAATCAAGTGCCGTCTCCCGTTGAATGCAACGGACCTCCAACACCATCTTTGTGTAACCTATAACCTAGACTGTAACCTATCCTTCTCGTGATGTGTCTCTCACATGTATTTATTTCTCTCTTGTTTACCTCCCCTCGGCTTTACCCTCAAGTAAGGTATTCAACAGGTATCATGTCTTTTAATATGTCCTAATTACTTATCAACTCTATCCACGAGATCTCGGTTGATTTTGTCTTTTTCCTTCTCTTTTCGTCTCCAGGTATTCATCCGTTTTTCAACTCTTCTCTTTCCATGAGGGCTCCAATCTCTAGCTCCTGTCTGGTTACGCCTTAGACATAACGGTTATTAAGCCAGAGGCAGACCATGTAAAAGATGGATCAAAGAAGCCACAGAAACAAATCTTACAAACAGCACACAAGTAGGCCGACTCCAGAGAACTTTTCCACCCCTATCGCAACAAGACAAAAAGGGCCATATCGTATAGATAGATAGACTTATTTAAGATGGAGTGTCCCATCACAATTTGGTACTTTTTGTCATAATCTCCAGCGATCACTTTTTCTCTTTCGTAAGAGTTCAGAAAAGGAGAGTCAAAACGCGTAGGGGATCGACCTAATTGTACTAGGATTTCCCAAAATGTACTCCTTCCATTACGGAAAGACTATGTCACCATTATCACTCATAGTACGCACCTCTGTAGCTTCAAGTAATAAACCATATGATATCCTAAAATACGCTTATAAGTTAGACGTCACGACTCGGGATAGAACACAGGAACTCTAGTGATCATGACATAATCATTAGAGTACGTCATGGATATCCCCACGCTAAAATAGACCATTCTAAATACGGGGTCTTTTCTTAAAACATTGAGAATTGAAGTCTTCCGGATAAGACATGCAGATATAAAGAGCCCCTGCACCCTCCCTCCCCCCAAGTCTCAAATGCACATAAGGAGCAAGAGCCTCACCGGCCGTAAATCCCTATAATCCAAGCATCTGTGCAATAAACAGTAAACTGCTGTTTTCCTGATCTTCTTCTGTGTTAATTATAAAACTCTTGCAGATTACCAGATGCGATATGATTGAAGATTGAAAAGATATTGACTCCGTTTGCGTTGCGATTGGATGCCATCTGAGCGGACCTGGTTCAAATCCTGTTTGCTGCATGATTTTTCCAGATTAGCAGGATGTAGTCCGGAAAACAAAATACGTTGTGCCATGGTTTGCAGCATTACTGCGATACTTCCGCCTTTCGGCCTAATACACCTCACATTAGTATGTCTTCTGTGTCACTTTTTTCAAATATAGGATGGGACTGCCGACTGAACTCCCAAACACTCATTTTGCCTCCTCTTACAGCATGCCTGCTAGGTAATAGTACTGTTATTTTTTACTCCACTATCAAGCCCCGGTATCAGAGTTACTTTACACATAAAGTAGTATTTAAATAAATTTTTTTTGAAATCCCATGCTTTCAGTGTCCTATAACGCTGTTTCGCTTCACTAACCATATTGGCTTACTCGAATTCTCTCAACGTAATCAGTGGTGCTTGAGAACTTCTGTTGTGAAATATACATATTATGTTGCGATTCTCATTTTTAGTTTGTTTGTGATTTGTTCGGACATTAGTAGTTCCCTCGTGTCATTGAGTACGTGAGACAGTTCAGTAAAACTGTTGGTAAGTCAATATAGAAAACGAAATATAAAAATAGCTAAATATAATTTTTATGTGGTTTTTACGTGGTAATTTTTACAAAAATATATTCCACTTGATTTGCAGGTTCTATTCTGTTTGGCTGTCCCTAACTTGATTAAGACCTTTATATCAAAGCGTTGAATCTTTGTATTGTTCCACGTAAATCTGATATTGAATCCTGTTTATATTTTTTATTCTATATTCAACCAGAAACCCTCCACACACTCCTCAACAGAAAAACACGCAGTAATGAAAGCTGTTTTAATTCTATATTCGTCTGTGTCTGTGGTGGCTGGTATAGGGCGGTGATGTGACTGTTAAGTTGTCGGGTTCAAATCCACCCACAGGCAATTGTACACCCAGGTCATTCATAAAGCGATGGCAAACTACTGGACTGATTTATATTGCCAAGAAAGTCACTACATCCAAAAAATGTTGGATTGATATCTGCATCCTGAACTCCACCAATATGTTAATTCGATATTCACCTACCTCATGTCCTATTGTCTTTCCCCAGGTGGTTTGTGATCCACTCTTGCCGTTAAGCGTAGGGGTGATTGGAGCTCGAGCTTGCGTTCTAAAGCCAGATATGTGGCCTCGGCTGTGCTATGACCGTGTCTGTTCAGGATGTCCCTGACGTTTTCTATCCATCTTTTCCGTGATCTTCCTCTGTCTTTGTACCAGTATCTCATTTGGTTATATGCTTGTATGGGCAACTTTTCGTGATGCATTCTCATAATGTGGCCAAACCACCTCATGTCATGAATGGTTAAATAAGCTAACTTCAAAAGACCTGCACTTTTTTAAGAATGGCATTGTACAGGCAAGAGTCGAATTACTCATCATGTATATGGATATCGACAACAATAACAACAACGTTTCGCGGTAATGAAAGTACTTTCAATCGTTCAAATCATCCTTTTAACTACAGTAACCTATTATTAACAATAGTAAAATGTCTAGCTTCCTAAGGTGCCTTTTCGGAAATTTGTTCACGGCTGCCTTTTAGCCTATATTTAGTTTTTGATCGGCTATCCGGCGACAGACACCTTGATGACGCTCACACTCTTCGGCTAGGCGTCTGTTAGGTAGCATCGTTAAGATAATAATGAACTGTAGCGGTTGATCAAAGTTTTTTTTTTACAGAGGTATTACCGGCGACCAATTGATTATGTTGTTTAAACTTCGGGACTTTGGTTTTGATGTTCTGTATTCATGCGCTGCGCCCGCTGTCGAATTGAGGTGTGGTTGTAACAATATAGAGGACGCGTGGTGGTATGCCGATACCTGGACCGGTATTTAGCTGTAGGCGGGTATTTACAGTTACGGTGACGATCACGACCATGTCAAGCGTGAATAACAGGTCATCACCGTCATCAAACGTCATGCCGACTGGTATAGGCGATCATGAATTTTCATCTTCAGAACTCTATATCTCTAAAATATTTTATAAGTATGATTGTTGACATTGCCACGAACGCGGCATCACAAGTATTTACTTCCCGGGACAAGCGGGTGTTCGGGGTAATAATAGAGGAGACAGACTTGCACGCAATGTTTAAATTAAAGGGGAAGTTTTAATGGATAAGAGGGACGTCAAGAAACTGCTCACTAGATGCTAGGAAGTGGGAGCGGGGATTGATATTATTTTGAAGCTGAGATCTGAAGAATTTTATACTAAACATGGGAGTGGCAAGACTGGGGGGCCTGCATGGTAGAATAGTATTCAACCGGTGTCACGGAAACAATTAGCATACACCCCGTTTGATATTTGATGAGGAAAACTGCGCACATATGGGTCTACCATGAGTGAAAAATGTGACTCATAGTTCATGTCACATTATGTAATATTTTATCACACTGTCGTCCTCGATTTATCTTGTCTTCAAATTTTCCCGCTGTAACTATGTTCTTTAAGACTTCATGTCTCAAATGTGTCCAAACATAAAGAAGTATCTCTTCAAGATTTATTAATTACTCTCGTCCGGGTACTTCTTGAGAGTTGTATTAACTGTCCATGGTACTCTCAGAATTCTTCTATAGATTTATATACATTGGACGTAGTGATGAGTTATTTATAAAAAAGCTAATTATATGTTATTTATGTTTATACTTAGGCCTAATTGGTTATGTAGTTTGGAAGCTTATTGGCACATACTAGTGTTAAATGTTTGTGGTCTTCGAGGAAATTACATATCTCTGCAGTGTGTGTTTGTTGTTGGTGTAATTTTTTCGAGCTAATAGTCCATATTCATAGTAATTTGAGAATACACACGTTAGAAGTCTTGACTAAAATCGCATATTTTTTTTTAAATTTAGAGATAAGGTGTCGTTGAACTCGGAAAAAAAATGTTGTTGACTCAAGTTGCTAGGCGAAAAGGTGACAGCACATGGTTCACGTCCTGTGTACTGTCTTCTGACTTTTTTTCTATAGAATCACATCACTGTTATTTTTTCCACTTTCATGTTTATTTATTGTCTATGATTTGCATCCATATAATTAGAGTACATTTGACACAACAAATAAGAACTCTCTTCCTCACATCTAATGACACGGATAAGAAATCGTAGTATATTGTTCCCTTTTATAATGTTGATATGTGTAACACATAATGACGAATTAGACGAGCATGGAATGAGCAAAGAGATAAAGACAAGAATTTAAAAAGCCAACTACGTAATTTATGAACTTAACCAATCCTGAAACAATCATCTATCACGATGGAAACTATCAAAAATGGCAAATCATAAATTCAGTTTTCATACCAACATTAATCCCGCCGAAGACGGATGTGTTGGGCCATTGGCGCAAATAAAACGGCAACACAACGCATTTCCATTCTCTGAACTACATTCAACTGGAAATCTTGTAGGACCATTGTCCTGTTACAAGAGATATCCGGTGGGAATTTGAGAATGAACGATGAAGACGAAGAAGAATACCAACATTGTGTTATCAATGTCAGGCATGGACATTAACTAAAGAACAAGAGAGAAATCTTACTACGTGTGAAATGAGATGTCTAAGAAAAGCAGCAAACAGAACAAGAAGAGCTTACGTGAGTAATGAAGAGATTACAAGAATTGTGGGAACAACGTATGTAGTCAAGTATAGTGAAAAATTGAGACTAAAATGGTTCGATCATTTAATGAGAATGAACCCATATTGATCAGTAGCAAGAGGCACGCAACGTGAGAAGGGAAATAGCAAAAGGCAGAGGAAGACTAAAAAGAATATGGACTGAAGGCGTTATCGACGTTTTGATACGTCACAATATTGCTTACCAAACGACCAAAGATGTTATAACCCGGAAACCGATCGTAATCATGTGACGTCTAATGAGCACGAGACACTCGTCGATAGACGAATGTTCTTCTTCAACCTTCACGGTCGAATGTGGAAGACGACATGGAGGTCATAAGAAGACTTGGTTGGACAACATCACAGACTGAACATGGTATAAAATTTTCTAACACAAGAGTATGACAAACGATAGACACGCCTGGAGATTTTCTGCATAAATGTCTTAAAGTGACATCATACGACCCTAATCGGTTATATTATTATTATTATTATTATTATTATTATTATTATTATTATTATAGTCCAGAGAACGGAAGTTCAAAGTATCGTCGTTTCGTTTTCACCAATGGTCCGGCATACCTGACGTAGGTTGTGGAATTAATACGCTCAGCATTTTTATCACTTCCTCTGAAATCCTGTGGAACAGTCATGTTAGCAAACGAACGAGACCTTCCAGAAGTATATACTAGTTTCATTAAAGGATAAATGTTCAGTATTAGGAACAATCTAACGTAATAAGGTTGTGAGGGATGGTGCAACACAGAGTAATGAGGAGGGACAAAACTACATACATTTCTGTTGTTTTTTTCCCCTAGTAGTCTCTTTAATGTTTTCCTAACCTTAGATAAGTAGTAGTTAAGCTATATGCTTAGTAATTTACAATGGTCAAGGTTCGAAGCCAAGCACAGCATCTTCTTTACTGGGACATATATATATATATATAAGTGTGGTGGAATTGGGGGGGAGGGGAGACGATGGAAATAGGGTTCAAACCTGCCTAATCATAATATAGAAAAATATAACGTGACAGCGCTGTAATATAAGCAGCAACAATATTGTTCCACTTCCCCAGGCCCCCAACATATCTTAGCGGTATTTTCCAAAAGGGATCAAAGTAAACCCAGTAGAAAACTGTTTTACACCCCAGTCCTCCCGTTCCCTCTCTTGGTTGTGCTTTAAGCAATGCCGTAAGACGGCCATATTTCAATCTGAGATTATTGCTTTTACTCCCAGTAACCTACTCTATGTGGTGTTCTCAGCATGGGGTGTGCTGCTCCGTTGAGAGGGTTGGTCAATACATTTTGGGAAAACCCAAATATGGGTCATCTTTTTCCCGGATATGTCCTCTTTCCCTAGGACATGTCCTCTTTTTTAATCCTTAAATTTCAGTGGTGTCGAGTTTTTGAAGTATGCAAAAATGACTGGGATTTTAATTTCCGCAATTTTTACTATAATTTACCTTTTCAATATTATAACAAAAGATTGCACAACGGGTCCAACTCTAGATAATTTTAATTGTTCCAATGAATATTTGTTGATATGTTTGAATTTTTTGTAATTCTGAATACATAAAGGAAATAACACATAATTCGTCATTCATATCTGTTCAAAATATCGCCCACGAGTGATGATTCATCATCATCATGTACCATACACTGGACAGGATGTAGCAGTCATCATATCCTCTCAAAGCTTCTGCCACTCTTGAGCCTAATCTGTATTTTTCTGTGAGTGTCATATTCAGTTGGTCTTTGATATATCGCGTCCATTTTCTACGAGCTCTTCCTCTTTTTTTTTCGCCATATCATCATCAGAGTGGATAATTTCTCCATGTCATGTCGTTTTATATCGTGACCCTCGACAATAGAAGTCATTTGCGTAAAGTGTTTCCGATAAGTGACGTCACGACGAAAGACCCCCTTGCGTACATGCGAATGCATGCAACTGACTTGTTGCAATAATAATTAATTACTACAAAATAATCGAATACACTAGCTAATAATGTGTAGAAAAATGTCCATATATACACATTCAAGGAAAGTTTCACAAGTTTTTAACTACTGAAATAATATATTAGGATTTGCAATGTGCATGTTTCATAAAATTGTATATTATTTACATTTTATTATCCAGGACTTAAGTACATATCCTTGGATATATATATATATATATATATATATATATATATATATATATACCAGTTATGATATTTTTATATCAAGGTCTGAATATTTACATCCGCATATGATATTCCAAAAAAGCATGTTTTTGGATGTAGATAAGGATGGTCGCTACATGTTTTGCATATGTATTTAACGAGGAGTCTCTTTCCTGGTGTTCTGCAATACACACAGTTGCGGTCCTTATCAACATACTTGACAAAATGCATAACACTTGCAGCATTGCTATTATTATCGAGATTATCAATGATATCTGTTGTTTATAGCTGACTGAGAAAATCTTATGCTGAAGATGACTAATCTAAAGATGCCTTCAATCCTGATGTGCATGTTGGATCAAATTTAAAATCATTTATAGTTTTTTTTTTCTGGTGATGGGTCCACCTCATTCCATATCCAATGTTGAGATTTAGATATATTAAAAGTGCTAGGCTTGGTACTGCTTGTAGTCATCACGTCATTGTCATCAAAGTTAATGTCGGAATTATTGCTTAGCGTATGTTGGAGAATTTCCAAAGCATGACTAGCTATCAAACGCCGAGGAGGCCCAGATTTCATTATTTCAAATAAAGAAACAAAAATTAACACAAACTGAAGATGTTTATAAGTCGTGATAGTAATGTTGTATAAAAAAGTTGATATGAGTGGCTTTTGTCTTAGCGGTTCTAAAAAATGTAGATAATAGCGGCTGTAGACAGCAAGTGTTCGAAGATTTACAACGTAGCCAGTGCTGCTCTCACAGAGGCCAAACGTTTTGTCTTGCTAATTCTTCGGCTTGGTTGTGGTAAACATCTTATGGGCTCATCTCCCTGTATCTACATATGGGTACATTGATTGCAGATTGTTTTGAATTATCTGCATTCCCAATTTTTTTTGCCCCCAGATTAGGTTATTGAGGATTTAACGTTTATCTCATCCATTTGAACAGCTAGAAGCTTTTCTAGTCCAGTCAGCTGACTTTGCTTCAATTTCAGGTACTCAGATGTACTACCATTATTAACAGGCGCTGTTAATTGAGAAATTAAATTTCGTTATGTGCTTCATTGGGGTAGACATAACATTTGTGATTTTCTAATAAATCTGTAACAGGATGGAGATTTAATAAAGAACATAAAAGCAGAACACGGTATTCTACTGCTATAGCGACTTCTGGATTTTGCAGCAATTAATAAATTCATTTGTTCTTCAAAACATCTGATTTGTGTCCCAGTTACTTCCGCATCTGTTTCATTATGAAACATTTGTTGTTCGGCAGAACTGTGTAAATTATTTTTAGCTTTTCCAATGAAATCCTTGAAGGTATTCCTGTGTTTATTTTGAAAACTCATAATCAGTGTAGTAAATTCAAAGATTTTCAAGCTGTGACCATCTCTCTAGTTTGTTATCTATAATCCACTTAAGACGTTTATCTTCATTTTTTTCATTATAAGACAAAAATTGCAAAGTCATATCAAGCTTTACTTGTACACTAACTACTATGGAAGCTGCAAAGTCTGGTTTTACATCAATTATAAACAACACTACGCATGTTAATGTTCCATCAACAGCAGTATAGCTCCACTTTTTCCCTAACTGTTCTTTCAATTTAGGCCCTTATCTACTATCTGTGACTGTAGGTCACTAAAGATTTGAAAAATCTTTAATAACATCTATAGACAACAATTCATTAACTAAAAGTTCATGTATACTAGTAACTTGTGCGGTACGTTGTTCGGGTTCTTTACAAAGCTGTGGTTTTTTTTACATTGCAAGGTAGGATGGTACTCCAGAAAGACAATTGGGTATTCATTCTTTTGTAAAGCAGGTATTTGTCATGGAACTACATGTTCTACACCATGATGTTTGTTTGTGAATTTGTCTGAATGAATAAGTTCAGTTGATAGAAAATGCTTGCTATATACACATATAGTATTAAAACAGGTCCACCAATTCAAATATCTAGGTACAATTATAACAGCAGATGGAAGAAGTTCAACAGAAATAAGATGCAGAATAGGACAGGCAAAAACAACATTCAGAAAAATGAAAAATATACTGTGTAATATGACCTTGTCATTAGAGGTGAGAAAGAGAGTTCTGCAGTGCTATATAACCCCTATACTAACATATGGGTGCGAGTCTTGGACAATAAACAAACTGGAAAGTGGGAGATTGGAGGCAACAGAGATGTGGTTCTACAGAAGAATGCTGAGAATACCATGGACTGCCAGAAAAACTAATGTAGAGGTGTTAAAAGAGTTAAATGCGAAACGGACCTTAATCAAGAATATAAGAAAAAGGCAATCTTCTTTTTTTGGCCACTTCATGAGACAGGCAGGTTTAGAGAACATAATCACAACAGGCAAGATTGAAGGCACCAGAGACAGAGGGCGACAACGTGAGAAAATATTAGACAGTTTGACAACCTGGCACGGCAAAGAAACAACAACGACTTTGATACATAATAATGTGGACAGAGAGCTGTGGAGAGCCATGACCGCCTACGCCACCCGGCATGGCACCTGATGATGATGATGATTTACACATATTATTTACATACCACATTTGATGTAGTCGGTATCCAATCCTATCGTAGGATACATTTAATCCACTTGTCTATAAGCTCAATCCGAGGGAAATTTAAACAGTCAAATAAACTTTGGTTACACGATAATTAGATTTGCAGCCAGGAACACAACACTTTAGAGGCTGCCTATCTCGTATATTATTGTGTGATATATTAATATGACAAAATTAGAAGAAATTAAACATACTTTCTTGAAGATACCATAACAAAACAAGATTAATCAACGCACAGTATAGCCCACGTTAGTTCATGATGGTAGACATTGTTTACAAAACTGTGGCCTTTACCCGGTCACGTGATAATTCTAGACAACACCAACAGGTCATCTACTGCCGATCGATCGCATTTATATGGCCAAAATATTGTAATTTTTTAGAGAACTTTGTTGTTTAGTCAGTGTTCATTTACTTTCAATTCTTTCAGAATGTATGCTATTGGTTATTTATTTCGTCCATTGTATTCTGATGATTCTTCTGTAATACTGTTTAAACGAGTGGAATTTTATTTCTCATTGTATTGGTGATTGTCCACGACTTGCCTTCATGTATTGCAACTGGGGATATGTAGGCTCTAAGAAAAGTTAGTTTTTTTTGTTTCAGCCCAGCCATTTGTTCTTCATTTGTATTGGTGTATTTGATGCGTGTGTTCTTCATGTGCATTGCAAATTGATGTGTATGTTCTTCGTGTGTATTGGTGTATTTGATGTGTACGTTCTTCATGTGTATTTGTGTATTTTATGTGTATGTTCTTCATTTGTATTGGTGTATTTTATGTGTATGTTCTTCATTTGTATTGGTGTATTTTATGTGTATGTTCTTCATTTGTAGTGGTGTATTTTATGTGTATGTTCTTCATTTGTATTTGTGTATTTTATGTGTATGTTCTTCATTTGTATTGGTGTATTTGATGTGTATGTTCTTCATTTGTATTTGTGTATTTGATGTGTATGTTCTTCATTTGTATTTGTGTATGTGATGTGTATGTTCTTCATTTGTATTGGTGTATTTGATGTGTATGTTCTTCATTTGTATTGGTGTATTTGATGTGTATGTTCTTCATTTGTATTGGTGTATTTGATGTGTATGTTCTTCATTTGTATATGTGTATTTGATGTGTATGTTCTTCATTTGTATGTGTGTATTTGATGTGTATGTTCTTCATTTGTATTGGTGTATTTGATGTGTATGTTCTTCATTTGTATTGGTGTATTTGATGTGTATGTTCTTCATTTGTATTGGTGTATTTGATGTGTATGTTCTTCATTTGTATATGTGTATTTGATGTGTATGTTCTTCATTTGTATGTGTGTATTTGATGTGTATGTTCTTCATTTGTATTGGTGTATTTGATGTGTATGACTGCTGTTCACAAATAGGAAGCATGATTTGTAATTGTATGGAATATTTTGACAAGTGGCTGTGTATTTGATGTTGTACTTTGAATCAATAGCTAATACAGTTACAAGATATATGTGAACATGTTGAAGTTGCAGTGAGTGATTCAGCATTTATGTATCACCTTGATGTTGTGAAATAGTTACGCTATAATAACGTCACTGCCCACACATACGCGGCACACACGACCACAGAAGAAGCACAACCGTATACTGTCATAGCTGAAGTCCTTGCACGATTTCTATTTTATTTTATTTGGATGACCCTTAATGAAGTGTTCGGCTCAATGGCTGCCAAGGTACCCAGTTCAAATTCCGCCGCAGGCACTTTTGTGCACCGAGACCACAGCAATGGTAAACTACTGTGCGTAACTACCAATGTTTTTAATGAGGTACTCGATAAGAGTTGTACAGTATCCGACCCCCCCCCCCCCACCCAATGTATAATTAAAAACGGAATTTCAATTGATGATATTAAGTGTTTCAATCAATTTAATAATTGGAAAATATTCGTGGAAAATATGAGAATTATAAAGAATTTCACTCCTAACTTACCTTCACGTAATGATTACCATTTACTTAACAGGAAAGTCATATTTCAACTCAGAACTTGACAATAGACTATACAGCCATATGTAAAGAAAATGTTTAATTGGCGCATCAGCAAAGATTTCAGAACATATCCTTCAAGAATGCGCAAATGTGACATATTAAGGTGCACATACTGGCAATCGGATACACCTATGAATGTTAAACTTTAAGGTACAAAAATATAAATCGAAAACACACTGTACAATTTATACAAGAAAACAACACTACAGATATAGACATTATTAGCGAACGAAAGAAGAAGATGAATAAATAAATGTTTAAAAAAATGTCACATCAAAAATGAACAACATATTTTGAAAGCTATAAAAGTATTGACACTCATTTAGAGGTGGTAAAAGTTGCTCAATTTTTCTTTCATTCTCTCCTAACAATTAAAATGTGGAGCGACTTTTCTCCTTTGTGCAGTCTCAATAGACAAAGAAATGTAATAAGTAAACTATTGAAGCTCTCAGATGTCATTTATTTACGCAAACAAAAGTTCCGAGACAAGTTTTGTCAAAATTTTGTTAGTTGTTTACAAAGTAATAAAACAGTGTTATAGCAAATTCAGTCTTCACAGAAGTATATGGGTAAGGTTTACACAAGAATATAAATAATGACAAGCCAATTTCTATTCTTATTGTATCATGTGCAGTAGTACCGGGTAGTTGACATGTATTTTACATTTCCTGAATGCAAGAATAATGAAGCTTTCTTCTTCTTCCTCTTCGTTTTGCACATTCGTTATCAAACGTATGGAGATTATCGGCATGTAGTCCAGATAACGAAATGAAGTGTGTCATGTTTTACAACTTGACTGCGATATCTGCGCCTCTCGGCTCGACCCATTGTACTTTAGCGTGGCTTACGGGTCATTTGACTCTCAATGGGATGGCATAATCAAGATCAATCCCAAATCTCTCTTACAACAGTCGGTCCTACGACATACATAGCAGGTGACAGTATCACGATTATGTGCTTCTCAGTCAGGCTGCCATCAACACACGGACGATTCAAACTTTACTTTTGTTATTCAATTTTTAAATATTACAAAAAATATTAGAAATATATTTATTGTATAAGAAAACGTAAGATTCAATTTGCAACCTATAAATATAACTGACTTTATAACATATAATTGAATACATATAACTATTGAAGCAACATGATATACTGTACAGTCAATTTATGCTATTATAATTATATAATAACATATAATTGACTACATGTAAAAATTTTATAACATAATTGAATACATGCAACTTATTTTATAACATGTAATTGAAAACATATAACTGATTTTATAAGATATAATTGATTACACTTAACTTATTTTATAACATATAATTGAATACATACAATATATAATAAACGTTAGAATTTTGCATATAAAAATACGTCGTATTTTGGCTGTCACGGCCTTTTTGTCATAAGAGAAATTGTCAAGAAAGAAATATAACAAAACAATGTCAATGATTTGCGTCTCTCGGGTTGAGACATGAAACATCATAACACCAGTAGCAATACAGCAAAACCAGTTTTCCAAATCTTTTCTTAAAGTAAAACGGAACAATTAAACATTGGACGGGGAAAGGGGAAGCTTAACGAAGATATGCTTGAGTTGCGTTTGACCACCACGTGCGTTGTCGTGGACTGACAGAGGAGTAAAGAATAGCATAAGTGTTTACCTTCCTTGCATGCTGTAAGAGGCGACTAAGGAGGTTATGAGATGGAGTTGGCTGTCCCATCCCATATAGGGTCAGAGAACCAAAGTCATGCTGATGTCGGATGTGTCAGGCCGAAATGCACAGATATCGCAGCAATGATGTAAAAAATGACACATCGCATAACGTTCTCCGACTACAGCTTTCTAATCTGCAGGAGTTTGAGAATGAACACAGAAGACCACCACACCATGAACGGACCCAGTAAAAACATGTGTACAGACAGCAAACATGACCTGAAAGACTGATTTGTTATATTTCCGTGAATTTCGTTGGTCAGCCTTGCCTTTATTTGGCAAGGACTCCACATATGTAAATGATGACCAACGAAAAATATACTTTTCAGGACGTAGCCAACCTCAGGGCATCTTATTGTAGGTAGTTTTTCAAGGCAATAGTTTTCTTCTTCTTCAGCGTACAGTTTTAAATTCCCACTGAAACTGTATTGTAGCAGGACCATGGTCCTATTAGATTTCCAGAGGAATGCAGTCCAGAGAATGGAAATGCATTGTATCGCCGTTTATTTGCATCATTGTCTATGCACATCTGTCTTCGGTGGTAGGCAATATAATTACGTTGGGCAGTAGTAGTTTGCAATTGCTTCTTGAAGGCCCAGACGAACACGTTCCTGAGGCGGGATTCGAATCCGGTACATATGCCCTCGTAGACGCGTTCTTAACCACGCCGCCGCAGATCCGGACAACCAACGAAAATTACGTCGATAATAAAAACGTAACGAATAAAGGTGTGTTTACTTTCTGTACAGATATCTTTACTGCTGACGGCTTCGACAAAGTAGACAAGAGTAACCAATGTGGAACGTTTCTGTTGAATATTTTAAAGAAGCGATAGATTATGCAGTGCATAATCAACTCGTTTATGGATCTCCAATTATCATATCGGTCACTGAACAGCAATAAATAATAGCCATGTTTGTTTTAAAATATGTAGATTGCTAAGTTGCAAGTAATCTATAATTGCGTATGAGCATTAGTGTCATTCACTGTACGTTCCGTCATCAAAGTTTGTTGATATGGCGGAATGCACCTTAGCAAAGGTGCGTAGAGGAAAACTGATTACATCATCCAAGTCGTCTAAGCTTGTCAACAAATATTTAGTTAATAGTGAAGGTGTCAATTGAGATGTCTCTCCCACAATACTTTTTATACAGTTTACACCGTCTCACACGCATCGTTGGGTTTACTACTAATTTGGAATAATGATGTCCATATTTAGGTAGTAGCACCATGTTTAGGTAATTATATTCTATTGTGTGCTGATCTGTGTTGTATCACGCTCCATCAACTACCCAAATACCATTGACTCTGCAGATATCACAGTGTTCATTTATAGAAATAGCTCGTGTGTTGTTAGCAACCGACAGGGGAATAGAAATTAGCAACACTGTTTACCTTCCATGAATGTCGTAAGAGGGAACTGATGCGGTTTTGGGGTGGATTTGGCTGTCCCATCCCACAACGATCAAAGTTCTATACTGAAGTCGGATGTGGCAACCCGATAGACGCATACATAACACCTATGCTGTAAACCATGACACAGCGCACTGCATTATCCTGATTAAATCCTGCTAAGTTATAGGAGTATGAGAACGAACACAAAAAAGGAAGAAAAATTCATGAACAATATTCCTCTGTAAAACTTGTTTTCCTGAACCAGTATTCTTTTCTCCATTTCAGTAGTAACTAATTGTCCAATTGTCACACATGTACAAGAAATGTGAACACATGTCAATCAAGAAATATTGTTACATTCTATTAAATATCAACATTCGTTATGAAGAAGGAACTTGAATACACATTTGGAAAAAAAAATATAGGTTAGTCTACAAACTAACATTTATTTTAGCGAAGAGAAGAAGTAAAGTTGGAACATTTTTTGGCTATAGTGATTTTCTAGGCAATATAAATACGTTCAATAGTTTGCAATTACTTTCTGAACGGTCCAGATGCAGAATTACTTGTGGTTGGGATCTAGTAGTGAAGATACGTTATCTAATCTATAGGTTCTCAAAGCGGTCTATGTGGACCAACAAGGGTCGAATTCGACTTTCAATTGGTCCACGTCAGCGAGAAAAACAATTGTGGGTGCAGGAGATGCACTCATTTCAATAAAGGTATGACTAACAATTTTACATGCTATTTTTTAATTTACAATTTTACACTACACAAAACCCTATCAAAGTGAGCAGTGCTGTGTCAGCTGTCAAAAACGCATTTGAAGGTAATATGTTTAGAAAAATTCAATATTATGCAGAATTTTCGGGTGGAGTTAGCTGTCCCATGCGAAAAGAAATCTTCGTAAATGGTCCACGGTGCACAAAAGTTTGCAATTTGCTGCTCTAAATCAATAAAAATGGAAAAGTGGGGGGGGGGGGGGCGTTGTTAAAGATCTATTACGGCCATCC
This sequence comes from Meghimatium bilineatum, assembly GCA_034231615.1. NCBI lineage: Eukaryota > Metazoa > Mollusca > Gastropoda > Stylommatophora > Philomycidae > Meghimatium > Meghimatium bilineatum. The sequence goes on along the minus strand of CM067315.1, from coordinate 29,119,679 downwards.
TTCTGTGTGGGGGAAAGTACATGATTTGATGAATATAAATCAATACAAATTGGTAAAGAATGTTTACTGTATAATCATAGTTGTGGAGAAGTACTTGTTCTGGCCCAAAACAACTGGAGAAATCGGAAGAAATTTGGATACACATTCAAATATGTAGACATTTTGCTTTCGTATAATGAATGTGGAGAAGATGCATGATCTGATTAAAATATGCAGATCTATATGTTCAATATAGTTTAAATTATGCAAATCTTATGCTTCGATTCTTGCTTGGATTATCTATTGTACAAAATACACGTGCATCTGTGTCATTTATGAACTTAGACAGTTTGCCAAGTCTATGTTGATATAAATGATTAGACAAAATAATAGAAAGATCGTGCGGCTTAGTGCACATCTCAAAGATAACTAATCATACACGTGTATATATTATCTAATACGTATTCAATCAGATTGATGCCATTCTGGTTCTGGGCGTGGCTTATACTGACTGACAGAGAAACTTTAACTTTGAAGACATGTATAGTTGTAAGGCGGGACTTAAGCAGCGTGGAGTGAAGTAATCCCAGTTTCTATTGGCTAAGAGTTTAATACGCGTGGGTGAAGTGCTAGCAAATATTAGCACAAATTTTGGGAACAAAATGTCTGTTGACGGAGGATAATTTGATACCCATTGTGAAAACTTGGTAGAAGTTGAAACTTGTAGATTCTTTATCACAACAGATCTGTAGCTGGCTACACGTGCCATATCGTGGGATAGAAGTGACATCGATTTAATACATTTCATTCGCTGCTTTACAAGAAGGATATAGTTAGTCCACAGTTGCACTTCAAGACTTCAACATCATCTAAATTTGGTAAGTAGAATTAGTAACAACTGAAATTATAACGTGTTTTTCTGCGTTTATTTATTTCCACAAATTTAATTGGTGGAAGACTGCCGACTTCAGTAAAACCGTGTACGTGGGGAATAGTATGTGTTGAAATGCCAATTTAGCACTCGTATTGTCAATATGCAGATTTCTTTATTAATTATTATCTATTACTGCTATTATCTTTCTATATATATATTGTATTTTCTATGCTTTTGCTGTAAGACGTAGTAGGAATTACGATTGGTTTTCAAGCTCCAGCACATGTGATCGCTTATATGCAGTAATATTTTGATGTCTCAGAATGTTTGTAACTCCTTCAATCTACATTCATATTGGTCTTCCTCTGTTCTGTATCTTGCTGTTTCCATATTTATGTTGTATGCTCTTGCCGCTGTCCAATAAGGATTGATTCTCAGGTAGCCAAACGATCTCAGTCTGTTTTTTCAATATATTTGACCACAGATGTTGTTGCAGCATTTCTTGGGCGTACCCATTTCTTGTAATCTCTTCATTCCACATGATCTCTTCTTCTGTTTTCTGCCTTTCTTAGACATCTCATTTTACACGTAAGCTTTCTTTTTGTGTTGTTAGTTAGTGTCCATGTCTGACATTGATAACACAATATTGGTATGAAGATTGAATTTTATAGTTTCCTATTTAGTTAACCATCGGGGTAGATTTGTGCTTCAAAATTGGTGTTTCATCATTTTCGTAGGTGGCTTTTTCAATTCTTGTCTCGAGCTCTGCCCATTCCGTCGTCGTCTGTAAAAATGCTCCCAAGATACATTTCTGCACTTTTTGCAGTCATTTATCATGTATCTTTATGTTGAATGTAATGGGATCTTTGCTTATATGCACTGCTTTTTTCTGAATTGTCCGTCTTATGCCGCATTCATCGTTGCTGATATTATTACTTTTGAATTTAATTTTCTGTTATAGGCCGTGACTTCTTGTAATTTAACTTCTCATTTTTGTATTGTTTTGTTTCTTATTATTATACGCTATCACTATAATAAGGACCTTTTGATCGATATGTCGGTTATTTCTATTATAAGCTCCTTATAATTCCCTTTAGTCCAGGCCTACTGTGTTTAATATGTTTAAAAATAATTATCTACTTATTTATTTCACGTCTCTTAAGTCTACTTTTACATGATTTTACATCACATATAGTTATGAAGTAAATCCTCTTATGCCAATAATAATCACCAGTTAAGAAAATTTGAATGTAATATCAACGATCGATGTTTCATTATTGTTAGGCCTGCATAATTATTGCTACATATCTTGTAACACGCCCATCTTTTTCGCTAGTATTTTATTTATTTTAACTTATTTTTATAATTCCACTCTCAAACCTAACTACGATTGTCACTGTCACAACTACCAACTGTACCAATCCATGATATTCAACTATCCAATAATTTCTCCCTTCGATCCTTCCGTTTTTCCTTAATTTTCATGTTGCTATATCTGTAGCATTCTTCTTCTTTATCGTTCATTCTTAAACTCCCACTGGATATCTCTTGCAGCAGGACCATGGTCCTATTAGATTTCCAATAGGATGTAGTCCAGAGAATTAAAAAATGCGGTGTGTCGCCGTTTTATTTGCGCCAATGGTCCGACACATCCGTCTTTGACGGTTATCTGTAACATTTGGGGCTGAAGATAAGTTTTCCTCGCATGAGGGGGGGGGGGAGAGATCAAAAAAGGTCATTGGCGAACCTTCATGTGTAATTTCCTTTCATGAGAGAATTGAAAAATTTTCATGAGATATGTGATAACATTTGTGCGAAATATCGTTAAAGGGCTTACGGTTACCTAACTTTTGGATGAAATTCCTAGTGCTAACCGTAATGTTCTGACTTCCTAGAAGGGGAAAGGAAGAGGGTGAACACATGATGTGGCTAATAATTGATAACTTCTTTTTTTTTTCCTGATGTAAAGTAATTTCCTCTAGATGTCAATTTCCCTTACTAGTTATTGTAAGTGCTCATTAGTTGTAATTATCTGTTAGTTCCTGTATTTGTCCATGTGATTCTGGCATTCTTCAGAAGAATCACATTTCTGGGAACTCTAATTTCCGATTTCTTTGTTTATGTATTGTCCATGATTGGCTTCTGTATGACATAAGTGACAAGAGGTGACTTGTTTACTTATATTGATAAAAAACTGATGTACGGGATGTTTGTACTTTTGTGAAGAGCTGCTGACTATGTTTGTCTACTTATTCTTCTGCGTTCACTCTCTGATAACGAACACGAAATTTCATGTGATTTTAGCCACGGAGCGGGAAGTAAATTGTGCTACTGCATTATTTTGCATTTTCAAGACTATGTAAATAAAATGCCCATACCATCCATTTTTCGGCATAGACTAGACATATATGTTGAAAGAGGCGTGCATCTGGATATGGTCAACACCGAATATTATCGCTCTTAATAGCATTCACTCGAATGTCGTTGTATTTGAAAGAGCTGGCTTCCCTAGCACTGATACTATTCTGATGTAGACACGAATTAGTTGGTTATATAAGAAATGGAAAACACTGTCCAATTTATACAAGAAACAACACTGCAGATATAGACATTATTAGCGAACGAAAGAAGAAGAAGTTGGTTATATGAAGTAGTACGTAAGGCAGATTAGTTTCTACCAAAAATACTCCTCTATAGTGAGATGAAGACGGGCTGTGTTTTCAATGAGGACAAAAGCAACATTACAGGGATTCGTTAAAGAACTCACTAGAAGAATTTGACATAAACCTTGACACATGGGAAGAAACTATATGGATTCTATAAAGAACTCACTGAAAGATTTTGACATAAACCTTGACACATGGGAAGAGGCTGCTCGAAACTGAGCTAAGAGGTGCTCTGCAATAAAAGATGCAATATCGTGTAAGAAAATGAGAAGTGGAGCAGATCAACAATGGAGACTAGCTATCAAGATCAGATCAAACTCCATCAAAGGTGATCGTCCCATGTTCAAACTGTGAAAGGGCCTCCATTATTTTATTTTTCACATTATCTTTGTTCACATTTAGTTCAAATATCAATCTCTGTGTTGTTTTTGGTTATAAGCTGACATCAACACGAAAGTTGGGGTATTTCCGCCGAATAGCGCGGAGTACGCTGTGCTCCTATATATCTTCTCTTTCGTTCTCAAATTCCTGCATATTAGCAGGATATAGTCAGGAGAACGGAATGCTCTGTGTCATAATTTACACCATTGCTGAGATATTTGCGCCTTTTGGCAAGCCACATCCGAGTTGGATATGCAAGCTTTGGGTCACGTTGATACCATATATGATTGGATAAACTCCGCCCTATAACCTCCTTAGTCGCATCTTGCGACATGCATGAACGTAAACAGTGTTGTTATTCTTTGTTCTGCTCTCGGACCTCGACAATACACGGCGAAATATGTATCTATCAATCTATCGTCTTTTCCCGGCTTTTACTGTTAACGGATCGCAGGATTTAATTATGATCGATTTTCAGGCTAGGGTATGTTGGGTCACTGGATATGCAATAATATTGTGACGCTCCTGAACGTTAGTAATTCCTTCAATCCACTTCTACCTGGTCTTCCTCTGCTTCTTGATTTTCCATTTTCATGTTGTATGCTCTCGCTGTTGACTAATATGCGTTCCTTTTCATTAAGTGGCCGGACCATTTCAGCTTCTTGTTAAGTACTCTATTTTCTTGATCACAGACGTTGTTCCACGAGTTCTTGTAATCTCTTTAAAGACATCAAATTTCATAAGAATATAGAAAAAAATGATGTTTTAATGGATAGATTAACAAAAACACATATCTAACTTTGGCCATACAAATAAATGGTCGCATATAATATCTATTATTTAGCCATCAACACGGCATTTAATGAGCGTTAGCGATTTTGTTGACACTATTTATATAGTCTGTTATTGCTTTCTGAACTGTCCTACTGCGTAATTCTCTACGTGGGTGTCGAACCTTGGCTGACACAGAGTCGGAATACTTTGACGATGTGTGCCAAATGTGATGGGAATTCTACTGCATAATTGGATTTTTCAGCCATCTTTGCGCACACTAGAGATGCACAAACTCTCGTCTGGTATTCTTGTCATGATAGACGCATGTGTTTGTGAGCTGTTGTTTTGTTCCATATATGGTGTTCCATTTATCTGGCCTTGGAGGATCCAGTTATTTTTACTCCATCCAGCGCTGGACAGTGAAAAAAAGGTGTTGGTCGACAGTTGTGTAAGAATTAGTACACAGACAGCACACTGGAACGTGTTGTAGTATTATTCTGTTTAAATGATTATTGAGCTATGTATGTTGTATGTGAAGTTGGAAGGTGATACTCTGGTCTTTCTTTTCCAGGAAGTTGTTTTCTTTGGGATTTGAGCTGGTCATATATTTGTAGATTTCTCTCCCATTGTTTCTATTGTCCATCTGTTCAGACAGGTCTCTTTGTTCAGATTTCAACATTATTTTAACTGTAGGCATTGACGTATGTGTGCATGTCTTTTCTTGTCCTGCTCACTTCTTTCCTAGTCTGTCCTAAAGTTCTAGTTTAGTTATTATATCTTAATAAAAAATACATATTTTATGCTTATTGCTGCTTGTGTTGATTACTTTATGCTGTTTGTGTTGATTACTTTATGCTGATTGTCTAATGATTATTACTTTACGCTGATTGCCTTATGATTATTACTTTATACTGTTTGCCTAATGATTATTACTTTATGCTGATTACTTAATGCTGGTTATGCAGATTACTTTATGCTAGTTATACAGATTACTTTATGCTGGTTACTAAAGAATTATTCTTATTTTTCAGCCGCTGCAAAAAGTTTATTCGCTGTCAACAATGAGGTATGACGCCATGAACCTACCACTCGCCTATCCACCATCTTCGACACTTTCACAAACTAATTTCCTCTCCAACCACGGCCGGTACCCTGCCATGAGTAATGGTGAAAAACAGTCACCCCCTCTGACATCGCCCATGAACACTAGATATCTTCTCTCTAGCGCAATATCAGGAAGTCCTGCAGGGATTCTGAACACCTTACCTCCCTTACCAAGTTTGGAATCGCCTTCGTTTCCGGGTTACAGGTCAACAAATATCTTAAATAATTTGTATGCTGATGTCTCTCACAAAGAGGGATCGAATATTCTATTCAATGACACACAACAAACAATGTCCCCTTCTGGTGGCTACTTAATGTCGCCCAGAGATCTAAATAAACTAAGATTAGAATCAAGGACACCAAATGAACGTTACTTTGAATACGTACAACATGTATTGGCGAGTCAATTATGGAGACATCCAAACGCTGGACCTGTTAACAGTGCGGTTAATTCATATTCGACACCAACAACATCGCTAACAACTGGTAGAAAGTTTCCTGGAAAATGTCGGGAACTCAATGATACCAATTCAGAAAGTTTAAGTGAATCACAGAATCATTGTGCAGAAGGTAAAGAGATTGAGAGACGCTCAGTAAACGTAAAAGACACAGCGGTGGTTAAGTATGCAAATGAAGTCGTTTCTACAGATATCCCAGTTCAAAATGACAACTTTCGTGTTTGTACAGAGACACAATCTTGCAATAAAGACAATGATGCAATAGACGACGAGGAATATCTCCAAGTAGACTCGCCGTCTTCTTCTGTTCTTTCTGATGCTCGTCGCGAGAACTCTACTTCGCCCCTTAACTCCACATGTAGCGACGACCAGCATCATTCTGAGGATGACGACTTGACTTCTAGTTATATCGACGACGATAACAGCGATGAGAACTGTGATAACTATGACTTAACCTCCAGAGACTGTGATAATATCAACGATGATAACGACTGTACAATGAAAACTTCTGATGATGACAACACAAAGGTCATTGGAAGTTCTTCTATGAAAAACAAATCCAGTCAAGTTAAGCCACCATATTCGTACATTGCATTAATCACGATGTCCATACTACAATCTCCGAGAAAACGGCTCACCCTGTCAGGTATCTGCGAGTTCATCATGAACAGATTCCCATATTTTCGTGAAAAATTTCCCGCCTGGCAAAACAGTATCCGCCACAATCTATCACTTAATGACTGTTTTGTCAAGATTCCACGTGAACCAGGTAACCCAGGCAAAGGTAACTACTGGACACTTGACCCCGCCAGCGAAGACATGTTTGACAATGGAAGTTTTCTTCGACGACGAAAGCGGTATAAAAGACCAACCCATTTGGATCTGATGAGTCAGTTACCGGTTTCTATGTCAGCTGCTGATTCATACTTTCACAGCCATGGTTTTATAATTCCACCAACAGCTCATCATGGGGCTTTCCATCCAGTCTCAGGACATCCAGGCTATCCTTACATCTCCCAAGATTCTTGTACTCCACTGTCAATTATGCAAGAGAATTACATTTCCCGCTTCGAACCAAATCATTCAGAAAGTCATCATCACTTTCATCCTCTTCTCGGGCATTTTGGTATCAACGGGTTAACTCCACGCAATGGAGTAACAACTCAAAATCATTTAAACAATCACATTTTAAGACTAGATAAATCTCCAAATTCAGAAAATAAAACAAGCATTCCAAATTCGCCTCGTTCATCACCATCACATTCCCCATTGGCACAACCATCTTCTGCCAAACAACACACTTCGAAAAGTCAGCAACACATAATACCCAGCGTTAAGAAAGAATTTACGATAGATAATATTATAGGCACATCATCGGCGACTTCACAGGCAACATCATCAGCATCTCTATCTACAACTGACACTAAAGTAGAACGTACATCTGTGATTACTTCAGGAGCGGCACATGTTGGAGTATTATCCCCTTCTTCTTCAGCGATGACAGCACCGATTCCACCACCGTTTCGCTCAGATGTATTCAACATTGACGCAAGACCCTCAATACATAATTTCAACCCGAACATTTGGCACATATCTAATCGAAGTGTTGTAGGAAGTAACACATACGCCCTACCTTTTGTCAGTTCCTGGTCATCCCTGACTCCTAATGATTTAGACAAGTATCAACAACTCATGAACTCCTACACTATTTCAGGATGGCCAAGGTGAAAAGAAGTCTATCCTCGCCGTTAATTATAGTATAGCTGACAACTGTAAGCATCCACCGCGGATCATTTACTGCGGCTGTTGATTCTTTCCGCAGTCAAAATTTATATATGAAATTTGTGTACACATTCCCTTCCATTTCCTTGATATTTGAATCAGGGTTGCCATATAGTTCAAAATTTATTTTAATTAAATTCTTGGTAAAATATGACCAAAAGTGAGCAAATTTTTTAACTTTCAATACATTTTTACGTTTAATAAAATGACCCAAACATAATTTCATTACCAGTGATATTGAAAAATAATTCGTAATATTTGGCAATGAAATTGTCAAACTTTTGCAACCCTGATTTGAATGTATATTGATTGTCCTTAACAGAAATACATCTTCGGGTGTAGAATGACTGAGCTGGATCGTCTCGAGAACTGGACCGCGTTCATATCCTGACATATTCTCTAATTACCCACCTGAAAATGGGTATTATAATTTTTTTGACTTTGAAAATGTCCGACCTTTGTCGAAACTGTTGTGCAATATTTAAATTGATGATGCTGGCAGTTAATGTGCTAAAACAGTGCTAACTTCACACAATGGAGTATTAGCGCCGCAGTCATCTGGGCATCAGGATACTGTTGTTAGTTATTTTGTGACATTATACATTCGTATTGTTCTTAAATTAATGTTAACTTAGAGGATTTATCGGTTCTTATCTTAATGTAATTTTACAAGATTCACATGTTACCGAGTTAATGTAATCTTACATGATGTACCTGTTCTTATGTTATTGTAATTTTTAGAATACTTACCTGTTATTAAGTTAATGTAAATTTAGATGACATGCCTGCTCTTATATAAATGTAATCAGAGTATTTACCTGCCCCTATGCTATTGTAATCTTAGAGGACTTGCCTGTTACTGACTTAATGCAATTTTAGAGGATTTAACTGTTCTTGTTTTAATGTAATTTTAGAAGATTTACCTGTTACTGAGTTAATGTAGTCTTATAGGATTTACCTGTTATTATTTTAATCTTGGAATGCTTAGTGCTTCTTACTTATCTTGTCTAATATTACTATATACTTAGTGTACTAAACTTACAGACTATTGATTCTCAACCGTACTGTTTTGCACTTATCAAAGTTTAAACACGACATGCAGTGACCACATAGACTTAGTTTTGTGCTAGCACACGGGTAGACAAAAAGTGGTCTGCCAAGTGCTTTTTCTAGCCTGTCAGACCGAATTCAAATCACTATATGCACTATTCCTCGACTCAGAATGTATACTGTTACAAATTAGCTGCGTCACAAGTACTTGGACGTTCCTTACGATATACTATGTCATAGTTGTAGCCACTATACCCACTAGCCCTAAAAATACAGAATATATACAATTACAAATTAGCTGTGTCACAAGTACTTTGACGTTATTTACAACGTCAAACATCATCAAGTGCTGTCTCCTCATCGAAGGTTAGCTGCGACAGATCTCTTATGTTGTTTGCTGCATAATTTATTGAATTATATGTCTCTTGTCTTGGTGATACACCCAGCTTATGTAAATTGTCCATCTCTTGATATCCCCCGCCCCTCCCCCCACTTGTATCTCTGTCCAACTCTCGCTAGCACCCTCTCAAATTTACCTTCAACAAAATGTTAAAGTTGATATGTGTAATTTTGTTAGCGTAGATTGTAATATAGGGATCCTTTGCATAATGTATGTAGCATAGTTTTATAAATACAATTTATGTTTGTAAATACAAGTTATTTTTGTAAATACAAGTTTTAAATATATGTATATATGGATCAGTCTACTTTTGTTGTCACTGCTACTGTCCATCCATGGGCTATTTCCTTTTTAGTTTTTATATAAAAATAAGCAACGAAGTGGGTTAAAATTCAGTGTTATCTCGAACAAATATATAAAATTGGCGTTTCATCAAAGAGGTCTTTATCAGATTTATGGTTGTTTATTCTCGTGTGTGGGACATATGCCAGTATTTTCTGATATTTAATGATACTTTGGCTGCGTGTTTACTCTGTGTATACTCTATATAGTATACTCTATACTATGTATATTTTACATATTATATGGTATACTTTATACTATGTATACTCTATGTGGTATACTCTATACTATGTATACTCTATATAGTAAACTCTATACTATGTATATTTTACATATTATATGGTATACTTTATACTATGTATACTCTATGTGGTATACTTTATATTGTATACTCTATACTTGTATACTTTATGTTATATGGTTTAATTTGTATATTTTATATGATATACTCTATACTATGTATACTGTATTATACATATAATATACTATGTATATGGTATACTCTACACATTTCTGCGTGTATTTCTCTTTTTTTTAAAATTGTTTTTTGCATGAGTTAGGTTGTCTATCTATGCAACGTATTTTGTTTCTAATGTAACTAGTCTATTGTCTATTGTCTATCTCCAGGTGAAAGCTTGTTGATAGCCTCCACACTTGCCATTAAGCGTAGGGGTAGGATCTATAAGTTTCTGTTCAACGTCAGATGTGATGCCTGAGTCGTACTGAGTCCGTGTTTGTTTGTGGAGGGTGGTCGTGATGTTATCGATCCATCTCGGCTTTCCCTTTGCTCAGTTTCCAGCTGATCGTTTGTTATAAGCTCTCAGTGGTAATTGACCTGGGACCATTCTCATAAGGTGACCAAACCACTTTATCTGCGGGCGATCTATTTATTCGATACGAGGCACTATTCCTACTCTTTTTCTGATATCCTTGTTTCTTACTGTCCAGTTTGCTGACAATAGCTGCTTCTCTAAACACTTCATCTCACATGTGATGATTTTTCTCTGTTGCGAAGTTATTAAAGACCATGTCTGACACTAGTAGCAAAGTTATATATATATATATATATATATATATATATATATATATATATATATATATATATATATATATATATATATATATATATATATATATATATATATATATATATATATATATATATATATATATATATATATATATATATATATATATATTCTGGAAAGTCGAAGAGCACTGACGTCACACAGATCTGCAATAAATATGATTTGAGTATCACCACGGATGTAAATGAGTGCATTGCGACCCGATATCTATTTATCTGTCTGTCTATCTCTATATAATGCATCTATATAATTTATGTTGCTTCTTCTTCGTTAATGTTCATACTCCTGCAGATTAGCTGCATATAACCAGAGATTAAATGAATTCTGTTTTTTAGCTGTGAGTTTACAGCTGTGTTGCGATATCTGTCCCTTTTGGCTTGACAGATCCGACTTCAGCGTGGCCATTGGATCACTTTGACCTCTATGAGATGGGATAGCCAACTCTAGCCCCAAAAATCTAATTAATGGCTACGTCCTGAATATATGCTGGGTTGATTTCTACGTCCTGAATATATGCTTGGTTGATTTCTACGTCCTGAATATATGCTGAGTTGATTTCTACGTCCTGAATATATGCTGGGTTGATTTCTACGTCCTGAATATATGCTGGGTTGATTTCTACGTCCTGAATATATGCTGGGTTGATTTCTACGTCCTGAATATATGCTGAGTTGATTTCTACGTCCTGAATAGGATACGCTCCCAATACATATATGAATATATAAAATTATTTATACATAAATCTATTTATATATCACACTGACATTTCTTTTCTTTATGACGATGCTCATCATCAGGCGCTGCTCCGACTGGCGTAGGCGATAACGAATCTCTATAATGCTCTATTTGCAGTATCTTTTATGAAAATCGTAACTGACTCTTTGCCATGCCATGATGTTAGACTATATAATATTTTCTACCGTTGTCATCGTCGATGTATTCTCCTTCCTTCTATTGTAACTATGTTTTTCAGACATCCCCGACTCAACGTGTCTAGAAAGTAGACATTTCCTCTTTCTAATATTATTAACACACAAAGAATAAATAATAACCAATCTGTCAGGGGTTTATTATTAAGCAAAATTCATTTCATATTTGACACTATTCATTAGTTTCTCTAGCTGTCCATGTACTCTAACTATTCCTCTATAAAATCACATTTTTGTGGCATGGCATTTTCCACTATCTTGTCTATTTATTTCCAAGACCCGTATCCATACCATATGTTAGAATCAGTGCGATGTTGCTGTTAAAAACTCTCTGCCTTGCCTATATTGACAATATAGAGTTGACAATATGCCCCATACAGAGTAATCTTCATTTCTAGAAATGCTGACCTTTAGGGATTTTGACTTATTGAATGTCTTAGCACGACCGATCCGCAGTAGAATATCTGATCTCTGAATTAATTAGGCCTGTATTCGTTCCTTTTCTTGATTATTCCCGTGTTTTCCGTTGGTCAATATTTACATATTTGGAATCGCATGACAATTTATGTTTTATAGTACAATCGATGGTCAACTCCTACTCTGTTTATATTCTGCCCTATATGCATTGTTTATTATGATGTCATTTATTATTTAGTTATTAAAATTTGTTAGTTATACAATTTCGCAAAATGATACATTTATTTTTGATGTATAACATGTGTTGATTTACCTCGTATACACAGTAAGTAATACAGTATTTGGCAAAAATAGCATTGCCGAAATCGTGCATTTCTGATTAAATCCACACATCACGTAAAAAATTTCACACCTCCCTCCCCGCACCTCCTCGGTTCAACAACCGTCATTAATTCAGTAATATTCCTGCGTAATTATGTCACACATTTTTACTAACTATCCCTTACCATTATCAAATATCTCTAAAGAAAGAAAGAAAAGAAAAAAAAAAAAAGAAGGGCGAAACAAACTACATTCTCTGTTTCACATTTTAAGAAATAAAATATGTCCAATTCACACAATTTAACTGGTGCATAAAACAGTATTTTCAACACCAGACCGTCCACATATCAACAACTATCACACGTTTCATAGCCCAGACCAGTGGTGTAACAGGGGTCAATGGCGCCCGGGGAGGAATCATAATTTTCCGCCCTTGGGACATAAAAAAATATGTCAGTGATTGTGAAAGACTGGACGAAAATAAATTTTCCGCCCTCCGGATGATGGCGCCAGGGGCTATCCGCACCTCCGCCCCTCCCTCGCTACGCCACTAGCCCAGACCCCCATCTAATTGTTGATGTTTTTTATAGACAGTTCCAAATGTAAGAATTCAAAAAGCAAACTACGTCAAATATGAACGTACACCCATTTTGAAACGCAAATCTTTCCTAAAAGGTAAATCATAAATTCATTCTTCATACCAACATTTTGTTACCAAGTCAGACGTGGACACTAGCTAAATACCCAAGAGAAAATTTATTATGTGTGAATTGAGATGTCCAAGAAAAGCAGCAAACAAAACCAGAAGAGATCATGTGAGAAATGAAGTGATTACAAGAACTGTTGGAAAAAATCTGTGGTTAAAGATATCAAATAAATCCACTCAAATACATTAGAAGCTGGGCAGCTTGCACAGAACCGAGAGGCTTACATAATGGCAGTAAGGACAACGTTCTGTAAAAGACACGTCACGTAGATAGATAGAGTCAAATGTTTCAGTCATTTAATAAAAATGAAGCCATATTGCCCAACAACAAGATGAGAATGTCAACAGCAAAAGGCAGATCAAGAAGAAGGTGGATTGAAAGAGGTTTACCGTCGTCACAATAATATTGCATATCAAGCGATCAAATGTACCATAGTCCGAAAACTGACCCTCATTCAATCATGCGACATCTAAAAGGAAAAAAACAGAGAAAAGACAATTGTAGATAGATATTTATGTATAATTTCATTTAAGTGGGGAAATTAGAGGCAATAGAGATGTGGTTCTACAGAAGAATGCTGAGAATACCATGGACAGCTAGAAAAACTAATGTGGGAGTGTTCAAAGAGTCAAACGCAAAATGGACCATAATGAATAATATGAGAAAAAGACAATCTTCATTTTTTAGTCACTTCATGAGACAATTTTTTAGTCACTTCATGAGACAAAGAGGTTTGGAGAACATAAGCACAACAGGCAAGATAAAAGCCAACAGAGACAGAGGGCGACAACGTTAGAAAATATTAGACAGTTTAACAACGTGGCACTGCAGGGAAACAACAATGATCTTGATAAATAATGCTGGTGGTAGAGAGATGTGGAGAGCCATGATCGCCTACGCCAGCCTGCATGGCACCTGATGATGATGATAAAGTAAAACCCCAAACGACACTTTCGAAATATTGTTTGTCGTTTCATTTCTTCATTTCATTACTGTCTTTGGGGGGGGGGGGAGGGGAGCATACATTACTTACAATTATGTTACTGCCCATTTTATAACACTGAAATATTTGCTGGGATAGATTCAAGTAAATAAAAGCAGACATCAAACAACCCCCCCACTATTTAATGTCCTTTTCAGGACAGACCATAACCCAGGTCATTCCCTCAGTCCCTAACAGGACACCACCCAGGTCATTCGATCACAAGATACGCCCCGATATAACCAAAGAAAATTATTTCAAGGTTGAAAAGAGCAAGAGCGTGACTTTCTCAAGAAAGGCAAATCCAGCAATAAAAAAAAACAACAAACAAAGACGTCAAACACGAAATGTATCAATCACGAAATAGACGTGAACAGTGGACACTTTTCTGCCATGAAATCCGTAAGATAATGTTCTTGGAAGTGAAGTTGACTGTCCCATCCAGTATTAGCGACAAATTGACCCAGCAGTCAAGTTGAATTCGCATGTGTCATACCAAAATGGGCAGATATTACAGCTAATTTGCAAACCATGACAACGCATTTTGCCCTTCGGAATACAGTCTGCTAATCTGCAGCAGTTTTAGAACGAAAGCAGAAGAAGGATATTGTGACTATCTTTGAGGTTAGTGACCAGAGTTTAACCGGCCAGTCTCTCGTACGCTGCTTACTAGCGATATGGTTAAATATATCCAATAGTTAGTGGAAGGGATACAAATACTTCACGTTTTAGTTATCACTGCAGAAGTCGATAAATAGACCGCCACTACAAGCACTACAATGAGTTCAATAATCAATAAACCCATAACCCTTCAGGGTCGTAGGGGGTACCACATTGGATGCCTCAGCCAGATGACAAATGAACACATACGCCAAGATTGCCCAGATTACACAGATTTACGAGATAAGATAATGGACTGAATAATTAAATAGTTTTTTTTTTCACTAACGAATTAATTTCAAAGCACATAGAAAGTAAGAGATAATCACTCGCAATTCCTGTGGTTATTGACAAACATATCAATTGCAATTTGAAAGTTCCATATCTATTTCAAGATCAAATAATTATTGCAAATTGGTGGTGAAAAAGTGAAGAAATAAATAAGTAAAACTCGCGAAAGATAGTCACACATGAACAAAGCTTAGTTCAGTCAATCGTGGAAATTGTTTGAAGTTGTCGCTAGGCTTCAAGTAAGTACTTGTATTGTTATAAGCCGGTTTGCGCAACAGTCACAAACATCCATTCACATTGAGTTTATGTTGAAGAGAAGTTGATTACTTATGAACCTGATTTGATGTTCACTAATTACAGGCAATAGAGCATGTGTGTACTTAGGTACAAATTATTTACTTAAAGGTGAGATGTATCACCCCAGAGCTGGATTCTTATTCAAACAAGGCTTCAATTCACAGCAACGTACATTACTTAGAGAGTATTCCTGGTAGGGACTGTCCATGAACTACGTCAACAAATGTTTAACAATTATTTACCCCATTCATTGGCAACAAATTTTCCCCAATTCAGGAACGCCCATGATTACTAACGTTAAATTTACCTCCTAACCACCCCCCCCCCTCAAATAATTAATAAATTGTAGTTAAATAACGAAAACCCTACATTGTTGTATTTTCATATGGGATGGAGCAATCAATTTATCTTGAAAACCTCCTAAGTTTGTTACATGGAAGGTACACACTTTTTATTATTCTTTGCTTCCCTTTCCGTGCCTCTAACACACATGTGAATATAGAAATATTAATGGGGAAAAAGGCAAAACAGAAATAGAAGAAGCAACGAAATCAGGAAAGATGGCTCATATGTTTTGCCGTGACCAGAATTACCTGTCATGCATGTTGTAAGAGACGATTATGGTGGTCGGATCGATTGTCTCATTACATACAGAGTAAAAGTGACCTCACAAGTCATGAAAAAGTCGATATGTTGGAGCGAAAGGCGCAGGTAACGCAGGAATGTTGTAAACCATGATGTGACGCATTCTATTCCCTGCACTACAGTCTTCCCATCTGTAGGAGTTTGAGAACGAACGCAGAAGAAAGAAGGATACTTAAAATACAAAATATAGTTTGTCTTTAATGTATAACACATCACAAATGTATAAGGTTTAAACTTTCATATATAGGGGTTGATAGTACAAGGATATGTGAAAGGGGATTCAAACCCCTAAAGAAGGCTTAAACCCTCATATAGGGTTGATAGTATAAGGATACGTGAAAGGGAATACAAACCCCGAAGAAGGCTTAAACCCTCATATAGCTTGGATAGTACATTTGCCAAGGCACCGAGATCGATCCACGCCACGAAACATGCAATTGTGCACCTGGACCGTAAAAAAAGCAATGGCAAACTACTGAACATATTTATATTGTCTAGAAAATCACTAATCAAAACAAACTTGGTTGATGGATACGTCCTGAATAGGATACGCTACCAATATAAAAAAAAAAGAACATGGATATGTGTAATGGGATTCAAACCATTCCAATCCCATTTATGAAACTAGAACATTATATTTTGCGCTACAAATCAAATAAACAAGATGCTAGTCCTTCCTCATCCCCCCCCCCGTAAAATACTTTAGGATAAAAAAATAATGTCAATAAAGTGAATTTCCCCACAATAATCCAGTGTAAAAAAAGTAGTGAAATTTACCCATTCCCTTTTTTTTCAGAACCTTATCTTTCCACTATTAGCAAAGTAGAAACTACGGCCCTGAAACGATTTATTGTTTTACTTCAAAGTTAGTTCTCTTCTCAAGTTATCAAATAAGTTCCTTATCGTTTGTCTCACTTCAGCCTTTCCTGATTGAACTCATTCATTGATTTAGTCCCTTGTGAATTCGATTGATTATCCATGACTGACATCTGTGTGACACGACGGACTCAAATAAACACACTGAAGAGAGTACAATCAACTTTTACATATGGGATAAAACTATGGAGACATGCATTTAAATAAAAATCTATTTGAGAGATTAAAAGCTTATATCGCCATAACTAGTTTTTCCTTTCTGTAGTTCCTTGCGTGTGGACAGACTTTCAATAAACCATAGAGTAGAAACGTTGCAATAATCCTATATGTTTGCCCCCTGTTGGTGGACTATTTATTTGCATCCATCGTGTATATTGTATAGTGATCTACTTCTGAGTTCGTACTCAGGCTCCTGCAGATTAGCGCGCGGGATATAGTTCGAAGAACGGACTGCGTTGTGTCATGGTTTACATCATCGCTGCGATATCTGCGCCTTTCGTCCTGACACATCCGACTTCAGCATGGCTGTGGGTCACTTTAAACCCTATATGGGATGGAGTAGTCAATACCACCCCACAACCTCCTTAGTCGTTTCTTCCGACATGCAAAGGAAGGAAAAGGTTGCTATTCTTTGCTCCCCTCTCGTGCTCCGGCAACACACCGGTGAATATTGATCTTATGATACAGTCATACACGATGGATGAAAAGCCCGGGGCAGATCACGCAAACGATGGATCACAGAAATAAAAGAGTCAACGAAAATAAAAACATATGATTCACACAAAAAGGCGTCTCTAGGGATCTCTTCTACTACTGACGCTGCACGGCATGAAGGTTTATAAAGCGGAAAGAAATGGTCTAAACTTGTCGGACAGTTTTATTTGCTAGCACTGATTTTAACCTCAAGGTATGAACAGGCGAAATTAATTGAGAGAAAGCTGTGTTGCCCATAGCAAAAATTGATTGTGGCTACATTGGTGTCATTGTAATGGAATTCATATTGTGGGTGTTCTGGCTGACCAGTGTGAGAGTCAATATAGGAAAGACAAAAGAAGTAAAAATATATTGGCTCTATATTTGGACTTTTGAACGGTTAGAGGGGTATTGAAGACAATCACAGTTGATGTTAAATTTCACCATTTGTGAGGGATAAGCGGGTAGCAAAGAATGGTAATAAATGTATGTCGGAAGATGGGACTAAGAAGAGATTGGCGTTGGGTTGAGTTTATCATCTAGAATAAAGATCAAGGTGACCCAAAAATGACGTAATACAGTCCGATTTTTTGGGGACAACTTCTGGTCCTTATAGCTAATTTCAATTTTTATGGCGAATTTATAGCGAATATTTTATGGTCCTCAAAGTTCCGTGACACTATTAAAAATGATTTTTTTTAAAGTTAAAAAAAGCAACCCAAAAAAGACGTGCTTTGCTGGTAAACTCGCCATAACAGAATATATACCCAAATAGATATATGAGGGCCAATTATTTGACGTTTTAGATTCACCGTATGGCATTGGTCAGATAGATTGTTAAATTTTTCTTCTCGCTTTTGCCAGGACATCTCTAATTTCTTACGGTCTCCGTATTGCTGGTTAGCACTGAAGAATGATGTTTGAACTTTGTGTTTTTTCCGTGTTTAGTCGAATTGTATTCATTATAGTCCAATTTTTGTTGTTTTGCAACGTTCCAGAGGATCTGCAGTCTGTGATTTTGATCAAAGGCAATCGGTATTGCAGCTAAGCTGTAAACTACGACTAAACACATTTCGTTCTCCAGACAAGGTCCTGCAATTCCAAAAATATTTGAGATTTTGTTGCTAATCCCATCCTAGATATGGTTAAAGTGACACAGAAGCCATTCTGAAGTCGGATGTTCTAAGCCAAAAGGTGCAGTTACGCTGTTAACCATGACACAAAGTTCTGACACATCCTGTTAATCTTGGAGTTTTTGAATGAATAAGAAGAAGGAACGGATTCTGCTCAAACAAACTACAGCAGTGGTTGGCAAAACACAACCCGCAGGCGAAAGCATGTCAGCAAAGCCATTTTTCCCAGCCACGTCAAGTTAATCTAAAAGTATTATAAGCGCTGGACACCGAGCTCAGAACACACTAACTGGAGGTGAAAAGGACTAAGAAATACATTTTTTGGGCCCCACACACTAGGAAAACAGCTCAAATCGACCCGAGGACTCAGAAGGTTGCCCACTACTTAACTAGAGACATTCGAGTGTGCAGACAACTGTGCATTGTTGTCATACAGTAACACTATAACATTATTTTAAAATGGATAAAATCGTTACTTCTTGTGATGAGGGACGTCTCCTCAACTACGGAAGTGATTTCAATGCTGTTGTATCAAGGAGTACAATCATACAAAGTAATGGAGGCTGCAGTTCATGACATCCTGCCACCACAACATTAGAGTGGTTACTGCTAATACTGCAGCTCATACTGTTACCGCCAACATTACTGTTATACCTCGGTGGCGTAGATAAGATAGCTTAAGGGGGTGAGCCGGTTTTTACTGCCCCATAATTGGTATTTTAAAAAAAATCATTTTGTTGTGATATTGTCATGAGTGTGCCTTTTCTTTTAGGTTAAATCTGATGCTCTTTGTGACTTATGGAATGTATCCGTCTTCACCGCTTCTTCAATATTTACAGCTATGCTTCCACTGCTATTTCTAACTTATACCACATAACCCAGCTCTTCAACTTTCACTTCATTGTCCAGCAACCTACGCATTCACTATCGTACAGGTAGGTACCATAATGTCAAGTAAATTTCTATTCGAAGTTTAAAATCCACATAGGTACATCGTACGCCAGCAGCACTCGACAACCACCTGTACAAAGACCTTCGTGTGAAGGCTTTGGAGGAGTACACATAGAACTGTCCTCACGGAATAATACGCTGTGATACGGGCGCCTCGAAGACAAAGCACATTTAACAACCTGTCAGCGAACGTGACACACACATGTAAACACATCTGTACTTTTTAGAACACAGATCCAACTCGGGTGCAGGACTAAGTCAACAAATATGCGTCAATATAGTTCAATAGGAGAATAAAATCTGCAAACATACGGCGTTTGGCAACATTGACGCCCATTTTCATAGCACGCTCACCTGACAACATTCTATATTCAAATAGTATTTATGATTGCTGTGGACAAAGACATGACGCCATTTACGTTTCAGTGACCAATAAAAGCGTTCAATTGAGGTTCAATTCGGTGCTATCAATCGATTTTGAGATGCGCATTAAATATCGCATTTTTGGTAACAGTATTTTCGTCTTGATGACCACACATCAGCAACAGCATGTGTGCTGTCTCCGCATCGTAGGCTAGCTGTAACGAGCCTGCAGTACCTTCTGTATATTGTCTTGGTAGTGCACTTTAGAAGACTGTATAAATAACCAAATGGTCGGAGGGTGTCCGACAAAGTAGAGGGTGCCGCAGTAACCGAATGAACAAATAGTAAAGCAAAATGAATTAAACAGGTTACTAAAACACTTACCTTGCCTATGAATAAAAATATATAAGAAAGTATATATAAATTTAAAAAAACAATAAAACTAAACAAGACAATTCTCAACGTATCGGCTCAAATGGAACCTTTTTCAAGAGACAAACAACAGTAAACACCACAATAAAAAACAAAATAGATGACTTAGCCTGTCTAAAGCCACGTCTCAAAACATAAAGCCACGTCTCCATGACGCAGGAATGAAAACACATCTAGTAAAAAAAATCACTATTCCTGCGTCATGGAGACGTGGCTTTAGAATAGCTAAGTCATGTATTTTGTTTTTTATTGTGGTGTTTACTGTTGTTTGTCTCTTGAAAAAGGTTCCATTTGAGCCGATACGTGGAGAATTGTCCTGTTTATTTTTATTGTATGTTTTTATATATATATTATTTTTTATATATTTTTATTCATAGGCAAGGTATGTGTTTTTAGTAACCTGTTTATTCCTTTTGCTTTACTAGAAGACTGTATCCTGTACATCTCATGTGTCCTTCCCATTTATACCTCTACCTATCTCTTGCTAAACCACCCCTTAACTCTACATTCTAAGGTCTACAAGAAGGTTTAATTTCGTATAATATGCGCAAATTATTTATTTCATGTTCATTTCAATAATTGTTTTTCATACGCTGTGTTGTCATAATCTATTTGTTCGGTTTCTTATCTTTCCATGACGTTCTCCCTATTCTTCTATATATTCACATCTCGAAGGCATCAATTCGGTCTTCTAATTGTTTGTTTATTATCCATGTTTCTGAGTCATGCATAAGTGTAGAAAAGATATAGCATTTTGTAAATCTCACATTTAATTTGTTTTGAATTGTTTAAAATTTAATATTTTCCTCATGTTTAAATGTTTAATATTAAATTAAACATTTAAATATATTAAATTTAAATGTTTAAATATTTAATTTAAATGTTTAAATGTTAATATTTTCCTCATGTTAGCGAAAATAATTTAGCCATTCTCCTTGTAACCTGTTTCACATCTACCACAATTTGGGATACGGTTTTGAAAATACAAGATAGTGTTTTTATTTTTTGCAGTATCTCTCAGTGTGTTTTTATGTTTAGCATTTATTCTTATTTGAGTTTGGTTACTATCATGGTTTTTAAAAATGGGAATTGTATATCTAGTCCCTGTATTCCAATTGATGCAAAAGAGATGCAGGCCAGTGGACATTTCACCTGTGTCCTTTTGTGGCAGACTCGTAGGTGTCTGGGAATGCCAGATGTGCTGTTACTGCAGATTCGTTAAAAAATGTATCAGAAAATGATGACATAGTTGATCTAGAATTATTGTATATGGTAAGCTCTTGACAGGGCGAGACAATCCTGTGTTACTACCGCATTGGAATGCCTCCATTCAGAGACAAAACATGCACACACACACCCAACACAACCATAGTTTCAGAAAACAAACCTTATGCGAGTTTGTGTGTTACTTCAGTTACTCAGCTTTTGTTAGAAAGTCCATGGACTGTAATGAGCTACCTGTTCACAGCTAAATAAATTACTTCGTAATCATCTCGTTCACTACTTTATCTGTCGACGTGATCTACTAGTCTTTATAATAATAATAATAAAACCAATAACCCACCAGGGTCGTAGAGGTGTCACATTGAGACCTTTGGTGCAGAAATATCTCCACGCATCTCTATCCTCTATCATCCTGATTAGTTTGGAAACTGAACACCCTGTTCAGTTCTTGATATTATCCGGCACCTTGTCTTCTTCCATCCTCCACCGTACATTCAATAACATCTCTTATGATTGAAGAATGTGCCATAACGTTTCCGCTCCACCGAAGTTTACGAGTTTTCACTATTGTTAACAGTAAAGTAAAGTAACCCATAGCATTTATTAATGACGTAGTGTGTGAGATGTTAGCGATCTCACATTTCAGAGGCTCTACACATGAGGGAGGTAGCCATCTCCTCTCCCTCAGTCTTTACTTCCCGGACTAATCCGGTACCCATTTAAGGCTGGGTCGACCTGGGAGCCGTTGCGATCTAAAAAACATTTCCGCCTCAACTGGGGAATGAGCCCAGGACCACTTATATGCGAAACCAGTGCTCTAACCACTGCGCTACGCGGCTCCCAGTGGTTCTTGTTGACCCGCTACTATATTAATTATATCATGCACAAACACAATCATTTTCCCCCCTCGTTAACAGCTACGTAAAACCCACCTATAGCACACTAAATTATGTAGCTACTGTTTTCTTTCTGCTAAGAGGACTGTTCATGATGACCACTCAACAATATTTTATTATTGCAGGATGCTCTTTGAAAACGTATAGCATTCTTCTTTTCGTACAATTTCATTTTCACTATTTCTTTCAGTAGCTTTAATATACTTTTTCTTCTTCTTCTTTCCTTCCTCTTTTTGCCCTTTACATGTGTCGAGGGAGATACAATTTTCTTGTTCCTGCTTTTCTGGCAGCTTCAGATAATGTTATTTGGTGTTCGTGTAATGTCTCTTTGATGTTGTCGATCCAGCGTACTCTAGGTCTACCATTAGCTCTTCTTTCTGCTTCTCTCTTGATATATGCTTTATAAACTAATGAATCGCACGACATTCTTTCCAGATGATCAAACCATTTTAATATACGAACAATAATAATTATAGTAAAAATAATAACAATAGTAAAAGTAATAATAGTAATACTGATAATAAAAATAAAAATAGTAATAATAATAAAACAATAATAATAATAATAATAATAACATCCATTACGCGTGTCTTGCAGGGACCTGACATGGGTACACAGAATAGTGACAATATTATCCAGGACCACTTAAGAGGTGATTAAGGATATTTGGAGAGTGAAATTGCAAATCGCATCACATGTCAAAGTGACCCGTAGACCGTGCTGAAGAGATGTGTCAGGTCGAAAAGCGCAAATATCACAGCCAAGCTGTAAACAGCGTATTCCATTCATTGGACTGCCTCTTGTTACTCTGCAGGAATTTGAGAACGAATACCACAAGAAGAAGAAACTCTCAATCATCAGTATTCTTCTGTCTTCCTTCAGCCTTAATTCTCAAACTTCTGCAGAATAGCAGGATGTAGTTCGGAGAAAGTAATGCGCTGTGTCATTTTTACAGCTTTGTTGCGATATCTGCACCTTTCGGCATGGCATATCGGACTAAGCATCGGCTTTTAGGTTACTTTGATCCTATATGGAATAGGACAGCTAACTGAACACCGCAAAATTCTTAGTCGCCTCTTACGACATTCATGGACAGTAAAGAGTGTTGCTATTCTCAGCTCCCATGTCGGGCTCGGTAACACACGGCGTTTTCAAACATGACTTCTTCTCGTTCGCTGTTTAACATGTCTACTCAGCAGGTCTCCAAACAATATTCATCTTCTATTATTCACTTGAAACATGTCTATATCTGTAATTCTGTCTCCTGAATAAAACTCAGTCTTTTGTAGTTCATACAGTGTCCCATAGAGCTTTGATTCTAGTGTTGTTTCCTCTGGCCAATATGTCTGCCTCAGCGTTTCATACTCAGAATACTCTTGAAGTATATGTTTGGCACTCTATGATATTTGTCCACATGTACACATGGCCGTGTTGCCAATCTTGAATTTTGTATACATGTGACTGCGGAGTCGGTTGTGTCCTGTTCTGAGGCATAGAATTATAACTTATTCTGATCTGTTCATAATGTAATAGTCATCTTGTGTTTGTGGCTTTCTTATTGACGTGATATCTTTTTTTTCTGATGGTAGGTGATTGGTACATCTGATTGATCTTCGGGTGCACCTTCCTTAGTCAGTTGGTCTACGTTTTCATTTCCTCGTATTCCACAGTGAGAGGGTATCCACTGCATGGTAACTGGCAAGACAGTTAATTAAGTAGTTTTTTTTAAGTCTATTAGTTTTCGAGGCTGGAGAGCTTAAAGAACTGGCCTTGCATCTGTAAGGAATACCACGGGCTGTGAGCCAGGGTTGGAGTTCAGCAGTTTTTCAGATGTCACCCTAATTGCCTGGATTTCTGCATCATAATTATTGTTGAATTTCCCTGTTTTTGTTCTGATCGTATCTCTCGGATATTTTATACATACACCAGCACCTCCATTTCTCACTGCATTCTGTGCTGACCCATCTGTGTATACTCTGACCAATATGTCTTTTGGGTACTCATCGTCCTGAAAACTGCTGGTGACTGTCCTTCGCTGTACACTGTTCTGTTCGTCCTCGCTTAGTATTCCTTTCGCATGGGTCTGAATGTATATTTGCCTTCCATTCCAAGGGGTTTGTTCTGGTATAGACTTTAAGTGGATGTCAACTTCAGGTATGTCTGTAAGTTGTCTACGGAGTCGTTTAGCTTGGTGGATAAAGCTGCTTCTTTTCAGTCACCCCATTGCTAGATTGTGTAATCTTTCCTTCATTGTATGACTTGGCATAAACTGTCATTTTTCTGCTTGTATTAGTATCTTTGTGTCACTGCGTTCGCCAAGTGTTTGCATTCTCCCCATTTTCTGCATCTCTACTATGAAATATTTCATTGTTCCCAACATTATTCTAAGCGCCTGGTTCTGCACTTTATCTAGATCTTGTAATGTGGTGTTTGATGTAGGACACCACGCAGCTGAACCATATTCCAGGTGTTGTATTATGCCTTGCTGGTAAACTTTACGGAGTATATTTCCACTGGCTCCCCATGTGGTTCCGCTTAGTTTTCTCAGGATAGCTAACTTCCTCCTGACTTTTGTTGTTGCTTTGTTATGTGTTGCTTCCATGTCAGTTTATCATCAAAAGTGACACCGAGGTTTGTCTTCTTTCTTAAGTTCTCCATCTATCTTGATAACACCGGTTTTTTTGTCTGTTTCTATGAACAAACAATATCAAGTCAGAAGAGTGGAATGAGTTGCCTCGGAGTTTACAATTTCATTACGATACCCATGGCTTTTGGCAAAGAAATCACCACTTCATTATGCCATTTACCCGCAGAGGACGGAAGTGTTGGGCCATTGCCACAAATAAAACGGCGAAGCAACGAATTTCCACTCTCTGGACTACATCCTGCTGGAAATCTAGAATAGATCATGGTCCTGCTACAACAGAGATCTAGCACGAGTGTGAGAATGAACGCTAAGGAAGAAGAAGAAGTATTTCAGTTTTGCCGTCTATAAGGTGATATAAGCAATGTCGCCTTTGAGTTGAAGAGGACGTAAATAGGAGCTAAGCATAGGTTCATTGTGATTTTCTATGCATATAGTAGGAGGTAAATAAGAAGTTTCTAGGGTGAGGTTGACTGTTCCGTCACACAGGAGATGCAATAGACCAAAAAAGTCCTGTTAAATTTGGATTGTCATGTCGATAGGCATATATATCGCAGCCAAGTTGTAAACTATAGTACAAAGTACGGTACAGTACAAATAGACGCTACCACATAATCGAATTATTTTCCTTGTCTATGCTTATAAATTTCTTGTTCATCATTTAGTAATTTAAATATTAATTTATTTTAGCATGTCGGTTAGGGTTAGGATAGTTGTGTTTTACACAACTAACCCGAACCCTAAATAAATATTTCAATTATTAAATGATGAACATGAAATTTTAAACATATACAAGGGAAATAATTAAACATGTTGTGGCATCTACTTGTAATGTACCAAAAGTATTCCCATACTCCAGATTAGATTGTGTTAATCTAAATGAATTTAAGAACAGACGCACAAGAAAAAGAAGAAAAACGCGATGATCACCCACACATTCAACTCTCCTTTGTCGTCTGTTCGCACACACATGACAGGTCCGAGTATTAAAAAAAATTTTCCTTGTCTGTCCAACACAATGGAGAACACGCCATTCAATATCATGTCTAGTAATAGCGAAAACTATCGTCGAAGTATATTTTTTTTTAAATGCTTAAATTGCGTAGAATGTTGACTTGATTGTACACGGATTTCCACAAATACACGCAGTTCCTTTGTACGCAGTACTCTCTTCCGGGAACGCAGCCCGACAAGAGTACCACTCATAGCACGTAACGTTGTAGCTCTAAGTAATAATCCCCAGGGATCTGGGGATTCCCCAAAAAAAGGCATATTTTTAATTTACAAAATTGAAATCTAGACCCAAAATTAAAATAGAGAACTGCAACTTAGATGAAATGATACATTTTGATTACTTAAGAACTAATATAAACAATATGGGTTTAAAAACAACAATAATTTTAAAAAATACCAATAATGAAGTCTTTTTTATTTTCTGTACAGAGGTCTTTATTGCCCAAATGATACCAGGCCATTTGACCATAATGATTTCCCCCAAAAAGTGTATCATGAAACTCATGAAAAGGAGGAAATAGTTCGTTTTTAAAGTTAACCAAACTAACCATAACCCTTCACACATACACTTATCTGCTTCCCTGTGTCTTCATCAGCATTGATTGTGGAGTTTATGAGAGTTGAATAACAATTCTTGATTATTCTTCTTGATTAGAAACTGGCCTCACAGCACGTGGGGCATTCCCATAAGTGATCCGCCCTCTGTTCCAGCAGCCATCCGGCTCGGTGTTTCAAGTCTAATGCCGCCAAAACAGACGTCGACATCAGGGCACAACTCTGGCCCTTGCGACAGGTTTCTTTGTTGTTCTGCCCACCCACGTCGTGCCCATAACTAGTTCAAGCACAACATCGGCCTGTCGGAACAACATGGTAACTGTTATCGAAGGTTACGACTACGGGATTGTATAGATGACGTGCCATATGAAGTTTCTATAAGAAGATAACCTCAATATAAAGGAATGTCATCTATTAAGATTTTCTGTTGCATGATTGGTTTTTCTAGTGAGCCATTGGTGATACTCACAGACGCAACCGCATGCGCGTCTGTGAGTCTGTTTGTTGAATACCAAACCTTTTTAATCTCCACTTAAATAATCTCCGCAAAGATTTGACAAATTGGCAAGTGTTTGACGAATTCTTCGAACTCTCCCCCCCCATCCCTTTTTTTTAGAAATATGATGCATGGCAATTTACATTCAGAAACACGTAAATAATTAGCACAGAACCCCCCCCCCCCCCCAATCCCAATCTGGTCCGTTAGCAGGTTTGTTTTTCAAAATAAGAAAAAATAATGAATACGGTTTTCTTACAAATATATTTTCGCTTGCTCTCTCTAACTCTCTTAGGGAAGTCGCTACATGTATTCTATGTGATGTGTCGTCAATAGTTGCTTCAATTATCTGGTAACCCACGGGCAGTCTGTTAGTATGAGCCTGTTTTTAGATGGTAACAAAATATTGATATAAGAATGTGGTCGCACTTCCGTCGAACATTCACTTCAAATCACAAGGCTTCCGTGTGTGATAGGACCCTCTTTTCAGATGGTCCAAACGTAATCAAGGGTCACACGTTTCTAGAGATTTGATGAGATGTGTAACACAGTGACACGGGACTTATTGTTGTGCCGGACACTGACATGAAAGGAACAATGGATACACTACTCGAGAATAAAAACACGCTAGATAGGAGACATAATTGATATTATCTATACGCACAATATAAAAACTTCAAAAGAAAATTGTTGAACCATCCCGTAGGTTATGTTCCAAACTTTACTATTGCAATCCAATGGTATGCTTAAATGACATCTTGTTTCTCGGCCGAAACAGAAGTTGAATACATAATATAACATAAAGAATATGTCATACAGAATATGACATACAGAAGATGACGTACAGAAGATGACATACATAATATGGCATACAGAAGATGACATACAGAAGATGACATAAAGAAGATGACATACAGAATATGACATACAGAAGATTACATACAGAATATGACATACAGAAGATGACATAAAGAATATGACATACAAAAGATGACATACAGAATATGACATATAGAAGATGACATACAGAATATGACATACAGAAGATGGCATAAACAAGATGACATACAGAAGATGGCATAAAGATGGCATACATAAGATGACATACAGAAGATGGCATAAAGAAGATGACATAAAGAAGATGACATACAGACGATGACATACAGAAGATGACAAACAATCATACATTAAAACTGTGTCCATTACCACTCGCGCTTTCCGTCCTCCAATCCAGAAGATAAGGGAGTAAAGGGATTTTTGGGATGAAGGGGTTAACACCTCTCTCCTTAAGAAGTCAACCACTCTTCATGCTATGTCTGTCTCCTCTTATCTTGTTAGACCCTTCCAGTGTTGATCTTTCTCTTTACTATGATATGTTTCATACAACACTTGAACATACAACACTTGAACATACAACACTTGAACATAAACACTTGAACATACAACACTTGAATAATCTCTTCCTCCTACCATTGTCACACCATATGTACTTTCTTCTTCTGATGATGATGTTACTCCTTCGCAAGCGAAGATGAGCATGCCATGAAAAACAATAAATGCGATGAGAAAGAAGGTCTAGTTTGGTTTGTGGGTTCGTAGGTGTCCGATGAGTCCGATTCGTGCACGGAAAGTTCTATTGCAGTGCATGCATGAGTGTGGAAGGTTCGGGGTAGGAGAACTTTCGGATCCGCCCTTTCGCTTCTTGCTCGAAGTGTTCTTTCCCCCGCAAATTCCGTGATTCCAGCAGTGATCTGGGTGTACCAGGCTGAGCGATCAAGTGCTGTAGTCTACCAGGAGCTAGTATCAATGCTGCAGTGCTTGAGAGAGGTTTTTTTTAGGTGATCATCTATTACGTATATAACTCATGTGTCCGTTGTCGTCCGTTCTGTCACTGTCTCGTTATATGATTTGTTGATAATATTGGTAACACTCATACTTATTTCCACAAAACCTCATATTTACGTTGTGTTACCCCAACCCTCGCATTTCCAGTATTGGGTTGTATCCCGACACCCGTGCTTTATCTCTTGTTACCCAGTACAAGGAAGCAACCAAAATGACTCGTTGATTTGCTTGATAAGTAGGGATGTTGCGGTGTCTTACTGTGTCTTACCCTCAAATACCTTGTTCATACCTGTATCTGCTACATTAAATTGTAAGGTTCTATGGTATAGATACAGAGATGAACTAATCTCACATCAAGCCTGCCTCCTATACATACAGAGATTAACTAATCTCACATCAAGACTGCCTCCTATAGATGCAGAGATTAACTAATCTCACATCAAGCCTGCCTCCTATAGATGCAGAGATTAACTAATCTCACATCAAGTCTGTCTCCTATAGATGCAGAGATTAACTAATCTCACATCAAGCCTGTCTCCTATAGATACAGAGATGAACTAATCTCACATCAAGTCTGTCTCCTATAGATACAGCAATGAACTAATCTCACATCAAGTCTGTCTCCTATAGATACAGAGATGAACTAATCTCACATCAAGTCTGTCTCCTATAGATGCAGAGATGAACTAATCTCACATCAAGTCTGTCTCCTATAGATACAGAGATGAACTAATATCACATCAAGTCTGTCTCCTATAGATGAAGAAATGAACTAATCTCACATCAAGTCTGTCTCCTATAGATACAAGATGAACTAATCTCAATCAAGTCTGTCTCCTATCGATACAGAGATGAACTAATCTCACATCAAGTCTGTCTCCTATAGATACAGAGATGAACTAATCTCACATCAAGCCTGTCTCCTATATATACAGAGATGAACTAATCTCACATGAAGCCTGCCTTCTATAGATGCAGAGATGAACTAATCTCAATCAAGTCTGTCTCCTATAGATACAGAGATGAACTAATCTCACATCAAGTCTGTCTCTTATAGATGCAGAGATGAACTAATCTCACATCAAGTCTGTCTCCTATAGATACAGAGATGAACTAATCTCACATCAAGTCTGTCTCCTATAGATACAGAGATTAACTAATCTCATATCAAGTCTGACTCCTATAGATACAGAGATGAACTAATCTCACATAATGTCTGTATCCTATAGATACAGAGATGAACTAATCTCACATAATGTCTGTCTCCTATAGATACAGAGATAAACTAATCTCAACTAAGTCTGTCTCCTATAGATACAGAGATGAACTAATCTCACATCAAGTCTGTCTCCTATAGATACAGCGATGAACTAATCTCACATAATGTCTGTCTCCTATAGATGCAGAGATGAACTAATCTCACATCAAGTCTGTCTCCTATAGATACAGAGATGAACTAATCTCACATCAAGTCTGTCTCCTATAGATACAGCGATGAACTAATCTCACATAATGTCTGTCTCCTATAGATGCAGAGATGAACTAATCTCACATCAAGCCTGTCTCCTATAGATACAGAGATGAACTAATCTCACATCAAGTCTGTCTCCTATAGATACAGCAATGAACTAATCTCACATCAAGTCTGTCTCCTATAGATACAGAGATGAACTAATCTCACATCAAGTCTGTCTCCTATAGATGCAGAGATGAACTAATCTCACATCAAGTCTGTCTCCTATAGATACAGAGATGAACTAATATCACATCAAGTCTGTCTCCTATAGATGAAGAAATGAACTAATCTCACATCAAGTCTGTCTCCTATAGATACAAGATGAACTAATCTCAATCAAGTCTGTCTCCTATCGATACAGAGATGAACTAATCTCACATCAAGTCTGTCTCCTATAGATACAGAGATGAACTAATCTCACATCAAGCCTGTCTCCTATATATACAGAGATGAACTAATCTCACATGAAGCCTGCCTTCTATAGATGCAGAGATGAACTAATCTCAATCAAGTCTGTCTCCTATAGATACAGAGATGAACTAATCTCACATCAAGTCTGTCTCTTATAGATGCAGAGATGAACTAATCTCACATCAAGTCTGTCTCCTATAGATACAGAGATGAACTAATCTCACATCAAGTCTGTCTCCTATAGATACAGAGATTAACTAATCTCATATCAAGTCTGACTCCTATAGATACAGAGATGAACTAATCTCACATAATGTCTGTATCCTATAGATACAGAGATGAACTAATCTCACATAATGTCTGTCTCCTATAGATACAGAGATAAACTAATCTCAACTAAGTCTGTCTCCTATAGATACAGAGATGAACTAATCTCACATCAAGTCTGTCTCCTATAGATACAGCGATGAACTAATCTCACATAATGTCTGTCTCCTATAGATGCAGAGATGAACTAATCTCACATCAAGTCTGTCTCCTATAGATACAGAGATGAACTAATATCACATCAAGTCTGTCTCCTATAGATACAGCGATGAACTAATCTCACATCAAGTCTGACTCCTATAGATACAGCGATGAACTAATCTCACATAATGTCTGTCTCCTATAGATACAGAGATGAACTAATCTCACATCAAGTCGGCCTCCTATAGATACAGAGATGAACTAATGTCACATCAAGTCTGTCTCATATAGATACAGAGATGAACTAACCTCACATCAAGTCTGCCTCCTATGGCGAAGTGCATGACAGCTAACGAAGTTGCTGTTCTTTTCTCACATGCCAGGTGACCCACTGTGAGGCGGGTGAAAAAGCTCACAGAACCGATTCTGTCAACATTTGAGCAGTATAAACCACAGTTTCAGGACTCCTGCTACCGACCACTTCAACGTCGCAGACCATCTGTCTTCCCATGATGTTCAATTGACTACCATTAAACCTTGCTCATCGGATGACCGATTCGACGTGCGCTTGAGAACCGGTATATGTGCACAAAACATTCTTTTGTGATAATCATCCGTCATTTATATGTGCAGATATCCTTATATTTCTGTCAATGTTCTTGATATTTTTGTTCCATCTCTATTCTTCTAGTGATTACATCATTCAGAACTGGCTAAACAGCCTGGTTCTTTCCATAAAACTACAATTTTTTACCTTATCAAACGCCTTGACGGCCTAGACAGGACCCACAATGGAGGTGATCTTCTTCTTCTTCTGCGTTCATTCTCAAACTCCTGCAGATAAGCAGAAAGTAGTCCGGAGAACGGAATGCGTTGTGTCATGGTTTACAGCATTGCTACGCCTTTCGGCCTGACACATCCGACTTCAGCATAGCTTTGAGTCACTGACCCTATATGGGATGGGGCAGCCAGCTCCATCCCTAAAACTCCTTAGTCGCCTTTTACGACATGCATGGAAGGTAAACAGTGTTGTTATTCTTTGCTCCCCTTTTGGGCCACGGCAATACACGGGCGATGGAGGTGATGAAGCCAGGGTGCGAACAAGAGGCAGAGCAAGAAGAATATGGACGCAAGACATCAAAGATCACAGGAACATGACAGTAACAGAAGCAGGAAGACTGGCTCAAGATCGACAGAAGTTTCGAATTGCTGTGATGGCTGCTACGTCCAGTTCAGGATAAGCTACCTAATAATGAAGGTAAAGTCAATGGTAAGCGAATAAGAGGTAGGAGGAGCTACAATTGGGAGACTAACATAACAAGATGGACAGGCTAGTCTATCAGAGTGCATCACCAAGACAAGAGACGGGATGTTGGAGGTATATTGCAGCCAATCTTCACTGCGGAGACGGCACTTGATGATGATGACCTGCTGATTAATTAAGAATATAATTACTTCACTTATGCCTACAAAATCGTGTTTGATATTTTAAAATTTTGTGAGGGCGTATAGTCGAACACGGAAGAATGTGTTCAAAATGTCCCCACACAAACATCAAACAGCAGCATACCGGTGACTGAGTATGCGTTATTACCTGCACCTGGAAACAGACTGGAATCCTGGACAAAAGAGTTCAAATATTTAGCACCTGGAGTGAGGGACAATGAACAATAGAAATTTAGAAAAGAAGCGTGCGGTGTTTGTAGCGCGAGACACCGAAATCGTAGGTGTTTAAATGTGTCCTCCGGCGCCAAGATCAGCGGACTGTTCAACATTGAAATAGTCTTCAGAGATTAGGTCTCTATCGGATTAAGAAATAATAACAGTTGGACCGTTACAACTTCTCAAAGGTGGACAATTACGTCACGCAAACATACCAACCAGAACATAAGAAGGGTGACACTGTAAGCCCCAGGCTATTTTGTGTGTTGCTGTTGTCCTTAGCCGTAAGAAATACAAATATGTGTTACAGATCTCGAGGAAACAACTTCAAAGAAAGATCACTGCTCGAACTGGGAAAACAATACAGCGGAGGCGGAATGAAGGTAGAAGGGTTTTTGATGAGTTAAGAAGATGGGCACCGTGAAAGTGGGAAGTGGGACATGAGAAATATTGATAAAGACACACAAAGCGAAAGGGATTAGATCAGTGGCTCGTACGCTGAGGCGGTTATAGAATGGGGCTCGAGAAGACTTCTAGAAATATCAGGAATCTTTCTTTGCAAATATTTGTATGCATTGTATTTGGTACATTATAAGCAATGGACTCCTATCAACGGATACACGAGTTCAATTGCTTAAATGTTATATTGGGCCAACCCTTCTTTATGAACGCAAAGCATGGACTGTAAACCAAAGATCTCAAGATACTCTGAAGGCAACTGAGATCTGGTTTTTGAGAAGAATGATGAAAGTTCCATGGACATCCAAGAAAACTAGTGTAGATGTCATGAACGATGTTGGAGTAAAAAGGACAAATTATAGCAAACATTAGAAGCAGACAGTCAACAATTTTAGGGCATGTGATGAGAAAAGCAAAACTTGAACATTTAGTAACCACCGGAAAGGCTAAAGGCAGAAGAAACAGAGGAAGATAAAGAGAGACATTTCTGGATGAGTTGTCACTGTAGTACAAAAAGATGTCCTTACAAAGACAGAAAGTTGTGGAGAAACATGATCGTCAGCGCCACTTGGCATAACAATTGATTGATTATATTTGCAATAAAGAGAATAATGGATAGTAACTTTAGCGGTCTCGACAGAACAAAAAATATTTAAGGGTGTCCACAACATCAAGATGTTTACAAACCCCTGGACTAGACGTTGACCATTAGTGGACTTATTGTTTCCGTGTAATTTAAATTTTCAGTAGGATCTGAAAAAACTTAGCGGGATATCATTGGTAGAATACTATTATACGTTGGGAGGCACCATTCAGTATATACCGGGAATGGGAAAGATGGTCATTCAGTAGATACGGGGAATGGGGAAGAGATGGCCATTCAGTAGATACGGGGAATGGGAAAGAGATGGTCATTCAGTAGATACGGGGAATAAGAAAGAGATAGTCATTCAATAGATACGGGGAATGGGGAAGAGATGGTCATTCAGTAGATATGGGGAAGAGATTGTCATTCAGAAGATATGGGGAATGGGAAAGAGATGGTCATTCAGTAGATATGGGGAATGGGGAAGAGGTAGTCATTCAGTAGATACCGCCCGTGTGTTGCCGGGGCCTGAAAGGGGAGCAAAGAATAGCAACACTGTCTACCTTCCATGCATGTTGTAAAGGGTGACTAAGGAGGTTATGGGATAGAGTTGGCTGCCCCATCCCATATAGGGTCAGCGACCCAAAGCCATGCGGAAGTCGGATGTGTCAGGCCGAAAGGCGCAGATATCGCAGCAATGCTGTAAACCATGCCACAACGCATTCCGTTCTCCGGACAACATCCTGTTAATCTGCATGAGTTTGAGAACGAACGCAGAAGAAGAAAAAGATTCAGTAGATACGGGGAATGGGGAAGATATGATAATTGTTTCATGGTTCAAACTCCTGCCCCCATTCAATTTATAAAAATAGAACATGACTAGTTTATAAATAAGTAGAACATTCAAAGATTATAAAACTTCTAGGAAATCTTAACTTTGATGGGAAAAATCTAAGAAAAGTAAGAAATATGTATTGGAAACAAACAGCTGCGATGAGAGTTAACAAACTATAGGAATGTTTCAAAGGATATAAATGGTTGTCAGGTGAGGTAGGTTTTGAAATGTTACAATATTTTCTAATCCTTTTTCCCTGTATACAGAATATATTTTGTGAAATATAGAAGATATGCCAGGAATAATAGTGAGAGGATACAATATAAATACTTGAGATAAGCTGACGACATAGTACTGATCGAAGGAAGTGAACAGAAACTACAAGACCTATTAGGTAAAGTAGTGAAAGAAAGTGACAACAAAGGCATCAGTTTAAACAAGAAAACAGAAATAGTGGTAGTCTCGATGAGACATACACCACCAAGATGCAACATAATGATTAATGACACAAAATTAAGACATTTTGAAAAAAAGTAATATCTTGGCACTCTGTTAACATCAGAATGTAGATGCCTAAGTGAGATAAAGAGCCGAATAGCGCAAGTCAAATCAGCATTCCAAAAAAATGAAATCCATTTTGTGGAACAATATCAATGCAGCCCCGAATTCGAAAGCTAGGATGTTAAATTGAACCAATTCTTTTTATATAGACGCGTATCATGGATTGTAAACGAAAAAATTCAAAACCAACTGTAAGCTACAGAGATGTGGTTTTTGAGAACAATGATGAAAATTAACATTCTCTAAGAAAATTCATGCGGATGTTCTCCGTGATGCTGGCGTAGAAAGAAAAATCATAGCAAATATTAGGGGCAGATAGTCAAGTTTCTAGGGCATGCGCTGAGAATAACGCAGCTAGACCACTTAATAACCACTGGAAATATCAAGTGGAGAAGAGACGGGACGACAAAGAGAGAAGTTTCTGGATGGGCTAGTATTATGGGATGGGAGATTATTGGTAGTATGATTATTAAGATTATAGTTAAAGTCAATTGGACTGAGCAATTGTCTATTTACAGGTGGTGATGCTGTCGTAGCTTCCGCACTTGACGTTGAGCGTAGGAGTTTGTCAAGGAGATGTAGTCTGCGTTCCGGAGCCATGTGCGTTGCTCTGGTTGAGGTGTAGTCATGTTT
Organism: Meghimatium bilineatum; assembly: GCA_034231615.1. Classification (NCBI taxonomy): domain Eukaryota; kingdom Metazoa; phylum Mollusca; class Gastropoda; order Stylommatophora; family Philomycidae; genus Meghimatium; species Meghimatium bilineatum. The sequence goes on along the minus strand of CM067315.1, from coordinate 29,083,279 downwards.
ATTCAGGATGGTCTTGATCTTGTCGATCCATCTCTTCCTAGGTCTGCCCTTGGCCCTGTATCCTGATTCCATCTTGTTATAAACTCTATGTGAGAAGTTGATCGTTCATCTTCATAAGATGTCCAAACTATTTTATCTGTTGTTTCTCTATATATTCGATGCATGATATTATACCTATTATCTTTCTGAAGTTTTTACTGCGCATTTTGTTGATTCTGGTGACACCACTAGCCTTTCTTAGACATTTAATTTAACAAGTTTCTATCTGGGACAGAACTACAAGCAAGAATTCCATACAGATTACAGCCGCCAAGGCATTTTGTGTGGGTTTCACCAGCAAAAAAAACCCAGTAAACTACAAATTTATTCATTCCAAAGTTATTTATTTTTAAAATGAAAATGCAATACGTTGTGTGGAAACATTTACATCTCGCCTCTATATTTTCGTTTGTGTCTTCAGAAGTCCAAGAATTATCTTGTAGTCGACTGCTATCATACTACTGGCAAGTTGAGTTCTCTGATAGGGCTTGTTCTATATTGTAATATATTGGTTCACTCTGTATCAAAGAAGGGCATATAATATATCGTTGTGCCAGTAATCAAAGAAGTACACCCCCAAGACGGAGTGTGATTAATATTTGGCAAAAGAAAGACGGAACAATATTATACAATGATTGTATATCTTTCTTTGAACGCCCCTAAACTTCCCGAATCATTAGCTATGTAGGTACACAAGGCATAACACGAAGCACGTTGGTATCAGTCATTAGTAACGAATCATCACTGCGGGAGGTAGGAGTTGTGGGCAGCACTGCATTTTGTAACAAGACAAATTAAAGAGATACAAGTTGAAAGTGTTTGACCACTCGTCTTGCCACCAGATGGAGTAGACCTCTTAGGTACTGTACTACTGTTATACCATAAATTAATGGTTTTCAACATTTCCTGCTCATTTCCCTTTTTCGTGTGCCACATAATTCTTCCATCCCATAAGGCTGTATATACGTTTTTCGTTTCCGTGTGAAAAGGGGGGGGGGGGGAGGGGTTACCTATTTAAAAAAAAGTAATTCGTGTGTTTGTGGTATTTAAATACATTTTTTTGGTGAAAAATATGATGACCTTTTTTTGAAAATCGATTGGAAGGGTAGGGGAGAAAGGGAGTGGCAAGTTACCCACATTTTGGCTAGTTTCCTTGTACGACAAGTCATGTTCTGATAAGTTGGGGGCGGGGTTGGAATTGGAAGGTTACCAAACTTTTGGCTAAGTACGTAGTGCTAAAAGTTTTGTTCTGATAATTTTTGTTGGGTGAGTGGGGTTACCCAACATTTGGCTAAGTTTCTAATACTGAAAGTCAAGTTCTGATATGCTGGGAGGGGGAGGGAGGGGGGGTTAACAGAAATAAATCCGCTTCTCTACGGGCTTGCATCCCCCAAATTTCTGATACTATAAAAATATGTTTGCTTTTTTTTCAAAAAGGGCCCAAAAGGCGTAGAAGATTGACTTTATTGTATTGTATTACCATTATATCTACTCCGTCCCAGTAGACGTTGCCTCACGTCGCCTTCCGAGAGGACCACTCATGTCAGGCAACTGTAGCTTTAAACGATAATCCCCAGAGATCTCTAAAATTAATCAATTTTATAGCCACAACGTCGCTACTGGGATTCGAATCTACTTTCGCAAATATATTTTTTCCCTACTTTTCAAATTCGGAAATTAGTTTTATGCAGAATGGTGTGTGCAAAAACTATACAATTTTGCAGTACCAATCAAACAATCAATCAATCAAACAAACAATCAAACAAACAAACAAACAATCAAACACCTATATTGTCAAGTATATTGAAAAACAGACTGAAATGGTTCGACCACTTAATGAGAATGAACCCTTATTGGCCATCTGCAATACTATGCAAAACGAGAATGGAAACAACAAAATGCAGCGGATACCAAGAAGAAGGGGTGGATTAAAGAAGTTACAACCTTCTGAGACATCACAATATTACTACATATCAAGCGTGTCATTGTCAGAAAACTAAACTTCACTCAGTCCTGCGACTCCTAACAGCAAAATCATAGGGCAGGTAGGTATGTAGGCATATGCATAGATCATCATCATCATCAAGTTCCATCTCCGCAACGAAGGTTGGGGGAAATTACTGTTTTATTGATTCTACCATGCATAGATATAATCAATAAAACATAGTTATTTCCCCTAAGTCAGTTGACCGGTGTCATATTTAAAAAAAAACACTTTCTCGTATTTCCTCAGAACAGAAGTATTCTTGAATATCTATAAATATAAAAATCACTTCAAGTATATTATTGACAATATTCAACATTGGAAGACTATACACATTAAAAGGTGTCATAAGGATCATTCCAAAAACTTCAGATCGAATGTTAAGCTATAGTCAACGCAACCCAGCCCTGGTTGTGTGACTAATATAGGATGTTAAGATATCTGGACCAGACGTTAAACACACCGTCTGCTATTGATCTTTGAAATCGCCGTCTGGATCGCGATTATATCTTTACAGCATCTTAGGCGATAATAAAGCGCGGTTCCGATCTGTAGGCAAATATTTCTCTAGTTCTTCACAACCGACAGAATTATGACCCCTTACTAGAATGAAAAGCTAGTTGGATGGAACTTAAGACGTGGCATTTGTCTGAGATTATATGAGTTTAAATCGCTCGCGAATCTGATCCACTTACCCTACAATATTATCCAACATTTTCCCGTAGGAGAAAGCATTTCTTATTTTAAACCAAATAAATTATTATTCGCCTAAAACATGAAGTGATATTAACCTCTTGACCTTGTTTTAATTTGTGCGCATCAAGTGGATACCTTTTGGTGTTTATTCACAGAATATGACACCTTTCATTCAATAACATAGCTCTTAGCATAAATATTGCTCTTAACTTGAAATCAGTTGTGTTTTATTACTTTCTTGTTACTGGTTAATGCTGCTGTGATCAGGATACTCTTGAGTTCTGCTTTATTTTCACGTACTTTTCCTGTTACGGCGTGATTTGGCAGTTACATTTCTAACCATTACGTAAAATATGTTGGATTTATTGCTAAACTTATAGAGGTAGGGGGTAGATATTCTGTCTACTTAAATAAGCATTCATTATTAATATGTCCAGGTATTATATGGTTGAATTCTCACTTTACAGGAAACAACTCTTTTTTTTTACTTGCATCAATTATCACTTCACATAAGCCAGCGATTACTTTGCAAGAATCAGTACTAAGTTAAATGGACCAGAAATTACTTTACATGGACCAGTGATAACTTTACATGGACCAGCACTAACTTTACATGGACTAAAACGCAGATACTGGGATTGGATGGGTACGTGTGGAAGAGTGAGATGTTCAATTCTCCCTTATATTATATAAAATAAATGTGAGGGTGTTTTCAATAAAAAAAAACTAGTAAACGTTACTGTGACCCCACTCCTCCCCACCTCCAAATATGAAAAAAACCATTCTTAAATACACTTGATCCTTCTAAGCGGAGATGCTAGCTTTGTTAAAAGAAACATTATATTTTAAATATTATGTAATAGAGTGAGTAATAGAGAGAGTGAGTGGGAGAGTCTGTGAGAGAGTGATTTTGAGATTGAGTGAGAGAGAGAGAGAGAGAGTAAGTGGGAGAGTGTGTGAGAGAGTGATTTTGAGATTGAGTGAGAGAGAGAAAGTGGGAGAGTCTGTGAGAGAGTGATTGTCAGATTGAGTTAGAGAGAGAGAGTAAGTGGGAGAGTCTGTGAGAGAGTGATTGTCAGATTTAGTGAAAGAGGGTGAGTGTGAAATTGAGTGAGAAAGTGTGAGAGAGAGAGTGAGTGAGAGATTGAGTGATAATTCAGAGTGTTGAGAGCGTGAGTGTTAGGATGGATAGTAGAGTGTGTGAGAGAGTGATATTGAGTGAGAAAGTGATTGTGAGAGAGAGTTTGTGAGATTGAGTGACAGAGTGTTGAGAGCGTGAGTGTGAGATTGAGTGAGTTAGGTAGAATCAGAGGGAGATATCAAGGAAAAGTATTTGGATCCAAGAATATTACCACTATGACCAACCATCCACTTTATAATGAACAAGTTTATGGGGACATAGGGTTGGCGGCTCTATCCCGCAGATCTAAGATACACAAAAGTCATGCTGAAGCGGTATGTGTCAGACCTAAAGTTGCGTCTAGAACAATTATGCTTTAATTAATCTATGACTCAACGGATGACTTTCTCTGGTTCAGCCAACAAACGGGAGTCTGAGAATGAACGCAGAAGAACAAGAATCCTTGCAAGTATTTTATTTAATATTTATCTAAATAATCCAATTTTACCAATAAAAATAATTATCCGTTGCCTCGTTCAAAATTGTCTACAAAAAAACCCCGCGCAAAATCTGCAAATTTTTGTTTAGATACGCCATCTGGAACGAAGATCTTAGCAACTTTTCGAAATGGGTATTAAATGAGGCGTCGTTGCAAACCTAATATTTTACAGCCGTTAAGAGATCTTGAAGACAGGTCTTGTTCTCATGGTTGTTCACACTAGAATCTTCTGTCTTACATGTGTTCAACCAATGATCATCAGGGGGAAGAAAAACAGTTTAGTTTCCAACTTAAAAGTAATTACAATATCATAGGTGTTTTTGGCAACAGCAGTGCGGATCGTTCAGTATTCAGGGGCCTGCGAAACAGTTCAGTATGTCACAGCTCAACGAATTCGAAGAAAGTGTGAAATTGTTGTTAAACTGTATTTGTGGCAACTCTACATATATTTTCAAGTGGGGGTAAAGGCTGGTAATTATGGATAGTTTAGGCAAAAAGAGGAATGCGAAAAAATAATAAATAGGGATTGAAGCATATCAAACGTAGAGCAATAATTTTCAGCGATTAATGGATGTAATGGTTTCGGATATGTAGTAATGTTATTCCCAGGCAACGTCCAACGAAATGCAATGTTATTTAATTTCAATGATTTTATAAGACCAAAAGCAAAAGGTGAATCATAGAAATATCAGATATGCCGAACACTGCCTTTTCAAATATCTCGGCTTCAGCTATATATGGAAATTGTTCATCAGAATTAAAAATGAGAATGGAAATTACTTTAGCTGCATGTCAAGACTAAATTTAATTTGGAAAAACAACATCGGTGTTTGAGTGAAAGTCAAACTTTATAACTCACGAGTGCTTTCTATTGTGTTATATGGTTGTGAGAGTTGGACACTCACAGTAAATATGGAGAGACCGTTGCATGCCCTCGAATACAAATGTTACAGGCGAATTCTAAGAATCTCATATAGAGAGGATAAGACAAATGTGCACGTAATAAATACAATAGAGATACAAGCAGGTCTTCAAGAGCCATCACGTAAAGTACTGAAACGACGAAAACTTACATGATTTGGACATGAATGCCGTCATCAATCATTATCAAGAAAATATACTACACGGTCAAAGGTGAAAGAAGTAGATGTACATCCAATGTGGTACCCCTATGATCATGACGGGTTATGGACTTGTGGATGATGACCACGCATTGGTTGTATCTAGAGTTGGGGTTCCCAGTCTACAGACACTATCCCAAATGGAGTATAGAATGGTTTACTGTGGGATTGCTGATTGAAACAATAAATCAAAAGCAAATATTGATTTTAAAGTAATGTTTCGGTCCTGCATTGAAGGGGCCCGAAATGGTAGCAAAGAATTGTAATACTGTTTAACTTCCACGCATGTTGTAAGGATTAGATCATATATCCTGAATTCAGAAATTGAAGACGCAGTTAAACATGCACCACACAGAAAATCACCAGGAGTAGATAACATATCCATATAACTAATAAAAATGCTAACAGTGATAGGTATTCAGTGGTTATACAGATTGTTCAATGTAATATGGAATACACAAAATACACCACAAGAGTAGAATTCAGCGGTGATTGTTCCCATCTGGAAGAAAAAAGGCAATAAGAGGGACTGCACAAAGTATAGATGCATATCACTCTTAAGGCACATAGGAAAAACCTTAGCAAGATACTAGAGAGAAGGATGCACGCATATATATAACCACAGCTAAACAACACAAAATTAGGCTTTCGGAAAAATAAAAGCTGTAAAGACGCAATCGTCGCCCTCAAACAACTTTCAGAAAGAGCAACAGAACATAACAAAGACTTATATCTGGCTTTCGTGGATCAGGAGAAAACTTTTGACAGAGTGGATAGAGCACAACTATGGATAAAACTACAGACATACGGAGTCCCCCAATACCTGATAAGCTTATGTCAGAGTATGTACACAAAGTCAATCCGCAGTAAGATCGAGCACAGGTACATTGGATAATTTTCAAATTCAGTCGGGAGTGTGAGACAGGGATGTGTACTATCCCCCTATTGTTCATAACATACATAGATCACATTTACAAAGACAACGGAAGAAAACAATTTTAAGGATAGCTTAAACGAATTGCTATTTGCAAACGACCAAGTACTAGTAATATCATCAGAAGAGCAACTACAAAGACAAATAGATAGATTACATCAAACATGCCAAACCAGTAACATGAAGATAAATATAGGGAAGACCAACGTAATGAAGATAGGAAGAACATAAAGAAACACCAACATATATATTGGAAACAACAGACTTGAACACGTGACATAATTCACATACCTAGGAAGCAATATAACAAAAGACGGCAAGAGCAGCAAAGATGTAGTAAAGCATACCAAGCCCTAGGGCAACTGATACCAATCTTCAGAAACACAAATGTAGATTTAAACACCATAATAACACTATTTAAAACAAATATTATACCAACGCTGTGTTACCAAGCCAAACATGGACAACGACAGCACAAGATAAACGTAAACTTGTGACAGCTGAAATGACATGTTTACTTACAATCCTAGGAATATCGCTAAGAGACGGAGTGAGTAGACAAAGAACAGGAACCACCCCATTCTTGGAACATATTAAGAGACAAAAAAGAACAAATGGTTTGCACACATCAGCAGACTACGATCAGACAGCATACTACAACAAGCTATGCTACAAAAGATACAGTAAAGCCAGACCTAGAGGCCCACCACGAAAACGATGGCCCACCAAAATAAAATAGGCAACAAACTCCACAATTTACTCAGCACACACGCAGGCCGTCTCCAGAAAACTCTTCTACCCCTGACGCTGAAAGGCAATAAAGGGTTTAGCGAATATATAGATTCCAATGATATAAATATTGGCCAAGGGAGAACACAGGAATAGTCAAGGAACGAATAAAGGCTTCGTCAAATCTTGTACGTCGAGAGCCAAGCTTGTCCTATACCGAAGACCTTTGGTTGTATAGAAGACATTCCACACAATTAATTAGGACCCCCATTCGGTACATTTTTGTTATTGTTGGGTTTCAGTTGGCCAGTATTAATATAATCAGAGTCGCTTTGGCTATTATTGGCATGCGATGTCGAGCATGTAAAAAGTGACCAAGAGAAAACCCAACAATAATAAAAGAAACATAACGAAGGGGATCCTAATTAATTCTGGTGGAAGGTCTTTATCGGTGACAATCATGCCTAAACTTTGTGTCGCTAGCCAATGAAAATCAAGGACGCATTCCGATCATCTAAGATAGGTGGCACACCAGGAAATCAGGGTAAATGCCATATTATGGAGAAGTTTGGTCAACATCATCAGGTGCCCGTTTGAAAACTATCAAGATAACATTTAGATAAACTATAAAATATCTTTTCTCTGGGTCTTCCCCTGGATCTTTTCCGTTCTATCTCTCCTGTTGTCACTATATTCTCAATGTCTCCTCTTCTCATTATGTGCCCAGTAAATGTTGACTGTCTTTTTTCTTACATTATCAATAATGTATCTTTTCACATCCATCCTTCTAAGACATTCTTCATTAGTAATCTTTACTGTCCAAGGAATGCGTAACATTCTTCGAATAAACCACATTTCCGCTGGCTCCAATGATTTTTTTGAAGTCTTATTTATTGTCCACGCTTCACTTTCATAGAGTAGCCTTGGTTCAATGTAGTATTTGAGGACACGTTTTCTAGTATCCCTCGATATGGACTTGGTAGAATGTATCTTTTCTGTAAAAAATGCTTTATATAAAAAAATGGTTTCTCTAAAATTCTGAAACAAATAATTTTGGTATTTTCACACTTTTTCTGCAAATCAATTTTTTGGGGAGGGGCACGCTTTTTGACATATTAAGCAGGAAGGGTGGGGGGACCCTGACTTCTTGACAAATTCATGATATGTGTGTGCGTGTTCGTCCATCACAAGTGATGATGACAATTTTGTTACATCCAGTTTTGAAATTTCAGTTAGAATTATGACCATGCATAAAAGTTCGTAAATAGCTAATGAGCCCTATTCGAGCTGTAAATGTTCTTGGACAGTTCGGACATGGAATGACCACTGTAGGTGGATTATGATCATGACATATAAGGATTGTTGGAAGGGCGTAAATATAAGTTGTCGAAATCTATGTCCAAGTTATAACTTTGAGAATGCTAGCCCATTTATGTCACCGCGTTAAGTTCAATCTGAACCTTTCTGTGCCTTTCATTGGCTGGCGATCAAAGTTCAACTAAATGACGAACGGAAATCATGTCAAAAGTCGGAGTGGCCTCTCGTAGTGACGATGCACTTAGTACTGTTATAGCGATGGTGATGTTCATTGCCAATATAATCTATACATCAATTTCTTGTTAAACCTACTTTACAATATCATCAGCTTAAGCAGTCTTATCGAGATAATTCCACACTACAAAGTTACACACCATCACAAAGTGTCACTTATTGTCCGTTCAACACATGTCACACAATTTGACACGTGATTTATGCGTTGCAAAAGCTGGATTAGAAGTTATCAGCCATAAAATGTGGAAATTATGTAATATTTTACGAGTTTTAGCAGGGAAATCTAAATTTAGTCAGGACCCACAGGATTTGTTTCTAAATGATTCCTGTAATTTTATAACATAACCGGTAAACGATTCTTGAATAAGGATATTAAATGTAGTCTTTCCTAAACCGACAAGAGATGGGACTGCAGTAAAATACAAATCAATTGGGGAGAAGGGAAAACAAGGGTGATGTAGTTTTACGAATCAGTAAAAAAAAAAAAAAACAAGCGTTCGACCATGACAGTTGATTCAAATCAGGATTCTTACAATGTAGTTGCTCAAACCAGGGTTCTTGCAATGTAGTTCCTTAAACCAGGGTTCTTTACTTGTAAGGTAGTGGTTCAAACAAGGATTCTTACATTGTAGTGGTCCAAACTAGGGTTATTTACATACAAGGTAGTGGCTAAAACTAGGTTTTATGTAATGTAGTGACTTAAGCCATTGCTTTCAATAGTGAAACGACGAAAACTAGCATGGTTCGGACATGTATGCAGGTACGATTCCTTGTCAAAAACAATACTGCAGGGAACTGTCGAGGGTGGAAGAAGCAGATTAGGACAAATAAAGACATGGACAGACAACATCAAGGAATGGACAGGGCAAGATATTTCCACACTCATCCGCATCGACCTACGACCCAAACGACCGTGAAGGGTTATGGGTTTATTGATTGATATTATTGACAGAAACTAATATAGAAGAAGACACAGTTAGGAAAACATAGCAATGTAAATTTTTTAATCAGTGAACATTTGAGACTCCTGTAATCGATGTCAGATCCTGCAGTATATGTTTTGCTTGGATTTAAGTCGTGTGTAATCAACTGACGAATAATTATTATCATCCTTCTGTTCGTCCTCAAACTTCGGTGGAATAACTGAATGTAGTTCGAAGAAAAGAATACGCATCACCATTGTTCACAATTTATTTTAGGATATCTGCATCTTTTAACATAACAGTTCCAATTTCAGCACGGCTTTTTGCTCAATGTGACCATGTATGTTTTCAATTCAAGATGGCGGACAGTGGCAGTATGTACGTGCAGCGGGAAATTCCAAGCGATAATGTGTGTAAAATGATTAAAATTCAATGTTACAAATGAATACAGCGTAAAGGAAATCATCAGTTATATAGTTTAGAATATTTGGAACAGTGCTGGTTAAGAACTAGAAATATAAAGTTTGCGAAATGAGAAGTTTGAGAAAAGCTATAAATGTGTTACGAGAAGAGAGTGATCGATATATGAATATATCAAGAAAGAAGTAAAGAAATCTCAAGTCAAGACTACATTGAAAGACAGGAAACCAGGTGGTTTAGTCCCGTCACGAGAATGGAACCAACACAACCCGCACTTCGTGCATATAACAGCAGAAGATCGGTTTGCAAGACACGAGGAAGACCAAGAACTAAATGGGTAGAGAGAATCGAAACCTTAAAGCGACAGGGGCTGACCAAGACTAGTGCGACCCAAATGGTCAAGGACAGAAAACTCCAACTCCTCCCCCCCCCCCACGTTTCATCATAAGTGAACATAACAATTGATAGATAGATAGATCATGTTTGTGATGTGACTCCAAACTCCACACATATTTATCTATCTATTCGTTAAACACTTCAGCGTCAGGAGTAGAAGAGTTTTCTGGAGATGGCCGACGTGCGTGATGAGTATATTGTGGAATTTGTTGCCTCTTTTATTTCGGTGGTCCATCGTTTTCGCGGTCGGTCTCGACATCTGCCTTCACCTGTGTAGAATAGCTTGATGTGGTATGCTGTCTGATGGTAGTCTGCTGATGTGTGCAAACCATTTGTTTTGTAGTCTCTTAATATATTCCAAGATTGGGGTGATTCCTGTTCTTTGTCTAATGTCCACATTTCTCACTCCATATCCTAGCGATATTCCTAGGATTCTGCGTTGCGTGTCATGTCAGCTGTCATAAGTTTACGTTTGTCGTGTGCTATCGTTGTCCATGTTTGGCATTGGTAACACAGCGTTTGCATAATAATTGTTTTGATTAGTTTTATTTTGGTGTTTAAATCTACATTTGTGTTTCTGAAGATTGGTGTCATTTACCCTAGGGCTTGATATGCTTTACTATATCTATTGTGTATTTCTTTGCTGCCCTTGCCGTCTGTTGATATATTGCTCCCTAGGTATGTGAATTCTCTCACTTAAACAAGTGACAGAATTCACTTTAAATAGTGACAGTGTGTGTTTCCAATATACATATATATGTCTGTTCTTTAATTCGGTCTTTTCTATATTTATCTTCATGTTAAAGGTTTGGCATGTTTGATATAATCTGTCTATTTGTCTTTGAAGTTGCTCTTCTGATGATGCTACTAGTGCTTGGTCGTCTGCACATAGCAATTCGTTTAAGTTATCCTTCAGTTTGTTTTCTTCTGTTCCTTTTCTACTTTGCAGATGTGATCCATGTATGTTAAGGAGGGATAGTACAAATACCTGTCTCACTCTTGAATGAATTTGGAAATTATCGGATGTACCTGTGCTCGTTCTTACTGTGCATTGACTATTGGTTAACATGGTCCGATGTATGTTTATCAGACGTTGGGGAACTCCATATGTCTGTAGTGTTATCCACAGTTCAGAAATCTCTCCATTTTGCTCTCACTGACAGTTTGCTAATGCTGTCTCAGTGTTGTATCAGAAAATTCACATAGTGTCACACCAATATCTCATAAGTCACCCCTTGTGACATGAGTAGCTGGTCACATGTTTCCTATTCTTTGTTCCCATTTCAGGCACTACTACATTTTTTGAAAGAAAAAAAAATCAGGAAATCCTTGCTCTAAATAATTGGGAAGACACTAAATAATTGGGATAATATATCCCCCCCTCAGCCCCAAGAAAAAAACAACACAAACGCGTTGACGATTGATTTAGCATTGAGGATTGATTTAGCATTGAGGATTGATTTAGCATTGAGGATAATTCTATCATAAATACTCATCGAGATGAACACATGTGCGAATTGGAAACGATAAGACCATAAATGAAAAGGGGATGGGATTGGTAGATTAAACATCCCCCACCCTCCTCTTCCACTTTTCGCCTTAGGAAATCAGAAATCAGATTATAAAATTTGGTACTAGAAAGCAATTTAAATAAATTGCTGGTAAAACTACCCCCCCCCCCCCAAATCCCAAATTACACTACAATGCAACAAAAGAGGCAAAACATTATCAAGAAAATAAAATTAATTACCCAGGAAAAGTTGAAAATGACCTTTTCATTTAGGTAACCCCGACCATCAGCAGGACGGTTCTATTTCCCTGGATGAACCTAAATCACTTAGAGGAGAACAGTGCAGTTCGAAATGTGACAACGCAGTTTGTAGCTCCGTGGAGATGATAGTTAAAAAGCAAATTATTCATTAAAATAATTCTACGTTTTGATCTCAAGCAGTGTCACTTGGCTTCTCCGACTTTCTCCGTGCTTTCCATTGGATGACGACACAAAGCGTGTAACAGATCAATAGCATTAGCCAAGATGAATGACGCTGTGCAAGATTATTATGCAAGAATTTCTCTGGAAAAGGACTTCGCATTTACTATAAGGTAAATTCCAGCAATGATTGTTAACAAATTGTTAACAATTTGTGTCATAGTCAAAGAAACTGTCAATACTGCATTTTCCCCGTTAAGAAATAGCAGAGAGGGGATTAAATAGCCGTGGGATATAGTCCGCATGCTCTGTTGTCGGCACATCATGTACAGGGTGGGTTTTTTAAATTTACACTCAGAAAGAAAAAAAATCCAGTCCTTACCAGGGATCTAACTCTAGACCTCACTAGTGTGAGACCAACGCTTAACCTCTTGGCCATGTGCCACGCTTGTGCTCATTTATGTCCTAGTCAAGTCCTAAAAAGTTATATCCTATCTAAATGTCCATTATCTTACCCGGAGTGTCGCTAGGGAGTTTGGCTGCGGGTATGAAGAATGGGAGAGAGTGAAGTTTTCCAAGCTCTTATTATGTCTTCCGTACTGTTCTGATTCTCTTTCACATGGGGCTGGGGGTTAAATTACATAAAAATGCGTAGAGGATTCACATAATTGTACTCCGGTCAAATAAATGATAACAGAGAGGCATGGCAAAATTTTTGTGTTGTTGTTTCCAGAGTGACACCCTTACGACCCTGAAGGGTTATGGGTTTGATGATTATGATGACTCGTGTCACGCTCATACGTACTCCCTCCTTCTTAAAGAAGTGGCACACCGCCAGCCGAAAGTATTACTCACAGCATGTCATTCCATAGTGTCAAACCGTACTTCACAAATAACTGACAACATCAACTTGTTTAAATCCCAAGTAAGTATGAGCGATTTGCTCTGACTTCCTAGGTGCAGTGGGGTGGCTTCTCAGAGCTTTCTTTCACAACCAGGATACTTTGCTTTATTAAAGTCATCGCGAGAAGGATTTGAACCTGCGACCTTTTGAGCATAAATCTAACGGCTTAACTGCACTAGGGAAATCACCTAAATCGACTGACTGCATTTCATGGGGCAGTTGGATAGTTTTGAGTGCCTTTAAGCCTTCCTGCCTGCATGGATACCGTTAGCTACAGTACTACTGACCAAATGTTCAAAAACATGGTAGTCTATACAACAAAGAACGTGTAATAATTGTGTATATATAATGGTGTAATTGTAAAGAAATTTAAAAAAATAAATTTGTTCAAAGAGTATGGATTGTACAGTTAATTTAACTTGACCTGAAAGCTAATTTTACATGTGCCCTAAGTAGAATATCATTACTAAACATATCTAACCCACACAGCCTCTGATGTCACTAGCAATCATCAATTTATCAGAATGTACAGAAATCTCTAGTCGTTAACACACCTATTTCTGTAGTACACACGATTTACGACGGTTTCTCCAGAAGAGCGGCTTTGATCTGGCTAATTACAACCCTAGTAACTTCACAGGATACATGGTTCGGGAAGGCCAATTGTCGACACGCCCCGCTGAAAAATCACTGAAGCAGTAAACAGGATTTTTTAAAAATACTCCATTTTGGAGTTGGAACTGATGGACGTTTCAGAATTATTCCAGACTGCATTATACATGGATCTGTGAAGTTGTAAGTTCGTCTTCTATAGTCAGCTGAATTAGACTCACAAACGGAATATTTTTGAAAGGAAGAAGGTAGGACGGGAATTTCTTGAGCTGATTTGACCAAGCCCAAAAATTTGGAGATATGATATGTTGTGTTTTCGCGGAGGATTCCACGAGCATTCGCTAAAAGAAGACCTCTGTACAAAAAGTAAACAAGACAATTCGTCACGTTTTTTAAAATTATTGTCTGGATTTTCGTTTATCACTATTTATATCCTCATTGCAAAAAAAAAAAGCCAAAGCTTACCAACAAAATTAATGTAAATAATCAAAATCAGCCATTCAGGTCATGTTTACTGTTCTCTACACAGGTCTTTATATTGGAACCTGGTTATGGTTCAACACAAAATCTCCTTAGAAAACTAGAACATTTAATCTATCTACCTACCTACTTACCTACCTACCTACCTGTCTGTCTCTCTGTCTGTCTGCCTATTGTATGTTCTCTGATTATGCTGTGGCACTTCGTAGGATTGAATGATGATCGGTTTCAGAGCTATTGCAAATTTGGTAGCTTGATTGATTGATTGATTGAGAAACCCAGAAATTGCAAGCGATTATTTCTTACTTCCTATGTGCAGGGGTGTTCTAAGCTTTCTTTCATACACAGGAGACTTTAGCTTTCGTCTTAGTGATATGCCTAGTGAACGAGCCTCATACTCAGAGGGTCTAACTCATTCAATCTACCTTCTTGGTCTTCCTCTGTATTTTGCTGTTTCCATTTTCATGTTGTATTTTCTTGCCGTTGGCCAATAAGGGTTCATTCTCATTCGGTGGCCAAATTATTTTAATTTATATTTTCAATATATTTCAGTACTGATGTTCCAACAGTTTTTGTAATCTCCTCATTTCTCACATGATCGCTTCTTGTTCTGTTTCTCTGCTTTTCTTAGACATCTCAGTTCACACGTAGTAAGCATTTTCTCTTGTTCTTTAGTTAGTGTCCATGTCTGACATTTATAACACAATGTTGGTATGAACATTGAATTTATGATTTGTCTTCTGGTTTCTATTGGGATAGATGTGTGTTTCCAACAAAAAAGTTGGGTGTAAGTTCATAATCTACGTAACTGGCTTTTTTTTTAGAAAAGGATGGGAGATGTGTTCCTATAGTTTTTATTTTTTTATGTGCATTATCTCAAACTCCTGCAGATTAGCAGGATATAGTCCGGAACGTTCTCAAACTCCTGCAGATTAGCAGGATATAGTCCGGAACGTTCTCAAACTCATGCAGATAAGCAGGATGTAGTTCAGTAAATGGAATGCGTTGTATTATTGTTCACAGGGTGGCGATGATATTGTGGTATTTGGTCTGAAACACCCGACTTCAGCATGACATATGGATAACTATGTTCTATGAAATGTGACACCCAACTCTACTCCAAAAGTTATAAGTTGCCTCAGTCGACATGCGGTTCAGATAACAATGTTACTATTATATGCGCATCTTATGAGCTCCGGCGACACTCGGAACGGTGGTAAGTGAATTTAATTTCGGAGGTTCCCGACAGTCATTGCGTAGAGATACAGAGTTATGTGCTCAGAGAAATAGTGTTCACATGCAGCTTTCCACTCTGTTGAGATCTTATTTTGGGGAAAAATCTAATCTAATTGAAGTCAATTCTCTACCTTTAAGAGTACTGTTTTAGTATCAACAACGTGCTTGAGATCACATATGTGAAATCGCTCGTGAGTTATATCTATTCGCTAAACCCTTTGTTGTCTTTCAGCGTCAGGGGTAGAAGAGTTTTCTGGGGATCGGCATCTTGTGTACTGAGTATATTGTGGAGTTTGTCGCCTCTTTTATTTCGGTGTTCCATCGTTTTTGTGGTCGGTCTCTAGGTCTGCCTTCACTGTATCTGTGTAGCATAGCTTGCTGTGGTATGCTGTCTGATGGTAGTCTGCTGGTGTGTGCAAACCATTTTATCTGTTGTCTCTTAATATATTCGAAGATTGAAGTGGTACCGGTCCTTTGTCTAATGTCTTCCTTTCTCACTCTGCCTCTTAGCTATATACCTAGAATTCTGCGCAAGCATGCCATTTCAGCTGTCACAGGTTTACGTTTATCTTGTGCTGTCGTTGTCAGGCATGTCGCAAGAGGCGGTACAGGACGTATTTGGGGTTAGTATTGGTTGCCTCTTCCTAAAAAATGTGACCAACAGGACATACAAGACCGAAGATTCATGTCAGATCAAGACCATAGATAAAAGGGAAGGGGCTTTGTGATGTTTAATCACTCCTTCTCCCCTTGGCAAATCAGAACATTACATTTTAGTGCAGAAACGTAGACAACATGTGGATAACCTCTCCCATTCACCCTGTTTTCTCCAGAAATTTCTCACAACATTGTTCATTAACTTTTTTTTAGCAAATTGAGGAAGTTACAGACGAAAACACACGAATTCTTCTTTCCTAGTTAGAAAAGACCTTAAGGAAAACTTAAGTCATGAGACAGATTGGTCAAGCAGAAAGGCGCAGATATTCAGGCAAGCTGTAAACCACGACACACAATCAATTTTCTGTATGATACTGTGCTCATCTGTAGAAGTTGAGATTTGCAGGACGAAGCAATATTTGAAATAAAAAACAATGATTATAAACCAACTCAAATAGAGGCGAGGAAGAGAGTTCTTCGGAGCTACATAACACCGATTCTTTTTTTTTCTCCTTCTGCGTTTGTTCTCAAACTCTTGCAGATTAGCAGACTGTAGTTCTAACAACAGTATGCTTTATGTTATGGTTTACAGCTTTGCTGCGATATCTGCGTCATTCGTATGACACATCCGATATCAGCACGACTTATGAATCATTTCGACCCTAAATGAAATGGGGCAGCAAACTCCACACTATAACCTCCTTAGTCGTATCGCATGACATTCATGAATGGTAAACATTTTTCTTATTTTTTTGCTCCACTTTCAGGTCACGCAAGCTATGATTCCAACATATGAATGTGAATCATGGACACTAAATAAACAGGTAGTAGAAAATTAGAGGCAACAGCAATGTGGTTCTATAGAAGAATGCTGAGAGTATCAAGGTCAGCTAAGACTAACGAGGAGGCTCTGAAAGAGTCAAATGCGAGGAAAGGGGGGGGGTTACTTAATGATATGAGACAAAGATAATCTTTACATTTGTGGACACGCTTGCAGACAGGAAGGTCTGGTAAACATAGTTACAACAGTCAAGATAAAAGGCAAGAGAGATTAAGGATGACAACTGTAGGAGATAGATAATCGATCATCACTGCACTACATGGTCAACAACGATCCTGATTAAAAGAAATTGAAAATTGAGTTTTGGAGATCCATTGGGTATAAAAGAAATTGAAAATAGAGTTGTGGAGATCCATTGGGTATAAAAGATATTGAAAATAGAGTTGTGGAGATCCATTGGGTATAAACGATATTGAAAATAGAGTTGTGGAGATCCATTGGGTATAAAAGATATTGAAAATAGAGTTGTGGAGATCCATTGGGTATAAAAGATATTGAAAATAGAGTTGTGGAGATCCATTGGGTATAAAAGATATTGAAAATAGAGTTGTGGAGATCCATTGGGTATAAAAGATATTGAAAATAGAGTTGTGGAGATCCATTGAGTATAAAAGATATTGAAAATAGAGTTGTGGAGATCCATTGGGTATAAAAGATATTGAAAATTGAGTTGTGGAGATCCATTGGGTATAAAAGATATTGAAAATTGAGTTGTGGAGATCCATTTGGTATAAAAGAAATTGAAAATTGAGTTGTGGAGATCCATTGGGTATAAAAGATATTGAAAATTGAGTTGTGGAGATCCATTGGGTATAAAAGAAATTGAAAATTGAGTTGTGGAGATCCATTGGGTATAAAAGATATTGAAAATTGAGTTGTGGAGATCCATTGGGCATAAAAGAAATTGAAAATTGAGTTGTGGAGATCCATTGGGTATAAAAGATATTGAAAACAGAGTTGTGGAGATCCATTGGGTATAAAAGAAATTGAAAATTGAGTTGTGGAGATCCACTGGGTATAAAAGAAATTGAAAATAGAGTTGTGGAGATCCATTGGGTATAAAAGAAAGCTCATATACCTCCCCAATGCACACAGGAAGTAAGAGCTAATCGCTCGTAATTCCTGTGGTTCTCAAACAAACAAACGCCAGTCGGCACGGCACCTCACGATGAACAACTCAAAAGTAAGAAGTCTACAAGTGACCTCAGTTTTCTTTTAATGTACTTAAGCTGATGTATCATGAGCGTATGCAGATAGTATGTGGGAGGTATATATGATTTATTCGTTCAATACATTAATACGAGTGTCTTTTCAGCAAATATTATTGTACGCTTCCCATAGAAGTAAACAACTAATTTCCATAGGAGTAAACAACTAACTTCCATAGGAGTAAACAACTAATTTCAATAGGAGTAAACAACTAACTTCCATAGGAGTAAACAACTAATTTCCATGCATTGACATTTGCTTGCAAAATTCATACTTTCTCAGAATTATTTTTAAAACATTGCGAAGACTCACAAAGAAAAATATAAAAATTCAGAAATGAAACCTGGATCAATTTGAGAAGACTGGAGTTTGGAAAGTTATCTGTTGGAATAGTCTATAGAAGTGGGTCTAAACTTTTTTATGACCGAGGGCATCGATATCTAACGCGGACTCGCAAAACAATTCATATATGACACTATTCAGGCTTTACATACCTATATAAGTGACATAGGGAGAGGGGGCTCGTAGCGCAGTGGTTAGCGCACTGGCTTCGCATATGAGTGGTGCTGGGTTCATTCCAGTTGATGTGTAAATATTTCTCAGATAGCAACGCTCCCGGGTCTACGAAACCTTAAATGGGTACCGGATTAATCGAGGAAGTAAAGACTGCGAGGGAGAGGAGATGGCTACCGCCCTTTTCACAGAGCCAATGAAATGTGAGATCGCTAACATTTCACACCCTTACGGCACTAATAAATGCTATGGGTTATTTTACTTACTTTTTATAACTGACAACATCTATATATGGCGCTATTTGCCTAGACAGATGGTCTGAAGCAAGCCTGCACTACATACATGATACATGCTTGGACATCCTGTATTGTGTCTATTCTGCTATAGTGTTTATGTTGTCTGAATGTTAGAGTCTGCTGGCAACCCTACAACCCTGAGATGATATCTCGAACCCCAGAAAGAACAACGCGGATCCTATTTTAAGAATCACTGCGTTATACCCATGATCTATGTTTTCTCAAGTGTTATTGAACTTGTATGCGGCTCTAGGCGATGGAAACAACCGGAGATAATGTGTTTCTTCAAAACTGCGCATGACAACAAAATATCAGTACGGTTCCGGAATCACACACAGGGTAAGTAGTTAGCGCTCTTATTTTATGCACGTGCAGTTTAAATACGACCGCTGTTGAAGTAATAACTTTCCCAGATACTTAATCTGTTGAAAGATTCATCATCCGTTACTACAACATAAATTTAGAAAATTTGTGTTCAAAACAATCCAGAGGAATAACGATGTTACCACGTGCTTCGCTCCGTCTCAGGACCGAGTCTTGCGGTGAGGGTAATTTCAAGGATATTTTCTAGCAATTGTGCTGTAACATTCACGCTAAGATGTTTCAACTAGGTGAAAATGAGTTCTTCCAGAGATGGAGTATAATTTGTTTGCCATGCGTCGCGAGCTATGGAAAAATATATGACAAATGAACGGGAAGTCTTGCTTCAGAGAACAAGCAAAATAAATAAAATAATTCGACTTTCAGAATTACTTGTGGAAAAGATTAAATAATTAATTTTACGAGCCACGTGACTAAATGACTGTTACGGAATATTATTCGAAAAAATATGAAATATTCAAATAAGAAAGAAATTGGCGGGAAATAAAACTAACGCTATGGACACAAAGAAGGAGAAGGGGTAATACAGTAACACAATTTACACGTGCATGGAATGCAAAGGTTTTTACATTGCTCTTGTGTGATTCCCAGTGTTCGCAAATAACCAATATCATAGAAGTACCTACTCGCGGTGCACCCTGGACACAGATAAACCGTGGCTGGTATGGTGTTTCTGGTTAACACTTTTAAGGATTGTGTCCGCGGATGTGGAAACTATATAATCATCATCAGATGACATGCAGGCTGGCGCAGACGATCACGTCTTTCCACAGCTCTCTATCTCCAGTATGCAGAAAATGCACAAGTAAAATTTCAGACTCTGGGTTTGTTTGGCGACGCAGTAACCTCGTCTCGTATCAACCCTAGTCTAATTTCACTGTTGCTGCTACCAACACACTCCTCATGCAGAAGTTAGCTCAGGGACCTAGTTGCACAGGGGAAAATGGTGGCGTCTTCCAACGCAAGGAAGCACCCTGTCGGAATAAAGATGCACAGTTTATGACCCACGCAAAATACCGATTCAGCCTCGTAACATAGATCGTCTACAAGTAGAATACTTCTTCAGTATGCATTGCTCCCGTGTGTTGCCGGGGCCCGAAAGGGGAGCAAAGAATAGCAACGCTGTTTACCTTCCATGCTTGTCGTAAAAGGCGACAAAGGAGGTTATGGGATGGAGGTGGCTGTCCCATCCCATATAGGGCCAGTGACTCAAAGCAATGGTGAAGTCGGATGTGTCAGGCCGAAATGCGCAGATATCGCAAACCATGATACAACGCATTCCGTTCTCCGGACTACATCCTGCTAATCTGCAGGAGTTTGAGAACGAACGCAAAAGAAGAAGATTTTTCAGAACATCAAGTCAGCTAGACAAGCTTTATCCAGTCCTTTATACTATTAGAAGTAATTGTTTTAATATGACTTTTAGTTCTGCTCAAGACTGCTACTCTTTCCCTGACATATGAACAGAACAACACACACCACAGGGGTATCACATGTGAGCAGAACAACACACACAACAGGGGTTGTCACATGTGAACATAACAACGCACACCAGAAGGGTTGTCCCATGTGAACATAACAACGCACACCAGAAGGGTTGTCCCATGTGAACAGAACAACACACACCACAGGGGTTGTCACATGTGAGCAGAACATCGTACACCACATATGTTGTCACATGTGAACATAACAACGCACACCAGAGGGGTTGTCACATGTGAGCAGAACAACACACACCACAGGAGTTATCTATAAATTAAGTATACAAATTATAGGAAAAGGGAGGGGATGAAAAATGTTTGACAGTTATTGACATATGGGGGGGGGGGTTTGCAGAAGATACATCAATCAAATTGTATGAATTTGAAAATAATTATTGGTAGCATATCCTATCCAGGACGTAGCTATCAACCCAGCATTTGTTGGCTGTGGTGATTTTCTAGGCAATATAAATACGTTGAGTAGGTTGCCATTGCTTTCTGAACGGTCCGGATGCACAATTGCCTGTGGTGAGGATCGAACTCGGTACCTTTGCCGTCACAGACGGGCTCAATATTATTTTCATTATTATTGAAAATAATATTATCTAAAAATCTGCGAAAAAATATTTTTCACTGAACATTTTTGTAGGGCGAGGGTGGTTTATATAATTAAGCTGGGGACACCTGAATGACATCGAAAACTTACAAGTGAGGTGAAATTCCTGAGAAAAATCACAAGTGACCAAACTAGACAAAATGAGAAATTCATGAAATCAGGAGAATAATCGGTATTAGACCAAGCACAGAATACATCGAGAAACAAAAAATAAACTGGTTTGTTACACCGCATAAGAATGAACCAATAAGCAGCTAGCGTCAAGAACATATAGCATGGGAAGATTCGGATTCAAGACCAGAGGAAGACCTAGAAAAAGTTGGATAGATAATATCAAGACAACATTGAACAAATACGAATTCAACGCAGCCGAGGCAACACATCTGGCAATGGATAGACAACTAATTCCCAGTCATCACACCTATGCTTAACGGAAAACGTGGATTTACTAACTATCATCCACCTGGGGATAGACAGTAGATTGATAGATTCATGAATTCTGGACTAGTTGTTGACATGAGAGAGGGAAGGGGTAAAACAATGCAAAAGAAAATGTTGACTTTAATTTTGGAGGCGCCCCCCCCCCTCAAAGATGCATTGTGTAATGGATGTCATTTAGCAATAACATCACGCAATATTATTTAATGATGTCATAGACCGGTGTTTCCCAAACTTTTTAAAAAAAAACCAAGTCTCACCTAAGTCTTTCTACGAGCTGATTCTCCTCCCCTCCTAAGTAACATTACATATTTGTATATTAAAACACTGTATTATTCCCACCCCCCTGCATTTGCCCCATGAACAATCAAATTAGCTTCCTGAGCAATAAATTTGCCCCCCCCCGTTGTGGGGCGTGGGCCCCACGCTGGGAACCACTGTCCCAGACCATAGGGACACACAGAGATATAAACAAACACGGCCTAATATAGCTAAAATAGACTCCGGTCGTAGGTTGAAAATGTCGTACCTTAGTAAAAGGCTTTAATCCCAAACCTTGGTAAGAGGCTTCAATCCGGTACCTTGGTAAGAGGCTTCAATCCGGTACCTTGGTAAGAGGCTTCAATCCGGTACCTTGGTAAGAGGCTTCAATCCGGTACCTTGGTATGAGGCTTTAATCCCGTACCAAAAAACAACCAATTGATATTTGCCCTTCCTGGAGCGCTCGTGAATTGTTTAATTCTCCATGTGCAAAACCGATATCCAAGAATAATGGACATAGTCCGAAACAGCAGAGATAATGTTTATAACGTGAACAATATACAAAAAGACGCAAACAGCGTAGAGGATTGTACTCAGTTTTCCTATATGTACTACATCCATCTCAATGAAGTAGCACACGGCCTGCCAAGAGTACCACTCATGGCACATAACTAAGTAGCTTCAAACGATAATCACCAGAGATCAGTAAAAATTCCATTGCAAACAAGACGTCTGGAGTTTGGTTCGAACTCACGACCTCTTGAGCTCAAGGTGAAGGTCTTAATCACTACGCCACAAATATAGTTCTCATACGCTTTTTAGTAGTTCGACAGCGCAAAGTAATAGCGTCACAGCTTCAGACATTTACAATACAGCGTTGTCAATGCTTCCTTAAGTTAGATATCAGTTGCTGAAAAGCACCATATAGTCCCGCTAAAATAAACAAGTCACAACCATTGACCACTTTCATTGGCACTGTTCGTTTACCGAGCCTGATGTTGAGGGCAAGCAACATGAGTGGTCTGGGCAAACACACACTGGTACTATCCCAGACTCTCAGTTCAGCATTAAATCAAATGTCTCCTACTTTATCAGTCACCGGTCCTGACTTTGTCCAGTTAATTACAACTTCAACTGCAGTCAAATTTACCATACGCTGTCTGAAGTCATAACAGAAAGTTATTATTAATGATGTTAGTATATATATATATATATATATATATGGATGTCATAATATTGTTGACATGTTGTTGACCTCGAGTGTTAGTGAGCCCAAACATTACAATTTTGTCTTCATAAAGTAACAGAAATTCGCTCAAAGAAAGACTCAGATATATTCCTTTTTTGTCTTATTATGTAGTCCGTCCGTGTGGCAGCCTGTGACATTCTGGTAACCACAATAAAATATTGCACCACTGACAATAAGGTTAGGGAAATCGTTATGTATTGCAGTTAGGTACTCGGTATTTCGTCTTAATCTATTCATAAAGCCGTAACCCGCCAGGGTCGTAGGGGTACCACATTGGATGCTTCAGCACACAGAGTCCTCCAGCAATTCCTATTTTCAACGATGTAGAGGATTGAGGAAAAATCTTGTCCTGTCCATTCCTTGATGTCTTTCCATGTTTTCATTTGTCCTCCTCTGCTTCTTCCATCTTTGACTGTTCCTGCAGTACTGTTTTTTACAAGGAATAATGTCTATATACATGTCCAAATAATGCAAGTTTTCGTTGCTTCACTATTGAATGAAATGGTTCTTGTAGACCTGCATACATCTATATTTTATTTCTCGTTATTTACATACAAATGTGTCTTATGCTCTCTATAGGAAATTTGTAGAATCTTCTGTAACATTTGTAACGGCATGTAGCCGTCTCTCCATGTCCGCAGTGAGTGTCCAACTCTCGCAACCATAGAGAATACTAGAAAGCACTGGTGGGGTGAAAAGGGAATGCAATGCTCTCGGTGGACCCAGGGTTAGCAGATAACCAAGATCCCAAATGTACCTCCTCGCGGTGCACCTTGGAAACAGAAATACAGCGGCTCGTGCTGATTCTGGCTAAATCATTTGGGGATCGTGTCCGAGAATGTGGAGGTAGCAGATGGAAAGTGCTTTGACTGCATAAGAAACATACAATATCTCCGACACAACCAGCAGCAACACATGCAGCGACACTGTCGACACATAGTGACGTTAGTCAGTCCAATCCGAACATTGGATG
This sequence comes from Meghimatium bilineatum, assembly GCA_034231615.1. NCBI lineage: Eukaryota > Metazoa > Mollusca > Gastropoda > Stylommatophora > Philomycidae > Meghimatium > Meghimatium bilineatum. The sequence continues at coordinate 29,058,790 of CM067315.1, read as the reverse complement.
GGCAGCCAACGAAAAAGGCACGAAAAGGTAGATGAATGGCGAGAGATGAATATATTTCATACTGAGTGCAATGAAAGGGCAGAACAGCGCCAGAGGGCAGTACCAACTGCAAACAGAAAATGAAAACGTTCCAAGGAGATCGAAACTACAAACTCTGTTAGCTCGAGACAAGCTTCTAGTTACATGTGCTCCTTATGGGCAGAGACCAGACCCAATCATATGCGCCCGGCAAAGCAAGAAGACCTGATCTAACTAATGTCGAGCTTTCCTATACCGGAAACATGTTCGCGAAGAGAAAGGGTTCCGTATCCGATGGTCTTATACAAAAGGGACACCGATGGCATCCTTGGCCCAACTCCACTGTCAAGCTTTCATATATCGGAAATATACTTGCAGAGAGAAAGGGTTCCGTACCCGATGGGCTCAGGCGCAAATGGGACAAGGTCGCTTAGCTCGAGAAAGTCTTGCTCTTAAACGCGTGGTGTGTGACTCGAACATGGGCGAGAGGTTCACGGTGTCGGTGAACGACACCTCGGCTAAGAAGGCGAAATTGACAGGGTCCAACTCTTCTGTCGAGTTCTTCCTCATCCGGAACCAGGTTCAGTACTCGATGGTGCCCAACAAACGTCCAATTATACGAGGCAAGTTCATAGACGGTGGAACACCTCGTGCGAGATAGACGTGAACGACAATTGTCTCGGCGAAGAGTCATTACACACCTGCGTGCCCGTCGACAGATAGGCAGGCTGTCACGGACTATGGAAGCCTACTACCCGAATTAAAGGCATGACGAAAACGGATGTGCTGGGCCTCGGACGTCCAGAACACAAAATGGCCAACCGAGGGCCATACAATTTTAACAATTCTACTGTGGAACTTGCAGCACAACGTACTTCACGCTCCCCGGCGAAAATCACACGATATATTCGCTGTGGTTATAAGAGAGCGAACGCAGAAAAGAAAGCAATTTCAAGTAGGAAGCAAGAGGATAAATTAAAAATTCTTGCGACCAATCGGAATTGAACCAGTCCATTCTAACTGCACCAAATCGCCTGGCAGCTTGAGTAAACAGGTTTTTCCGTACTAGACTAACCGTATTTCCAATAAAAGAGGCGATTTTGTCAAGACATTCAAACTATGTACTCAAGTCACTGATAGCGGACCAATAGAAACATGGGCTATCATACCAACGTTGTGTTATCAATGTCAGACATAGACACTAACTAAAGATCAAGAGAGACAGCTTACTACGTGTGAAATGAGATGTCTAAGAAAAGCAGAGAAACAGAACAAAAAGAGATTACAAGAACTGTTGGATCAACATCTTCTTCTTCAGCGTTCATCCTCAAAATTCCTGCTGGATCTCTCATGTAGCACACTTTTTGACACGGGTGCATGGTAACACTAAGCACAGGCGAGGTAAAAGTCTTAAATCTATTTATACATAGATCAGTGGTCATAAAGTATTTTCTGTAGACGTATTAAATTAATTCAAAATATTATATGATTATCAGGGGGTCTGTCAGGGGATCATCCAATGAATAAATTAGATTTCCAACGCAGCTAATCTGTGTTCTTTGATACAATTAAAAATAAAGAATTTCTTTGATAATTTGTTTCTAGTGAACAATCTGAAAGGAATGGTAGCTAAATAAACTGAATTTTCAATAGAAATTGTCATTGTGTTGCCGAGCCTGGGTGGGAGCAAAGGATAACAATTGTCCTTGTGTTACTGGGCCTGGATAGGAGCAATGGATAGAAGCTGCTTTCTGTTACCTAGCCTAGGTGAGAGCAAAGGATAGAAACTGCCCTTGTTTTGTAGGAAGTGGAAGGGGAACAAAGCATAACTACACTGTTACCTGTCAAACATTTCGTAAGCAGCAACTAAGAGGAATTTGAGATGGAGTTCGTTGGTCCCTAAAGGCCCATAGATAAATATCAGGGCCGTAGAGACGTTTTTGGTGTGGAAGGGGTTTTACCTAAAAAAAACTAATGTAAAAAAGGCATTCGTCCGTTGTTGTATGCAATAATTCCATCTTATTCATGAGAAATGTGATGACCTTTTTTTTGTAAAAAATCGTTAAGGGTTACCCACTTTTTGGCTAAATTCCTAGCAATAAAAACATTTTATGATTTCCTAAGCGTGGGAAGGAGTTAACCACACCCCCCCTATTATCAGTAGAAGTATAAACCATGCAAGTAGATATATTTGTCGATATAATATTGATTGACTGATTGATTCAGAACCCCAGGAATTCCGAGTTATTAACTCTTACTTCCTATGTGCAGTGGGGTAATTTTTTTGTGAGCTTTCTTTCATACCCATGAGACTTCCGCTTTCAGCTTAGTGCAATGCCTATTGAATGAGTCTTATACTCATAGGGGTCTATAATTGTATAGATGACATGCTACAAGCTTCCATAAGAGAGCCTCAATATAACGGAATGTCATCTACTAATGTTTTCTGTTGCATGGATGGTTTGTCTAGTCGGACATTTGTGGGACCCACAGATGCAACCGATTCGTTTAATATTGAAAGTAATGATTCGTGTACACATGTATGAATATATAACATTGATTTTGTTTTTCCAAATTATTGTTGGCCTTGACATATCAGCTAAGTCCATCTCCAGCCTTTGACTAAAGTCACACTTTTGAATAGGACATCCTTTGACTTCTGGGTCACTTGACTGTCTTTGGAATGGATCAGCAAACTCAACCCTCAAAACTATCTTAGTCACCATTTATGATGTGCATGTCATGTAACAGTTCAACTAATATTTCCTACCTTTTTGGGTTCCCACACCACACGGGCTGACTGCTAGTCTATCATACATAGTTCAGTAGACATCACACAGGCTGACCACTAATCTATCATACACAGCTCAGTACACACTATTCGGTCTGACCACTAAATCTAACACACATATCACAGTAAACACACGAATAATTGTTTTTATCTAATGCTGACATCTTAGCAACAATCTTACTTTCGTGAACTGTACTCACGAGATCGAAACAGGGATCTGTTTACAGGAAAAAAAATTGACTATTGTGTCTTAGTCACTTTAACTTAACATAATGCTTTATCAAAAAAAGTTAATTTAGTGACAGTAAACAGAACTAACTTTTATTTTTCCGGTTACAACATACGGCTGTGAAACATGGACTCTAAGTAAAACAGCGGCAAAGAGGATAAACGCATCGAGCTGAAATGCTACAGGAAGATACTTAGAATATCATGGAAGGAAAAAATCAGAAACTCAGATATAAACACACTGAATATTCCATAGTGGTGGTTACTAAACACAATAACAAAAAGAAAACTACGCCTGTTTGGTCATATAAAGAGACATAACTGTTTAGAAAGACAAATAATGGAGGGAAGAGTACCTGGGAAGAGGAGAAGGGGCAGACAACAAGACGATGGACTGACGACATTAAAGATAACATGAATACATCGCTAGAAAATGCAAGCCACATCGCCCAAGACAGAGAGAGGTTCAGATAGTTCATTGGGAAGACAACGTTCTGGAAGGAATACGTCACATGACACAAACAGAACTTGCAACTTTTAAAAGGTTGTTTTACGTTTGCAATAAAAGGGAAATAATAAGAACAATTGTCAATAAAATTGTTTTGACGAATTATTGATTCCTTTTTAGTTATCATCCCATTATGGCATACCAGGCAATGAAGAGGCAAATAGACTGGCAAAGGATGGAGCAATACAGCAACAAAAAGACCAAAAAATCACCTACCAAAAAAAGAGGACACTCATCAAAACCATAAGGAAAGTTGACCACCCAAAAGACAATTACCACTATCTCGACAGAGCAGAGCAGGTTATTCTCTTCCGGCTCAGAACTGAACACAACCACTTAAATAGACTAAGACTGGTCCCATCACCTTTGTACCCTTGTAGGCAGGCAGCAGAGACCGCTAAACATATTCTGCAAGACTGCAATACACTAAACCAGTTTAGGGAAGAACACTGGCCCACAGAGATTGATATCCACAGAAAGATGTATGGGAGCACCGAGGAGCTTTCAAATACAGCAGCATTTATTAAGAAAACTGAACTTGCTGTGTAGACATGCCAAACTGCGAACGAGAAGAAGACTAATTATTGTGTCAAAATAAAGTGAAGAAATCTACTCCTACTACATGTTCAATTTAAACACGAATTAAACAAATAGTTTGTTCTTTTTCTGTTGTATACATCTGTCTAAAATGTTAAAAATAGTATTATGAAAAACTCATACGTAGGTTGACAATGATTCCTGTATACAAAAACTGGAAATAAGGATCATATCCCCTTGTGAACCAAATAAGAAACAAATTGTGCTTATTGCAAACATGTGTGTTTCCAGTAACGACGAATGCACAGCATACGAAGCATGGGCACTAAAAAAGAAAATTGTCCAAGAGAATAACATTATTTGAATTAAAGTGCTACAGAAGTGTTCTGAGATAAACCATGGACAGCAAGGAAAACAAACCAGCAGGTGCAAAGCACAATCATCGACCTAGAGGGCTGGTTTCTGAAAACCAGATTAAATGAAAAACAATTTTTTTTCGAGAGATATGACGGTATGGAAATAGTGATATTTGAGGGATGATAGAGGGTAACGGGCAAAGACCGACTAACACGCCGTTGGATAGAAGTCATGCATGAATGTCTGCACATGTCCCTAAAGGAGGCGGTACACCTTGCTCAAGACCGAGGAGAATTCAATAGAGCCACAAGGAAGATCACGTTCTGGAAAGAATATGTCACGTGTTGATCCCCTTGTGGTGAGGTACGCCTCTTTAAACTACGGGGGTGAGTCCAATTTAGTTATATCAGAGGTGTTTGAACATACAAAATCATGGGGGTACTGGTTCAGATAATCCTGTCACCATGATTCAAATAATAAAATTGGGATGAATAAAACGTGATGTATTATATGCACCGGCAGTTTTGGATCAGCACTACACTCTTAAATACATACTCTTGAATTCGTGGTGGCTGGATTACCAGAATACGACCTCTATTATTATCATTTGATGGTTAAAAACTTTGATGATATAACCAAATTGTCGCCCAAGTGTTTCCGGAGTCATAAATTGGAGTAAAGAAAGGCGACATTGCTACCTGCCAATCATGTTGTACGAGGCGACTACACAGGTCTTGGGCCCACGTTGGTTGTTTCATCCGAAAACGAGTCAAAGTGACGTAGAAGCTATGCTGAAGTAGGATCTGGTAGGCCGAAAAGCGCAGATATCGCAGTTAAGATGTAAGCTATAAGACAATGCACTATGTTCTCCAAACTACATAATGCAGGAGTCTGAGAACTAACGCAGAAGAACAAGAGCGAAATTGAAAGCGAAAATGTCCGCGGTTGAAAGAAGAGCACTATTCACATAAGGGTACCACTAATGCAACAGAAAACCTTAGTGGCGTAACGAGGGTGGTGAGGGGGGTGCGACCGCACCGGGCATCAAGGCTTGAGTGGCATCAAAAGGCCCCTCAAAATAATGAAATTTTGAAAAGGGGGTTAATTGCCTTTGCCGTGTCAAAGTTGATGCCCCATACCGTTAAAAAACATTTCTTCATGTTAATTTCATTTATTTGGCAATTAGGTAATAACACATTTTGGCACATTATTATAAAATATTAAAATCAAAATTAATTAATAAGTAGAACTAGTTCCTCTCGAAAGAAGACACTCCCACAATTTACTTCAAAATTATATTTTAGCTTGTAAGATATACGAAAAATAAGTTTCAGTTTCGTTCGTCAATTCATTCAGTCGTTCACTTAGCACCGTAAAAGTCCGTCATAAGCAGTCTTTCAGTTCGAATGGCTAAAAGTACTTTCAATGACATGAGGAAATTATTAATATCTAAACAAATTAGAAATAAGTTAATAATGAGAATTATAAAATGCTACATCTATTCTATATTAATGTATGGATCAGAAACACGGACACTAAATAAACAATTAGAAGACAAAATTGATGCCTTTGAGATGTGGGTATATAGAAGAATAGGGAGAACATCATGGAGAGAGAAGAAAACAAAAAAAGAGATACTAAAAACACTTAATATGAGAAAGAACTACTAAGAGAAATAAAGATCAGGCAAATAAAATACTTTGGACACATTAAAAGACATGACACCTTATTGAAGACCATACCTGAAGGTAAAGTCAAAGAGAAGCGAGCCAGACGTAGGCAGAGAGACAAGTGGGAGAGTAACATTGCAGGATTGACAGCTTACAGTTTAGCAGAGTGCACCACCAAGACAAGAGACAGGGGATGTTAGAGGTCTGTTGTAGCCAACCTTCGTTGCGGAGACGACACTTGATGATGATAAGTCTCTCAGACGGCTATCATATTATCTTTTCTTGTCATGTGATATTCTCTGTGTCTGACAGGCTTGCATGTGGTCAAGACACAGGACAAATCTGACCATGATACGGTCAGATTTGCTAAACCCAGGCGGTCTTAAGAAAATCTTCGGATTGGCGTGATTTGTCAGAAAGAAACTTTTATAATTGTTTAGGAAACATCACGGCGTACGCTTCATCTGTGTAATGTCACCAGCGATTGGATGATCTCGCCTGAAGACCCTATGATAATCATTGTCTCGCACAGGAAAGAGTTGGAAAATGTCATACAGAGTCCCTATCATGGTCAGCATAATCTCCAATCTAGCATTCAACCGGAAAGGTGAACTGGGTTTCAGATGACCGTCTATTTAATAACGAAGACAGTTGAATCAAATTAGCTAGACGGTTCATACAGAATATGTTTGATAAACATCACAATGCGTGTGATATAATCTCCATCTTGGATAACGTTTCTGTAGACGGCATGATTTGTCAAGTAGATAAAATCCAGATAGTTTGCATCACTTAATTTCTGTAGTTGTTTAGAGAGGTCACATGAAACAGTTCTGACAGACAAGGTCTACTGCCCTGTCTCGGACCAGATGACCACAGTCCAGTTCATTGATGAAATCCATATCAGCGTCTGACTTGGACTGGAGAACAAGGTAGAAGGAAGAAGAAACATCAAGGATTTGTTATTATAGAAAAAAATTAGGTAACACACGATATTTACACCAGGGCTGTTTAGCTGACATCTATTCGCCACGAAACTCGAGTCAGAACGTTTTCTATATTCGACAAATCCAAATAATTAAAAAATTGCTCTTTTACTCAAGACTTCCAACGTGTATATTTTCAAGCGACTATGAACAACTGACACCTATTGCCTTTCGAATATCTGGCAGCTGACACCTATTGACATTTGAATATCTGGCAGCTGACACCTATTGACTTTCGAATATCTGGCAGCTGACACCTATTGACTTTCGAATATCTGGCAGCTGACACATATTGACTTTTGAATATCTGGCAGCTGACACCTATTGACTTTCGAATATCTTGCAGCTGACACCTATTGACTTTCGAATATCTGGCAGCTGACACCTATTGACTTTCGGATATCTGGCAGCTGACACCTATTGACTTTCGAATATCTTGCAGCTGACACATATTGACTTTCAAATATCTGGCAACTGACACCTATTGGTGGTGGCTTTCGAATATCTGGCAGCTGAACGGACCAGGTTCAAATCCCGTTTTCTGCCATATGATTTTCCTTTGAATAATAATGGGTCTCACAGCACTATGTCTTAAGATTGATACTCGTCTCCAGTATTTTTTATTTGTATAAGTTTCATTGATCTTATTTTACCCGTCTTGTAGCTGGAATATGAAAAATAATAACAGAACGAATAATTTTGTTTTCGATTGTGAGACACATTTCTCCTGTCTCTTGAACAAATCATGATTCTCTCAGATAATTTTTAAAAATACAATAATACATATCTCATATCACCATCGTGCAATATGTTACGCCACTTTGACTCTATGGATGAACAGCTAAATTCATTCTTAAGCTTCCTTAGCCGCCTGCTTCTTCTTCTTCTTCTTGATTAGAAAACTGGCCTCACAGCACGTGGGGCATTCCCATAAGTGCTCCGTCCTCTGTTCTAGCAGCCATTCGACTCGATGGTGTTTCGAGTCCAATGCCGCCGAAACAGACCTCGACATCAGGGCACAACTCTGACCCATGCGACAGGTTTCTTTGTTGTTCCGCCCACCCACGTCGTGCCCGCAACTAGTTCAAGCACGACGTCGGCCTGTCGGAACAATATGGTAACTGTTATCGAAGGCTACGACTATTAGCCGCCTGATACATCATATATGGCTGGTAACGGTGTTACCATAATTTGCTCCCCTTTCGGACTTCAGCAATACAAAATCGCATCCTTCTTTTGACGACCATAGAATGCATAGACTATAGCCTGCATAGATTATAGACCATAGACTGTATAGATTATAGACCATAGACTGCATAGACTATAGAACATAGATATCATAGACTATAGACTATAGACTGCATAGACCATAGACTGCATAGACTATAGACTGCATAGACCATAGAATGCATTGACCATAGAATGCATTGACCATAGAATGCATTGACCATAGACTGCATAGACCATAGAATGCATAGACTGTAGACTGCATAGATTATAGACTGAATAGACTATAGACTGCATAGACCATAGACTGCATAGACTATAGAGTGCATTGACCATAGAATGCATTGACCATAGACTGCATAGACCATAGAATGCATAGACTGTAGACTGCATAGATTATAGACTGAATAGACTATAGACTGCATAGACCATAGACTGCATAGACTATAGAGTGCATTGACCATAGACTGCATAGACCATAGAATGCATAGACTGTAGACTGCATAGATTATAGACTGAATAGACCATAGACTGCATAGACCATAGACTGCATAGATTATAGACCATATAATGCATAGACCATAGACTGCATAGACTATAGACTGCATAGACTATAGACTGCATAGACTATAGACTGCATAGACCATAGACTGCATAGACTATAGAGTGCATTGACCATAGACTGCATAGACCATAGAATGCATAGACTGTAGACTGCATAGATTATAGACTGAATAGACCATAGACTGCATAGACTATAGACTGCATAGACTATAAACTGCATAGACTATAGACTGAATAGACTATAGACTGAATAGACCATAGATTGCATAGACTATAGACTGCATAGACTATAGACCATAGACTGCATAGACTATAGACCATAGACTGCATAGATTATAGACCATAGACTGCATAGATTATAGACCATAGACTGCATAGATTATAGACCATAGACTGCATAGATTATAGACCATAGACTGCATAGACTATAGACCATAGACTGCATAGACTATAGACCATAGACTATAAACCATAGACTGCATAGACCATAGACAATAGACCATAGACCATAGACTTCATAGACCATAGACTATAGACCATAGACTGCATAGACCATAGACTATAAACAATAGACTGCATAGACTATAGACCATAGACTATAGACCATAGACTATAGACCATAGAATGCATAGACTGTAGACCATAGACTGTATAGACTATAGACCATATATCATTACTTTCTGTCTAAACACTGGGTATTGATCAGACATCGCAGTAACCCGATCTATTTTCTTGACTACATATTACTAAAAGGATATAACTTGTAGACAAAAAACAAATAAGGAAGCAGAAGAACAAGATGATAAGTTAATCCACAGACAGAGAATGAAGCATGTGATATTGAGATTCACCATCAGAGAATAAAAACAGTAATCTCCGGTGGGTATGTTCGCACCAAACCAACTCTCTGGTGACCGTGCTGCGATCTAGTTTAAGGAGATATTGGTGTTTAGTTTCGATCATTTGGAGTGTAATGTACTTATACTTTTTTTTTTTATAAAGATGATTTTATTTCGTACGTAGCTTGCATGTAGGTGATACACGGTGAGAATAAAGTGGGATGATAGCACGCAGGGCTGCGAATACGTGAAATACAGAAGGGTTGTATACCAAAAATGAAACCGTCATTCGGCCGTTTTATTGTGTAATTTACTCTTTATTTCCATAAGTTTTTGATTACCTTTTATGTTGAAAAAAATCATTAAAGATGGTGGAGAGATGTATACCAAACATTTCGTCTCCATTCCTAGTACTAAATGTCATGTTTTTAATTTCTTGGGGAGGGGGGTTTAAACACCACTCCAAACCACCACCATTTATTTTATATCTACGGTCTCATTGGTACATACAAATGAGGGTAGGGATTGGGAATAAAATTCCTTTTCATATGGAGACACAACCCTTTTAACCATGGACACTAGTTCACATATCAAAGCGTACAACCAAAGAGGCAAGATTTCTGTTAATTTGTCTTCAACACGATATCAGAACCACTTCGTTTAGTCAAACCTTCCCAGGTTTTGGCAGTGGAACTAAATAACTTCAATATGATATCATAACCACTTCGTTTAGTCAAAACTTCCCAGGTTTTGGCAGTGGAACTAAATAACTTTAATATGATATCAGAACCACTTCGTTTAGTCAAACCTTCCCAAGTTTTGGTAGTGGAACTAATTAACTTCAATATGATATCAGAACCATTTCGTTTAGTCAAACCTTCCCAGGTTTTGGTAGTGGAACTAAATAACTTCAATATGATATCATAACCACTTCGTTTAGTCAAACCTTCCAAGGTTTTGGTAGTGGAACTAAATAACTTCAATATGATATCATAACCACTTCGTTTAGTCAAACCTTCCCAGGTTTTGGCAGTGGAACTAAATAACTTTAATATGATATCAGAACCACTTCGTTTAGTCAAACCTTCCCAAGTTTTGGTAGTGGAACTAAATAACTTCAATATGATATCAGAACCATTTCGTTTAGTCAAACCTTCCCAGGTTTTGGTAGTGGAACTAAATAACTTCAATATGATATCAGAACCACTTCGTTTAGTCAAACCTTCCCAGGTTTTGGTAGTGGAACTAAATAACTTCAATATGATATCAGAACCACTTCGTTTAGTCAAACCTTCCCAGGTTTTGGTAGTGGAACTAAATAACTTCAATATGATATCAGAACCACTTCGTTTAGTCAAACCTTCAAAGGTTTTGGTAGTGGAACTAAATAACTTTAATATGATATCAGAACCACTTCGTTTAGTCAAACCTTCCCAAGTTTTGGTAGTGGAACTAAATAACTTCAATATGATATCAGAACCACTTCGTTTAATCAAACCTTCCCAGGTTTTGGAAATGGAACTAAATAACTTTAATATGATATCAGAACCACTTCGTTTAGTCAAACCTTCCCAGGTTTTGGTAATGGAACTAAATAACTTTAATCTGATATCAGAACCACTTCGTTTAGTCAAACCTTCAGAGGTTGTGGTAGTGGAACTAAATAACTTCAACACGGTATTAGACTTCAACACAGGTTGTATTGATATTGGTAATGTAGTAATAGTGGTAGTAGTAGTAATAATTGTTTCATCAGTAGTAGTGATACTAGTGGTGATTGTGGTAACAGTAGTAGTAATAGTAGTTGTAGTGATAGTAGTCATGGTATCATTAGTAGTAGTGGTAGTGATAGCTTTAATGGTAGGAATAGTGGTAGTGGTAGTAGTAGTGATAGTAGTAGTGATAGTGGTAGTGGTAGTATAAGCGATAGTTGTACCATCAGTAGTAGTGGTACTAGTGGTGATTGTGGTAGCATTAGTAGTAATAGTAGTATTAATGATAGTAGCAGTAGATAGTGATAGGGGTCATGGTAGCATCAGTAGTAGTGGTATTAGTTATAGCAATTCTCTTCCAGTTCTTCCTCGTCCTCCAGCCAGAGCCAAACACTGATATGACATTCTTCAATGAACTGTGTTGTAGTCCGCAATCCAGTGACAAAGCAGTAGAGCTTGCACTGTATTATCAGTAGAAGTGTTACTATTAGTAATAGTAATAGTAATAGTAATAGTAGTAGTAGAAGCAATAGTATTAATTATAGTGGTCTTTTTCACATCTTTCACATAAATAGGCAATACAATTATGTGCCCATGTTTTTGTTTGACAGATTGCAGACTTTTGAATATATGGCACTGGTCACAATAAGATTTACGACTTTATTTTCTCCGAAGATTTGGTCTACATTTCCGAAGGCTTTTCAGCTATAAAAGTCAATTGTGCTCTAAAATTTTTGAATTGGAAAATCAAACCTGAGCCACCCTATAGGGAAGCCAGTGCACTAGCTCCTGAGTTTTCTGCGACTGGTGTATTTTTTCTTCTTTGAAAAAATCGTTTCATTTGGAAATATCAAACTTCAAACTAACCATTCTTCAACCAGAGCTGTATCAAACTAACCAGTTTTCACACAGAGCGGTTACACTCTAACTAGTTATCACACAGAGCGGCCACACTCTAATCAGCTATCACACAGAGCGGTCACACTCTAATCAGTTATCACACAGAGCGGTCACACTCTAATCAGTTATCACACAGAGTCACAGAGCTGTCATAAACCAACCAGTTATTAAATAGAACCGCTATAAACGAACCAGTTTCAACCCAACGTGTTTTACTGTTGTGATATTCGTGGCAGTATTTACCGTTAGTAATTTGCCATTCTTTCTGAAAGGCCCAGATGTACAATTGGATCTGAACCCGATACCTCGGTACCTTAGTCATTCCAAACACGCTCTCCTGCCGTCACATAGCTGGTATTTAAATCTCCACAAAATACAGGCATTGTTTTATTTCAGCAAACTCTTGAAGATTTAAAATAAAATATGCGTGTGTCATCGATTTCAGGTTTACTGGTATCTCCTTAGTGGCTATTTAAGGTCCACTTAAAACAACGAGAGGAATTAACGGTAATCGACAATCTAAACATAACGTAGAGAGAACTGGTATGGAATTCGATCAAACGCTATTTAAGGTAGAGTTGATTATCTGGTCAGGCACCAGGTTCGAGATAAGACAAACAGACGATGAAGTTAAACAGTTGATCGAGGAGACAATGTTTTGGAAAATACATTTGATGATTTGATAGTTTGTGACAGTTCTGTTTTATAACTGGTTAGTTATTGATATATCCATTTGATAAATGATTAGTATGTGACAGCTCTGTGTGATTGTGATATCCCAATCTGACAACTGGTTAGCTTATGATAACTATATTTGACAATTGATTGATTTCTGATAGCTTTATTGAATAATTAGTATGTGACAACTCTGTGACAGTTAGTTTGTGATATTTCTGCCAACTGGTTCATTTATGACAGCTCTATTTGATAACTGGCTAGAATATTACATTTCTTACTTAATAACTTGTTAGTTTGTGACAACTCTCCCTTATAACTGATTAGCTTGTGATATTTCTATATGACAACGGATTAGATCGTGACAGCTCTGTGCCCTAACTGGTTAGTCTGTATTTGATAACTTATTAATTTGTGTCAGCTCTGGTTGAAGACTGGTTGGTTTGTGATAGTTTCAAATGTCGCATTTTGTTAAAAGTGACTTCTTGTACTGTACTCCATCTCCATCAATACAGTTTTATTCACACTACGCTAACAAAATATTATACAATCTTTTTTTAGAGATGCGGTAAGTCAAGTACGGAACAACGCGTGTGCAATAGTTGCTAGGTGATTTGGTGCCGTTGAACGGACTGGTTCAATTCCCGTTAGTCTGACGAATTTTTAAATTGTCCTCTGGCTTCCTACTTAAATTTACTTGTATAAACAATTATTTGAAGCAAAATTGTATTGTCTATATATGTTATCCATGTTTACAAGAAGACCTATCGGCCATTGTATAATTAATACGGATATTATGTTATATGTTTGTTGTTACTGAGGATATTTCTATACCTGTACGGGATGTCTGTTATTGTTGTAATAGTCATTGTCTCGATTGGTCCGTTCTGGTGACTTTGAGAACACGGTTTGAATGGCTTGACAAAATCGCATCTTTTTTGGAGATGCGGTTAGTCAAGTACGGAAGAACGCGTGTGCAATAGTTGCTAGGCGATTTGGTGCCGTTGAACGGACTGGTTCAATTCACGTTAGTCTGAAGGAATTTTTAAATTGACCTCTGGCTTCCTACTTAAATTTACTGTTTTATAGTGTGGTTGAAACTACCCAAGTCGCACAACCATATGTTTCCAGTACCAACAAAAATATAGCCTCGTAATTGTAGTAGTTTTGTTTCTCTGCATGTCCTTTACCATAGATTTTAAATTTGTGATTGTTTTTAAGAGGTGCATAAAACCATATGCAGTGGAAGAATGAGACACTGTTATCATATAGGCGAGCCAGCAGATACGTTTTCATTAAAGGGAAAGGGTTGGTATGTACCTACAAAAAAAAGTAATTTGCTTATTTTCGTCCGTATTCCTTCTCCATGAGATTTTCAATGCCTTTTTAACTTTTTAAATACAATCGTTACGCCCGTGTGTTGCCGGGGCCCGAAAGGAAAGCAACTAATAGAAACACTGTTTACCTTCCATGCGTAGGAGGCGACTAAGGAGGTTATGGGATGGAGCTGGCTATCCCATCTCATATAGGGTCAGTGACTCAAAACCATGCTGAAGTCGGATGTGTCAGGTCGAAAGGCGCAGATATCGCAGCAGTGTTGTAAACCATGACACAACGCGTTCCGTTCTCCGAACTACATCCTGCTAATCTGCAGGAGTTTGAGAACGAACACAGAAGAAGAAGAAATACAATCGTTAAATGGGGTGGAGGACGTTAAACCAACGTTTTGGCTAAATTCCTTGTTCTAGAAGTCATGTTCTCTTTCTTAAGAGGAGGAAGTGAACAAATTCTGCGCAGGGAAGGGGATGGGGTTTAAACCATCCACCCCTTATCTATAGCTTGCCTACATGTGTACTCTACTGAATATATGCCTGATGTTTCTGTATGGCAACACAGATGCATATATTCCAATATATGAACAGTTGCTAAATAATCCTACCCGATTTCTCTTTTTGTCCTTACCTTGATAGAGGTATTGTAATCGAAACGTCAATTCTGCTTATTTGTTTTCCTCGCTATATTGAATTTTAAGAAATTTTTGTTCATTGTTACAAACCATACAATGCAAAGATTTACTATATAAGGATTTATAGTATTTCGGTACAATCCCCGATCAGATGCTTACCTGCTTATTTTAGGGATGATTAATATAAATATTATATCAATAATTAATCAATAATTAATTTAAATTAATTAGGGAAGTTGTGTTTTACATAACTAACCCTAACCCTAAATAAATTAATGTGTAAATTAATATAAAGATCGCATGAATGTTTTAGTTAAAGTATTCGTTGAGAGTGTGCGTATTGATTTCAGATATTGTTGTGATTAAATTATCTGAAGTTCAAAATCACATAGTTTATAATGGTTATATGCCATGGTATAACTCAATGTGGAATAGTTTTCATGGTTCGGTGGGTCATTTTTGAACAATAATAATAATAGTAACCTTTAATTCCGTAGGTAGTTGTTGAATTTACCTCTCTTTTGGAGAGACGAGCTCCTTTCAACCAGCAGACACAAAGTCCTATTAGGTTATATCTGGACACACTACAATAACATTTTTTTTTCAGTCTTCATTTACGACAAAGAAACATTTACAAAACCAATATACATTTCAAATGTGCAGTGCGCATTTTGTTATGAGATGGATTGACAATATTCATGAAAATTTGTGATGGCAGTGTAATGATGACAACATTCATGAAAATTTGTGATGGCAGTGTAATGATGACAACATTCATGAAAATTTGTGATGGCAGTGTAATGATGACAACATTCATGAAAATTTGTGATGGCAGTGTAATGATGACAACATTCATGAAAATTTGTGATGGCAGTGTAATGATGACAACATTCATGAAAATTTGTGATGGCAGTGTAATGATGACAACATTCATGAAAATTTGTGATGGCAGTGTAATGATGACAACATTCATGAAAATTTGTGATGGCAGTGTAATGATGGATATAAAATGTACAGATTATTGAATTTTCATCCTCTTACGCATACTTTCCAAGCAAAAATGCACACCACACACACACACATACATACACATATACATACATCGTGTATATATGCCCCTACATACATATACCTTACATATAAATACATACCCACACACGTGTACACCCACACACGTGTACACCCACACACGTGTACACCCACACACGTGTACACACAAATGTATACATATACATACAGCGCCGGATTTAGACTTGATAAGGACCTAAGATATTTGAGATATTCTTATTCTTCTTCTTCAGCTTTCATTCTTAAACTCCCGCTGGATATCTCTTTTAGCAGGATCATTGTCCTACTAGATTTCCAGCGACGCATGTGGTTGCGTCTGTGGGTCTCACCAATGGCCCACTAGACATACCATCCATGCAACAGAAAACCTTAGTGGATGACATGCCGTTATATTGAGGTTATCTTCTTATAGAAGCTTCATGGCACGTCATCTATACAATTATGATTTTGTTTTGTTGTTGAAATGTTTTACATGTTTGCCAGAATATATATGTATGCACCCTCTGTGGTTGGGAGGGAGCCAGAGATGTACTGTGCAGCACTGAGGAGGAGGAAACTGACATCACTGTTTTTCCTATGGCTGAGGCCCTTCATAGAGGCACAGTGACTCAGGACGTGACAATCCTTTTGACTTGAACATTTGGTTGCATGCCTGGAGCAATATAGAAGTTCGGCATAACCAGTAGTCAACTGGTGGCGGGGAATGAGCACAGTGAACCCTATCTTGGCTACAGTGGCTAGGAGCAGTGCATAGGTTTAAACCTACCTTCCTGGAGGTGTGATAGTTATTCTCTGGCTCTGTCCCGGGGTGGGCCGAAAATCCACAGACTTCCCAGCAATATAATGCCATCTAATGGCATTAGGTCAAAGGGCATGAGCCCATGGACCGCTGGATCAGCAACCAACCAACCAACCAACTAGATTTTCAGCAGGATGTAATACAGAGAATGGAAATGCGTTGTGTCGCCGTTTTATTTGCGCCAATGGCCCCGCACATCCGTCTTCTTTGGAATTTGAGATATGGGGCCCTTTATAAGTCCAGATATTATATGTCAGTGCCAAATATAATTATTTTGAGGGCCCCAAGAAAGTATGGGCCCGAAGCTATATCTTGTTTAGCTTATAAGTAAACCCTGCACTGCATACATATATACACTACTAGAAAAAGGTAACAAAGACCCCATATAAAACATCTTACCAACATTCTTATTTATAGCACAACCTGCCAAAATTGTTTATATTAGATCGTATAACAAATAAAATATTATAGTTTACAAATAAGGTTATCCTGCCACCATGTCATCCAATGATCACTATCTGCATCAACCCACCATTAAACAAAATTCTTCAGTATTTTCCATTACATCAAGGGAAATAAATCACATTTATAGTACAAATTGAAAGATTATGTGTGTATCCTCCCCTTACACATTTGTGTAAATTATGGCATACTGGAAAGGATCTATTAGAAAGATTTTAGGTGCCCGTTGCATTACGGTCAGACTCTTGTAGGCCTACATACAATCAACCATGAGCGCGGTAGCCTAGTGGATAGTGAGCTTGCTTGTTATCATCTGGTTACAGCGTGCCAGGTTCGAAACCACGTCCGAACAAAACAAAAAAATCAAATCCGGGTTGGGGTTTCTCACTTGACACGACCAGGTAAAAAACAGCAAGGAAGGGAACTGGCCACACCACCTAATAGTTGATATGGCTTAGTACATGAAGAGTTATCTTCATCCCCGACGGCAGATGCCATGGGACCTACCTTTACCGTTACCTTTTACAATCAAACAAACATCACACACGTATATTTATATAGCTGATATAAACCAGTTGAGCACACGGAGGAAAAGAGGGTCCCTCGGGATATGCAACCGTATATGAATGCAAGTGTTACTTCGATTAGCCAACTTTCTATCTCATTTTGAATTAAATCTGGTCAACTAAAAGGCCAGGTAACTATCGCCTATACTTTTCTCCCCTTTCTGATCTCGACAACGAGGGGGTGTTGTCCCAGTATTAAATGTAATGTTCTATTTCTATAAAAGAAAAAAGGGCGGGGGGGGGGGGTGGAGTGTGGGGATTTGACTTCAATTCACCCCCCCCCCAAACACAAACACACACACACACACACACACACACACACACATTCTACTACGTACTTAAGCCAAATAATCCGCAGCGTATGTCAGTTGTTAATAGAAGAATCTCGAGGAGAGTAGTCAGCTTAAGTTGAAAGTGAGCTTGTTTTAGTAGCGTGCCATGTTTGAAACCATGTCTGGACAAACAAAACAGCTCGAATCGTGACTTTTCATCTGCCCCGACCACTCCTCCAGTCGACCCAGCTGTAAATGGGTACTTGGCACATGCGTTAGGGACATTAAACACAGCAAGAAAGGTAACTGGTCACACCCACCTAATAGTTGCTGCGGTTTTTCACATGAGAAGTTATCTTCATCACTAACGGAAGGTTTAAAAAAAGTTTAAAAGTCGTAGAGGATTGACATCACTGTACTCGATTTCCCACATGTACTCCGTCACTCTCAGCGAAGCGGCACGCCGCCTGCCGAGAATACCTCTCATAGCACGTAACTCCGTAGCTTTAAGTGATAATCCACAGGGATCTCCGAAAAATCCACCTTATAAACAAGACGACACGAGCCGGTTTCGAACTCATGGCCTCTTGAACACAAGGCGAACAGCTTAACCATAATACCTAGGGAGATCTGACGGAAGGTTGTTGCCATAAAACATAAGTTTATCTTTAAAAGAAGAGTTCAAGTAGGCAAACATTAGGAAGTAAGCAATGTAAACATTATGACAATGTAAACATTATGAGTTCATTACAAATACTACAGAGACTCACTCACGGATCGTTACATTTCGATAGTAACATGTATTTAGTATCCCATATTATGCATCAATGCTAAAGTGAAAATTCAATGTACTTCTAATAGTAGTAACGACCCTTTCAACCGCGGACGTTAGTACATTGTGGTTATAAAAGTATCGGGGTATAAAAATGGATGATGATAGTGGGGGTACAACTTCCGAGATAACCACATCAACTGTAACAAGAGGCTGATTCGATCTTTTTATTGGCCGCAGACACTATATGAAAAATAAGCAATAGAAAGTTCGAAGCAGAATCTTGTATTGACGCGCGGTGAGGTAGTCCGAATGCCTGCTACTATAGAAAGATCACTTTCCACAGAAAACGGATGTATCGGGCCAATGGCAGACATAAAATGGAGACAACGTATTTCAATCCTCTGGAATACATCCTGCTGGAAATCTAGTAGGACCATTGTCCTGCTACAAGAGAAATCCAGTCAGAGTTTGAGAATGACCGATGAAGAGGAGGAAAGGTCACTTCACCAACACTATCATACTGCGCTATCAGTCGTTGCTTGCTTACATGACCAACCATCAGAATTCTTTATTTGATGTTGCATTTCAAAAGAACGTTGCTGTGGGTCTTCTGGTAAACATGTGGACTCAATAAATAGTTCTGTCTTAGCAGGTTTGTAAATGTTAGTTTCCACGTTCTCACTTTCTGAAGTGGAGTTTACATTTAATGAAGTGAAACGTGGAGGGAAATCATGTTCTGTAAGCGAAGACACACTGTTGCCACTAGAGCAGTTAGAAAAAGTTGTTAGAGATGTCTCATTTAAGTATTCACTCACATACCTTATTTCCCGTGTGTACTCAGATCTCCATTTGGGCATAGATAGTTCCAGAAGTTTCCAAAACTTAGTAAATCTCTTGCTAGATTTTGGCACATCATCTCCTGGCCATTTAATATACGTTACTGTATCTAAAATACTTTTCAGATTTTTGTCAATCTCAGGAACATTACTAATATCTTCCAGAATTATAGGAATAATCTTGTGTTTAAGTTTTATCATTTCATATTGAGCTTTCTGGTATTCCATCCGGCACCATTCTGAAGAGATGAAACTTGGAGACAGGATTAGAATAGTTCTTCTGCTGTTCTCGATGGCTCGAATGATGTTGTTGGCTATTGCTGAGAACAAAGTAACGTGTCAAAGTTATGTAACGTGATGCGATATTAGGAATGAAATACAATATAATGAGAAACAGAAATTCAAAAAATAGTAGGAGATGCCAAATAGATACTAAAACACGACTAAGTCTCTAATATTTAACTATTTTTGAAGCGTATCTGTAGAGGATCCTGCTAGCAGGGCAGTAGATAAGTCTTCAGTAAGGGAAGAGGGTTTCCTTTTATGTCAGTTACCAATTTTCGTGTACAATTCTCTTTGTAAATTAGAAATTTGACGACCTATTTATGAAAAATCATTTCATGAAAAGTGGGGGGGGGGGTGGTTTGCCCACCGTTTGGCAAAATTACTAGTACGAAAATTCATGATCAAATTTCCAAAGGGGTGGGGGATGGAATAGAATACTCCAAACTTTCCCTCCCTTATCTACTTATCTACGCGTTTGATTGCTAGTCAACCAGTGTTAAATTTTGAGGTGAACTAATATAACCAATTGCCACTAAATATGAATGATCGGTGTTGAAAACACATGGTCTAAGAATTTACAACGAATTATAATTTATTATATAGTTGTTTCTTTGTCTGTTTGTTTGTTTGTTTCAATCCATGGGAATTAAAAGCACAAGATCTTATTCCTTGCTATGTGAAATTTGGAAGGATATTGGATGTTCCTCCAAAACGTTCGTCATACCTTTAAGAGGGTCTATGTTCTTGGTGTTGGACGCAGTCCAACGCTTTTGAGTAATCTATGAAACACATGTGCAGGTCAGTTGAAAATTCCCTACACTTTTCTATGATCAATTTCATGTTAAGAATGTGATCTCCTATTCCTCTGCCCGATCTGAAACCGGTCTGTGTTTCGTTTATCTCCATCTCTAATTACTAATGACTGCACCTTATGACTGCAAGACTTAATTAAGGCCAACCTGAATGTGTTGACATTTGTCTCTGATCTTGATGGAGGTATATTACCGTAACGTTGAATTTGTTGTTTGGTTTTTACTGCATTTAAGCTAGTATTGCTCCAATTTGCATTCAAGGTGACAGAAAATGTTATTTATGATGTTATTGGTAAATATACAAATACCTTTGACATCACTTGTGGACAGTCTTTTGTGTGTGTGTGTAGACTTTGTGTCGACAGTCAGTTAAAATCACAGTAGAGGTCAATTACGTCACGTTAGAAGGACAATTCCTAATTTGTTCCACAGATATTATATTGTCGATTGTCCTGATGGAAGTCTAGGAGAATACTTACGTTCGCCGGGCTGGAAGTCCCGGAAATGAAGACATAGTTTGAAATGCAGTTCTTTCTCAAGTTTAGGGTATAGATGCTGTAGAATAAATGTCTCGTCACTTTGTGTCGACTTGTATGAGATGAAGGCATCATATTCTTTGTTATCTGTAACAACAAGGTCCATCTCAGTAAATAAATAACGAAACTGTCAGGGGATTTCCCACAAGATGATTCGCGAACAGATATTGCCAGTCACTTAACACGTAACTCAGGACCGTAGATAAGGGAGGGGTTTGGGGGGATTTGAAAACCATCCTCTCTCCTTAGCTAATCTGACTAAATATTTTAGTACTAGGAACTAGGAACAATATATTATATGAACACCACTGCGATACCAGCGCATCTGTTGTAGGGAGGCACAGCTCACGTCTAAGACGGATAAGGCACAAGGTTCAATTTTCACTGTAGACACGTCTGCGTTCGGAGCATTCAGATAGAAATGACATTATCATCATCGCGTGACATATTCTTTCCAGATCCTTGTGGGTCTATTGAGTTCTCCTCGGTCTTGAGCAAGTTGTGCCTCTTCCTTCAGGGACATGTGCAGGCATTCATGTATGTCTTATGTCCAACGGCGTCTTGGTCGGCCTTTACATTTGTTACATTCTAACATCCCGTCCAATATCACTTTCTCCATGCCGTCGTGTCTCTTAACGTGATTGAAGAAACCTAGCTTTTTCTTTAATACGGTGTTCAGAAGCCAGCCATGCTTGCGCAGAATCCTAGGAATATCACTAAGAGACAGAGTGAGAAATGAAGACATTAGACAAAGAACCGGAACCTCTCAAATCTTGGAATATATTAAGAGACAACAGATAAAATGGGCTGCACACATCAGCAGACTACCATCAGACAGCACACCACAGGAAGCTATGCTACACAGATACAGTGAAGGCAGACCTAGAGGCTTACCACGAAAAGGGTCATCTACACAAGAAGGCCATCTCCAGAAAACTCTTTTTCCCCTGACGCTGAAAGGCAACAAATGGATTAGCGAATAGATAGATAGATAGAAGCCATTCCTCTTGGACGATTAATATAATGATAAATGACATCATGATGAACATAAATTGTCTTAAATATTTTCAGCCACAAAAATGATGGTCTATCGCTACGTCCTGAATATGACGAAGATGATGATAAAATAGTCCCTTTTGCTTTGAGCAGTTAGTACTTGGCACATGATGATGAGGTAATCACGTTAGCTTGACAGATGATAGTCTTTTGGACGCGCAGGTGCTCCTCAGTTGAGCAACCGAGGTGCCATCCGAGCTTGTAAACTATTTACAGTCATCCCTCAGTTATCGCGATTAATAGGGACCAGAACCGGACGCGATAAGTGAAAAACCGCGGAATAGTGTCATCCTCTCATTTTTAACACAAGTACATTTTGTGTGTGTATAATATCAATAAGTGTATATGAAACCATATAAGTGCATATGTTATCATTAGAAAATTAAATAATAGTTTCAAACATGTAAATACAATATTAATAGTATCAATAACATACATGAAATAATGTATAAAAAAATAAATGTGTGTGTGTGTGCGCGCGTGCGTGCGTGCGTGCGTGTGTGTGTGTGTGTGTAACATATGTAGATGTAACTAAAGTGTACATACTGTAAATATGTTTTTAGAAATCCGCGAAGTACTGAGGCCGCGATAAATGAACCGCGAAGTAGCAAGGGATGATTGTATTCTATCAAAGGAGTCATCAGTGACATTAATGTTTATAAGTGGATGTTTAGTTTTCCAAGGGAGGAATTTCAGTGTTTATAGGTGGATGTTTAGTTTTCTAAGGGAGGAATTCCAGTGTTTATAGGTGGATGTTTAGTTTTCTAAGGGAGGAATTCCAGTGTTTATAGGTGGATGTTTAGTTTTCTAAGGGAGGAATTCCAGTGTTTATAGGTGGATCTTTAGTTTTCTAAGGGAGGAATTCCAGTGTTTATAGGTGGATCTTTAGTTTTCTAAGGGAGGAATTCCAGTGTTTATAGGTGGATGTTTAGTTTCCTAAGGGAGGAATTCCAGTGTTTATAGGTGGATCTTTAGTTTTCTAAGGGAGGAATTCCAGTGTTTATAGGTGGATGTTTAGTTTTCTAAGGGAGGAATTCCAGTGTTTATAGGTGGATGTTTAGTTTCCTAAGGGAGGAATTCCAGTGTTTATAGGTGGATCTTTAGTTTTCTAAGGGAGGAATTCCAGTGTTTATAGGTGGATGTTTAGTTTCCTAAGGGAGGAATTCCAGTGTTTATAGGTGGATGTTTAGTTTCCTAAGGGAGGAATTCCAGTGTTTATAGGTGAATGTTTAGTTTCATAAGGAAGAAATTCCAGTGTGGTAATATCACGAGAACATCACGTCCTGAAAGCAGTTTAGCATATACATCTTGGCCAACTAGTTCATAATTTTTCTGTATAATTCGTCGACCCATTTGCAGTGATGGTACAAATATTATTCGTCGACCCATTTGCAGTGATGGTACAAATATTACTCCCCGCCCACATAATAGGAGTTTGTCACAAAAGGACAGAGGTGCATTATCCAATGTGCTGCCTTTTTTGTTATCCATGGGGACTATTTGTTAGAAGAGAATAGTAAAAAAAATCCACACAAAACGTGCAGTGAGAATGATGTTTGTCATATGTGACAGGTTGTCACCATATTCCCCCAACTTTCCTTAATCACCTCCTACGACGTTTCTGGAAAGAAGACAGTTCTTAATTCTTTGCCCCCTGGACTACAAGTCTAGGTCTCGGTTGCCATACAGGAAAGTTGAATAGGATATACTATAAATCAGGGCCGTAGATACCTCATAAGTAACGGGGTGCAAATTATTAAAAACGAATCACTTGGTTTTTGTGAAATTATTTACTCTCTATTTTGGGCGAGGGGCGCATTCACCAGTTAGGAGGTGGTAGTGGTGAACGCCATTTTTTTTGTTAGCAGCCTCATAATAAATGCCATCTTCTAATTTCCTATTTGGAGGAGGGGAAAAGTTTAACCTCTTGAATCCACCTCCCGTTATGTACAGTTTTCCTATGGACTTATAACACTGCACACACATAAATAGTAGCAATGGATTCAGCTAAAATTGTTGAACATCAGACGGAATCGTGGCAAGAATCATCGGACTTCAATCAATCCTAATATTTCAAAATCATACATTCTAATTTAGCCAAAGTGAACTCGCCTCCATTGTTGAAATTATAAGCCGAACGGAAAATATATTTCCCCTTATTACTCACCAACCATCCCTATGTTTAATGTTAATTTATGTTAAACTTTGACACGGGGACAGAAGTACATTTGGCATGATATATTGTCACAATTGCTTACCGTCATCTTCGTAATCTTGGAAGTAAAATACAAGTTTCTTAATTGGTATCCACTGGCGCTTCCACAAGATGTACGGCAGCAAGATACAGACCAATGCTAGAATACCCACAGACAATGCTGAGGCAAATGCTATTTCCCAAGGCTGAAGCTCCTTCCACGGAACAGCTATATCTGCAATTTTTTTTCACACATTACTGGTGCCATTACTGATATTACTTCAGACATATAACACTGACATTACTTTCAGGCACATGCCGCTGATATTACTTTCATAAATATGACTCTGACATCATTTTCATACATACGACACTGACAATACATTCTGATACATGACACTGATATTACTTTCAGACATATCGTATTGGCATTGCTTTCGGCATTTATATGCCAGTGACATTACTTTCAGACATATGGCAGTGATTTTATTTTCAGACATATGACAGTGGCATTACTTTCAGACATATGGCAGTGACATTACTTTCAAACATACGACAATGACTACTTTCAGACATATGACGGTGGCATTACTTTCAGACATATGGCAGTAACATTACTGTCACACAAATTGCAGTGACATTACTTAACGCAAACAAAAGGTAGTTAAATTTTGCAAAATTGTGCAGTATACAAAAAGATTGACTAACGGGTATGGACACTTATAGATAACGGAATATCAACGTTTCAACTACAAGGTCTTTATCAATAAGAAAACAGGACAAACAGAGAACACAATAAATATAATTGTAATATCACAAATGGACTAGACAGAAGACATTTAATTAACAACAGAAAATAATTTTGTCATTATTGCAACAGATGTGAATATTAACATCACATTTATAAACATAGATATGGATACTACATAAAGACATTCATATTGATATTCGATCGTGTGTTGCCGGTCCCAAATAAAGAGTAAAGTTTAGTGACACTGCCACCTGCCAAGCAAGTCACTAAAGAGGTTTTCGGGTGCAATTGAATGTCTCATCTCATATGGGGACATAAGTCACCAGATAACTCACCCAAAAGCCATGCTAAAGCTGGATGTGTCAGGACAAAAGGCGCAGATATCGCAACTAAGCCATAAACCTTGAAACAGCTCATTCTGTTCTCCGGAATTCGTCCTGCTGATCTGCAGGTGTTTGAGAGCGAACTCAGAAGTAATACTGGTAGACACAAACTGCCTATGATAATCATCTATGTATCCTATTGCATTAATACACGAAGAAAAGGATATTTCATAAAGAAATTACATTTGAGACATTTTGTACATGTCTTGGATTGAGACAAATGTATATATACATATACATATTACTTTAAGATATGTCCTATGATGATCTTGCATGTTTGACGTGAATTCTTCCCAACCAATATTGAAAAGTCTTTTTAAATGTCTTATAATACATTTATTTCCAAATGAATTATATTTCCCCTGCAGAGCATTTGTCATTTTTCCAACTTTCGCAACCATATGTCAACATGGATATCACACTGGAGTTAAACAGTCGTAGTTTGGTATGTTTACTTATTGTGTTTTGATTTCCAGATGTTTGTTAGGTGGTAGAACGAACCTGAGGCCAACGCAATTCTGGTAATGATCTCTTTGACTACATTTATACTAACCTTTAATTTTCATTTTTTCTTCACATCGATACCCGGTGTAATTCCAATTGCAGGTGCAGATAGCAGTATCGTTCTCATCGATTCTCCCACACATACCGTTTTTTCCACAATCCAAAGTGCAGGTTTTATCACAGAAAGTACCAACCCAGCCCTGATGACATTCACATAAGTATACGTTATTCCTTGACACACACCTGTCAATAAAGAAACACACTGTTATGTTCTTCTGAGAACTGCTGTTGCATAAAATGTAGCTATAGCGGCGACGGATAAGGGCAGAAGTTTCTTAGCAGGCGTTACAAGAACTTCTTCAGAATAGTCCTATCGCCGATTCAAAACAGCGTCACTCATCTTGACCTATTCAACATTTTCCCGTGGTTTTCATTGGCTGGAAACACACAGTATACACAAATTGACCAATGATCATTTGCGTCACAATGAAGATGAGCGACGCCATTTGATATCAACGCAGAACTATACTGAAGAAGGGCTTGACACAGTGATGATAGTGCTTCTAGGATGCAATTTGTAGAATTTGGTATTAAGTAGGACAAGAGTGTAGTTGGAAGAACCCCGGTAATATAACGTTTAAATTACTCGCCTGCTGACCCAGGTGACCAAGGTTATCGAGATCAAATGTCGCTAGTGGTTTGCAAAGAAAACGTCCGTGGCCCACATCCACACAAACTATCAATACTGAATGTTTCCCATTTGGGAGTTGCAGAGAGGTAGGTGTAGCCTTGTGATAAGGCTGCATGCCCTGCTGTGTCCACGTCATGTACAGGGTTCACCATTAATCACAGAAAATCACACACATACGATTCACCATATCCAACATGGTACAGATAACATGGTACAGAGATGGGCAAAACAGACAGAAAAGGCAGAGACAAGAGCCAGAAACATTATGAGAATAATGAAAAGGATAGCAGGCACAAACTGGGAAGCGAACAGCAAAATCTTGAAACGCCTATACACAGGTAGAGTTAGGCCAGTACTAGAGTATGGCATCGCAGTCTGAACCACAGCATTTAAAACACAATTCAACAAAATAAACAAAACCCAGAATCGAGCTACACGTATTGTCACTGTATCTATTAAATCTACACTCATAAATACATTAGAAACAATAACTGGCCTTTAGTCAATTGAAGATAGAAAAGAAATTAAAGTAGTTCAACAAGAAGAAAAAAAACAAGAGACTCCTGAATCATCCTATGTACCTAAGAATTAATGGATATGGTAGAAGCAGGTTGAAGAGAAGCAACTTCTCAGCAAACGGAAAGAAACTGATACAGAAGGTACCAACCCTAGGACACGCGAAACCAAGGCCAATACAACCAATCAGTACCATTCTCCCTTGAACATATAGACTCCCAGAACTAAAATAACAAATAGAAGGTTTAGAAAAGAAAGGAACCCAAACAGACTTGGAGAGAAAGCGTATCACAGAAGTTCGCATCACAGTTAATTACCTACATGATGCATGGGCTCATGCCTATACAGATGGCTCGGCCACAAATGCAATTGAGAATGGAGGTGGATGTGGACCTCAGACTAAAACACGGGGAAGATGATACTCTAGCCATAGCTGCATGCAAGCTCTCAACCAATTTTAAGGCATAAATGGAAGCTCTCAAGAAGGCGGCAGAAATGGTCTTGCAACATAAAGAACACGTGCACAGGAATATTGTACTAACAGATACACTTTCTGTCATAACAGCACTGAAGTTATACAGGAACACTAATCTGAATTAATTGAGGACAGTTATAGTTCAGCTACATAATAATTTCCAGAGAATAGTCATCCAGCGGATACCGTCACACTTTAACATTGAATGGAATGAAGTTGCAGATAGATTGGCCAAAGAAGGAGGGAATTTATCTCAAGATGACTATCTGGTCAGTTATGAAGAAGTGAAAATTATCATTTAAGCAACTATAAAAAATTGTAGAAAGAAGACCACCCCAAATATAATACAGATGATGGGTATTACCAACTATCCAGAAGAGATCAGGTTACTGGAACTGGTCACAACAAAATGAGATATCACCTGTACACCAAATTCAAAATAGGTACAAATGGCCTTTGCCATTGCAGCCTTGCGAATATGACAGCAGAACATATCTTACAAGAGTGTCCCCAGTATGCAGACCTGAGGAACAAGACATGGACCACACCAATCAGCGTCGAAGAGAAACTCTATGACACAGCTGAAACTCTAAAACAGACAGCAACCTATATCATAGAATCCGGAGTCTCAACCTGACTGAATGATGATTGCTGAAGAAGGAGAAGATATATTTGCAGATTTCTCTCAGTGTATCTGATGATCCATCTGTTCTGCCAAGTCTTCTTTTTTCCACGTATTTCAACATCATTCTAACTTTGTAGAAATATTAGTGTAGTGTATAAATATATAAAGTGTAGACACACTTATGGTCTTGTTCTGGAAGAGCTCGAACAGGTCAACGCCTATAAGTTTGGCCTGAACTCATACGCGTCGATTCAGAGACTAAACTAAACTAAAATAAACTAAACTAAAATAAAGTTAACTAAAATAAACTAAACAAAAAAAAGATTAAATATTGATATATTCTCACTTTATCTTTTTATCTCTTCTTCTTCACTTTGCAACCTGATTCTAATTTATTTACTAAATAAGAAATTATATATATATATATATATATATGTAAAACTCAATTATAATGAAGTTGTGTGTGTATATTAAACTCCATACCTCGGATCTAGGATGTGCAGCGACGGAAAAGACAAAGCAGAAAATTAACGATAAGAGTGTGGTTGACATTAGCTGCTATGTCAAGTCTAATCGTTATTTGGAATAGCAACATCAATGCTAGAGTGGAAATCAAACTGTATAACTCAATAAATTGTACTTACTGCGCACAACTGAAATCCAACAGGTAGATCCAGGAAAAGGGTAATAAAGATTTGCGGATACTAGATAACATACATAATTACACACACAAATCGACGTTTCGACCAAAAAGCCTTTATCAGGGACAAACAGTTGAAACAAAATTAAAACATATAACAGAAAGCGAACAGTTTTAACATCGACGGCCACATTGATATGAGTAGTATGGATTGACAGGATGAGGCGAAAATAGAGTATCAGCAAAATGTTATTACCCTTTTCCTGGATCTACCTGTATAACAATAGTGCTTTCTATTGTGTTGTATGGTCGTGAGAGTTGGGCACTCACTGTGGACATGGAGATACGATTACAGGCCTTCGAATACAAATGTTACAGACGAATTCTACGAATTTCCAATAGACAGTAATAGGCAAATGTGTACGTAAGAAATAAAATATAAGGGTATACACGTTCACAAGAACCATTGTTTTCAATAATGAAACAACAAAAACTTGTATTCTTTAGACATATATGCCGACATGATTCTTTGTCAAAAGCAATGCTGCTGAGAACGATCGAAGGTCGAAAAACAGAGGAGGAAAAGAAGATCATGGACAGACAACACTAAAAAATGGACAGGATAATATTTTTTCTCCCTCGTCCGCATCGATGAAGATAGAAATCGTTGGGTGACTGTGTTGATACATCCAGTGTGGTACCCCTACGAATCTTATGGATTTAAGGTTTATGGATAGATAGATTGATAAATAGATAGATTGAATGATTGAATACGCATGTCTCACCAATGACCCACTAGACATACCACCCATGCAACAGAAAACCTTAGCAGATGACATGCCGTTATATTGAGGTTATCTACTTATAGAAGCTGCATGGCATGTCATCTAAACAATTATGCTTTTATTTTGTTGTTGAAATGTGTTTCCTGTTTACCTGAATATATATGTATGCACCCTCTGTGGTTGGGAGGGAGCTAGAGATGTACTGTGCAGCACTGGGGAGGAGGAAACTGACAGCACTGTTTTTTCCTATGGCTGAAACCCATCGTAGAGGCACAGTGACTCAGGACGTTACAATCCTTTTGACTTGAACATTTGGTTGCATGTATGGAACAATAGAGAAGTTCGGCATAACCAGTAGTCAATTGGTGGCGGGGAATGAGCACAGTGAACCCTATATTGGCTACAGTGGCTAGGAGCAGTGCATAGGTTGAAACTTACCTTCCTGGAGGTGTGATAGTTACTATCTGGCTCTGTCCCGGGGTGGGCCGAAAATCAACAGATTTCCCAGCAATATAATGTCATTTACAATGTCATTTAATGGCATTAGATTGATTGATATGCCTATTCATAGATACATTGAACGCTTTAGCAATTTAGTCTCTGCTTAATTGATTTACCCGTGTTTTATTTTCACTATTTTTCTCCAGCACAGTTCTCTTACAATCTCCATCTGGTTTGTAGAATGTAGTTCGGAGAACGACTACACCACGTGTTGTGGTTTACAGTTAAGATGTGATATCTATATGCTCCTTTTGACCAGATACATCCCACCAGCACAATACGTGTGTTCTCTTTCTGCGTTAGTTCTGAAACTCCTGAAGATTAGTAGGATGTAAAGCTGCACAGACCGCTGAACCTCCTGCAAGACTGCAATACACTAATCCACTTAAGGGAAGAACACTGGCCCACGGAGATGGATATCCACAGAAAGATGATGGAAGCACTGAAGAGCTTTCAAATACAGCAGCATTTATTAAGAAAACCTGTTATGCTGTGTAGACATGTCAAACTGCGAACGAGAAGAAGAGTAGGGTGTATTCAGGAGAACAGAATGCGTTTTGCCATATTTTGCAGCTGTGCTGTAATATCTGCGTCGTTTGGCATGATATATATGATTTCAACATGGCTTCCGAGTCACTTTGACCTTATATGGGAAACTCCACCCTATAGCATCCTTATGATATGCATGGAAGTTTAACAGTGCTGCTATTCTTTACTCCGCTTTCTTGCCTCAAAATCACACAACGATATGTTTTTTCACTGTAACGTGATTGAGTAGCCAACCTCCACCACAAGCCCTCCGTAATCGCTTATTTTGACATACATTGTATATAATATTATTACGATTCTTTGCCAACTTTCCGGTTTCTGTTACATTCTGGATATAGATTAAGTTAACTATACATCTGTTTACAGTTAATTAAGTCAAAGTTAAAAACATTGTAACAGAAATCTGCGTATTCGCATTTCAAGAGTAGCAACTTTGCTAGATGCCACATGCTCCTTAGGAAACATATAGTAAAGATTACCATCATCACACTATATGTGATTTCTTATGTTTAATATATTGCTTGTTTTGTTTGTTGTCTTTCATCCCGATTAAGGCTTTTAGTCGAAACGTCGTCTGTCACTGTGTCAAGTTGCTAGTTTTGTGTTTACAACTATTGGTAGTACCATTTGCATCTATTTCCGTTAAATAAAATGCTGCACATACTTACTTTCCGTTAACACAATGAAGTTTCTGACATACATCAGGGGCAATGACACAGTGAGGTTTGAAGTCATTCCCCATGACGCAGATTCCGTGATTCTTGCGACACTCAGGAGTACAGGGTCCCAGGTCTTTAACAAATGATTGTACTGGGACTTGCTCTTTATTCGGTTCAAAGTAGAAATCACTGCTGCTTTGTGAGATGTTTGGATGTTTCATAAATCCAGAACTGATATTGACAAACCACGTAGATATATTTAGTTCTTGACTATCATTGACCAACTCGCTGTTCTTCTGAACACTCAAAGTTGATTCCACATCTTTAAATTTTATATGATTTTTACTAGATAATTCTCTAATATTATCTGAAGTAAAAATATTACTGTTTTTAAATTTGGATCGGAGTTTGCCTTTTATCATATCATCAGCTGGTTCTGTGGTTAGAGCATTCAAATCGAGCCTATTATGAGTTCTGTTCGAGTGGTTGATGTTTAGGGTGCTCGGTGTCGAAGTGATGAGTGTAGATGAATTGAACTTCGACAGGAAATCAAATGATGGAGACTGCAAATAGTTTAATAATGTTGATCGTTTGAAATTCTTTGGAGATTTAACTTCTGATCGTTTGAAATTCTTTGGAGATTTAACTGCTGATCGTTTGAAATTATTTGGAGATTTAACTTCTGATCGTTTGAAATTCTCTGGAGATTTAACTTCTGATCGTTTGAAATTCTTTGGAGATTTAACTGTTGATCGTTTGAAATTCTTTGGAGATTTAACTTCTGATCGTTTGAAATTCTTTGGAGATTGAACTGTTGATCGTTTGAAATTCTTTGGAGATTTAACTTCTGATCGTTTGAAATTCTTTGGAGATTTAACTGTTGATCGTTTGAAATTCTTTGGAGATTTAACTTCTGATCGTTTGAAATTATTTGGAGATTTAACTTCTGATCGTTTGAAATTATTTGGAGATTTAACTTCTGATCGTTTGAAATTATTTGGAGATTTAACTTCTGATCGTTTGAAATTTTCTGGAGATTTACCTGTTAATCGTGTTGAAAATAGATGTACCAGGTGTTGTTGTGGTGTAGATTTCTGCTTGATAGCGTCCACGTCTGATGTAGTATTATCATTTGAAGTACTTAAGTTATGGAGATTGAATGTCACAAAATCATTATCTACTAGAAGAGATATGTGCCTAAGGAGAGAAAACTGTCTGAAAAATTGATAACCGGTTTCAATTAGTTGTTCAGAAGAAGACGAGACGGATAATACATTTTTAGAGTTTGGAATAAATCTATCTTTTATAGGGGTAAAATGTTCTTTTATCATTTTAACTTTTGTTGTGATTCTGTGATGAGAACTGCATTTGTGTTGAATTCCGTATGATGTTTTGTGAGGTATATTTTCATTAACAGTTGTACCGTCGTCACTAAAATTATTATTTATATTGGTGATTCTTGTGGTGCTGTTGGTTCTGCGATTGATATTGATAATGTCGCGGGTAGTGGTGCTGTTACTTTTCATTGGCGAGTCATTGTTTCCTTTACTGGATAGAGAATTACTGGTTGTTTTAATGTTTTTACAAAAAGGAGGAACTAACTGACCATATCGATGGTAGGGCTTCACATTTACAATTGATCCTGGTGAATAAATGTTCAGGAAAGACATAACACGTCTGTTGAATGTATTAACACCAGCAGCATTAGCGTGTAGTCCTGATGAAGAGTTTCTAAACGACATCCACAATCCCAGAGCATTTGTGTCTGCTCCGACATCAATATTTCTGCGCCATGGACGACTTCCTGGCGACTGCAACAAAATGAATGAAGGCAAAAGCACACTGTTCCTTGATAAGCCTGAAATATTGAAATATTGAACTGAATAATTCACTGCAGGTTTAGGCCTGTAACTCTGTATTCGAGATAACAGGTATTTGCTGAGCCAGCGTTCCATATGATTGTATCCTTTGAGCCAGGTTAGCAGATCAAAAGTTGCACTTAGTGAGCGCAACGTTGCAAGTTTAATATACGGAGAAGTTGTCCAAAAATCAATAGTGGGTATAGATTGCAAGTGCGGCTTGTCTTGATGAGTTGTTGCTGCAAAGGATTTTATCCCAAATGATACTGGGCTGTCTTGTGATTTCGAAATGTCATTACCGATTAAGGGTAATTTGTTTGCATTTATCGTGTAGACAAGAAATAAGATAATAAAAATAATACGGCACGTTTTAATAATATTTTCTGTTGAATTCAACTTGGACATTGTTTCAGACTTCATTCAGAACAGGTAATACAGCTTCAATCACGAATGTCTTATCAAATGGTGATTACCTTTGTAGCAACCGGGATCTAGGCTGCTAATTCATGGTGCAAAGAATTGGGCGACTGTCCTCTTCCAGTCATGTGGTTGGAAGCGGCTAACAAAAATTGGGGGATAACTTGACAAAATGTGACCTGTGAAAAAAAAATCACATTTTGTATCAATTTCTTACGTTTGTCTTCTCTCAAATAATTCACATGGATGAAAAAACAGATGCAGATCAGCTGACATTGCAACATTCTCCTTTTATGGCAGATTGCTAGGTGACGTGAATTGCTAGGTGACGCGGAATCCTAGGTGACGTGGACTGCTAGGTGACGCGGAATGCTAGGTGACGCGGACTGCTAGGTGACGCGAAATGCTAGGTGACGCGGACTACTAGGTGACGCGGACTCCTAAGTGAAGCGGACTGCTAGGTGACGTGGACTGCTAGGTGACGCAGACTGCTAGGTGACGCGGACTGCTAGGTCACGCGGACTGCTAGGTTAACTGGCCTAGTGTTCTGCTTATCTTTAGTCTCTGCTTTAGATGTGTTTAGTTTCATGTTGTTCGCAGGTGTATATACCGCAGTAATTCATCTTCAGATTCATATATTACAATTTTTCATCTGCACATAGCAGTTCATTATTTTTAATTGGGTGAAATAATCTGGTCAGAATATAGTCTTCTTAATAAACGCACTATTCTAGATGAGTTGACATGCTCATCTGAGACAATGTATGTTTACGTGATGTTATGTGATGTCTTGTGCCCATTGTCATGACCAGCCCTTTAATGGTACCAGCCAACGCGCCTTCTAATACTAATTTTGCCATCATATTATGTCTCTTTCGAATACATTAGTTGTTTATAACTGATGTGGGGATCAGGAGGGAATACATCATGACCCTAGCACTTTTCATCTTCTTCTTCTTCTTCAGCGTTCATTCTCAATCTCCCGCTGGATATCTCTTGTAACAGGACAATGGTCCTACTATATTTCCAGCAGGATGTAGTCCAGAGAATGGAAATGCGTTGTGTCTCCGTTTTATTTGCGCCAATGGCCCGACACATCCGTATTCGACGGGGAATTTTCATCTAAAACTTTATCATATAATACAGGAGATCACTCAGGACAGTAACATCTCTATTGATTGGAGGTCGCCATATCTGCATTACACGTTTAACTGATGATACTGATCTATGGCTGGCCCAGAACACGGGTTATAGATCAAAGAGTTAACAGAATGGAAATCAGCATTGAAAAGAGTAAGATATTGTGTATTCTATTTTCTTAAATACTGAGGAACTCTGCATTTTGGGACAATCCGAGAGACTAGATTCTAGACCAGACTAGGTCCCGAGACTAGTAAGTGTACTTAGAAGTTATAATTAGGGAAGTTTAGTTTCAAAGTTATAGTTAGAACAGTTTTAGGAGAACTTCAAAAAGATCCCAGTTGAGAGACAGATTAAGTCTCTAGGAAAACATGTGAACTAAGAGATGTTTAATATTTCCAAAAATGCTGTACATTGAATTGTTGATGTCGTTCGTAATCCTGGATGTTGTAACTTAGACGTTGTGATGAAGCAATAAACATATTATATGTGAGAACTCTGGTTGTCACCATTATATTGAATACGCTACTATATTTGAATACAACAGCCTATGTTTTACGACTTGTGTTGAAGATACCTAAACTAGTCGCTTTATGATCTCGAAGACACTGTCGTAATATATCTCTAGACTGCTGACATGGACTTTCAACAGCAGATATTGTAATATACATATGTTGTACAACGATTCATACAATATTTTATAGCGTTTCCTATTGAGGAGTTAACCATTAACCCAGCATTTGTTGGCTGTAGTAATTTTATTGGCAATATAAATACGTTCAGTAATTTGTCATTGCTTCTGAATGATCCGGATGCACAATTACCTAGAATTGTAAATATTCTAACGCGGCACCGTAGCAGTCACAGAAGCGACTTCACCTTACCGCCGCAGAACCGGACACATGTGACCGGACGCATATCACGTGATACGGGATAATAGGAATAGGATGCAATAGGTCATAGGTCATGTTACATGGAGGAGAATGATCAGGAATGGAAACAGAAGAAAAATAGATGGTAGAAAGTTCAAGGGCTGCGCGAATAAAAAACCGCACAATGGCACACAATGTTACAAATGAGGCTGTGATTGTTTGTCAAGTAGCGATATTCAAAATATATATATAAAATTTCTAATGCACATTTGCTAACAACATTTAAAGAGTAAAAATAGCGTAAAGAACATACCTGGTTTGAATACACGATAAAGTAAAGATATGCCCCATGGAAGCAACCTGCCGTCGGGGATGAATATAATTCTTCATCTACTAAGCCGCAGGAACTATTAGGTGGGGTGGCCAGTACCCTTCCTTGCTATCTTTACCTTCCCTAACTCATGTGTCAGGTACTCATTTAAAGCTGAGTCGACTGGAGGTCGATTTCTCGTGTCAAGCGAGAAATCACAACGGGTTTTTTTTTTGTCCGTACGTGGTTTCGAACCTGGCACGCTATAAACCTGGCACGTGATAGAAAGAAAGACTACTATCAACTAGGCTACGTGCCCCTCGAATACACGATAGCAAACTTAATAAAACACCAAATAAAATTGAAACCAAAACTTTTGTTACTGCATATTATCCTTAGAACTAAATTATGTTTTACTGCATGGAAGCTTTCTATGGGTTGTGAAAATAAATGCCACTTTGCCACATCAGACGCCGCGATATGTACAGGAAGGGGTTTGATTGTACCTTTGAAAGAAAAAATCCTGTCCCAATCGTAGATTGAACCCGGACCTCAAGGGTCTGAGAACCGCGTTCTAACCACATGGACATGCGCTCAACTGAAACCAAATACATAATAAAAAACATGTGAAAACACACAAGAAATAACATATCAAAACGCACAAAAACAAGCTTAGCAAACACACTAGAACAGACATATCAAAACACACAAAAATAAACATGTCAAAACACAAGAACAAACATGTCAAGACACGCAAGAACAAACATGTCAAGACACACAAGAACAAACATGTCAAGACACAAGAATAAACATGTCAAAACACACAAGAACAAACATGTCAAAATACACAAGAACAAACATGTCAAAACTCACAGGAAAAAACACAGAAAAACTCACAAGAAAAAGCAGTAAATCACACGAGAACAAACAGCAAAATGCACAAGAAAAAGGATAATAAAACACACAAGAGCAAACATTGAACAAGAACAAGAATGTCCATCAAGAACAAACATACCAAAAAAAACACACACACAAGAACAAACATATCAAAACAGCCGAGAATAAACATCTCCAGAACAAACATCTCTAGAACTAAAGTTCAAGAACTTACAGGAATTACAATCCAAGAACACGTAAAGTTACCACAAACTCGAAAATAAATAAAGTCCTAGCGTATTATCACAAACTTCTCAGCGAGGTATATAGGCCCCTATGTAACACAGGTCACTTCATACTTAGGTAATATGCAACAAAATAGCAACCACACACTTTGTTTTCGTAATGCATATCTTACAAGGTCTACAATGCTGTCATAACATCGGAACGCCAAGAACATAATTACCTGTCAGTGACTCTACTTCGTTACAGAATGTTCGAAGCTAAGGAATATTTTTTACCTAGACCACACGTTGTAATTTATGGGAAGGAGTAATTGTTTGTGTTCCAGGAATTGCTTTAGGGACTGTTCATAAATGGTCTCAACAATCGTGGGAAAAGACTGTCAGCAGCAGTAAAAAAACAGCTGCTGACAAGATGGGGATGGGAGTTTGAGAAAAGCTGTCTCTTCAGAATTACTGTTTTTTTTGTTTTTTAAAATACAACAGTTAATTTGTTCAATATATATGTCAGTAGCATATCCTTTTCAGAACGTAGTCATCAACCTAGCATGTTTTTGTTATTACTATAGTGATTTTCTAGGAAATATAAATGCGTTCATTAGTTTGTCATTGCTGTCTGAATGGTTAGGATGAACAACTGCCTGTGGCGGGATGTTAACTTGGTACCTTGGCCGTCACAGACGTGCTCTGTGCCATGCCATAGCAAAGCCATAATATATATATATATACACACACATTTAATGATACTTATCAGCGTATGTGGCTGTGACAATAGACAAAATGAATAAAAATAGGTACTATAAGTGCTACCAAAACAAGTAATAAAACGGTGTTCCTCCTTCGCAAGCGAAGATGAGCATGGCATGAAAAACAAATGAATGCGATGAAAAAATAAATATAACAATAAACTGGCAATTGTCTAATTTGGTTTGTGAGTTCGTAGATGTCCGATAAGTCCGATTCGTGCACGGAAAGTTCTATTGCAGTACATGCAGGAGTGCTGAAGGTTAGGGGTAGGAGAATCCTCGGATGTGTCCTTCCGCTTCTTGCGCTTGTGGATTGCCCGCAGTGTTCTTTCTTTTTCATATTTCGTGATGCCAAAACAACATAACAACGAGACACAGTGACAGACGATGTTTCAACAAAAAAGCCTTATTAAGGACAAACAAAAGACCACAGTCAACAAATCTTACATAGAGACAAACATAGTCGTGATAGGAAGGACAGGAAAATAGAGGACAATAACGAATGGATGACGGAGAAAGCAAAGATAGGGCAGAATGACAGAGAAGAAGAGAGCGTGAGGAGGAGATAGTGGTAAATAAGGAGGGAAAAGTGCACAGAAAAAAGTAGAAAGTGAAAATAGATAAGATATAATGCAAGTAAAATGAGATAAATTACATTTTTAATTTTTCTAAGAGACGCAAGACAGAGACAGAAACTCAAGCATCTGTGACCCTGGTTAGCTTTGAGCGTGGTGACTGGCGGGTAAGTACGCTATAAGATACTATCGATAAGGTTACAGACGTTCTCTATTCAGTGGGAGTGATAAAAATACTGAATGTATTAGTGATTAAACCAATGCTGGAATCATATTCGTCGGACTATTATCGCAAATAAGGGGTTGTCCATGAATTAAGTAACAATTATTTGGTCAATT
Source organism: Meghimatium bilineatum (assembly GCA_034231615.1). Lineage (NCBI taxonomy): Eukaryota > Metazoa > Mollusca > Gastropoda > Stylommatophora > Philomycidae > Meghimatium > Meghimatium bilineatum. Next base: position 29,019,696 of record CM067315.1, on the reverse strand, counting down.
TTTGACCCCTTTCTTGTCAACATCTGTCAAGAATTATGAGACGCCAACACCTGCCTAATTATGCACACAATGTTGAACAGTTTGACAACCTGGCACGGCAAGGAAACAACAACGACTTTGATACATAATACTGTGGACAGAGAGCTGTGGAGAGCCATGACCGCTTACGCCAGCCGGCATGGCACCTGATGATGATGATGGTAAATGTTGAACACTAGTTTCCTGTAGAGTAATAACAAACTCTACAGAAAAAATTCAACAAAACTATATGATTTTCTTTCAGATGTTTTGAAAAATGTTTCAAATTCAAACAATATAGGCCTAATTACTGTATAAAAAAACAGTAATGTTGACAACTGTCAGACGTTTAGACCCTCCGCCCTCCCCCCCCCCCTAATTGTTGACGCATTTATGGAAACATCCGACAGACTCTAAATAGTATGTCTTCTAAAATATATTAAACTATTAAAAGAATTGTTTTGCAAGAAATATATGGCAACACAGTTACGTCAGAAACAATATTTTACAGTCTTTAGACTTACCTGAACCTGCCATGTAGGGCCTATAGTCTATGTTGCTCTGATGCGTTTTGCTCAGGTGTAAAAAACGGAGGCGCAGACATGCCATGTCTTGTGCATATTCTTCTTCTTCTAAGCATATTTGCGCTGAGACACAGCCGAAATGAAAAATTAGGGCCTCCGAATCTGTCACTCAATGTGACTTTGCAGGATGTAGATACATCGTCAGTAAAGAAGGGGGAGTTACTTTAAAAAGATATCATTCGCTCATTTTCGTATGTGAATCCCTCTTCATGAGAAAGTTGTGGATCTTTGTAAGAAAAAAACAACAACTATGGGGCGGTCTTGTATGTACAACTATCAATGAAACAAGAAATACAGTGGGGTCTCGTTATAACTGAGTATTATGATGATGAAAGATGATGGCCGTTTAGCTGTGAGCAGGTAGCTCTTGACAGACCTTTTTTGACAGAAGCACGTTCTTCGTAGTTGTGTAACCGAGACAATACACACGCATAATGCGGGATATTTTCTGGTTAACGATATCCCTTTAATAATATACATTGTCCTTCGACATTCGTGTATGTTGGATGTATGACATTTTATTCATAGTCTGATTGACATAATGTCTTGATAGGTTAAGTAATTGTATGTGTTGGAGTTTGTGTACAATCGTAAACGTGGTTCAAATAAGCAACAGTTAATCTTGCCATGTAGTCAACGTAAAACACCATGGTGTCTTAACTGTTTGATAGGTTAAGTAATTGTATGTGTTGGAGATTGTGTACAATCGTAAACGTGGTTCAAATAAGCAACAGTTAATCTTGCCATGTAGTCAACGTAAGACACCATGGTGTCTTAATTGTTTGATAGGTTAAGTAATTGTATGTGTTGGAGTTTGTGTACAATCGTAAACGTGGTTCAAATAAGCAACAGTTAATCTTGCCATGCAGTCAACGTAAAACACCATGGTGTCTTAACTGCTCTGAACATTTTATGATTGTAGTGTCCATCTAGAATATATGGTCGTAGAGTAGAACATAAATATAGGCCTAAGCAGGGCCGGTCTTAGGCCATTGCAACCTATGCGGCCGCCTTGGGCCCCACACTTCATAGGCCCATAAATTAATATTATAATTTATTTTATTATCCTCTTCCCTACCCAGACTGGGCCCCGCGCAATCCGTTTCGCATCGGGCACCCCAATTGTTAGGACCGGCACTGGGCCTAAGCTACATGTGGAGATAGGAAAGTAATTAGTGTAATTGCAGAAACTGTTACTAGAGGTAGGATTCACAAGTTAAAATCACTTTCCTGATCAATGTAATCTGAACTGAACCATGCTTCGTCCCACAAAAAAAATGCAGTGAAAATGGTGGGGTGGGGGGGGGGGAACAAGGCAAGGGAAAAAGCGAGGAAATAGGCAGATACGTCTGAAACTACAGTGGTTCTAAATATGGTGGTCAGAGGTCATGATCCCATGAAATGGATCAAGACAAATGTTAGATAAATGAATGGGACATATTAATACTATAGGGTTGAAGAGTGCCCATGGTATAGGCCTAAATAAGGAGGTTCTCCATGTCGAAGCGACTCTTGTGGTCTGATGTACAAAAGTGGATAGCTGTTACCGAGACTCAATGTGGATAACGGTAACAGCATGATGGCAAGACCATTTATAAAAGTGAGGTACATTAGAAAGCTCAAACTACTCTCCATTATAAACGTGCTTGCCATCAAGTTATTTGAGATGAAGTCAACATATGGACTCTTCAAACCCTTCCTCCCGTAGAAAATGAGAACATGACATTTAGCTCTAGAAGGAAAGCCAAAAAGCGAGGAAACCCTTCCCCATATTAGTTTTCTCAAATAGAGACCAAAGAAAATTTCATGAAAATAAAAGAATTTTTCATGAAAGGAACAAAATAACATTTACAATTTTTGTAGGTAAACACATTATACTATATATAGGGCTATAATACGTACACTACTACTATATAGGGCTATAATACGTATTACTACTACTATATAGGGCTATAATACGTACACTACTACTATATAGGGCTATAATACGTATTACTACTACTATATAGGGCTATAATACGTACACTACTACTATATAGGGCTATAATACGTATTACTACTACTATATAGGGCTATAATACGTATACAACTACTATATAGGGCTATAATACGTATACTACTACTATATAGGGCTATAATACGTATACTACTACTATATAGGGCTATAATACGTATACTACTACTATATAGGGCTATAATACGTATACAACTACTATATAGGGCTATAATACGTATACTATTAGACATATCTACAGCACTTGGATTATCTCCAATAGCATGGCTGTATTGCCAACCAACACATGAAAAGTCTGATATATGTCAAATAACATGAATGAGAAGAAGGAAAGAAATATCACTGTATCTCCATCGATGATAAACACCTTAAACAGGTAAATGAGTTCACTTACTTAGGAAGCATTATATCGAGTGAAGGGAAAACCAGTAAAGAGATACAAAATAGATGCAACAAAACATACCAGATCCTAGGACAGATGACACGCATTTTCAAGAACAAAAATGTAAACATAGACACTAAAGTTGCATTATACAAGACTATTATTATTCCATCACTATGCTACCAGTGCCAAACCAGGACAATGACAGCACAAGACAGAAGAAAAATAGTGATAGCAGAAATGACATGTCTATGAAGAATACTTGGAGTGTCATTAAGATATATAATTAAAAACAATAACATCAGATAACCAAAACAATACCAGTATTGGAACCCATCAAAAGACAACAGATCAAGTGATTTTCACATGCTTCCAGGCTACCACAATATAGCATGCTACAAATGGCCATGACACATAGGCATAACGGTTATAAAACCAGAGGCAGACCATGTAAAAGATAGATCACAGAAATCAAAGAAGCCACAGGAACAAGCTTACAAACAGCACACAAGAAGGCCATCTCCAGAGAAGTCTTCCATCCCTGACGCTACACGGCAAACAAGGGCCACAGCGTATAGATAAATAGATAGAACATGAATGAGGTACAATAATTTATTGACCCAACGGATATGATAACGATTTCCAGCTACTCTATGCGAACCACTAAAAATATGGTGAAATACAGAGAAAATTACCCGGTATGTTCATCTACTGCTTCAGATTTCATTTCCAGTTGCTTCGATTTATCTTGCCTCATGTTTCAGATAAGTCTTACAAGAGAGTGAAGTAGTGAGATTTGAGCACATTTCTTCCTTACGTAAATGCAAACTCCCAGTGCGAGTGATTCATTCATTAAACAATCCATATCGTCTTTTTAACATAAAATATTTAATTTAAGAAAAGAAACTATAATGCATAAAACATATTTTGTGACACAAAATTGTATTTAATAAATTTCCACAGAAACAATTTGCATTCATAATTTTCCATTTATGTAGACTATTTAATTACAAATACAAAATATTTATTGCATATAGGCACATTGCTTGCATTATGTTTGTTATTCACAAAAAAGCAACATTATAATACCTTTTAAAATATACACAAGATAGATACAATCATAACTGTTGTGTACACATCTGATCCACATCTCTCTCTCTCTCAAAATGGATAAATGAATAAGCATCAAGGATTTATTAATAAAGAAAAATCATGATCCAGGCCTGCTAAGATGGCACTCAGTCGCCTCGTAACTTGAGTCAACACATTTTTCAACTTCGACCACATAGCATCCCTAGAGAGATGTGATTTAGTCAACACTTCCAACTTGTATATTCTCAAGCTACTATGAATATAGACCGGTCGAGTGACACACAATCATCAACAACACACACATTGCACAGTATGTAAATTCTTAGAGAACAACAAACATTAAACAGTAGTAAGTGCCAGGACTCAATAATACAATGACAAAATTAGAAGGCCCTGTAAACATAAACAAGGTTGCTTCAGATGTGACAAGGGTAAATAAGAAATATAACATGTGATGGATTCTCTTTAGTAATAAATCCTCAATACTTCTACACATATTTTATTATTAATTTATTAACCTGCACAACGCCTATATCAACACTGGCCGGCGAAAAACAAAATGGCGACTAGCGCCGTTGGCGACATACTCCATCCAATGAGATATCGTTATAATAGACGCACCACAGCCTGATTGGTTACTCGGAACATGCGCTATTGAAGTCGGTTCATTCCTACGTCCGACATGATCGTTGTAACAATGGCTAGCCAGAAGATACAAATTTTATAGCAATTAATCTGACCACATCTGTACACCGGTACGATGCCAATATGGTGGACTGGTTTTATGGACCTTTCTTTCATCGTATTTTGAATAAAATAACATTGAATCGTGGCTTGAATCATGAATTATTCAGTTATTTAGTTTCACAGCAGTGAATATACAGAATACCGCGTTGGTTTGGAGACTTGTAGACGTTTGATATCGAATATGTTGAAGGGCACCAAAAATTACTCTAGACCTAAGCTCAAAGAACGATTTTACTGCAAATCTACATGTTTTATACAGTTCCCCCCGGCTATATTTTGATAATTTTGCAGTGAAAGAACATAATACAACAGATTTGCGTGATTCAGTTTACAGTGTTGCCAAGGAATTCGATAAATAAGGTAAGTTATTTTTTTTTATTAATTCTTTTCTTCATTATTTGTTATAAAATATGTTTTTTTTGTGAAAAACGTCTTTACCACTTTCTCATACGTCTGGTATCACACACACACGTAAATAAATTACATCAATATATGCATAATTCAATTCTTAATTTATATGTGAAAATATTATTTTAATATCTTCAACAACCAAAAAATTATCACATTTTCAAAACAGTCACCATCAATAACGCAAATTTTCAAAAAATAATCCGGTGGCAGGGAGACGTTTCATATTTTTTAATCTGGCTTGCTAAAGGTTAATATAGAATCTAATAAATTTAATGTGGGTGTTGGTGGTTGCAATGTCAGCCATATCAGAGCTGCTATTACTGCCTCTATTTCTATTCTAAGAATGTTTTTGCCCAGATTGTACAACAAGAGGTCATCTGAGCATGTGAGATATCTACATGGCCCATTAGCCTGCACCTGTAAAATTTCACACTTGCAAATGTTAAAAAATCACAGGTGACAGTAAAAGATCCCTGTGGCAACCCCAATCCTATCATTTCCATGGTCGAAGATCCAAACATACGCACCATTGCTAGCCATCAAATGATCCACATATCAGAGTTTAGGTCCTTACCAAGCAGACAAGACTTCCAAAACTGACAAAAAGACTTCCCATATACACATCTTCAAAATCGAACACTGTGACCACTGTTTCTTCTTTTTTCTGAAAGTCCCTGTAAATATGGTAAGCCAGAATTATTCTTCTTCTTCTGCATTCGTTCTCAAACTCCTGCAGATTAACAGGATGTAGTCCGGAGAACGGAATGCGCTGTGTCATGGTTTACAGCATTGCTATGATATCTGCGCCTTTTGGCCTGACACATCCGACTTCAGCATGGCTTTGGGTCACTGACCCTATATGGGATGGGACAGCCAACTCCATCCTATAACCTCCTTAGTCACCTTTTACGACATGCGTGGAGCATAAACAGTGTTGCTATTCTTTGCTCCCCTTTCGGGCCCCAGCATCACACGGGCGAGCCAGAATTGTCATATTGGTGGTCATCTCTCTACCAGGTGTTTGCACAGAGAGTGTCAGGTGGTCATCTCTCTACCAGGTGTTTGCACAGAGAGTGTCAGGTGGTCATCTCTCTACCAGGTGTTTGCACAGAGAGTGTCAGGTGGTCATCTCTCTACCAGGTGTTTGCACAGAGAGTGTCAGGTGGTCATCTCTCTACCAGGTGTTTGCACAGAGAGTGTCAGGTGGTCATCTCTCTACCAGGTGTTTGCACAGAGAGTGTCAGAGAGTAGCCCGTTTTCTAGATGGACGGCCACCAGTTTTGTAATGATCCTCTCTATCACCTTTCCATACACTTTATAAAATTGATAGCATATCCTATTCAGGATGTAGACATTTATCCAGTATTTTTGGGCTGTATTGATTTTCTATATACCCGTAATATAAATATGTTCAGCAGTTTGCTATTGCTTTCTGAATGGTCTGTATGAAAAATTGCGCAGGATGAAATTTGAACTTGGTCATCACAGATCAAGGGAGTTCAGTGTGATAATGCGTATCTATGTGTTGCAGGGAACTAAAGAATAACAACACTATGATTTGTCATGTGCCATAACTGCGAGTGTTTACGGGTGGAGTTAACTGTCCTATTTTACACAGGATACAAGGAATCCTAAAGTCATGCTGAAGTCGGATGTATTGTGTCACAGAGTTCAAATATCACAGTCAAGCTGTAATTCATGAAATAATACATTCCATACTACTAACTAAATTATGGGAACAAACAGAAGTTTAAGAACAAATGTAGAAGAAATCATTATAAAAAAATAAAATAAATTAACTTATTATATGTGATATATATTTTTCTGTGTATGAAATGAAGATATCAGTTCAACATGCACAAATATATATGTTATTACAACTACAAAACATGTCTCATGAAAAATAAAAGAAAAATATGATGGTTTCTTTAGAGATATATTCATTTTTTTCTAGTCTTGAGTGTTCTGTCCGACAGGAAAGCATTTTCTGCTTCAGACATTCCCAACATCTTGCGCAGTCTGAGAACCTCTTGCTTGTACCTGTTAAGGGACAATAATCAGGAGTTTAATTAATTAATGTTCATTGAGTTATGCATTATTTTATCACAAGCAAATAAAATGGTATTAAATTTTTTTGGGTAGCATATCCTATTCCGGACGTAGCTATCAACCCAGCATTTGTGGTGATTTTCTAGGCAATATAAATACGTTCAGTAGTTTGCCATTGCTTTCTGATGGTCCGGATGCACAATTACCTGTGGTGGTGATTGAACTTGGTACCTTGGCCGTCACAGACGTGTTCTGTACCACATTGCTACAGAGCCGGACTTTTATTATCCGGTATAAATTAGGACACAAATGTGGATGTGAATTCAATGTTCTTCTTCTTCTTCAGCATTCATTCTAACACTCCTGCAGGATTTCTCTTGTAGCATGACAATAGTCCTACTAGATTTCCCACAGAATGTAATCCAGAGAATGGAATGTTGTGTCACGGTTTTATTTGCGCCAACACATCTGCCTTCTGCGGAATTCAATGTTCAAGATGTAGAATTATGCTAGATGAATAAAAAAAATAAAAAAAAGAATGGTGCGGTTCTTTATAGTTTTTATTGAGTGATCAGGAAACTGCAGTAATACTCTGCACTGTATGGTAAGTCAATAAGGAAAAAAATATGTAAAGGGTTAAATAGCAGATTCACAGATTCATGTGGAATAATCTGATAAGGTCTTTATCAAGATAAGGTTGAACAAATACACATGGGACTACAAAATCAAACAAATAGTTTTTTTGTGGTTTTCAATTCTCTCCATCTCATTATTTTGTTTTCCAATCTGATCACTATAATTTTGTTGTTGCATGCATTCTCTGCTTGATTTTATGGTTCTATTCTGTGCTCATATCACTTGCCCATATGCTGCTGTCTGGGTTCCTATTGACATCAATACAGATGCTCACATGTTCCTGTAATATTATTCATTCACCATGGTAAATCTAGTTCTGTGATGGAGAGGTACAGTGCTCATCTATGGTGGCCAAGGTAGCAGGTTCAAACCCTGTCATAGGAAATTGTGTACCGATATCATTCTCAAAGCAACCTACTGAACATATTTATATTGCCAGAAAATCATTACAGCCAAAAAATCCTGGGTTGATTGCTACATCATGAATATGCTACTAACAACCCATAGTAAATGTTACCAACAACCCATAGTAAATGTTACCAACAACCCATAGTAAATGTTACCAACAACCCATAGTAAATGTTACCAACAACCCATAGTAAATGTTACCAACAACCCATAGTAAATGTTACCAACAACCCATAGTAAATGTTACCAACAACCCATAGTAAATGTTACTAACCATAGTAAATGTTACCAACAACCCATAGTAAATGTTACCAACAACCCATAGTAAATGTTACTAACCATAGTAAATGTTACCAACAACCCATAGTAAATGTTACCAACAACCCATAATAAATGTTACCAACAACCCATAATAAATGTTACCAACAACCCATAGTAAATGTTACCAACAACCCATAGTAAATGTTGCCAACATCCCATAATAAATGTTACCAACAACCCATAGTAAATGTTACCAACAACCCATAGTAAATGTTACCAACAACCCATAGTAAATGTTACCAACAACCCATAGTAAATGTTACCAACAACCCATAGTAAATGTTACCAACAACCCATAGTAAATGTTACCAACAACCCATAGTAAATGTTACCAACAACCCATAGTAAATGTTACCAACAACCCATAGTAAATGTTACCAACAACCCATAGTAAATGTTACCAACAACCCATAGTAAATGTTACCAACAACCCATAGTAAATGTTACCAACAACCCATAGTAAATGTTACCAACAACCCATAGTAAATGTTACCAACAACCCATAGTAAATGTTACCAACAACCCATAGTAAATGTTACCAACAACCCATAGTAAATGTTACCAACAACCCATAGTAAATGTTACCAACAACCCATAGTAAATGTTACCAACAACCCATAGTAAATGTTACCAACAACCCATAGTAAATGTTACCAACAACCCATAGTAAATGTTACCAACAACCCATAGTAAATGTTACCAACAACCCATAGTAAATGTTACCAACAACCCATAGTAAATGTTACCAACAACCCATAGTAAATGTTACCAACAACCCATAGTAAATGTTACCAACAACCCATAGTAAATGTTACCAACAACCCATAGTAAATGTTACCAACAACCCATAGTAAATGTTACCAACAACCCATAGTAAATGTTACCAACAACCCATAGTAAATGTTACCAACAACCCATAGTAAATGTTACCAACAACCCATAATAAATGTTACCAACAACCCATAGTAAATGCTGCCAACAACCTTCATGGTAAAGAAACCTACTTACAACCTTCATTTTATGTCCAGATGTGAATATTTGCTGAGGCTCTGCGACATAAGTCATCACCATGAACTTAACAGAAATTAATAACGTTCAACAGACAAATTGCACATTTTTATGATACCAGTAATCCATTTAGCTGTGGGCAGGTAGCCATAGCAATTCGGGCGAAACCACAGGCCCACATCAGTTGAGTAACTGAGGTGACATCAGAACTTGTATATCGTTTGTTGTCTCAAATGCATGGTTGTTGGGGAGGGGTGGGGATGAGGTGAAAGGAGGTTTATCAATGCATGTTCAGCTCCAGAAGGGAGGCCTTCCAGCATGTCTCAGGATGTATAGCATATACTTCTGAGCCAACTGCCTATCTCATCATTTTTCTGTCATATTTATTGACCCATCTGCAGTAGCGGTACACCTATCACTCTCTGCCACCTAGGAGTCTGCCACAAAAGAAGAAAGGTGCATTGTCCACTAGCCTGAATTTCTTCATCATCCATGGGGGCCATTTGACATAAAACAGAAGTAAGAAATTGAGAAAAGACATGCAGTGACAATGACTTTTGTCCCAGATGACTGGTTGTTGTCAGTCTATCTCCCAACTTTCCTTAATTAATTGTCTTCTATGACATGCCTGGAAAGAAAACAGTGACCCTATTCTTTGCATCCTGATCTAGAAGTTCATACCCCAGTTGCGACATGAGTGCAACAATGTTTTGATTTAAAAAAGGTCTTTATCGTTTAAATAATCAAATATACAAATCAAATAATGGCACTGTTGAAAAAATGATTCAAATCTATTGTTTTTTCTCAACATGTCGTGACTGTCATTTCAACAGTTTTTGTAATCTCTTCATTCCTCACATGATTCTCTTCTTGTTATGTTTGCTGCTTTTCTTAGACATCTTATTTAAAAAGTAGTAAGCTTTCTCTCCTGTTCTTTAGTTATTGTGCATGTCTGACATTTATAATACAATGTTGCCATAGAAGATGAATTTATAATTTACCTTTTGATTTTGATTGATATAGATGTGTGTTTCAAGATTGGTAAGTTCATAATTTATGTAGTTGGTTTTGTGAATTCTTGTCTTGTTCTCTGTCCATCATTTGTCAAAATTCTTCCAAGAGATTTAAATTCCTGCACTCATTTCAGTAATTTATCAAGTAATGATTCAAATAAAACTGCTTAAAAAATCAATCTATTAATAAAGTGCGAATCATTATCAAAAGCTAAGTTATTACCTGATAAGGTGACTGTCTATATATTCCTGACTCTCCCGAAGCTGCTGTTGTAGAACTTGGTTCTCACTAAGAAGCCGAGCTCGTTCCTGCTCAAGCTGTTGCTGTGTGTTCAAGGTAAACTCACGGAGTTGTTTCCTCAAAGCTGACCAAAGGTCAGATCTAGCTGAAATGGTGCTTGATTAAACAAAAACATAGAATTATATCTCACATCACAAGTTTAATATTGGCCAATGTTTTAAACAATTCTTAAGAAAAACATAACATGCAAATGGTTGGTTGGTTGCTGATCCAGTGGTTCATGGGCTCATGCTCTTTGACCCAATGCCATTAAATGGCATTATATTGCTGGGAAGTCTGTGGATTTTTGGCCCACCATGGGCCAGAGCCAGAGAATAACTATCACACCTCCAGGAAGGTATGTTTCAGCCTATGCACTGCTCCGAGCCACTGTAGCCAAGATAGAGTTTAATGTGCTCATTCCCCACCACCAATTGACTACTGGTTATGCCGAACTTCTCTATTGCTCCAGGTATGCAACCAAATGTTCAAGTCAGAAGGATTGTAACGTCCTGAGTCACTGTGCCTCTATGATGGGTCTCAGCCATAGGAAAAAACACTGCTGTCAGTTTCCTCCTCCCCAGTGCTGCACAGTACATCTCTGGCTCCCTCCCAACCACAGAGGGTGCATACATACATTCAAGCAAACATAAAACACATTTCAACAACAAAATAAAAGCATAATTGTATAGATGACGTGCCATGAAGCTTCTATATGAAGATAACCTCAATATAACGGCATGTCATCTATTAAGGTTTTATGTTGTATGGGTGGTTTGTCTAGTGGGTCATTGGTGAGACCCAGAGATGCAACCACATGTGTATAACATGCAAATATAATTAATGATTCTATTCAGACCTGCAAGCTTTCACACACTGGTAGAATATACTTCTCCTTACAGCTCATGCAACCCATACTACTCCTTACAGCCCAGGCAAACTATACTTCTCCTTACAGCCCAGACTTCTCCTTACAGCCCAGGCAGCCCATACTTCTCCCTATATCTCATGCAACTCATAATTCTCCTTACAGCACATGCTTCTCCTTACAGAACATACTCCTCCTTACAACCCATACTTCTCCTTACAGAACATATTCAGTGATACTTTCCTATAGACTCCATCTTTCAGTGATACTCCCATATAGACACTTCCTTTCAGTGATATACTTTCATATTGACTCCACCTTCCAGTGATATACTTTCATATTGACTCCACCTTTCAGTGATATACTTTCATATAAACTCCACCTTTCAGTGATATACTTTCATATAAACTCCACCTTTCAGTGATAGACTTTCATATTAGATTCACCTTCCAGTGATAGACTTTCATATAGACTACTTCCATATAGACTCCACCTTTCAGTGATATACTTTCATATTGACTCCACCTTTCAGTGATACTTTCCTATAAACTCCACCTTTCAGTGATACTCCCATATAGACTCCACCTTCCAGTGATATACTTCCATATAGACTCCACCTTCCAGTGATATACTTCCATATAGACTCCACCTTCCAGTGATAGACATTCATATAGACTTCACCTTCTAGTAAAAGATTTCTATATAGACTCCTCCTTTCAGCAATTTCCCCTATCACGCTGCATACACTGTAAAAATGTGCCATGGCGAGTGGTTTGCACTTTCTGGCTTGGTGCAGTGCCATCATCCAACAATCTCTTGTCATAACATGAAATCTTGAGTTCTCCTTGAACAAAACTTAATTTGTTAGGACAGACAGTAGTCTTGTTCTGATGCGGGTGGACTCTGTCTAGCTTAGTCACTGATGGCAAACTCAAGTGCGATCACCACAGCAAGGATCTGGCCTTTAGAAAAGTAGAAATAAATAAACAAAGCAAGTTTCTTCTTTGTTCTTTCATTGGGGAATAGATTAATATAGATCTCCCTCTGAAGTCATACATTGATATAGATCTACCCCTGAAGTCATACAATGATATAGATCTCCCTCTGAAGTCATACATTGATATAGATCTCCCTCTGAAGTCATACATTGATATAGATCTCCCCCTGAAGTCATACATTGATATAGATCTCCCTCTGAAGTCATACATTGATATAGATCTCCCTCTGAAGTCATACATTGATATAGATCTCCCCCTGAAGTAATACATTGATATAGATCTTCCTCTGAATTATACATTGATATAGATCTCCCTCTGAAGTCATACATTGATATAGATCTCCCCCTGAAGTCAAACATTGATACAGATCTCCCTCTGAAGTCATACATTGATATAGATCTCCATCTGAAGTCATACATTGATACATATCTCCCTCTGAGGTCATACATTGATACAGATCTCCCTCTGAAGTCAAACATTGATATAAATCTCCCTATGAAGTAATACATTGATATAGATCTCCCTCTGAAGTCAAACATTGATATAGATCTCCAATCAAAGTTATACACTAATATAATATTTCTTCAATCTTCAATTTCTACAAACTTTATTGTGGTCAAAAACCATGGAAGCAGGGTAATCTAGCTTGTCTTTCAATGATATTTTCAATGACTATAGTATTCTTCTTCTGGTGTCATACGGTAGCTACTCTGTAGAAAATCTCACCCAATTCAAGTCACCAAATTGCAATTGAAATTAGTTCAAATCTTCAAATCATCAAATTACCAGACATATGTAAGTTTTCTGTTCTTTTTTCATTTCTTTCATTCACTCCATTGTAACCAGCAAGGATATCTGTGTGATTTCAGCCGGGAGCGTGATTATATTGTGCCACCGTTATGCGCCTTGTAGCCTAGCACATCCGATTTCGGCATGCCTTGACAATTCGGGTGGGTTACCCTAGACTGTGAGAGCCTCCCTATCTGTCGCCAGGCACATGTGTGTGTGGTGGCTCTTCGCCCAGGCGATTTTTGCTCACGTCTGTCTCGTACGAGGTGTTCCACTGTCTATGAACTTGCCTCGTGTAATTGGACATACGGTGCATGTGCCCATCAGGTACTGAACAATTTCTCATCTGTAAGCATGGTTCTTTAAGAGGAAGAACTCAACAGAAGAGTTGGACCCTGGCTCTTTCGCCCTCTTAGCCGAGGTGTCATTCACCGACATTGTGAACCCTTTGCCCAAGTTCGAGTCTCACACCACTCGTTTGAGAGCAAGGCGTTCTCGAGCTGAAGGGCCGTGTCCCAATAGCGCCTGAGCCCATCAGGTACTGAACCCTTTCTCTCTGCAAGTGTATTTCCGGTATAGGAAAATCTGACAGTAGAGTTGGGCCAGGGCTAAACTCGTCGTCTCTTTTATCGGGTACGGAACCCTTTCTCTCTGCAAGTCTACCTCTGGTATAGGAGAGCTTGACAGTAGAGTTGGGCCAGGACTGCCATCTTTGTCCCTTTTTTGCCTGAGCCTATTGATTACGGTACCCTTTCTCTTTGTGAGCATGTTTCCGGTATAGGAAGACTCGACATTAGAGTTAGGCCAGGTCTTTTTGCTTTGCTAGACGCCCATTATTGGGTATGGGTCTCTGCCTATAAGGAAATCAAGTAACTAGAAGCTCGTCACGAGCAAACAGAGCTTGTAGTTCCCATTTCCGTAATCGCTTTCACTTTCTATTTGCAGTTGGTGCTGACCTCTAGCGCGGTTCTGCCCTTTCATTGTTCATAGTACTCAGTATGAAATCTATCTGTCTTTCACCATACATCCACCTTTTCATGCTTTTTTCATTGGCTGCCCCTCCAATGTTCGGACTGGACTAACTAGCTTCACTGTATGTCGACAGTGTCGCTGTATGTGGTGTTACTGGTGGTGTCGGAGATATTGTCTGTCTCTTTTGCAGTCAAATCTCTATCCATCTGCTACCTCCACACTCTTGGACACGATCCCCAAATGATTTGGCCAGAATCAGCTCGAGCTGCTGTTTTTCTGTTACGAGGGTGCACCACGAGGAGGTACATTTGGGATCTTGGTTATCTGCTAACCCTGGGTCCACCTAGAGCATTGTTCCCTTTGTACCCCCTGTTTTATTTAAAATCACCAAATTGCCAGACATGCACTAATTCTCACTTTTAAGCATTTCGACCCTTACATACATCAAACTTTAAGTCACAAACTGCAGAAGTATCTTTTACATATGACTTTAGGTAAATAGTCTGATGATAGAAACAAAAATGAATGTCTAGAATTATCAGTTCTTACTTTAAGTCTCCAAAGTTCTCTTTCTTGTCATCACCAAATAGACCATACTGAATATTATATAGAAAATTTATGTTTATAATTAGTCATTACAACATTCAGATTGATGCAGGGAAACTATTACAGCAATATACATCATCATCATCATTAGGTAGCATATCCTGAATAGGATGTTGCAGGCATAACAGCCTTACAAAACTTCTGAAGATCTTGATACAGTCTTCTGTTTTTGTTACTGTCATGTTCAGGTGGTCTTTGATGTCTTGCATCCATCTTCTTCTTCTTGGCCCGCTTCTTGTTTGTCTCCCTGGCATCATTCCCCCCATTATAATCTTCTCTAGGCTGTCAAGGCATTTGATATGATCAAAATATTGAAGTTTTCTGTTAAAGAACCATGCTGTGAAGCCAGTTTTATTTTACATTCATTTCTCACATTATATAGCTATATTGGTGATTTTTTTGGAGAATGGTATTCTGAAGTTATTTCTGTAACATTTTGTTTCAAATATTATCATTTCATTTTTCACTTTGTTGATGATTGTCCAGGATTCACATCCATATATTGCCACTGCACTATACCTACTAATATAATTTATCCACTTCACATTTATCCACGGCACCAAAAATAACATTTATCATATATAGAGATAATTCAGTCAACGGAGAAATGAATAAATGGAAATGTGGTTTTGCTGCATACAAGAATAGCAGACAGGTGCTTGAAAAATTGTCTGTCTGCCTACTCCATAGCATTCCTTGTTATGCATTCCTTGGACAGCAAAGATTATTAATGACGGATGTCTTAGAAGGATGGATGTGAAAAGATGCATTATTGATAAGAAAAAGACAGTCAACATTTATTGGGCACATAATGAGAGGCATTGAGAATATAATGAAAACAGGAAAGATAGAAGGGAAAAGATCACGGGGAAGACCGAGAGAAATGATATTTGATAGTTTGACTAAATGGCTTCGATTGATCACACCAACAGAGAAGATGACGTATATGAGAGATCGATGTACATGGAGAAATATGATCGCCAACACCATTAGGCACGGCACTTGATGATGATGACTCCACAGCCAACTCAAGCATGAAATTCAGATATAAATAGAGTCGATAGAATTTGGTTGGTTGCTAACTGAAATACTAACTGCACTGTGATGCTCTTTGACTCCAAAAGCATGTTTCATAAGATAGAAAGGTGCATGCATGTTAAGAATAGGAGCGGGGTGCATTACTGAATAACTAAACTGTTCAAAGTATTAATTGGATAAACTACATAGGTTATGCAATTGTCAGAGGCAATGAATGAGTACATTTATTAGTGGGCAATGAATGAGTACATTTATTAGTGGGCAATGAATGAGTACATTTATTAGTGGGCAATGAATGAGTACATTTATAAGTGGGCAATGAATGAGTACATTTATAAGTGGGCAATGAATGAGTACATTTATAAGTGGGCAATGAATGAGGAAATTTATTAGGGGGCAATGAATGAGGACATTTATTAGTGGGCAATGAATGAGGACATTTATTAGTGGGCAATGAATGAGTACATTTATTAGTGGGCAATGAATGAGTACATTTATTAGTGGGCAATGAATGAGTACATTTATAAGTGGGCAATGAATGAGGACATTTATTAGTGGGCAATGAATGAGGACATTTATTAGTGGGCAATGAATGAGTACATTTATTAGTGGGCAATGAATGAGTACATTTATTAGTGGGCAATGAATGAGTACATTTATTAGTGGACAATGAATGAGTACATTTATAAGTGGGCAATGAATGAGGACATTTATTAGTGGGCAATGAATGAGTACATTTATTAGTGGGCAATGAATGAGGACATTTATTAGTGGGCAATGAATGAGTACATTTATTAGTGGGCAATGAATGAGTACATTTATTAGTGGGCAATGAATGAGGACATTTATTAGTGGGCAATGAATGAGTACATTTATTAGTGGGCAATGAATGAGTACATTTATTAGTGGGCAATGCTGTGGTTGATGACATAATGTATTGAGGAGAGTGATGTACTGATGATATAATAAACATATAGATTTGTTACAGAATCTATGCAGATTATAATACTAGAAGTAATAACACACATTTAGAAAGTGTGACAGCTTTGGTAATGACCAGGGGTGAGGAAAGAAAGTGTGTCTTCTCTGGAAAGATCTGAAAATCATATAATAAACATCAGACTGGGACACTGTGTTTTCATACTATTGTATGGCTGCTGGAGTGGACAGCAGAGGAGTTGAGCAAATATCCAAATTGCTGTGAGCTTTCTAATAATAAACATAATAAAATTAGAGAAAATAGTGATCTAGGTATGCTCACACATTGACCTAGATATGCTCACACATTGACCTAGATATGCTCACACATTGACCTAGATATGCTCACACATTGACCCAGAGCATGAAGAAATGTAGAGGAAGTAGGAGGTTGTACTTAAACATGTAGATGAAACAGGAGGTTGTAATGAATAGATATGCTCACACATCAACCTAGATATTCTCAGTGACCTAGATATGCTCACACATTCACTTCATTCGTTGTGATAATTTTTCTATTCGTCGTCTTTTAATGTTTTGTTTGTGTCTTGATAAAGACCTTTTGGTCGAAACGTTGAATGTGATTTGTGTATTGTAATTTTTATGATTTCTTGTGTGCTTATATTTGCCCATCATTACCCACTAGTTTTAGATATAGTCTGTCGTATCCCATTGAGATGAAATATAAACCTGTGTTTTACATAAGTCTAATTGTTGTTACGTTTCACGCAGTTACCGTGTATTGATTGTCACACATTCACCTAGATATGCCCACACATAGACCTTAATATGCTCACACAATGACCTAGATATGCTCACACAATGACCTAGATATGCTCACACATTGAACTAGATTTTTAGAAGAGAAGAAGGTCAGACTATCATTAACTTTTTCTATCTCAACCAACCATTAATTAATTGTTGTTTACCCAAATACCCAACAAAGAATCACATTTTTATTGTTACACTATTGTCAAAGTATATCATTGTATTGTCTGACAGAATAGCAACTGTTAAAGTATATCATTGTATTGTCTGACAGAATAGCAACTGTTAAAGTATATCATTGTATTGTCTGACAGGATAGCAACTGTTAAAGTATATCATTGTATTGTCTGACAGAATAGCAACTGTTAAAGTATATCATTGTATTGTCTGACAGAATAGCAACTGTCAAAGTATATCATTGTATTGTCTGACAGGATAGCAACTGTTAAAGTATATCATTGTATTGTCTGACAGGATAGCAACTGTTAAAGTATATCATTGTAGTGTCTGACAGGATAGCAACTGTTAAAGTATATCATTGTATTGTCTGACAGAATAGCAACTGTCAAAGTATATCATTGTATTGTCTGACAGGATAGCAACTGTTAAAGTATATCATTGTATTGTCTGACAGAATAGCAACTGTTAAAGTATATCATTGTATTGTCTGACAGAATAGCAACTGTTAAAGTATATCATTGTATTGTCTGACAGAATAGCAACTGTTAAAGTATATCATTGTATTGTCTGACAGAATAGCACTTTAATGTGTATTCACAGCAACACAGCATTTGTCTTCAGCAAAATACTGGCAGTGAAGAATTCCTGGATGTGCAAAGTGACTTTCATTTTTGTGCCGGGAGATGCAGGAGTCCAGGGTAATGAGAGAGCAGACAGGTTGGCTGCACATGCTGCTACTATGGCTGTTGGTGGAGCGATGGATCAAGCAGACATTTTGAGCATCCTATTGGAAAACGCACAAACAAATGACTGTATAAGTGACGATGACTCTTGTTCCATGACTAGAATAAAGGAATTTTTTGAAATGCGGTGTTGCTAGAAAGTATTGGTTTTGTGGACAAGAAAGAATGATGGTCAATCAACTGCGTACTGGGACCATGAGTCAACGTGTAATGGCGGATACACTCAAGGAGAGATCTGAGCACCTATGGACTTGTCCGGAGTGTAGTGATGATGATCCAACAACAAACTAACTAACTATTTGTCTTCACAACAACACAACATTTGTCGTAACAACAACACAACATTTGTCTTCACAACAACACAACATTTGTCTTCACAACAACACAACATTTGTCTTCACAATGATGCAAAATTTGTTTTCACATTGACACAACATTTGTCTTCACAACAACACAACATTTGTCTTCACAACAACACAACATTTGTCTTCACAATGATGCAAAATTTGTTTTCACATTGACACAACATTTGTCTTCACAACAACACAACATTTGTCTTCACAACAACACAACATTTGTCTTCACAACAACACAACATTTGTCTTCACAACAACACAACATTTGTCTTCACAACAACACAACATTTGTCTTCACAACAACACAACATTTGTCTTCACAACAACACAACATTTGTCTTCACAACAACACAACATTTGTCTTCACAACAACATAACATTTGTCTTCACAATGACTCAACATTTTTCTTCATAATGACACATTTGTCTTCACAATGACTCAACATTTTTCTTCATAATGACACATTTGTCTTCACAATGACACATTTGTCTTCTCAATGACACAACATTTGTCAAAATGTGTTAAAAATTAGCAAAACTACAGCTCAGTTTCTTCAACTATTGAAGGATCAAATATAACTTTATTATTCTACAATCTGTATTTCAATTCAGTAGCCAATGTAAAGGTCAAGGTTAGCTGAGTAATGAATGTAAAGGACAAGGTTAGCAGCGTTATAAACCAGCATCATAACACAAGGTTAGCTGAGTAATGAATGTAAAGGTCAAGGTTAGCTGAGTAATGAATGTAAAGGTCAAGGTTAGCAGCATCCTAACACAAGGTTTGCTGTTAATTGCTAAGCTGCCTAGTCATAGTTTGACCAGAAACCACCTGACTAGCATAGACTACCACTCAGTAGTGAGGGCATAATTCCTCAACCTTCCCAGCACTTGAGCATACCATACTTTGTGGTGGCTAGGTGGACCACGGAAGTAATTTTTTATTAGTATCCAATATGTTAGTCTTGACCATTCATTTAAAAAAGAAATGAGCTAAAATCCTAAAAAAATATTTACCCTCAATTTGATTGCATCCAGTTCACTTTTTGTTTTGGCCAGGTCAGTCTTAGTCTTGTCCAGCTCTTTCAGATGAGAAGACTGAATCTCAGTCTCTCCAAGTTTCATTTCACTTTCATCGGGTCCAAGGTCAGTTCTATCAAAACCCCGAGCTTCGCATGTCTGCCTTAAGTTTCTATTTTAACACACAAAAAAAGAGAACATTAGTTACACAATTGACCATCATATCAAACACAATAAATATTATATCTTTTTCTTTATCTGATATGGTCATTTGGTCATACTACTTCTTTAGCATTTAATCCTCAAACTCGTGTTTGACTGTGTCCTGCCAAAGCTCAAAAGAGAATCTAAGAATAATAACACTGTGACCATCTATACATGTTGTAAGATGCAAATAAGGAGTGTTAGGTGTAGGTTCATTCACTGTAAACATTTAATGAACTGAAAAATTGTGCCAACACTTAAATTTATCACACCATTCACACAACTGTTTATAAGTATTACAACAGAAATAACAATACACAACAATATGTACAATATAAGCACATTCACATCATATCAAGCAAGAAAATTTGTACATTTTTTATTGATTGAAGCACAAGTCAAAGTATATCATTGTATTGTCTGACATGATAGTAACTGTCAAAGTATATCACTGTATTGTCTGACAGGTTAATAAGTGTCAAAGTATATCATTGTATTGTCTGACATGATAGTAACTGTCAAAGTATATCACTGTATTGTCTGACATGATAGTAACTGTCAAAGTATATCATTGTATTGTCTGACATGATAGTAACTGTCAAAGTATATCATTGTATTGTCTGACATGATAGTAACTGTCAAAGTATATCACTGTATTGTCTGACATGATAGTAACTGTCAAAGTATATCATTGTATTGTCTGACATGATAGTAACTGTCAAAGTATATCACTGTATTGTCTGACATGATAGTAACTGTCAAAGTATATCATTGTATTGTCTGACATGATAGTAACTGTCAAAGTATATCATTGTATTGTCTGACATGATAGTGACTGTCAAAGTATATCACTGTATTGTCTGACATGATAGTAACTGTCAAAGTATATCATTGTATTGTCTGACATGATAGTAACTGTCAAAGTATATCACTGTATTGTCTGACATGATAGTAACTGTCAAAGTATATCACTGTATTGTCTGACATGATAGTAACTGTCAAAGTATATCACTGTATTGTCTGAATTAGCTCATTGCATTGTCTCTTTCAACTCGAGCATAAAGGTTCTAAGTTATATAATTTTTTCAGTTCATTCGTATCATTTATGGCAAGCGAATTAGCACATACTTCACAAATGCCATACAGTTCCAACAAAATCCTCTCCAGAGTAGAAAACTGTCCACCTTGTTGCATTGCACTCTACAACCACATTGAATAGAACAGTCACCATGGACTTGCAACAGCTTTGATAAAATTCCCCATCAATTTGAATCACAAATGTTTGTTTCTGCATATTTGCCTGTCAAGAAGTGCAGGGTGGCTTTTTATAGGCAGTCGAAATAAAAGCCACTTGACATAACAGCCACCACCAAATGTATAGAAAGGATATTTTATTCTACAAAAAAGCACTGTCCCATCCATGGTTTCAACTCAAGATCTCATGGTAATGAGACATGTGTCTTAGCTATTCTGCCAAGCACTACACTGCAGTAAAAGTAAACCAGTAACAAATTGATATTTTATCATCCTCAACATAATCTCAATGTCATATAATGGAGATGGGCTGCTACAGGCTCCACATTGCTCTCATGCTGACTCAGAGTTAGCAGAAAACCAAGATCCTAAAAGTACCTCCTCGTGCTGCACTCTGGAAACAGAAATACAGTGGCTTGTGCTGTGCTCCTGACCAACACTTTTATAGATCATTTTCATGGATGTTT
Organism: Meghimatium bilineatum; assembly: GCA_034231615.1. Lineage (NCBI taxonomy): Eukaryota > Metazoa > Mollusca > Gastropoda > Stylommatophora > Philomycidae > Meghimatium > Meghimatium bilineatum. Next base: position 28,997,495 of record CM067315.1, on the reverse strand, counting down.
AAGCTGCAGATGGAATGAGAATTGACTGTGAAAGACAAGCAATATATCAGACACCTCTGCACCATTGCATTCAGCGGCATTGTTGACACACAGTGACGCAAGACATTCTGACTCGGTCAGCTGTAATGCAGATACATTAGAAGGGCAGCCAATGTCAATGTCCAGATATGGCTGAAATTAGAATACACATTGAACATGGAGAAGGCAACATGGGCTAGAGGGCAGCTCTGTGTTTGAGAAACAATAGAGTGGCAATGACGTTACAATTGTCCAGCACAAGACCGATCAGCGGAAATATTGTTCATGGTTGAGAACACACAGAAGCCCACCGTCCCACTATAATTGATCCCATTCAAAATAGGAGTCATCACTCAGGTATTGGATACGACAAATTGAACATGTGCTCCTGGGTATGGACAAACTGAATATGTGCTCCTGGGTATGGAAAAAATCTTTGAAAACAGCTTCTCATTGCACATAGGAAAATCATAAAATTAATGTCGAGAAGCACATATTGCTGAAATTTTTGATAGAAGCAGTGTTGAGACTTGGACTCTGTAGGCAACATAGACTAGGAGCAAGTCCTTTGAGAACATAGAAAACCTAATCTAACTTGATCCATTGCCCAACATGGCTATACACTGATAATTGGGTTCAGTACCCAAGGACGCAGAGGGGAAATGATGTCTTTCTTACATGAGATTTGTTCGCTGACTGCGAAGCTCCTCGTTTGAGATATGTGCAATCTACCTACTTCTTTAGGAGACAAACACGCCATCACAAGTAGATGAGGTGAGTGTGTGAGATATGCATAGGTCAAATCCCAGACCCCTGGTGTATTTCACAACGCAGCACCTCAGGAATGCGTATCAACCCTAAGTCTAAATTGACTGTCGCCATTGTTCATACAGAAGAAATCAGGTCTGGAACCTAGGGACATGAGGGTCATAATAAATGGTCTTCCTGAATGAGAAAAAGTTTGCGGACTGCAAAGTGCCTTGTAGGAGGAAAGATACACAGTGTGTGACCCAAGAAAAATACCAGCTCTTATCAAAACATATGAGCTAACTCCGAGCAGAAGGCTTCTTCAATAGGCATTGCACCAAGTAAAAAGCTGAAGTCTCCTGGATATGAAAGATCAGAGAAACCATGTCACTGCACATAGGAAGCAAGTTCATGTTGCTCGCAATTCCTGGGGTTGTGGCGGTTGTGTCTGTGGGTCTCACCAATGGCTCACTAGACAAATCATCCATGCAACAGAAAACCTTAGTAGATGACATGCCTTTATATTGAGGTGATCTTCTTAGAGAAGCTTCATGGCACGTCATCTATACAATCCCGTAGTCGTAACCTTCAATAACAGTTATCATGTTGTTCCGACAGGCCGATGTTGTGTTTGAACTAGTTATGGGCATGGCGTGGGTGGGCAGAACACCAAAAAAAACTTGTCGCAAGGGCCAGAGTTGTGCCCTGATGTCGATGTCTGTTTCGGCAGCATTGAACTCGAAACACCATCGAGTCAAATGGCTGCTGGAACAGAGGGCGGAGCACTTATGGGAATGCCCCACGTGCTATGAGGCAAGTTTTCTAATCAAGAGAATCAAGAATCCTGGGGTTAGTATAAACAAACAAACATAAAGCAGATAGATTACTAATACATTTCCCACCTATAGGCAACTAATACTTGTTCATAACTATGAATAGCATTCTGCAGTCGTTTCTTGTATGTCTGAGCTGCCTGGCTAAGTTGGTCTTCTCGTTCACGATGTGATCTGCGTATGTCCTTCAGCATATTATCACAATAATCTCGTAACTTCTTGTCCTGTTGCTGTCCTGGCACACCACTGCCTTTGTCCACATACTCCTGTTGGTCAGATAAATATCGAATTTTAGTGCTAAATGCAATAGCAAACTTGCTATTGTATTTTAATAATAAAAGATAAAGAATGCAGGGAAATTGTAATTAGACAGACAAAAGTTGAAAACATGGTCATGAAGTTTTGCTAATCCCTTAAAAACACAGGAGAACATATATAGTTAGTTAGTTTGTTCCTTTCATGCCACAGGCGGCACATAGGGAAGAGGTTTTGACCCTCCATGTGTTGCGGTCCGCTGCCTGCAGTTTTAGTTCTTGTAAGCTCTTGTATCCTATTATTTCCCCTTTTTTAAGTATGGTGTTTTTTAGGGTTGCTTTCCTCATTTTCTTTTACCCTCAGGTGTCCACATAAGAGCTTGTTGGTTTATTCTGTTTTCATCTTTCCATCTGCATTTTCTTATGACATTTTAAACATATTCTTGGTGTGTTTTGTTTCTTAAATCACTATTTATGACGAAATCACTCCATTGTATGTTCATCAGTTTCCAGAGACATTTGTTTTCGAAGCTGTTTAATTTTATTTCTTGATATGGATGTTGGAGTTCCATTGCAGCCAACCTTCATTGCGAAGACAGCACGTGATGATGATGAAGAATGAAATTAAACAAAGACAAAATTATCACAAGTTGAACTCACAGCGATATCTTCTACATATTTAACCAATCTAGCCCTAAAGTCTTCTCCAAGATCCTTGACCTTGTGTTGCAATCGATTAACCTGTATTTCTAGAGCTTCTTTTTCTCCTCTAAGTGTGATCAGCTTCTGCAGACATATACATCAACGGATTAACACATATAAACCTATATACATCAATGGATTAGCACATAAGAACATATACATCAATGGATTATCACACACAATCCTATATACATAAATGGATTAACACATATGGTCCTACATAAAACATCAATAGATTAAAATATATATTGAGGGCTTACCGGTATATACCTGAATGGATTAACACAGAGATTTATATACATCAATGTATAAGACATAGAGGCCTATATGTGTTTGTTTGTTGTTCGTCCATCACAAGTGATGATGACCATTTGTTACATCCACTTTAGAAAATTCAATTAGAGTTATGTCCTTTATTATGAGTGTAAATGTCCTTGATTATGAGCTGTAAATGTCCTTGGACAGTCCGGACATGGAATGACGACGGTAGATGGATCTTGGTCTATCCATGACTTTCTAGCTGCTTTCCGCCGTTGAGCTGCTGCATTTCTCTTCTTTTCACAAGATGATGCGGTCTTTTTTATTTTAGAACGCCATGTAGATCTATTTTGTGCAAGTTCATCCCATGTGCCTATATGCATTAATGGGTGAACACATCATCATCATCATCAGGTGCCATGCCGGGTGGCGTAGGCGGTCATGGCTCTCCACAGCACTCTGTCCATAGTATTATGTATGAAAGTCGTTTTTGTTTCCTTGCCATGCCAGGTTGTCAAACTGTCTAATATTTTCTCACATTGTCGCCCTCTGTCTCTGGTGCTTTCAATCTTGCCTGTTGTGATTATGTTCTCTAAACCTGCCTGTCTCATGAAGTGGCCAAAAAAAGAAGATTGCCATTTTCTTATATTGTTGATTAAGGTCCGTTTCACATTTAACTCTTTCAACACCTCTACATTAGTTTTTCTGGCAGTCCATGGTATTCTCAGCATTCTTCTGTAGAACCACATCTCTGTTGCCTCTAATGTCCCACTTTCCAGTTGAAAGTGAACACATAGGAACCTATATAAATTAGGAGGCTTTGCATATGAATGGTTCTGGGTTCTTTTCCCAGTTGAGGCGGAAATATTTTTCAGATCTCATCGGCTGCCAGTTCGACCCAGCGTTAATTGGGTACTGAATCAGCCCTGGAAGTAATGACTGTGAAGGAGAGGAGATGGCTATCGTCCTCATATAGCAGAGCCTCTGAAATGTGAGATCCTCTACGGTGTGTTAAATGCTGTGGGTTAAATTTCCTTCTTTTATATACTGGGTACATCAATGGATTTACACATAGGATGTATATACATCAAACAATATATTGTAATCTAGCATGCTCTACTTATCCACAGATGCATGCATGCAAAGCTGTACATCTTCAGCAAGGAAGGGGGAGATTTACCTTGTATCATTGTGGTTGGATACCTCCTTTTGGCTAAGTTTCTAGTATTAAAAGTCATGCTCTGCCCCCATTTACAGGTTTGCACACATTCTTAAGCACACACACCTACAGATATATTAGGTATTAGATATTAGGTCTGATGATTATCCCCTTTGCACACTGGACAAGTCCATAGGTGCTCAGATCTCCTGTTAAAGTAAATCTCTCAGGGTATAAAGGCTGATGTTCCAGTTCTATGCTCTTTGTGAGCTCTTTGTCATGGGTTCTCTACGGGCCACGCCCATCTTCACTTCCAATTCCCACATTCATGCTAATTCAACACAAAATCCTCAGATCTTGAGGATTCACGAAGTGAGTATGTCTGCTCTGTGCATAGGCTGACTATCTGATGTGGTGGCGAGGCTAGCTTAGTGGTCGGCCCGTTCATTTCCCTCCATGCCCATGTGTCTGGGGACAAAGATAAGCGTGAGTTTTCGTAGTGATGCCCATAATTTAGATCTCTCTAATGACTCCACCCATTCCCTATGTACATCACCTGTTTTCACTTTCTAAATCATATTCAGTGAGTCACTTAATATACATGCATGGGAGTAGGCTTGCGATTTCAGCCAATTGAGTGCCTGTGTTATGGCGAATACTTCCATTGTTAAACTGCTTGATGTTGCGGTAAAGGCACCACTGGCTTCATATACTGTTCTTCCTTTTGATCTGGCAGTAAAGGCCCATGTGCATGTGCATGTAAATTACAACATGTGTCATTCGTATTCTCGCATATTAGTGCCTTGACCTCAGCATCCATGTGAAGGGAAGCAGGCTCAAGAGAGTCAAATCATGGATGGGTCATGCCGAAGATACTGTTAAACATATCTGCTCCTCAGAAGACATAACTCCTGGCGTGGAATGGACACCTATTCCTATGGTCTTTCAAGAAGCATTCAAGATCATCATTACACTCAATAGAGAGTGCAGGGAATACAGCCCTGTGAGCGTGGACCTACAGATATATACAGCCCTCAAGAAGAATATGTCAGAAGGATAGGGAGTGAGAAATAGGTAGCATTTATTGTACCGTAAGTTTAACAGCAGTCTCTAATTTTGAATGCCATGAGTTCGAGTCCCCAGGGTAGAGAGTCGAAATTATTTTTGAAATTTCACAGTGATCACTAATTGCCATTAATAAATTTTAGGTGCTTAGCATGTGTTATCAGAGATTTATGATCAACTCTAAGGCCTATTCTGTATGTTATCAGAGATTTATGATCAACTCTGAGGTCTATTCTGTATGTTATCAGAGATTTATGATCAACTCTGAGGTCTATTCTGTATGTTATCAGAGATTTATGATCAACTCTGAGGTCTATTCTGTATGTTATCAGAGATTTATGATCAACTCTGAGGTCTATTCTGCATGTCATCAGAGATTTATGGTAAACTCTGTGGTCTATTCTGCATGTTATCTAAACTAAAGAACTTTTCACTATTGATAACCATAAATATTATTGTTATCATGTATACCTTAACACTAAACAAATCAAGAAGTGTTGCAAATATTAAAGATGGAATAGTATTACACATAAAACTCTTCTTCTGTAATTATTGTCGAACTCCTGCTGATCTGCAGAAGATAGTCTAGAGCACTGGCTCTCAACCTTTTTTTTGTCCTGAGGCCTCCCCTTTTTGGAACAATTTTTTTTCGTGGCCCCTTCCTAATCTGGAACATTAAACACTTGTTACCTTCCTTCAAAATTTGTTACTATATATCTCATTAAATATTGTTCTAATAGTCACCTTTTCTGTGGCCCTTCTAGATGGACCTCTGCTAGCTCCCCATTTTTATATTTAAAAAATATTTTATAGTCCTCCGCACATTGGGGCCATATAGCCAACGTTGAGAACCACTTGTCTAGAGAATGGAAAGCAATATGTCATGCTTTACAGCCAGCCTGATATTGAACCAATTTTGTTTTATTTTGGTAATTTTCATTTACCTCGTGGTAGACAGTTTTACTGCAGTATTTCTGTCTTGTTGATAACATTCTAACGTACAAAACTACTTCTAGCAGGCAAGATAATCATCAAATAGTGGAAGTTCTTGTTTTTACTGATTCTTCTTAATCCTTTGTGATCAATGGCTATGCTTCCAGTTTGATATTGGTCATGTATAGAGCAATGTTTTTGTTTGTTGTGGTTTTTCCAGACAATCCTGGGGTGTCTGGAAAAGTGTGTAATGTCACTCTGTGAGCAGTGAAGCTGGGTAGTCATGCAGTAAAAAAATCCTGCTTTCAGGTAATAATCATAATATACTACCTTAAAGTAATTCCCCAGTTGAGGCAGAAATGTTTCTCAGATCGCAACGGCTCCCAGGTCCATCCAGCCTTAAATGGGTACCGAATTAATCCGGGAAGTAAAGACTGCGAGGGAGAGGATATAGCTACCGCCCTCATTTGGCATTAATAAATGCTATGGGTTACTTTACTTTTTACTTTTTTTACCATAAAGTTAGAAAGCATCAGCCCAGGTGCCATGGGACTTGGGACAGATCATTAACATCACACAATCAAGGTAACACTTTTAATGAAAACAGTGATAATAATAATGATAATTTAAATGTTATTTGTGTGGAGAAGTACTAACAGCATTATTCTCAGAAATCTTTTGCTGCCTCTCTCTGGCCAAGGTTCTAACATCTGCCAGCTCCTTCATTAAATTATTCCTGAGGATGGCAAATATAAATAAGTATGTAATTCAAAGTCAACAGTCACAAATAGGCCCCTATAAAAAAGTGTGTAATTCAAAGTCAACAGTCACAAATAGGCCCCTATAAATAAGTGTGTAATTCAAAGTCAACAGTCACAAATAGGCCCCTATAAATAAGTGTGTAATTCAAAGTCAACAGTCACAAATATAAATAAGTGTGTAATTCAAAGTCAACAGTCACAAATATAAAAAAGTGTGTAATTCAAAGCTAACAGTCACAGATATAAATAAATGTGTAATTCAAAGCCGAGTCATAAATATAAATAAGTGTGTAATTCAAAGCCAACAGTCACAAATATAAATAAGTGTGTAATTCAAAGCTAACAGTCAAAGATATAAATAAGTGTGTAATTCAAAGTCAACAGTCACAAATAGGCCCCTATAAATAAGTGTGTAATTCAAAGTCAACAGTCACAAATATAAATAAGTGTGTAATTCAAAGTCAACAGTCACAAATAGGCCCCTATAAATAAGTGTGTAATTCAAAGTCAACAGTCACAAATAGGCCCCTATAAATAAGTGTGTAATTCAAAGTCAACAGTCACAAATATAAATAAGTGTGTAATTCAAAGTCAACAGTCACAAATATAAAAAAGTGTGTAATTCAAAGCTAACAGTCAAAGATATAAATAAGTGTGTAATTCAAAGCCGAGTCACAAATATAAATAAGTGTGTAATTCAAAGCCAACAGTCACAAATATAAATAAGTGTGTAATTCAAAGTTGACCGTCACAAATTAATAAGTGTAAAGTCTATACCACAAAATTGGGTTCGGCAATGAGTCACCAGGCAACGAGTGCATATAAACTCTGCACAATAATGGAATATCACTCACTGTGCCTTTGGACTTTACAGGCCAAAACATGTTCCAGGGCAGCAATCTCTCTGGATGTGGTAAGCAGGAATTTACAATTGGGTCAACTACATCTATCTCATAGGAGGTGTTCCTTTTTCAGTCTGTGAACTTTTCTCATGTAATTAGATGGTCCATTGCCCCCATGTGTGCTTGGTTACTAACCTTTATCTCAACTATGTGCCTGGGTATAGGAAAATGCTCAACAGTAAAGGTGAACTAGGGTTTATTTGTCCTCTTAGTTGATATTTCGTTCATCTGCATTGTAAACAAAAATGTGAACTAGGGTTGGTTTGTCCTTTTAGCTGACATTTCAATCATCTTGTAAACACATTGTTCCAGTTTGATCTTCTACACATATTGTCTTTGAACCAGGAGGATGTGACTTCCTGTCTTATTTATCTTTCACATCACTCGATGCTGGAAGATAAGCTGTAGGGCCCTATAGCTTGTTCTCTACCATGAACACTGTTTCAGAAATGGCTTCCATATTTTGTTGTCTAGATTTACCTCCATATGCACTTTGCACCAGCAAAAGTGATTGGTAGCACTATGATTCTTCATCTTTGATCTGTACTCAATAATTAGCCTCATATCTCCTGAGACATTTTAATAATCTTGCTCTTGTGAGCTTTGGGACATGACAACCAGGCATTCTAGGTCAGTCATTGACATTCAAAACTGTGTCGTATGCTATGGGGACTGCAATGTGTGGGTTGGTGATACTGGTTGTCTGAGTTCAATCAAAAATGGAAGTGGGTCAACAGGCATGAGCCATTGGACCACTGAATCACTAAACAACCAATCAACCAACTAGTGCATTCACACTTCATTCCATCTTGATCTGCACAGCCCCAACATGATCCATAAAAAATTAGCCAGACTGCTTTGCATGAGCTTTGGAGCAATCTGTTTACATGATGCACTATGAGGAAGTGCTTCTAGGATCTTGGTTATCTGCTTACCATGGATTTGAACGAAAGCAATGCAGAACCCCTTGAGCCCCCCCCCCCCTAATAACATTGAAACAATTAACAAGTACTTACATTCTACTCTCGTATTTCTTGTTCTCATCTCCGTACTCATGTTTCAGACGGTTAATCTCAGAGTCAAACTTCTTTTGACTAGCAAACAGCTGTAGAATGAATGACAATATGTGTGATCATTCTTGTTAATAATGACCATAATAGTCTACACCAGGGTTGACAGATATTCTGCATTAAATTCACACTTTTTTTCCACACTCTAGTGCAAATGCACTAATTTTTCACATTCTTGTTCAAATGTAATAATCAATACGCATATGAATTCCGTTCCGTAAAAATATGTTCATATTAACATAATTGTAAAGGACTTATAAAACATATGATGCACTTTGGTTTGCGGTATTGGAGGAGAAAGGAAGTCTCACTTTTATTTCCCACTCCAGATTCAAATACAGAGATGTTAATATTGCACTTTTGTCATCAACAGCACAAAGACGTGCACCCCTTTTTAACTTTGGGCACATATTTGATCTAGGTGAATCTATGAATTCTTTGATCTTGATTTAAAAACATTTTGAAACTAAAACTTGGCTATCGAACTGCTAAATCTGGTTAACGCATGCCTGACAAACATTCTTCTTCTTCTTCTTCAGCGTTCATTCTCAAACTCCCGCTGGATCTCTCTTGTAGCAGGACCATGGTCCTACTAGATTTCCAGCAGGATGTCATCCAGAGAATGGTAATGCGTTGTGTTGTCGTTTTATTTGTGCCAATGGCCCGACACATTCGTCTTTTGCGGGAAAATAAAACAATAGTGTAATAATTAATAGTAAGAGTTAGCTATTTTGAGAGATATCATCACTGCACACAGGACACATTCATAGGTTTTATGATCCCCCTTTGAGTATATCTGCAATTATATGACAACTAACAAATCCAGTTCTCTTTTGGTTGACAAACATTTTTTGCCGTCCATAATAATGTTTATTTCTGATGACACCACATTTCAAACCCAGCTACTTATCTTGGACATAAAAAAATGGTAAGGGTTTGAGAAAGAAATTCTATTTCCGTGAATAATTTAATTTTGTTTGGATTCCTTAATTAGGAGTTCCTACTTTTTTGTTTTTATTACTAGCAATGATGTGTAATCTGCCATTTTATAATCATGCAACGCGCTATCATTGGCAGATGCAACATGGGTTGCCCACTATAAGTCTATACAGACAATTTCTAAAAAGAGTTTATACCTAACCCAAGTGTGTATAATTCATGGCTCAGTTCTCAAGTGAAGAAGGCATATCATCTTTACTTCAAATGCATGGTTTGTAACCAAGACAAGCCTTCGGCACTGCACATATGCTGTGCAGCTTGTACAACACAATTTTACTGTAGTTGAATTGCAAAAGACTATATAGGTTAGAATAGTTATATAGTAGAATAAAGAATAATAGAATATAGCCGACAGAGGTTAGAAACTAAGATGGGTCAGGCCAACCTAATATCGAGCAGGATTACAGTCCTGCCAAAACAAGCACAGGTGCTGAAGTCAGAGATACCAGGCAGAGAGGTGCACTAGCAACCATGGTATCATGCAACCCAACTAGTTGACATGTCTGCACAATGCTGTTGTGCAGAATTGAGAAGAGGAAAATAAACTCATAATTTGTATATTGAAAAGTATATGGCACTTATGACAGTATATAAATTATAGATCATTAGCACATTGATTGTCTATCCGAATTCACTTTGAGTGGCTTGACATTTAGTCCGATATGGTATGAAGCCAATAGTAATTCTTATAATGGAAAATGTATAATATATGGAATAATGTTATAATTTGGTAAAAAATTTTAATCAACTCAATTCATACGTAAGCCCGTTATAACGGGACAGAGCCGGCACCCTTTAAGGACGTAAGCCCGTTATAATGGGACTCCATATATACCCTCCAAATTGGCCTTGTTTGGTTCGTAAATGACAAGTATTATTGTTCCTACAATTCTTATATTTTTATATTGTATATGAATTTCACATTCAATTATCTTTCTTTTGATACCTTATGTGACTTTCCAAAGCTAATACTTTGTCTTCAGGAAGCTTGCGCCTGAATCATGTTGTGGTCCAAAAAGTTAGCCTAAAATTAATTACGTCTAAACCCCGGGTATAATTACGTGTTGAAAGAGTTAATCACCTGTAGTCTTTCCAACTATAAAATGTGTCATAGACTTTGATAGATTAGTTATATATTTACTGTTTTAGTTCTATTCAATCTAACACTTACCCTTTCCTCTACTTGGTCTCTGTCTTTCTGAGATCCCAAAATCTGGTCAGGCTTGAAGTATTTAAAACAAATATTATGCTACTAAATTATAAAATAATTAAATATATCAGTCAGTCAGTCTTTTGCCAAGTTTGGCGCATAGGGTGGATGTCGTAGTTCTCCATGCGTGTCAGTCAGTTGCCAAGGATCGCAGTTCTTGTGCATTTATGCCTGTTGATTTTAATTCATTCATAAATGTTCTTCTGAGCGTTGATTTTGGTCTTCCCTATTTTCTTTCCTGTCTAGTGTCCACATGAAGACCTGTCGTGGAATTCTGTCTTTCTTCATTCTAAGTATGTGGCTGATGTATGTGTCTATATATATATATATATATATATAAGGAATTTTTACTTTTTATAAAGATAGGGCCTATATATATGTGTTATGTGATAAGTGATGTGGTGTAAACGTTGTGAAGGGCTAATTTCAAGAAGGACTTGCTTTCTTCTAAGCATGCATTCTGGATTTCCATGAATGTTAAAATAGAAAGTATTGTTACTGTGGAGCTAGATTTGCTGAAACGTGGATTAAACCTTATAGAATATACCTAGATCATATCATTTAGAACATTTAGAACTGTACATCCACACAGTTGAGCTGTGGGGAAAAGAATGATTTCTATGGAAACTTTTAACTTTTTAAAAACTCTTGACTCAAATATGAACATTTTATAATTGTGTTATAAGAAATTAATGGTCTTTGTACTATGTGTGTGTCGATGAGAAAGGGGGGTTAATGCTAAATGTATGGGCTCTATGCTAAATTTTTCAGTAGAAAAAATAACTGCATAATTCTATATAAACAAACATAGCTATAAACATATATGTTTCTATATAGAGAAAGAACAATCATAAACATATATAATTCTATATAAAGAAATGGTTCATTATGGTCTAATTCATAGGTTCCCAAAGTGGGCGGGACAGGCCCCCCACCCAGTGGGCGCTGAAGCCTTCTTGGGGGAGGTGGGGGGGGTGATACTGGCTTCAGAAGAAATTGAGGGAAATCATACGGTATAGGGGAGGTGGCTCCTCTATTAAATATCTCAATACAGATATTTAGTCTGTATTTAATACATGCAGATCTCCATACATTTCCACTATTTTGAAATGAACTAGGTATTTGATCTTCTTAATTAGTTATATCATGACTCATTTTTGTGCGTATCAGAGATGTTGACAACTCTCGCATAACTGACCAACATCAAAGGTATCTAAAGCTAATCCAAGCCCCCCACCAAAGACGGATGTGTCGGGTCACTGGCACAAATAAAACGACGACACAATGTGTTTCCATTTTCTGGACTACATCCTGCTGGAAATCTAGCATGGATCATGGTCCTGCTATAAGAGAGATCCAGTGGGAGTTTGAGAATTAATGCTGAAGAAGAAGATAATCCAAACCCTTAAAATAATTCCACAAAAATAATTTTATATGTGAAATGAGGTGAGGCTTCCACAAAAATAATTGTATAGGTGAAGTGAGGTGAGGCTTCCACAAAAATAATTTTATAGGTGATGTGAGGCTTCCACAAAAATAATTGTATAGGTGAAGTGAGGTGAGGCTTTCACAAAAATAATTTTATAGGTGAAGTGCGGTGAGGCTTCCACAAAAATAATTGTATAGGTGAAGTGAGGTGAGGCTTTCACAAAAATAATTTTATAGGTGAAGTGCGGTGAGGCTTACACAAAAATAATTGTATAGGTGAAGTGAGGTGAGGCTTTCACAAAAATAATTTTATAGGTGAAGTGAGGTGAGGTTCCCACAAAAGTAATTGTATAGGTGAAGTTTGGTGAGGCTTCCACATATGTCTTACTATATTATGTGTGCCATCTACTAGGGGTTTACTGTTGTATGGTGATTGGTCTAGTAGGTCACTAGTGAGAACTTCAGACTTTCTGTATGTGGAATAAGTAGGTTTAGATTATTTATATCAATGTACGACAAAATAATGCTAGTGCAAACCTTTATCTTTCCTGAGGTATTCTGGCTGACAATAGCTCGGATTCTTGCAATCTCAGCATTCGGATCATCCATTGTGTTTGGATCTCCATTTGTAAGAATAAGGACTTGTCTCATCAAAGCTGCTTTGTTGTTAACCAGATTTAGCAGTTCAATAGCCAAATTCTCATTTCTTGTGCACTGTTGATAATAATGGCAAATTTATTAAGTTATATGTAAATAAAATAGAATGTTGGTCATGTCTCGCTGCATACCCAAATTAAAAAAGTCTAGCCATTTCATCACTGCCAAAAGTGGTTCTTGCAGGCAATCAGGCAATACAAAAATTGATTATGACATGTTGAATATTTCTAAGATCAATGTCATGATTTTGCTTTTTTAATAACTTTTTCATGGCAGCACTGCCATGTTTTAAAAATTTGCCAACACTTCTGATCATTATCATTTTTTGCCTGTATGTTGTCTGGCCCAAAATGGGAGCAAAAAATTGAAAAAATGCTTACCTTTCATGCATGTCATAAGAGGTGACTAAGGAGGTTATAGAGTGAAGTTGGCTGCTCCATCCTATGTAGGGTCAAAGTGTCCCAGAAAGGCACAGACATTGCAGCGGAGCTGTAAACTATGACACAATGCATTCTATTTTCTGGATGTCATCCTGCTAATATTCAGGAGTTTGAGAACAAACACAGAGGAAGAAGCAGATTATCATTACTGTATGTTTGGGGTGCAAAGGGTCTCACACTGCTCTCAATAACAACCAACCCAACCCCCTTCTGTATGTTTTTAGTGAGTGCAGGTATAACATTTTGACTGTGTGATAAAGAAAGCAAAACATTCTTTGTAATGGGAGATAATTATGCCTTGAACTGCTGGTCAGTAAAATGTTTATAAAATAAATGATACAGTGCCCATTCCAGGGTTTAGGTCAATGAGCATATCTAAAACTATAGGATTGAATGGAGGATCCCGCCGAAGACGGATGTGTTGGGCCATTGGCGCAAATAAAATGGCAACACAACGCATTTCCATTCTCTGGACTACATCCAACTGGAAATCTTGTAGGATCATTGTCCTGTTACAAGAGAAATCCAGTGGGAATTTGAGAATGAACGCTGAAGAAGAAGAATGGAGGATGGGAATTTCTCAAAAGATTGTTTAATACAGAGAGCTGCCGTCTAATAAAAGAACCAAAGGATGATCCTTCCTTCATTTGAGAAGTGTCTGCAACTGTTATCTGAAGACACTAGAGATAAATACAAGTATGGTAAAGGTAATATGAGATATTAATCAGTGTCAGAGTATAGAGTTTTCCCATAAGTGATCAGCTGCCTAGTCAATGAGTGACCATAAACCACTTGATTAGCATCACCGACCGCACTAGTTCAATAGTGATGGAACCATTCCTCAATCTTCCCAGAGCATGAGGCATTGACTTAATAGTGGCTGGATGAATCACGGGAGTAATTTTATTTCAAACCACAAATAAGGAATGGATTCAAAATATAGGTTTGCTTGTCAGCGAGCGATTGACTTAGCATTACACTATTGCGTATCTCCCATACAGATAGAATGGGATTAGTTTACCTAAAGAAAAGTTCTAGCTGGACATTCTTTAATATGAGTTGGTCTAAGAACTAGAGAAAAGTTCTAGCTGGACATTCTTTAATATGAGTTGTTGTAAGAACTAGTGAAAAGTTCTAGCTGGACAGTCTTTAATATGACCTGGTCTAAGAACTAGAGAAAAGTTGTAGCTGGACATTCTTTAATACGAGTTGGTGTAAGAACTAGAGAAAAGTTGTAGCTGGACATTCTTTAATACAACTTCGACTAAGGACTAGAGAAAAGTTAAAGCTGGACATTCTTTAATATGAGTTGGTCTAAGAACTAGAGAACCAGATTGTAACAGATGGTGGATATTAAACACACCAAGAAGAATTCTCTTCTTACCTTCTTCTGTATTCATTCTCAAACTCCTGCTGGTTAGCAGGAAGGGATGTAATCCAGAGAACAGAATATGCTGTCATCATTCATAACTTGGGGTTTATAGCATAACTGCAATATCTGTGCATTTTAGTCTGGCACATCCAACTTCAGAATGGCTTTTGCTCTCTTTCACCAGTGGAATGGGAACACTAAATCTACCTTCAAATTTCCGTAATCATCTCTAATAACATACACGGTAGGTCACAGCATTACTATTCTTTGCTCCCTTTTTATATCCATGTAGTGCACGAGTGTAAAAGGAAAAAGATACATCATCAGTTCCCAGAGTTCCAAATTCCATTTTCTCACACAACTAATAGAATATCAATGAATAATCACATGCAAAATTTATTTTTGTTCCCCTGATCCATTTGAGCAACAATGACATAAATAAATAGTACCTCTTTCTTGTGCTCATTTGTCAAGGCCAGATAGTTTGTTTTCAGTACAATATATTCTTCAGACAGATCTTTTCTATCTGCTTCCATCTCAGTCAATCTTTCTTTAGTAGTTTTGGCTTGTCTAATATGTTTATCTCTCTCATTCTGGGCTTCTACCAGCTGGTTCTCCAGAACAATGATCTGTGAAAATTATCGTGAAAAGTTACACTAACAGAAAAGTTAAACTAACAGAGTTTTGGACAAATATTAATTATCATCATCAGGTACCATGCCGGCTGGCATAGGAAATCATGGCTCTCCCCAGATCTCTGTCTCCAGTATTATGTATCAAGAGCGTTGTTGTTTCCCTGCCATGCCAGGTTGTCAAACTGTCTAATATTTTCTCATGCTGTCTGGTTATATGTTGGCTCACTACCCTTTTTGAAATCTTTGTTAGGTCATGCAACGGGCCACGCATATCCTCATTTCAAACTTGCGGATTCTCAATATTGACTCAATGCTCATTCATCTAAAAATCCTCTGATCATACGTACTCATGAATAGCAATGAGTATGTCTGCTCGGTCCATAGGCTGACCATCTGTTATGTAGCAAGACTTACTAATTGGTCAACCTGTTCATTTCCCTCCACATACCTGTGTCCGGAGACAAAGATCAGCATGAGTTTTCGCAGTGATGCCCATATTTTAGCTCTCTCTAATGACTCCACCAGATTACGCTATAATCGCAGCACAAATATGTTGGTGTTGTATATAAGCTTATTGAGAGTGACCATTGCATTAGAAAATTCTGTACCAGAATGAGTCAAATGTGTACCTATGGCTAGTGGAAATACTTATGATTCAGATGATGTTGATGTCAATATTGATCAATTTCACAAGAAATCAAGTCTGCAAATGACATTGATTGAGATTAGTCTATTTTTGACTAAGATTAGGCATAGTTTTCCCTATTTCTACGTGAGTTTTTCTTTGGGGGTATGAATAGAATGTTGTGTATGGCGGTATCAAAATTTTCTGCAAAAACGAGATCTATTTGGAAACCTGTTTCACCAGATATCTAGGGCCTTCTTTATGTGAACAAGGCCTATATGTTTACAGTAATTAACAGTTATAGAATGTTGCTGACATGCTGTGTAAGCTTTCATTTGAACATTTATCAGCAAACAAAGTAACATGGCATGTTATACTCACAAAGATATGTTCACAAATCAGTACCTCCTCCATTTATCTGTGAATCGCACTTTGAATCACAAAAATTGATTGCAAATTATATTTTATATTAATTTTCTTGCACAATCACTTCTGATTTGTGTGGAGTTATTCCCCTTGACCTGGGAATTAAGGCCAGAGTCTTTCCTGAACTGGGATTGAAAGGGTTAAAATATTTGTAATATGAAAACATATCACATAAATTTATGACACAACATATACATCAACTACCTTGTTTGTCAGCTCAAAGTTTGTAGCCTCTGCATCTTCTTTGATTTTGTTATTTTCAATTTGCATTTCTACCAGAGACTGTGACACCTAAAATGGGTAGAATGCACACAAACACAGAACCAATGAACATGAATCAATATACATAAAGTAGCAAGTATGTACAGCAGTATTGGTCAAAATATGCCCTGTGGGCCAGTACCAGCCTGTCAAGCCTTTTATTTTGGCTCACCAGACTGATCTAACAGTTCTATTTGTGTTATTTGGTCCTAGAACTCAGAAAACACTACTTGGAACATCAAACAACTAAATAAAAACTGTTTGGGCCCTTATCACATGACGAAATCTCAATCCAGCATGCGAACCCCAAAAAATATTGTCCACATCTGATACAAAGCCTTTTTTTGGCAACTTTGCAACATCGGCGGGTTACGGGAGCATGTTTTTGGCAACTATGTAACATCAGTGGGTTACAGGAGCATGTTTTTGGCAACCATGTAACATCAGCGGGTTACAGGAGCATGTTTTTGGAAATCTTTTCAGATTACAGCTTGAGCTTCATGCTTTGAGCAATCCTCTTAGCAGGCAGCTTGTTCACAAACTGGCATTGGCTGCATAAGACTGAAACGTGTAGCTCAAATTACAAATTACTCAATCTTCTGTGCTTTGGAACAGCTTCATGGACATTATGTTGTAAAATGTTCCCCTTCTGACCTAGAACATCTGTTTCTAATAATTTGATTTTTAACATGATGGTATAGCTACCCCCTTCCAACCATCTTAGCCAACTCTTATGACATGCATGGCAGATCAGTGTTACTTTTTTATTCTCTTCACTTTTCAGGTGTCACACAGATAAGAAAGAACATATGAGAGAATAGTTTTGACATATCACAGACATGCATCAAATCAACTATAACCAGTGAGTTCAGAAGGGACAAAGAGGATGAACATCAGGAACTTCTGCTGAATGTGAACAGTGAAATAAATCAGTAGTTCTCAACCATTTTTCCTGCCCATACTCCCTTTTAAAAACAAATTATCCCCCATTCCCAACTTTGAAATAGAACAAAACGTATCCCCTATCTTCAAAGCTGTTTATTAAATTAAGTAAATGTTCCTTTTGCCACCATTGAGCTGTACAGGGAATACGGTGTTAGTTCATCTTTTTCATTGACCAAACTGCATATCATGGGATGATGTAGTCAGCACCACACCTATTTCCTCTGCTTTCCCGGGAGATCTGGTACCTATTTCTTAGGCTGGATCGACCTCGAAGTCACTGGTGATTTAAAAATAATTTTGGTTGAACTGAAAATTGAACCTTGGATCACCCGACTAGGAAGTCAGCGCACTAACAGCTCAGCTACCACACGGCTCCTTATCTTATTAGTTCATATATATTTCCTATTACTTATAAATCTAAAATTAGTAACCCTTTTGTGTCTTGTTAGGGATCCATGGCTACCTAATTTCCAATTTTATTTTCATTTACTGCTACCCTCTAAAAAAATGCTGTAGTCTCCCAGAGGGAGCATGTTACACATACCGGTACTAAAAACCACTGTAACAGATGTTGAATCTAAGCTTCAATTTGAAGAATTTTGTAATAGAAGTGATTTGAGTAGGGATTTGAACCTGTAGGGCAAAGAGAGAAGTAGTTTAAATCAGAGAGTCACAGTTACTATCAGTATGCACACCCTTCAACATTTGCTGAAGGTGACTGAGTCATGTGTTTGTCTGAAGTGAAATGGCATCAGTTCATAACAAATAACCAATAATCAACAGAATCTTTCTTCCACATTTTAGATTATTTCACCAAATCTTGTTTTCCACAATCATTGGTTGGTTGGTTGGTTTGATAACCACTGCTGAGACACCCAGACATTCCACAAGCAGGCCGCTACAATTAAAGTTGATTTCTAAAAAAGGACTTGGATTTGGCAGCTGAAATAAAGAACATACCTTAAGTTTTTCTTCCTCACTTAGCAGTAACTGCTGAGATAGGTCTGTCTTAGTGTGAGCAACATGGCCAAACTTGCTACTAAGTTGATCAAGTCGCAGCTGTAACCGTTCATTTTGATCTTTCAAGACAAGCTGAAAAATATAACATGTTCATTATCTATAAAGACATGCTCAAAAAATGTAAAATATTAATTATCTCTAAAGACATGCTGAAAGAAATTTAACATGTTAATTATGTATAAAGACATGCTGAAAGAAATTTAACATGTTAATTATCTCTAAAGACATGCTGAAAAAAATTTAACATGTTAATTATGTATAAAGACATGCTGAAAGAAATTTAACATGTTAATTATGTATAAAGACATGCTTAAAAAAATTTAACATGTTATATATCTCTAAAGACAGTCTAAGAAATGAAACATATAAATTATCTCCACAGATGTGCTGAAAAATATAGCTCCATACAAAACTGATAATTTTGATCTTCTAATGAAAGCTGGAAAAATGTTGATTGAAGAAATCATGTATCCCTGAATATGGTAATTGCTCCATATTATGTTATCATTGTTTCTAACTAACCAACAAACCAACCAACCAACTAACTAACTAACTAACTAACTAACTAACTAACTAACATAACTAACTAAAATCTACTTCTTACAGTCATTGTTGTGTGGTGTCATGTCCTTCCACAGTCTTCTGTTTCCTGTTGTGTTGATCAATTATGATACTGATGTTCTCTCAAGTCACAATGCTAAACTGTCAAAAATCTTCACTCTTGGTCTCCTCTACCTCTTGTGCTCTTCAACTTGCCTGTTTTCACAATGTTTTCCATCTTCCCTCTTCTTATGATGTGTCCAAAAATGTGGACTGTCTCTATCTGCTGTGAATAAGCAGTTCTCTTTTTGAATTAATTTCTTTCAAGATATCTTCAGTACACTTTTTAATCTGTCCACTGTGTTCTTAACATTCTTTTTCTTTTCTTCTTCTTATGGTCCCTGTCATGTGGCATTGGTTATTATGTCTTCTCACAGCCTTCTATTTCATGTGCTGTCAATTATTTCTGATACTAATGTTCTCCAATGCCACAAAGCTAGGTTGTCAAGCATTTTCTCTCACGGTCTTCCCCTATCCCTCATACTCTCTAATTGCGTGTTATCACAATATATTCCATCTTTCCTATTTTCATGTTGTGTCCAAAAAAATGTGGAACACCTCTTTCTGATGTGCAGATCTCTCTTTGAATTAACTCTCTGCAGAAGAAAGCTGTGTCGGGACATTGGCGCAAATAAATGGGCTATAAACAAATTTCCATTTTCTGGACTATATCCTGCTGAAATTCTAGTTGGATCATTGTCCTGCTACAAGAGATCTGTGGGAATTTGAGAATTTTAACGAAAAGGATGAAACAAATTAACTTGATAGAGTTTTAAAGCAATTGTTGGTTGTAGAGACATTTACAATACAGCAGAACATACAAAATAATTGCATTCAGTATGTATATAGAGGTTAAGAATATTGTTGAGGAGAATAGATATACAGGAAGCCAATGAACTCTCATATCTTGAAGATAAAAAATTATAGAAGTAATCTAATGTGAAGATAACTTGACAAAAGATGCCTACCAATATATAGATTGGCAGGGACAGGTTGATATACGATGTCTGAGGATGGCACAACAAACTGAATAAACCACATGCACAAGATGCAACTGTGTACTAGACCACTTTGCAATTGTAATTAATATCTTGCAGAACTGTTCTTTAATGTGAACAATTGAGAAAGAAATACTGGCTAATTGGCTTCAACCAAAGTTTTATGAAACCACAAAAGAACTGCAGACAATCGTAGATTTCATTCAGAAGACTTTTCTGATGGTGTAGACATCTAGCAGACAGATTAAAGGTAAACTTCCCTCCAACGATTTCTGTGAGATTCCATTTAGAAAGGAAATTATTGCAATCAAATCTCAGTCTCACTTACAAAGGAGGAACATCATCAAACAAACAACAGAATATGTCAGTTTATTTATTGTTTCATCACAGGTGCACAGATACTCTGATATCTAAATGTATGCCATAGATTACAAATCTAGCAAGGCAGTTAATATTAATCAGTTCATTCTTGTGTTACCATAACCCAAAAAAGCGGACCAAAACATAGCAACACTGTGACATACCATCCATGTGTCTTCTTCTTTTCATTCACAGATTGACATGTCTTTTGTAAGTTTATTTTTTTCTGCGATACTATGTATCTTGAGCATGTTATGATTTCTTGATCATGTGCTGATGTTGTGCTCATGTAGCAGGTGATATCATCTGCAAAGCCAAGATCTACTATTGACTTGTTGACCCAGGTAATCCCCATGACATTTTGCAAGTATTTACACATGAACAATGAATATAGAATAAGAAAAACAACTGATCATTTATAAATAATATTTTCAATATTATACTTTTATTTAAATACATCTAATGTCCCTTCTTCTTCTATATTTGTTCTCAAACTCCTGCAGATTAGCAGGAGATAGTCCAGAGAAAGAAGTGCATTGTGCCAAGGCTTACAGCTTAGCTGTGATATGTGCATCGTTCACCCTGACACATCCAACTTCAACATGGCCTCTGGTCACCTTGACCCTCTATTGGATGGGACATTCAACCCCATAACCTTATAAGTCCTATTACATGTGTGGCTGGTAACAGTGTTGCTATTCATTGATCCCCTTTTGGGCCTCAGTAACACACTGGGGATACTGGAAAGGATTAAGTTTCACTGCAATCAACTGGTGGCAACTAATTAATTTAAAAATAATCAGACAATATTATGACCTACATTCTCTGTTTGAAGTCTCTGAACATCTGATGTTGTATTGATCATATAAGGAGTTACTGAAGACATGGTTGCCCCAAAATCAATTTAAAACGTGAGATTGTTTAAACGTTTTTCTTCCGTCAATGAAACTCTGTAAGGTATGAAGATACATTGCATGCACAATAACATTGGAAGATTTGAAGAGACACATTTTAAAAAGCTATAAACACAAACTATAAATGACATTTTAGGACACCGGTAACTTTTTCAATCCATCTTCTTTGTGGTAAGCCATTTATAAGCAGCCATGATAAATCTCACAGGATTATCAAGAAAATATAAAAATTGTAGATTTTGCAGAAGTATAATACATTTATATTTAAAGCATTAAATGGACTTAAAATATTCATAAAATAAAATGGCAAACTTGACAATTATGATCATTTTTGTATTAAATTCAGGGCTGCTTTTAAGTAGTTAAAAATGTATTAAACAATTTTTTAAAAATGTATTCAGTGGGTGTCTGTAACTATGTTGACAGCGTAAACTACATTGGTGAAAAAGCCAAGCACTCTTGACTAGTTAACTTTTACGTTGGTGGCCAATGTACAGTATGGGAACAAGTTTGCTCATAAGGCTGGCCTACTAAAGATATAGCTACAGATGTCCATCAAACAGTGGAATGTATAAAACCTTGAAAAAAACTTGTTACTGCATGTTTTCCTGTGAAGAAGTGCAGGGAGGCTTTCTATGGAATAAGACAGGGGTCGGCAACCTATGGCACGCCAAGCAATTTCAAATGGCATGCAGACTCTTCACGTTTCATGCATAAAGTTGGTTAAAAATAGAATAGCGAGGTTTCCTCGCTCATTTCGGCACTTGGGCGTAGCAGGGTACCAGCCACAGACTCCTCCAGATTTGTTACATATTATACATATTTACATATTATTGAATATCACTATATATTAATTAATTAAAATATAAAAATAAAATATATGGTAAAATAAGAATATTGGTCTCGACTTGTATAAAATGATATGTGATGTTGGCACTCTGAATAATTGTAAACCTTAAGTTGGCACACAGTTAGCAAAAGGTTGCCGACCCATGGGCTAAGACAATAAATATGACAGCGAAAATCCTGTATTGATAACATCAAGGAATGATCTGGCCGTGATTTTTTGACACTCCTACGAATGTTTAAGTATAGATATGTTTGGAGAGCTTTTTGTGCTGAAGCTCCAGTGTGACACCCCTATGACCCTGACTGGTTATTAGTCTTACTATTAATCCTGTAGTGTGAACACTGAGATCAAGGCATGCATGTGCAAACATCTTTATGACACGGGTATTATGATGTATACAGATGGATTGATCATCAATCATTAATGATGTGCATGCGCCTCTACTGCAAGATCACATGGAATAATAGTACAGCACTTCTCAGAATCCATGAACAGACATGAAAACTAATGTAGAAGTTCTCACAGATGCTGGAGTGAAACGACAAATTATAGTATAAATTAGAAGCAGACAATCAAGTTTTTTAGGGCATGTGATAAGGAAAGTAAAACTCAAACATTTAGTAACCACTGAAAAGAATTAAAGGAGAGAAGAGAAGGAGGAAGACAAAAAGAGAAATTTCTGGATTGGTTGTCCCTGTATCACAAAAAGAAATCATAAACAGAAATTATTAACAACATAAGAGACAGAGTTGTGGAGAAACATGATTGCCTGAGCTACTCGACATGGCACTTGATTGAATGACTGATCTGAGTCTGATTGCTATCTTTGTCAGTTATCAATGTGGAAGTATGAAAACGAACAAAGAAAAATAATAGTTCATGAAGCCAGCGGTGTCTTCACCACAACAATTAGTCTATCAATTAAGGTGTTTGCAGTAGCGCTGGCCGTAAACTGGCTAAAATCACAAACCTGTCCTCATGCATGCATACTGAGTGACTCAATGAGTATGATTTTGAAAAGAAAAACTGGTCATGCTGGAGGGGGGGGGGATTTGTTGGTGAGGGCTAAGAATTGGGCCTCACTATGAAAAATAATTGTCACCTTTGTTCCAGGACATGCAATTGGGGGGGGGGGGGAACAACTGAGCTAAAAAGATAGCTGGTAATCTTGTGGACAGAGATGGCATATGAAATACTCTTCATGAATACATTCACTCTATACGAATGGAGGACTTTGAGGTCAATGAGCATGAGTCAGTATCGAAAATGCGCGAATTGGTAATGAGGATAGACGTAGTCAAGAGAACACCTCACACATACATGTGATTTAAAGAAAATCTACACATAGAACCGGAGCCATCAGCTGCTAGTAGCTATGCTACAATGCGAGATTTACTTAAGCGAAGATCTGTATTTACTGAAGCAAGGCTAAGTAGGCCATACTTACTATAATTTAGTATGATTCATTATGGACATGTCCGGAGTGCGAAGAAGATAAATAAAATGAATGATAGTTAATAGTATCAGTATCAATGATTCAATATCATACTCAGACTGCCTACCGAATATTCGGAATAGGGTCTATAACTAAATTATGAAATAATGGGGAAATAACAGTTTTATTTTGCTATATTAACTATTAAATAGATTGAGGTGCATATATGAAGTCTGATATTGCGATTTGGACTACAAATTACCTTATCTTTAGCTCGTATCTTACTCTACAAAAACATAGCACTTCTCGTAGATACTAAAAAATGGTCTAACAACGTAGTGAAAGAATAATATTTTAATAAGAATGTGTAAATATATACGGCAATTGATTTGTATACTAACTTGTTATATATACATAAATATATGTTAAAACAAAAATATAAACAATATATATATATATATAGAATTACTTAGCCTACTTTCTAATTAAATGTTGAAAATGAACACAAAGTTCCGTGAATCTGTAAGTATTTGTTTGCGTTGGTAACCCGCCATTGTTATCAACATCGATGCATAGAAACCTGGCATATAAAAATATCTTCTTTATTTTCGCTTATAATCCCTTTATGAGTAAACCATGAAAATAAGTGTACAAAAAACAAAAGTTATGAAAATTAGCAAGTTTTCAACACCATTGGATATAACAATCGATAACACTAAAGTGAAACAGGCCAAAGAATTTATATATCTAGGCAGCATTTCCCCCCGAAAATGGAATACTAGACAGAAGAATACCATGGACTGCCAGAAAAACTAATGTAGATGTGTTAAAAGAGTTAAATGCGAAACGGACCTTAGTCAACAATATAAGAAAAAGGCAATCTTCTTTTTTTGGCCACTTCATGAGACAGGCAGGTTTAGAGAACATAATCACAACAGGCAAGATTGAAGGCACCAGAGACAGAGGGCGACAACGTGAGAAAATATTAGACAGTTTGACAACCTGGCACGGCAAAGAAACAACAACGACTTTGACACATAATACTGTGGACAGAGAGCTGAGGAGAGCCATGACCGCCTACGCCACCCGGCATGGCACCTGATGATGATGATGATGAGACAGAGAAATAGAAACAGTGTGCCAGAAAGCAAACACAGGGACAAAGTGACTTGAGTGATCCACTAACTTTCACCATTATTTTTTCACCCAAAGATAAAGATGGAAATTAAAAAAACACAGATAATTTCTAAAATTTTTATACCAACACTCTGCTACCAATGTCAAGAATGGTCTTTAACAGCCTCATAGCAGAGGAAAATCGTTACATGTGAAATGAAGTGTCTGAGAAAAGCTGCAATGGTTACAAAACTATATTTTTTAATGAATAAATTAGGAAAAGAGTTGGTATAATATCATGTATTGAACATATTGAAAGACAGCAAGTAAAATGGTTCGGTCACCTTATGAGAATGAACCCAAACCAAATATGTATAATAGTATATAACAAAAGAATATCCGGGCGTAAAGCCAAAGGTAGACCAGAAAACGGTGGATAGAAAACATCAAGATAGTCTTCAAATTTCGTTACTGCATGTTTTCCTGTTAAGGAGTGAAAGGAGGCTTTTAAGGCTGTGGAAATAAAGGCCGCTTTGCCAAAACTGTCGATAGCCTTCAACAAACGTACTAAATGCAACCACAGCGACACAGTTGGCCTTGGAACGACGGCTTAATCTCCCACCCCTACGTTTAACTATAAGTATGAATACAACCATCATTCACCTAGGAACAGACAATAGACCCCAATATGTCTTGCAGCAAGCTTACAAACAGCACAAAAGAATGTACGGTAATCTCCAGAGATCTCTTCTAACTCTGACGCCGCAAGTCAAACAAGGGCTACAGCGTATAGATAGATAGACAGATGCCTTGCGCTAAGTCAGGGGTAGATGAGCTCTCTGGAAATGGTTTTTTTGTGTGCTTCATACATGTTTGTTTTCGTTGACTCCTTTATTTCTGTAACCCATCGTATGCAAGATCTGCCCTGACTTTGTATTCAATATATAGTCTGTATAGTAATACATTCTGAGAGAAACTTTCTGATGGTAGTCTGGAAGCAAGCAAAAACCACTTAATCCGATGTCTCTAATGTAACCCATGATTGACATTGTGTTTGTTAGTCTTCTGATGTCTTCGTTCCTGATTCTGTCTCTTATTTTTACTCCGAGGATTATACGTAGACAAGTCATTTCTGTTGTAACAAGTTTTGTGTATGTGTGTGTGTGTGGATTATGTTGTTAGTGTCCACGTTTGACATTGTTAGCATAGTGATGGTATGATTAACGTTTTATATAGTTCAGTTTTTGGCGTCCATGTTCACATATTTGTTTTTGAAAATTAAGAAACATCTGCCCCAAGATCCAGTATGATATGTTGCATTTATGGTGGATGCCCTTGGTGTTTTTGCCATTTGATGATATGGTGCTTCCAAGATAAGTGTATTCTTTCACCTGTTTAAGGTATTGATCATATCGACTAGAGCAGTGATGTTTCTTTCTGATTTTGTGAAAAAATATTACCGTAGGTTTTTCTGTGTTTATCTTCATGTTACAGTTGTGTGGAGTCTATTTATATGTTATTGTAGTTGTTATTTTGTTATTGTTATTATTGTTTTATCGTCTGCAAAAAGAAGTTCGCTCAGGAAGATATTTAGGTTGTCTTCTTCATCAGTGTTAGAAATTTTACATATGCAAATGATATATGTGCAGAATAACAAATGAGAAAACATACATTCTTGTCGTACTCTAGAGTGTAGGAATTTATCTAAAAGCCCAACACTCATTCTAACTGTACGTTGACTGTCTGTGTAACTACTTCTACACAAGTTGATTAGATGTTGTGGAATCCCATATTGTGATAGTATTTTTTAAATAAATTATTAGTAAATGTCCAAAAATCCAGAGAAGATCCAATAATCCTATAAATAAAGTAAATTTGTAGTGGTTTTGTACCCATATAACTAAAATGGTAGTGATTAGTGAATATAATTATGTTCAGTAGTTTATCAATGCTTTTTTAAACGTACTCATATACCTTGTTAATTCGAAATCTTATATATCCAATCTGGCATAAGAGTAATCATTGTTATCGCTGGCGCGAAGAAAGTGGAAAATTGAAGGATGTACTAACCTGGTTCGGAATGGAGTCGGGTGACTCAGATTATCCGACAGCCTTTAACGTAATAATAACACTCAATAGAGAATACAGGGAATGGCGTCCGACAGTGGTGGATTCGGTGCTCGCTCTGATCGGTGAGAATTCAAGGAAAGGTGATATTATATATAAAGATGGATCGGTTGAGAGATACATCAGGAGTGCCTGTGCCTTCACGTCTTAAATGGAGGGCAGACCATCAGAGAGGAATGTGGTGCATTCTCTCAGACGACAAGCAACATGATAGTGGAGATTTTGGCAGTAATCAAAGCTTTGAAATTTATGTTCTCGAAGACTGTCTGCGAGCATGCCTGTATACTCAGTGACTCGATGAGCATGATTGTGAAAGTTCAGACGGGGTACATTCAGGGACAGTGGCTGGATGCAGTAAAGAATTATTGTGTACGTAAAGTGACTTTTATTTTTGTGCCGAGACATGCAGGAGTCCGGTGTAATGAGAGAGAAACCATTTTGAAAAGCACTACGGGAAAACGCACGAACAAATGACCGTATAAGTGACGATGACTCTTGTTCCATGACTAGAATAAGGGAGCTTGATTTGAAATGTGGTGTCTCTAGAAAGGAGCGGTTTCGTGGGCGACAAATAATGATGGTCAATCAACGACGTACTGGGAGCGTCATTCAACGTGTAATGGCAAGAAGAGATCTGAACATCTATGGACTTGTCCGGAGTGCAGTGACGATGATCCAACGACTAACTAATTAATTTACTAACGTAGCGTGAATATTCAACCAGCCGTTACCGAAGCACGAGGATGGTAGGGGAGAATAAAATATTGCCACAACTGTTAGTTTAAGAAAGGATGTGTATAGAGTAGAATATTCTGGAAGAGATTGTTGACAACAATGAGTGGCGCAAACTAGAGTAAAAGTTACTGGTAGGAAACAAACATTTACGGACAAAAGCTTGAATACATATGAGTATTCAGCAAGATTGAGTTCCAAAAATACGTCCAAAAACGTGAACGTAACGGATTGTAATCAATCTTGAGTAATCAGTCGTTCATTCGCCAGCAACTAAGTAACAGCTCAGCCATATAGCGAAGTATCAATCGTGGAACTGTCCATGAAGCAGGACACGGTTCCTCAAACTCTATAGTTTTTGTCAAGAGAATTGTTGGAGTGCAAGCTGTACAGCGTAATGTTGGGAGAATTCGTCGCATGTTGGATTTGATATTAGCTCCTATGGTATTGTGTTAGAGTGAATATTGTGAATTCTAGTGTTATATATATAATATTAGAATTAGGAGTGAGTAGGCGTAGGTTGTGATAAAGGCGTATATGTTAGAAGTAAAATAGCAGTGGAAAGGTTATTAATTTGTTTTTAGAAATTAAATACATTAGATAGGTCTTTGTATAGGTCATCGAGAACATGACACCATGTGTGGCTCACCTTTGATGAAATTGCTTCTGAAAGAATATAACCGTCCAAGAATATGAAATATTCTGATGGTTTGGCCAGAGAGAGAAAAGGTCAAACAGAGTGGTGAAATTCGAGAGAATGAGAAATCTCTCCTACGAAATCTTCGTCTTGAATAAGTGATAGGGAAAGGGAGAAGCTATATTCTCATTCTTCGACATATGTATTGTAAAACATATGTAAAACATTTCTAATCAGCGAGTTAATGATGAATAAGGGGAAAGTACTTTTTAAAATAAAACACCCTTAGCTGAATTAATTTGAAATATGATTTTCTGTCTGAACTTTTACGTGTACAGCAGAGTTTTGGAAATATTGTGAGTGTGTATTACTCACCACCGAAGAGTTCGTTTAGTCATTTAGTTAAGTTTCACCGAAGTTGTTAGGTATCTCCAACGTGATTGATCGTCAAGTTTATATAATGGTGCATTTGGTATGTTTGCATTAACCATAATGAGAGCTAAATTAGCAGAAGAGTTATTGGAAATTTGTCGATTCAATGTGCCATGTATTTAAAAAAAAGTCTCACCAGAGTTACAGAATTCCTGCCTTTTTGAAACCTTATTTACCGAGTGAACCTGTGTGAAGTCTTATTTACCAAATGAACCTGTGTGAAGTCTTATTTACCGAGTGAACCTGTGTAAAAGGCTACTCAATTTTCGAGTCTGTTTCGGGATACAACCAGTCGAAGGCCTTGAATGTGGATGAACCTGCTGTCTTTTCTTGAAGACACAGCTAGTCAACGTTACCTTGGGAGCATTTGTCTTCGGGAGTGCGAGATGTCCGTTATCAAGTCAATGTGATGGCTTAGTGAATAAACTGTTGACACTCCTTGTTAATTTGTGTAAATAAACTGGTCAATTGATACGCCAGGTTTATGAACGGTGAACACTTCGTTCACTACGTTATTTTTGATTATATTTAGATAGCCGGACCAATCATACAATTAACCTCGACAACTGGGAACTATCGATAGGTTTATAGTGACTGTCAATCAATTTCTGAACTATTTTTTTTACATTGATAATTAGTTAGGTAGACCCCTTGGTAGACCCCTTGATTTGATGTTAGAAACATCAGGGACTCAACTGCCTCCTTTCATGTGAGTATAAAGACTGGATGAATGTGCTATGTGTCATAACATAGACTGTCCTCACGTAACGTATGTCCATGAAAGAAAGTTCTTATTAAAGATATATATTTTTAATACAGTTTCCTTTCTTCTAGAAGCCAAGACCTAGTTAAGGTTTCAGATGGGGCCAGCCTCTTTTAGTTCACATTCGCACAACGAACATCAGAAGTACTTATAACATCAACAGAAGTTCCAGATTTGGAAGCACTATACCTCTTAGAAGACGGATGTGTCGGGCCATCGGCGCAAATAAAACGGCGAAACAGTGTATTTTCATTCTCTGGACTACATCCTGCTGGAAATCTAGTAGGACCATGGTCCTACTGTAAGGGAGATCTAGCGGGAGTTTGAGATTGAACGCTGAAGAAGAAGAAGAAACACTATAAAAAAAGCAAGAAAATGAACCACGGACCATAAAATCAACAAACCAAACAATAACTAAGGAAGACAACTACTATAGAAGAGTTGTAAAGTGATACAACCTTATCAAAAGAGTTATAATGTATCAATTCATTGCAGGAGATTTAGTAAAAAAACTTTTCTGTAAAATCTTTTTCTATCTATAAAATCTTTTTCTATCTATAAAATCTTTTTCTATCTATAAAATCTTTTTCTATCTATAAAATCTTTTTCTATCTATAAAATCTTTTTCTATCTATAAAATCTTTTTCTATCTATAAAATCTTTTTCTATCTATAAAATCTTTTTCTATCTACCAATTATAATATTCAGAAACGTGCATCGAACATATTATGTTATAGAAGATTAAAAAAATGACATAAAAAATCAAAATAAATTTAAGATATGAAATAGAGATAGGCAAAACAAAGTCACACCCCCTCCTTCCCTTTTTACACAACGCCACTAAGTACCGTGGAAACCATTTTACAAATAAATTCATAGTTGGGTTTTTTTTAAAAATATACGACTTACGACTTCTTTTTATTAGATTATAGTAGCTGGAGATACTGGCAACTGAATGCAATTAGAGATTGAAAGCCTTTCACTGTTGGTACAAGCCACTTTTTAACCATAAACGGCAGTTCATCCTTATTATAGCAGGGTGTATGAACATTAACATTTAGGATGTTAAAATCGATGTCAAAATTTGATGTCAGTGTCAATCGAAGTCACCCAAAGCCACTTCCAACCTCTTAAGACTACCAATTTGAGATGTCAGAAACGTTGATGTCAGTACCAATGGATGTCATGTACACCTACCTCAACCTTATGTATCACATATTGTCATAACCTTATGGAACACATATTGTCCTGAACTTGACAGCCTCCTCGATAATAAGAGAACAGACAGGTTTGCACCTAAGACATTTCTAATCAGCGAGTTAATGATGAATAAGGGGAAAGTACTTTTGAAAATAAAACATCCTTAGCTGAATTAATTTGAAATATAATTTTCTGTCTGAACTTTTACGTGTACATTCATGTGTTTTTACTTGCAATTTAACGAAATATTCTATACGTAGCCCGGATCTGTTGCGACTTGGTACCGAACGCGTCTAAGACGGCCAAGGTACCCGGCTCAAATCCCACCACAGGCAATTGTGCATCCGGACCATTCAGAACGCAATGACAAACTACTGAACCTATTTATATTGTCTAGAAAATCACTACAGCCAAAAATTGCTGGGCTGATGGCCACGTCCGGAAAAGGATATGCTGCTATTTGTTTATACACGAGAAACCATCAATACTTTGCTATTATTATTATTATTATTATTATTATTATTATTATTATTATGAAAATAGACTGCCACTATACTCATTCAAATGGGTATGGGATGACAAAATAAATTGAGGAAAAGAAAGAGAAACTTGGTAAAAAAAACCATCAATCAGGGCGAGACTATTACTCTTAACAACATACCAGAATTACAAACTGCAGCATCATATCGCTCAAACTAGAGAAATCTTGTTTTTGTGTGCTATATTTACTTTATTAACAGCTGAAGGAAGATGCATACATTTTATGTAATATATGGATAAGTAGGTAGGTAGGTGGGTGGGTAGACAGGTAGGTAGTGTCCACAGATTGTGGCGATGGTTATTATCTCTCTTATTATATTATCTCATGGGAGTACGTTGGCAGGATTGAGTACCAGGCACGGAAATCCTTCAGAAGTCATGTATGCAAAGCATCCATGCCCAGCTGACTGGGTCCCAACTCCGCTGGACTGGTCACATCGTCTGTATGCCAGACAAACGCCTTCCAAAGAGATTATCCTATGGGGAGCTGTGTGAAGGTAAACGTTCAAGCGGAGGGCGAAAAAGCGCTTCAAGGATCACATAAAAAAAACTCTCTCAAGCACTGCAGCATCGATCCTAGCTCCTGGGAGACTATAGCACTTTATCGCTCAGCCTGGCACACCATGACCACTGCTGGCATCACGAAATTAGAAAAAAAGAACATTGCAGTCAATGAAGTGGAAGGACAAATCCGAAAATTCTCCTACCCTGAACCTTCAGCACTCCTGCTTGCACTGTAATAGAACTGTCGTGCACAAATCGGACATCTACGAATTCACAAACAAAATTAGACAATTACTAATTTATAATTATTATTTTATTTTCCATCGCATGTATTGTTTTTTTGACACGCCATTATAATCTTCGAATGCCAAGGAGGAACACCATCATTATCTCTCTTCACAGCCTTCTGTTTTGTTTGCTGTCAATCATTTCAGATGAGATACCGCTGTTCTCCCATCCTACAACATCAAGCTGTCCAGAAACCTCTCTCTGAGTCTTCATCTACCCCTTCTGCTCTTCACATTTTCTGCTGTCACGTTGTACTCCATCGTCCTCCTTCTCATAGTGTGTCCAAATCTGGACTGTCTTCTTCTGATTCGAGAAAGTAGTTAAAAAAACAATAATTTGCTTCTTTAAAAACATCTTCATTATACTTTGTATTTATCCATGATGTTCTCAACATTCTTCTATGAAACCACATTTCTAGTGCTTCTACATATTTCCACTATTTTGTTGGTTGGCTAAAATTCACATCCATAAATCAGAATTGGTTCTATAGAGCTTCCAAAAACATTAATTTAAAAAAAAACAAATTTTAATACTGCATGTTTTCCTGTTAAGGAGTTCAGGGAGACTGTTGAGGCTGTGGAAATAAAGGCCGCTTTGCCAAAGTTGTCACCGCGACGTGTACAGGAAGAATTTTTTATTGCACCTCCGAAAGATAAAAATCCTTGTCCCAACCAAGGATTGAACCCGAGACCTTAGGAATCTGAGGCCGGCGTTCTAGCCGTACGACCACGCGCTCCAAAACATTAATACAGATATTAATGGAAGATTCGTAATAGCTTTGTGAGAAATTGAGAGGTCATCATCATCACCAAGTGTCACTACGACTGGCGTATGTGATCATGTATCTCCACAACTCTTTATCTTTACTATCTTATAATCTTATATCAGGACCTTTTTTGAGTTTTTGCGACGTCATGATGTTTTCATTGGCTGTCGACATAAAGTATATGTACAATGACTAATGAAAATCAAATAAAAAGTCAAATGGCTCATTCTAGAAGGTCGTTTTTTGCTTAATCAATATGTCTTCTATCTACTATCTACTATCTTCACACGCTATTTTCCTCGATTGCTTTTGCTTTCAATGTTACTCGTTTTAAACATTTTCTCTAAACATCCATGTCTCATAACATGGCCACAAATATAAAGATTGTCTCTTTCAGATATTCCCTCCTCCCGCCCCAGGTAACTAACATGCACATGGGGTCTTCGTAGTGTAGTCGTTAAGCTGTTCGCCTAGAGAGGTCGTGGATTAGAATTAAGATAGAGGCATCTTGTTTACAAATTGGATATTTTTGGAGATCTCTCGGGATTATTGCTTGAAGCTACGGAGTTACGTGTTACGAGTAGTACTTTCGACAGACCTTTCTTTGAAAGCAACAAAGTTATATGGGAAAAACGGAGTACAATGAAGTAAATCCTCTAAGAATTAACCCACATTTGATAATTATTTTTTTCAGCACATTGTTTGCTTCCTGCTGTCCATGGTACACGCATCATTCTAATATTGAACTACACAACACTGTGATTCCACCTGAGGTCCTTTAATGCATAACTTAAGAATGATTTTTGTTCTGGAATGTATCGCGTCATAGGTAATCGATACTATTTATATCGACTCTAGATACAGTCCACGACGACTGTTGAAGTACAATTAGAGTATTTTTCCTTGTTTAAACAATCGAAATTACATTGCACTCTATAACAGATGTATTACTCCGGCAGTGTTAGGTTACATGCCATATTTTAATTTAGTAGCTTTAATTCTTTTCATATAATTACCAATGTTTAAAAATTTGATTAGTTTGTCGTAAGGGGACTGTCCATACATTATTTAGAATACTACAAGTAGACGGCACCACATGTTTAATTATTTTACTTGTCTATGTTTGTAAATTTAATATTCATTATTTAATAATTGAAATATTTTTTTTTAGGGTTGGGGTTAGGGCTAGTTATGTAAATACAAATATCCTAACCCAAACCCTAAAATAAATTAATATTTATTAAATCGGAAAAACCCGTTTACTAGAGTTGCAAGGCGATTATGTGACGTTAGAATGGACTTAGTTCAATTCCCGTTAGTCTCAAACAATATTAACAACAGCGAATTACAAAGAGTCGCTAGTTTTGAATACCTTGGCTCCCTTATCAAGAGTAACGGTGAATACTATGAAAAAGTCAGATGGAGATTGACTATTGCGTCAAAGAACCTGTTACAAAGGAAAAACATATATTGAGCTGCTGCAAAACAACAACACTAACATTCCTAAGAGCTTGCATATTCCAAGTGGCAATATATGGGGGTTCATCCTGGACAATCACCAACAAAGTGGAAAATAAAATAGCAGCATTTGAAGCAAAATGTTACAGGAAGATCCTTGGAATGACATGGACCAAAAAGATCGCCAATGTAGCCATTCTGAGAGAAATGAATGTAGAAGAAAAATGACTAAACAGAAAGGTTCTTTCCAGAAAACTATAATATTTTGGACATATCAAACGCCATGACAGCCTAAAGAAGTCCATAATGAAGGAGATGATGCCAGGGAGAGGAATAAGAGGCATACCAAGAAGACGATGGACACAAAACATCAAAGGCCACCAGAACATGGCAATAACAGAAGCAGGAAAACTGGCTTAAGATCAACAGAAGTTTCTAAAGCCTATGATGACTTCTTCATCCTGTTCAGGATATGCTACCTGCTGATGATGATGGTATTTGTACCTATATTGTCCCAGAATAGAAATCGGCTTATATAATTAGGTATTATATAGGTATTATAATTAGGCATTATATAGTAACCTTACTACCTCATTCAGTATTTCCTACTTATTCGTGTAGTTACTGCGGCGATGTCCATTTTGTCGGACATCCTCGATATTTTGGTTATTTACATCTTATTTCACACGTAGTAAGCTTTCGCTCTTGTTCTTTTGTTAGTGCATATGTCAGACATTAATAAGACAATGATGTTATTAAAATATAATTTATGATTTATCTTTTCGTTTCCATCGGGACAGATTTGTTTCAAAATTGATGTAAGTTCATAATTTACGTAGTTGACTTTTTAGAATTCCTGTCTCGAGCTCTCTGTCCATTCTTCCGTCTGTAAAACTGCTCACAAGATATTTAAATTCCTCACTTGCTCCAGTAATTGGTCTAGGTAGATGAAAACATAAATTTGCTAGTCAAACTCTGGCAAAAATGCATTTTTTTCAAGCTTTCTAATAACTGCAGTTTTGCTGTTGACAAAATGTAAAACACTATACATCTAACACTGTTTGATAGATAGGACTGTGTTCGTGATAGTTCCGTATTGTACGATGCAGGTCCTGTAGTAAAATAATTGTAAAATAAAAGTACAAGTGGCTTTCAATCTATTTTTGATTCTCGACTTCATTTGGGACACATTTTCTTTAAGACTGTTCTTTGGTGCCTAACAGAAATGATCATTCATATTCAAGGTCGTGCGGTAGATTTTCCCAGTATTTTGCAAGTCTTCAAAATGCCGCCTCTTGAAAGGTTTTTCTTGGAAATACCGCCCGGTAAATGTATTGTGATAGATGCCGCCTGATGCTGCTGCCTCTCTGCATCATATCATGGCACGGTCCTGTTCATAATCTTTGCGTCACGGCAGCATTTTAAGCATTATCGCTACAAATCTTGCTGTTTATAGTTTCAATAGTTATTTTAATCTGTTTCCCCACAGGAAGGTTTATGTTCCTCACAGTGTCAAAATGTGTCTCTATAGCCCCATTAAGTTTCTGTGACCCTCATTGGACCGTATGGTCCACATTGAGAAGTACGGATGTGCAAAATAGGCAACTTTATTTCTATGGCTCTTTATATTATACAAGCAAGAAAATACGTTTTTTACTTTCTGAATGATCTGCATCACCAGGTACCGTCTCCGTAACGAAAGTTGGCAGCAACGGACTTCAAACATCCCGTCTCTTGCTTTGGTTGCACATTCTGCTAGACTATAATCTGTACATCTAGTGATGTGTCTCTCCCACTTGTATCTCTGCCTACCTCTTCACCTCATCTGACCTCAACTCTATCCTGAAGTAAGATGTTTAACAAGGTTTCATGTCTTCGAACATGTCCAAAATACATTATTTGTGTGATATTTATTAAAAATAATAATTTATAAAGATAATTGTGTTTGGTTGATTTTTTAAAATATCAGAATACTCAATATAAAAATAATGACAATAATTTTTCTACAAAATCCTAGAATGTTACTATATGCCCTCGAGATGTCTAGTAAGATGATACGATGAGTGACATACAATGTGCTAGTCATCTTAGCCGATGCGACAGATCATTAGTCGTTCTGCTTATATTTTGTGTCCGGTCAATGAAAAACACTTTAAAAATGGGATATATCAAGATAAATGATGCTACAAGAGATAAGACATATTGATTAAGCAAAAAACGACCTTCTAGAATGAGCCATTTGACTTTTTATTTGATTTTCATTAGTCATTGTACATATACTTTATGTCGACAGCCAATGAAAACACGCGAAAAGTAAAATGAGGTGTTTCAGAAGACTATATTTCCATTATCCAAAAGGTCTAATAATCCGACGGGCACGCAAGAGATATCGCGAAAACCTATCCAGGAAGAGTAATCTCGTATTTATTAAAGTAATAACTAGTGAGAATTGGTTCAAAATGGGAAATCCCGAAGACAAAATTCACTTTAAGTGTTGATTATTCCTCTAGGGCCAAAGACGGCACATATGGCGGATGTCATAGATTTCCATGTCTCTCGTTTCATTGCAATTTGCTTTAGATCTTCATTTAAGTCTGCCATATGTTTATATCTGAATGTCTTTGCTCCACTTTAGAAATTCTACAATTTTATTAATGAATTCATAGAAGTACAAAAACTCAAGACTATAGTGATTTATGAATTGTTGAGAACGCAACAGGATTAAAGAATATAAGAATTATAGAGGCCAAGATGAAAACTAGGAACACAGTTCTATGACGCGATTAAAGCGGTTAAACTAGAAGTTGTTGCACCTCTTAGTAAGGTAGTTTCTTTGGCATCAACCTGCCGTCGGGAATGAAGGTAACTCATCATGTACTAAACCGCAGCAACTATTAGGTGGTGTTGCAAGTTTCCCTTCCTGTGTTTATCTTCCCCAACTTCCTCAGGTACAATTTACAGCTGGGTCAACTGGAGAAGTGGTCATGTCAGACGAGAAATCACGACCCGGACAATTTTTTTTATTCCGAATGTGATTTCGAACCTGGTACGCCGTAAGCTCACTTTCAACTATATCACCGCGCTCCTCGTTTGTGCACCTCTACAAAGTACCATAACACATCGAAGTTGTGAACAACTGTAACGAATGAATGGAAAAAAACACACGCAACTTATTTACCCGTGTGTTGATTGGGGACTGATAGGGGAGCACAGAATGTGGTACCTACCACGCATGTCGTAGGAAGAGACTAAAAAGGTTTTGGGGTGAATTTGACTGTCATATTCCATAACCTGTCAATGCGATCAGGAACCTAGCTTAAGTTGCACATTTCATACCGAAGATATTGTAGATATACCGTAGATATACCGTAGATATTGCACGTAAGCTGTAAGCCATGGTACAACGCATTCTTTTCTTCGGATTACCCCTGCTAATCTTCAGAAGTGAGAGCGAACTCAGAAGGGGTAATCTTGAGTTCTCCTACACGACATGACTTGGGTGGCCGTCTTGCCGATGATAAGTGAATCTTTATTCAAGTGAACCCTGTGAATCCTTATTCAGGTTGACCCTATGAATCTTATTAAAGTGGAGCTCGTGAATCCTTATTCAAGTAGAGTCAGTGAATCCTTATTCCAGTGAACGACGGACATCCTTATCAAGTGG
This sequence comes from Meghimatium bilineatum, assembly GCA_034231615.1. NCBI lineage: Eukaryota > Metazoa > Mollusca > Gastropoda > Stylommatophora > Philomycidae > Meghimatium > Meghimatium bilineatum. The sequence continues at coordinate 28,959,391 of CM067315.1, read as the reverse complement.
ACAATATGAATCCTTACTCAAGTGGACACTGCTAATCCTTATTCAAGTGAATCCTTATTTGAGTTGACCACATGAATCTTTATTCAAGTGCACCATGTGAATCCTTATTCAAATAGACCATGTGTATCTTTATTCAAATTATCCCTGTGGATCCTTATTGAAGTGGACCCCGTGCATCTTTATATAAGTGGACCCCGTGAATCTTTATTCGCTTGGACCATGTGAATCATTATTCAAGTGAACTCTGTAAATTTTTATTCAAGTGGAGCCCGTGAATCCTTATTCAAGTGGATCCCTTGAAGCCTTATTCAAGTGAGTCGATATTCAAGTGGACCATGCGAATAATTATTCAAGTGGACCCTCTAAATCTTTATTGAAATGGACCCTGTGAATTCTTATTCAAGTAGACAATCTCAAGCACTAAACATTGTTTTTAACAATATAGACGACCTTTCCGTTTCTTTCTCTCCATGCAATCAATATATTTAGATCTAGCTCTAAGCTTGTCACTACACTGAAAATGCTTACTAAACATGTCACTAAACTGAAAATGCATCAATGTAATCCATATATTTAGATCTAGTCCTAAGTTTGTTACTAAACTGAGAATGCTTTCTTGTAATCTATTTATTTAGATCAAGTCATATCGTTGTTTCGAAATTGAAAATGCTTCCTTGTAATCCATATATTTAGATCTAGTCCTAAGCTTGTCACTAAACTGAGAACGTTTCCTCGACTTATGTTTTCTCTTGTTATTATCAATCTGCATCTCTTCTCAAATTTTTTGAAAATTCAATCAAACAAGTGCCATGTCGAGTGGCATAGGCGATCATACTTCTCCACAACTCTGACTCTTGTGTTGTTAATAAATTCATAAATTCAACCGGTGACTTCTTTTTGTGCCACAGTGATAACCCATTTTATACTTGATCTTTCCGCTGATTAGGCCTACTAAATGTTCGAGTTTTGTTTTTCTCATCACATTCCCTAAACATATTAACACTCACTTCTATTTTTTTGATAATATTTGTCGTTTTACCCCAGCATCTCTGAGGATTTCTACATTAGATTTCTTGGCTGTTCATTGAATTTTCATCATTTTTCTTAAACACCATATCACAGTTACCCCCAGCTTATCTTGGGAACTTTTTAAAAACTGTCTATGCTTCGCATCCATGAAGAAGGATTGACTCAATATAATTCTAGTACTCGAACTGGTGTATGCATTGATATTACTATTTTGTATAGAACGTTTCTTATTTTTTGAAATGTTGATTTAGCCTGTGCTGTCCTGTTCTTGATCTCATTGGAGCACCTGCCATCTGATGTTAAAATAGTGTCAAGATACTTGATTTTATTTACTTGATTTAATTTTGCATCATTGATAGTAATACTGCATGTTGGCGGGATGTAAAAAAAATACCACAAAATAACCTATACGGACTTATGTATGAGTTATAAACACAGTAACGTTTATAGAAGAGACAAAACTTCATTTATAAGCACATTCCAGTCAAACACACATGCCTAAAGAACAACACTGACAGAAAGTTGTCATAGTTTACATCTCGGGGGTAATGTAGATCTTTCCATAAATTCTGTCCAAATTTGTTGACACCACCTCCCACCTTTGTTAACAATTGTCAATAATTCAGGGGCCCTCAATTATGTCAAAAAATTGTTACCCTTCCCCCCTTAGTGTTTAGCTAAAAAAGTTCAATAAAAATCACATGGTTTGTTTCACAATTTTAGAACAATGATTCATACTCACACAATTTAATTGGTGTGTATAACAATATTGTTGACATCAACTTTTTTCAAATCGCTCACCATTGTCAATAGCTGAACAAATTTTCAGCCTCCCACATCTACCAATTGTAGAGGTAATTTATGGATACTCTTTGGCTACAACCAGCAAATTGTCAGGACTGTGGGAACACATGTCGGGAGTGTGAAAACAAATGTCAAGAATGTGAGAAAAAATGTCAGGAGTGTAAGAACAACTGTCAGGAGTGTGAGAATGAATGTCAGGAGTGTAAGAACAAATGTCAGGAGTGTAAGAACAAATGATTAAGGAAAGCTGCCATTAACTGGCATCTGTCTGTCTGTCTGTCTGTCTGTCTGTCTGTCTGTCTGTCTGTCTGTCTGTCTGTCTGTCTGTCTGTCTGTCTGTCTGTCTGTCTGTCTGTCCGTCCGTCTGTCCGTCTGTCTGTCTGTTTTTATCTGTCTGTCTATTATCTATCTCTATCTTTATCTATCTATATGTCTCTCTCTCTCTATCTATCCATCTATCTATGTTCCATCAGTGGTGAATACAGTGCTTAATGCAGAAAACAAAGCTCTCCAGTTCGAACGATGTGATGGTACTCTGTGAAATTCTTGCATGTTGTTGTTACCCATAGACATACCCTCTTTGACCATTGTTCTGCGAAGAGTCTATCTTGGTCTTCCACGTTTTCTTTTTTTTAACCTGGTACCCATTTTATTGTTTATAGTCGCAGTATTTTTTCTTTCACTCTAAGCACATGTCCGATAAAAGCCCATCGTTTTCTTCTTATTGTTGTAGAAACTTATTGTTTGGTGTATTCTCTAACTTGATTGTTTGGCTTGAATTCTTGCCAGCGAATATTTAAGAGTATTCTAATGCCTTTTTTCTAACAATATACTTGACACAATATATACTTGACACAATATATACTTGACACACAATATATCAACACACAGATGTGTTCGTTCATCCGTGAAATCTAACAAGCTGAAACAAATCATCCTAGAAAAAAGAACTTGGTGTTATCTGTGACATATACGAGTTCGCGGGAAGCTGTGCTGTAGGTAACCGAAATCTTCTCATAACACAATCCGTTGTCGCATTTTCTGATCATTAAAGTCGTGTCGTTATCGATCTGTGGGTCCGCGTGTTGACCCAAAGGAGGCGAGAGCCAGGCCAACACGCGACGAGAAGTTATCTTCCCATCCTTCCTTCTTACATGTTAACGGTTTTTGCCCGCTGCTATTCGAGGTGCAAGAACGAGGGAGTGATATATGATGATGCCATTACAGATTTGTCGACGCCAGCATCCGTGATGGCTAGCATGGACAGTGAGGACACCGGTCTAAACTAAGGACGGTCGCACGCACATTATCAGCTACACAACAGCGCACGCAGACATAAGTGTATGCGCTCACATACACACGCCTGGAACTGAGCCTGATTTCGAATTGTGCTAGACATGGCTCGCGCCAACTTACCAGAGCAATATCAAGATCGAATAAAAAAAATATAGCCATTTATATAACTTACAGTGTGAAAATACTATACATAGCCATTGTTGCATTAAAGTGATTATTATAAAGACCCGTTGTCTACAACCCTAGTATTTTCAAACAATGGATTAGTATTATTTCTCTTGGAAATCACCCTCAATGTGTTGATAATTTCGTCATTACTAGCAGAAAAATGTGTGTGTGTGTTTCTGGTCCTTGTGGTTAACTCGGATAATAATGCCAACATCACAAGACAATTATTGACTACACCTGCCTGGAGAACATCAAGTACTCGGCGATGCCCTTCTTCTGGAAATATTTTATTCTGATCATAATCTAGGCATTGTGTCTTGTGTTATTTTACAATTAGGGATAACTTGTGTTGATGGCATTCCCTGAATATCACCAGTACGACAGATCCTGAATGTGGATATACACATTTATATATACTCGTTACACGGTAAGTGATATAATCATAATCAACTTGTCAACACTGAAATACAGGTAACGTGTATTATTGACGAACTTATCAACACTATAATTCAGGTAAAGTGTAGCATTTGACGGACCTATCAACACTGAAATACAGGTAACGTGTATTATTGACGAACTTATCAGCACTGAAATACAGGTGACGTGTATTATTGACGAACTTATCAACACTATAATTCAGGTAATGGGTAGCATTTGACGGACCTATCTACACTGAAATACAGGTAACGTGTATTATTGACGGACACGCATGTAGAAACAAAGGCAGAGTAGTGTTAATGATTACCTTACCTTATGATTTACAAATAATGATAAATAGAACTTCATATCGCTTAGAGAGCACAAATATATGAGGAAAACAAACTCACAAAATGTCTGTCTTTCTCCTCAAATTATGACACAAGTAGTTCAAAACAATATTGATTTTCAAAAAAAAACAAAACAACAATCTCCAGAACGAAGCAGAGACGTTTTTGTCTTGAACTTTTCAGGAATTTTTCTCACGCCCTCTCCAATGTGCTGTACATAAAGCACCTCAATATTTTGTCAATTCTTTACCATCTTCCCCTCTTATCAGCATAAGGCAATATTGCAGGGACACTCCCTCCTATTTAATTATGGCAATAATCCCCCACCCCCTTTTAATAAAAAAGTGTTTTTTAGCAGACAAAAGTGCGAAAACTACGTGACTAACTTAACAATGTTAGAACTTCTTTTTTTTCACATTTAAACAATGCAATTGGTGTATAAATAAACATTACTATGGACGTCACCACCTATTCTTGTCAACAATTGTCAAACTTTTATTCAGGCCCCCCTCCCATCCCCACTTGTTAGTCTAATTTATGAGCAGAAACTAACCTCCATCACTAAAGTAAAGTATCTATAATTTTGTCACACAATACGTGACTATATGTAAAACAAATATTACTGGTGCACTATATGTACAGCAAATATTATTGGTGCACTATATGTACAGCAAATATTATTGGTGCACTATATGTACAGCAAATATTATTGGTGCACTATATGTATAGCAAATATTACTGGTGCACTATGTGTATTTATTGCTAAATCTATTACATGTACAAGATGAGTACTTGTTTTATTTGTAAAATTATTCTTGTTTTTGATTAAATAAAATGTATCTCTTATAGTGATGTGCGCTTCTTTTATCTGCGAACGTTAGCCCAATTTCGTTATATTAGAGCTTTTAACCATTACAAATAGTGGAGGTTGTGGTTCAGGCAACCCAGTCACAACGATTTATATTATGTATATTGAAGCGTTTTTTAGTTTGTATCACAATCATATCTTATGCTTGTATATCATACAACATGGATCTTACTCTGTGGTGGCCCACAGTTTTGGATCGGGGGACCGGATTAAGCTCTCTTGTTCCACTGGGTCAAACAGCTTTTATTTACCCTTTAAGTATTCTAGTAGTGTTCTCTGAGCATTTGGTCCTCGGGCATAATTGCCCACTCCTGTTCTCGCAGGGCACTCATAGCTCATTGCATTATAGTAAATGTTACGTAACTGCGACGATTAAATATTAAAATGCAAACTAAATGATCATAGTACATCATATATACAAAGTAAACTCGCGACAATGGTTGAATGAAGCATGACTCACTAAAAAACACATACATCGATCTCAGCAATGCAAACAATACCGTTAAAATGCGCGTGCTTCACCTAAAACAGGGGTCGGGAACCTTTTTGTCTGAGAGAGCCATGGACACCACATATTTTGAAAAGTAATTCTGTGAGAGCATACATTATGTTTAAAACTAAAAATTCAAGCAAATGTGTGCTGCATTTTGTGTAATTTCAACACTAAAAGTACAATAATTATGTCTCTGAATTCTTGTTAATAACATTGTTATGCTGTTGCTAATCACTAATGAGTATTTCTTACCATTAATGCGATATCTGATGCTGAGCTGCAGTAGACTTTAGCTCATTTGTAGAATGAAATATTGATATGCAATTAATATTTATATCAAAGGAGTCTAAAGAAACATTTTTTTTTTAAATTGATCATTTGTCTGCGAGCCAGATGCAGCCATCAATAGAGCGACATCTGGCTCGCGAGCCATGGGTTCCCAACCCCTGACCTAGAAGATGATTAATTCTCTGGTGCTTCCGCGCCAGTTAGTATTCAGGTGACACATTATTTTTTTCAGAACCAAGTCTTCTCTTTGAGCGTTCGGAGTTCCAGTTAGTTCGAAGCAAGTTGACAGTGGTAGTCAACTACTTGTCTAAGTACTCTGAAATGAATTGTTAATTGTTTGGGATCTCAATTGCCAAATGGTTAAGTCATTTGTATTGTGCTTAAGAGGTTGCTGGTGGAATCCCCTTTCTCGACATCTTGTTTACTGTTGCATTTTTCCGAAGATCCCTAGAATTATTACTTGAAGCTATATAATAAAATTCCTCTTCTTCTTCTGCAATCAATCGCACAATGCATCTAGTCCAGTATGCATAGAATGATTTGTTTAAGATCGTTGTAGATTATCTGAAACTTGCTTGCTTTGCAGATATGTTCCTGTGGGTGATATTGCCATTCTGTCAACAGCGATGCTAGGATGCAGTTCTTTCATAACTGTTTGGGCGTTGCTACTTGTTTTACGGTCGTACTCTAAAATCACACTGTAGTTGCTTATCGTTCGGTGCATATATTCAATTATATATCAAATGACACATTCTTTCCAGAACGTTGTCTTCGTCGTGAATACTCTGAACGCCTCTCTGTTCCGGGCAAGCAAGCTTGCATTGGTCAGAGACATGTGCATACATTCTTCGACGTCGCTGGTCCATCGTTTCCCTCTTCTTCTCATTCCTGGCACCCTGCCCTCTAGAATCAGCCTTTGGATACCATCATGTTGCTTTATGTGTCCAAAATTGTGTAGCCTCTTTCTTATGGTAGTATTTAGAAGCAACCGTTAATTTAGTTTAAATAATTTCAAAACTTCAATGTTCTTCTTTTTCTCTGTCCATGATATTCGTAGGATCTTTCTGTAGCACTTCATTTCAAATGAATTTATTCTTTTGGATATTGTCTTATTTAAAGTCCATGTCACACATCCATATGTTGCCACTGGGAAAACACATGATCTTAGGAGGGTTACTTTAGTGTCGCTATTACTACTTTTCCATAGCTTTCTTATTTGTGTTACTTTGAGTGTTGTAACTGCGAGTCTTCTTGTAATGTCGACTGAACAATCTCCGGAAACTGTATGTTTGCAACCAGATATTCGAATTTGTTTACACATTCTAGTAAATATATTCCATTGTATTAGTATTGAGTAAACGCCGTGTTTCAAGTCCCGTACTACCTAAGCCGTTGATTTCTAACGTATACAGTAGTTTATTAGTTTTGTATAATATTTTTATTTGGTATTTATTCTTATCTATACCCTATAGCCTGATATTCTGTGCGTTCATTGTAAAGCAGATCGATCTTGTGTTTTACGTAAGGACAGTAATATGGATCTTCCTATATCAGCCAGAATGTATTTCATGAGACATGAATATTTGTTTTATTTAATATAATTCGAAATGTGTATTATAACGGTTTAAAAAGAAAGGATTGCGTGCGTCGTAACCTTGGTGCAACCGAAACTACTGTTATAGATAGTCAATAATACTGCTGAATTACACGTTTAACAGTTATGAAATGATCTTATCTGATCTTATCTGTAAGAAACTATGGATTTATAGAGGAAGACATGGGAAGAAATAAGTCAAACTTGAAGAACACTCTTGTTGGGGTGATTACAATAAATCGTGCTGCTCTGATAACTAGACTCGTTATGCACTGTTTGATAACTAGACTCCTTATGCACTGTTGAATCGATATATCTTTCAATCTGGTACCCTAAATTTTTCGGTCTCAACCCGTTTTCTACTATGTGCCAGTTTACTCGTTTCCCCAACTAAATGTTAAAGATAAGTTAACAGGTTGTTCTGTTCTCTATCCCTCCCCTTCCCATTGCTAAAAAATGATTTCATTCTGAAATCGCCAGGAGCCAGTACGTGTCAACAATCCCATCCATGTGGTATATATTGTCTGGTGCCAATAAAAAACATGGAAACCCTGGAAATTCTATTTTGTAGGACAAGAAAATGATTCAGCATAAGGGTAAAGTCATTAAGGAAATATTTTATCCAAGTTGGAATCGGTTAACGAGAACAATGTAGCACTTACAGGGTTAATGGTCATCATTCCTAGGTGTAAATATTATGTTGTGTTATGACAGGTTTCCGTTCGTTTTATTTTTTCCATGTTTCTCCATATTTTACATTAGCAGTTTTAATTCGTTTTCTTCCGCATTTCCGGCATGCACTTTCATTTAGCACTATGATGTGGCCGTCAACAATAATGTCTTATTTCATAAGTCATGAGTAAAATTATGTACTTTAAAAAACACTATATTGCATACTTGATAAAGATCTTTAGGTCGAAAGGTTTTTGAATATTTTTGTGTGTGGCTCCAATTACCAGTAAAGCTTCATTCTCACATGTCTGCAACTTTGCATGGCTTATTAAATTTTGCTACAGTTGTAATATATTAGTGTTGAGTATATTAGTCCAATACAAGGCAGTATTGGATAAACTTCTAATTGATTAAGATTTATCCGTAAGTGACAATGTACAACAAGTGTTCAGACACATATCGAAATGACCTCGAGAGAGGAGGGAAGAAATGATCGGAAGAACCCAACAACCAACAAGTGACTTGGTCGCTGAGATTGTATACTTTTAGACGACTGACAAGATGGCAAGTTAAGTCATCAGAAATGCATCAAGTGTCACAGTGCAAGTTCCTAATTAAAAACGAAAGTTAACATGTTTGCAACTTATGCAACATATATATAACGATTTTTCTTGTTTTCCATGCTCTCTGAAGTAACAACCATGTTTTCGTGTGATTATCTCCGAGGTACGTGAGGTATATTGTTCCACTATTAGTTTTCAAATCTGACACATGAGCTTGTGCATCAGCTTTTAAACTATGACATTTTATCATACACGAAGCCCTTGATCAGCGCAGGCTAAAACAACGTATCTGGGTAACACTAACGGTAATCAGGGATATAGACTTGGGTCGATTACGTCTACTACAAACTAGGTGCTCCTCTGTCAGTGAACGTGCTTTGTGAGACGTATACTAATGTATTTTAAGCAAAGGCGTCTTCTCAAGTGTGCTTACATCTACATGTTTATCGAAACTAGTTTTGTTTAAAATCACCAACGGTTCTAATGCCGTCCCAGGCTAGGAAACGTCTTCTTCTGGAAAAGTAAAATCTGAAAACGTTATGCTGACAATATCATCCCTAGGTTTACTATCTATCAACGAAGAATAAGGCCTTCAAACGTATCTCCCAATACATCTTAACGGCGTGAAAAAGGAAACTTTTCATGAATGTACTTATATAAAGCGTATAATTCGATTCGTAGTCATTTCAGCTGTCATATACTCAGTCAAGAACAAGTATTTGACATCCAAAAATACTATTAAAAACGTCTTTTGAGATTTGTTGCGTTAAGAGTTTATTCAATTTTGGCTAACCATAATAGTGACACTCCGTGTTTTGTCTTTGATTTTCGGTTGATAATGATGTAAACGTCGTTTATTTCCTATCACAATATTTATAAAGCATCCATCTCCGTCTTCATAAGAACGCTTCAAAAGTCGTTTACAAAGTCATTCTCAACGTTATTGTTTTCCCTATCCACAATTTGGACAATTTTTCTTCCGTGGCCTCGATTTGGAAAACTTTTTTCGGTGGTAACCTATTTGGAAAATTTCTCTTCCGTGGCCACTTTTTGGGACAATTTTCTTCCGTGGCTGCGTCTTGGGACATTTTTTCTCCCGTGACTACCTGAACCCAAAACAAAATATTGTTGACTTTCTGTAAGTCTTATTTCTGTATATCTCAATAAATATCATTCAAATAGTTAATTTTTATTAAGTCCTCTCTAAACAGGTCAACTACCCAATTTCACATTTCTTTTGCTTGGCCCCTCTGGAAATTGCTATGCCACCCCTCCCCCAACCAGGGTATCATATATCCCACTTTGAGAACCATTAGCTTATTATATGCGCTGTTGTATGTTCTGTTTGTGATATTGCGAGGCACCAATCATGAGCAAATTTGCGGTAACACAACTGCTGGATAATGTGTCCTACTCTTTCGTTTGATGTGCCTAGCACGGCTGTGATGTATTGTTGCATGGTGTCTCGCTCTGACTCGATTCATCGACCTTCTGTGGATGCTTCTAATCAGTCAAAAAAATTGGTTAAATACTTATTTTCAATATTCTCTTTGTCTTCTTCTATGGGAGCACCGTAGCGCAGTGGTTAGCGCATTGGCTTCGCATATGAGTGGTCCTGGGTTCATTCCCCAGTTGAGGCGGAAATGTTTCTCAGATCGCAACGTCTCCCGGGTCGACCCAGCCATAAAATGGGTACCGGATTAATCCGGGAAGTAAAGACTGCGAGGGAGAGGAGATATAACTTATCGTACACCTACGGCATTAATAAATGCTATGGGTTACTTTACTTATTACTACTTGTCTTCTTCAACTTCGAATATATTATTGTCCAACATTTCACAGCAGTTCCATTAACAGTTTAATCTATCTATCTGTCTATACGCTGTGTCCCATGTTTGCCTTGCGGCGTCAGGGGTGGAAGAGTTCTCTGGAGATGGCCTTCTTGTGCGCTGTTTGTAAGCTTGTTCCTGTGGCTTCTTTGATTTCTGTGATCCATCTTTTACATGGTCTGCCTCTGGCTTTATAACCGTTATGTCTATGTGTCATGGCCATATGTGGAATGCTATATTATGGAAGCGTGTGAAAACCACTTGATCTGATGTCTTTTGATGTGTTCCAATACTGGTATTGTTTTGGTTATCTGTCTGATGTTATCGTTTCTAATTCTATCTCTTAATGACACTCCGAGTATTCTTCGTAGACATGTCATTTCTGTTGTCACTATTTTTCTTTTATCTTGTGCTGTCATTGTCCAGGTTTGCCACTGGTAGCATAGTGATGGAATAATGATAGTCTTGTATAATCTTGTTTCTCTTTTCAGATGATCTTTTATTGAAGGCTATCGATGGAATGCGATCTGGTTCCATTCTGATTAGGTAGCTGAACCATTTGATATTTAGTGTGTCTAATGTCTCAATAGTGAGCGAAAATATGTTGGTCTCTTGTTGCCTATGCAGTTTTTGCATGGGGTCTATTTTTTAAAAAAATCAAAATTCATATATATTTCTTCCACTGTGATGTATAACTGTTGTGGATTGGTGTTTTGGCTTCACTGAACGGCAGAGAGTAACCGAATTGTTCCATTTTCCTCCCACGTTTGTCAGGGCGTCAGTTGTCTCATTTCTAGTAATACCACAAGGAGCAGGTAACCATCCAATAATGCTGTTTAAGGTTTCTTTGATATTATTCATTTCTAGTCTGATCGCCGAAGAAGAAGAAGAAAATATCTAGTCTAATTTTGTAAGCTATGACAGCGATCCCGCTGTATACAATGATGTGTGTGTTTGTTTCGTTCGATTGTGCACCACTTTTCATCCGACCCTGGTATAACATCATAATTGTATTTAGTCTGAAGACAAACAACAGTGGATAAGAAATCCACCACGAGATAGATAAACAGTATGAAGATTCGTATCTAACAAACCGTGAACGTTTGAGCTTTCTTAAGCTTTCAATACTCTAAAATCCTATATCAAACGCTGTATCTACGCGGATTAGCAGTTATTTATCGACAGCTTGAAGCATGAAGACAGTGAAGAGGATATATAAGCTATTAATGAATGGAACTTGATATCAAATGATGCATATCAAATAGGTAAATAATAATAATAAAACCCATAACCAGTCAGAGTCGTAGGGGTGTCATATTGAGACATTTGGTGGATAAAAAATCCACGCTTTTCTATCCACTACTATCCTGATGAGTTTGAAGACTTCATACCTTGTTCAGTTATTGATATTGTCCAGACATGTCATCTTCGAGCCACCGCGTCTTAGTACACCCTCCACTCACATTGAGAATATCTTTTGTCATCGAGGAACGTCTGGTTTTTATCACGTGCACATACCATCGGAGATTACGAAGTTTCACGATAGTTAGCAGTTATTCTTGTTGAATAACTAATAATATATCTAATATAGGATATTTGAGCTCGAGGTAGACCAATGCTGAGGTATAAATACATCTGTAAATCCTCAATAAAAGGCTTCCACGTAGATTAAAAAATAAACTGGGAAAGCACTGCTGAAACTCGTGATGTCTAGAGGCAACACCTGCGTGCGGGAGCAGCATTGTTAAAAAAATATGTTTAAAGATACGGAAGAAATAAAGAGAAAGACACAACATTTTTTTTTACTTAGCATTGATATGATAGATTTAAGTCGTATTCCTGAGAAAATATTCAACAGATTGCTTTTTCTGATAGCTAAATGACCTTCTGCAAGACCCAAAAGGCCGTACAGATTGATGCGTTGGTTTTATCCCCAATCTCGGGTAGACTTCCATATTGATGACATCACTCTGACAATATAAGAAGTCAACTTCAGGCTTCGAGCAGCGCCGTAGAGGTTTTCCGTGAAAGGAGACAGGACATAGTGTTTGTCCAATCTTCGTCCTTCATTGTGCAGGTCCCAAACAAGAGCAGGACTGTATATGACTAATGTCACATGCTCATAATTATTTTGTGTAGATCCTGTATTTCGGATATAGGTGGTTTGCAGTCTATTATTGCATGCTCATATATATATAATATATATATATATATATATATATATATATATATTTATTTATTTATTTGTCCAGCCGTGAGAGCTGATGGCAAGCATCCTTTCGACTTAATATTGGTGATTGCGTTTTCACTTTGATTTGATTAAGGGTTATCATAATTTGATCATATCATGATCAAATTGCACATATTTTACAATATTTAAGTGTCATTGTCAAGGAAATTTATGCTTGGTAATTTTTCAATTACTGATTAAAGAAGATGGGCAGCTTCAAAGAACGGAGACTTACATAGTAGCAGTGAGGACAACGCTCTGCAAAGGTCACGTCTCTTAGATAGATAGATTGGTCGGTTTTAAAACGTATTAAAATTTAGAAATTTCTCCGTTTTTGTCCATATGTTATTGTAAAAGTTTAACTAGGGAAAATAATAAATTTCAACAAAATGGCAACAATGATTTAGGTGGGGGTTTATCATTGAATAGGCTGTCTCGTAAGCAGTTCCTATGTCACTCTTCTGAATGCAGCACCTTTTTTGGTGAGATTGTCTGTGTCTTCATTTCCGGGGTTGTCGCAATTTTCTAGTATGCACTGGATTGTGCACTCCTTGTAGCAATGAGTTAACATTTCCAGTGAATTCACCATTCTACATAGTGCATGCATTATTGTAACTAGCATGCCACTAGAACCATCAGCATGTATTGTCTTTAATATTTGCAGAAGATATAGCTTCTCCTCATAAGTCTGCTCGATGTCATACGAGTTGGGTCATTCATCTTCTTTCGTTCACTTGAAACATGTTTATATTTGTAATTATGTTTCATAAGGGTCATTATAATACCTTATCTAATACAATAGTTATCTAATACTTATCTAATACTTCATTAGACAGGCAGGTTTAGCGAACATAGTCACAACAGGCAAAATTGTAGGCAACACAGACAGAGGTCGACAACGTGAGAAAATATTAGACAGTTTGACAACCTGGCATGTCAAGGAAACAACAACGACTTTGATACATAATACTGTGGACAGAGAGCTGTGGAGAGCCATTACCGCCTACGCCAGCAGACATGGCACCTGATGATGATGATGATGAATACAATAGTGCATCAGACATTAGGACAAGATTCAGAAAATAACTATCACACCACCAGGAAGTAGGTTTCTACTTATGAACTGCTCCGAGCCACTGCATCCAAGATAGGGTTCACTGAGCTCATTCCCCAACACCAATTGTCAACTGACTATGCCGAACTTTTCTATGGCTCCATGCATTGTTACCAAATGTTCAAGACAAAAGGCTTGTTACTTCCTGAGTCGTATCAAGAGATAGAATGATGTAAATTATTGAACAAATTTCTGTATGTTTGGTCTCTATAATACGGTTGAAAAATGAGAGTGAATTAAATTGAGATCTGAAATTGGAGTAGAGGCGTAAAGCCGTTGCAGAATGACTAAGGGAAAGCCTGAACGTTTGGGAACCACTAGTGTAAGTGGTATGTAGTTAGTTTAATTCCAGGAGTGTGTTCTTGTGGAATGAGTCCTGACAGGAAATGACATCTTAAACGCAGGAACTCAACTAAAAAGTTTTTAGCCCGTCCTTGGTCTACACATTTACAAATGTTGTAGTCAGATACAATCTTGTGGTTGAGAGATATACGTTATGTGAGCTGTGCGCACAAGTGCTCTATTTGTGTTATAGTACTCCATGTTCTTAGATCGTTTTGCAAGTAATTCATTGTCATAGGTTTCTGAAAGCGCTGCCATTTTGTGGTGTGGGCGACAGCAGAAACGCTTAGTGACGAGGTAAAGTATTTTTTTGCAAGTACATAAACAGACAGGAATTGCAATTTAGATTAGTTTAGTTTTTTGAATCAATATTGACTCACTCAATCTCTGCTCGCACGTGAGGAATAATATGCATGCTGATGGTTCATGTAGTACGCTGATTACATACACACCTATAACGCCCTCTTCTGCTCACCCCGTGGATAACTATTCCCTTTACGCCGCATTATCATGCCCCCTCCCCTTCAGTCTAATGCCCTTATTTAGAAAATATTCCTGTAAAGATATTGATATATCATTTCGATACATTACCAAGGGCTAGTCCTTAAATTACGAAGCACTATTTGGCAATTTTGACAGCTTTCTACTTTATCAACAACTTGTCAATAATTCTGAGACCCCACTCATAGGATATATGAATGTGAAAAAAATTGTGAAACTCTTAAAAGGAGTTATTTGTTGCAGATAATGTGCGAAAAAAACACCATATAGTTTTCTTAAGATTTTATAAAATAATTTTATTCGCACAATTTTTTGGTATGTAAAAAACCGTTTTGTTGACATCAACGATTATCAATCCCCAGTACCCCCTTCTGTCAACAATTGTCAAATGTTACAGGTGTTTGTCCCAACCCCCAATTATTGACGTAATTATGGAAGGCCCCTAAATATCCCAGTACTTGCGCTTTCGAGGCTAATATTCCTGGTCTTTCGTTTGCTGCGGATTCCTGAATGTCCAGGAGAATAAAATCGCAGAATTCTTTGCAGAACAGTAAATAAAATGTACTGCATCAAGGCATGTTGGAGCCACTCATTCTCGTTCTTTCTAAGCGTATATTGAGACTCTATGACTACTACAGCTCCCATAGTTAAGACTATCAACCTTCATGAAAAAAATTAACAAAATGACAATGTCGTGACATTTTACAAATTAGATAAATATGAATTCTCACTGACAACTATATTTGAGAAATGTTTGTATTTTGAACCAATTTGAAATGTACCTTTTTTAAACACTCTATGGTCAATCAATCAAGTACCATGCCAAATGGGGTAGGCTATCATGTTTCTCCACGACTCTCTGTCTCTTGTGTTGTGAATAAGCACAGTTGGTGAACTTTTACCGTGCCACAATACTAGTCCATCAAGCAACTTCTCTCTTTGTCGTCCCCTGTCTCTTCTCTCCTTGATTTTTTCCTGTGGTTATTAAGTGTCGAAGCTGTGTTTTTCTCAGCATATGCCCTAGTCTGGACTGTCTGCCCCTGATGTTTAATATATCGTTTTAAGGTAGCATCAATGAGAATATCTGCATTAGTTTTCTTAGCTGTCCATAGTATTTTCATCATTCTTCTCAGAAACCACATTTCTGTAGCCTCCAGTTCGTTTTGAATTTGTTTATAGTCCATGCTTCACATTCACAAAAAGAATTGGTTCGATATAACATCTCATCACTCAAATTTGGGTCTCCTTACAAACAAGCTTACAAAAAGCACACAAGAAGGTCATCTCCAGTGAACTCTTTCACCCCTGACGCCACAAGGCAAACAAGCGCCACAGCGTATAGATAGATAATTGATAGTGTTCCATTGCACAAAATGATTCTAATTTTTTGGAATGCTGATTTGGCTTGTGCTGTTCGGCTCTTTATCTCACTTGAGAGCATCTACCTTCTGGTGTTAACAGGGTACCAAGATCTTTCACCTTTTCAACTTGTGTTAATTACTTTAATTTGAAGTACTCTATGGTACTTCAAATTAAAACCTTAAAAGCGTGATCTTGTATGGTCCATACTGTGTTGGTTATTATTTCTTTCTAAAGCATTCTGTTTCGTGTACTGTTATTCACTTTCGACAACAATATTCTATGCCATATTGCCAGGTCGTCAATAATCTTCTCTCTTGGTCTTCCTTCATCCCTTTTAATTTTCAATTTGCCTACTGTTTCAATGTGTTATCACATCTTAGAAATCCTTCGTTATCTAATGATTTCCCCAAATAAAATGTGTGAAAATGTTCGGATGCAAAAAGTGTGATATAAATTTTAATAATGATGGCATTGCCTTTTAACCTGTCAATATTGTTGTTAATGATGTCAAAAATGTTCTGTTTGTGCCAACCTCGTGCATAAAAATAACTTGACCTCATAATGGATTTTTTGGGAGTTAATTTTAATGGAGAATTCTTTCGAAGAATGTTCAAGTTTACTATGCCAGTTTTACTCAATGTTGATGCAGGGTAAAATGTGGAAGATGGTGGGTACAATTTGGCTGTATGGTGCACTGTACCTGTAGGGTACATCGCGACTAAGAGTACAATGTGACTGTAGGGTACAATAATGTGGGTGTAGCGTACACTGTGGATGTAGCACACAATGTGGAATTAGGGTACAATGTTGATGTACGGTACAATGTGACTGTAGAGTACAATGTGGATGTAGTGTACAATGTGGTTGTAGTGTACAATGTGGCTGAAGTATGCAATGTGGATGTAGTGTACAATGTGGCTGTAGTGTACACTGTGGCTGTAGTGTACCTTGTGGATGTAGTGTTCAATGTGGCTGTAGTGTACAATGTAACTCTAATGTACAATGTGGCTGTATTGTACAATGTGGCTGTAGTGTACAATGTTGCTGTAGTGTACAAAGTGGATGTAGGTACAATGTGGATGTAGCGTACAATGTAACTGTAGTGTACCTTTTGGATGTAGTGTTCAATGTGGCTGTAGTGTACAATGTAACTCTAATGTACAATGTGGCGGTATTGTACAATGTGGCTGTAGTGTACAATGTGGCTGTAGTGTACAATGTTGCTGTAGTGTACCTTGTGGATGTAGTGTACAATGTGGCTGTAGTGTACAATGTGGCTGTAGTGTACCTTGTGGATGTAGTGTTCAATGTGGCTGTAGTGTACCTTGTGGATGTAGTGTTCAATGTGGCTGTATTGTACAATGTGGCTGTATTGTACAATGTGGCTGTAGTGTACAATGTGGCTGTAGTGTACAATGTTGCTGTAGTGTACAATGTAACTCTAATGTACAATGTGGCTGTATTGTACAATGTGGCTGTAGTGTACAATGTGGCTGTAGTGTACAATGTGGCTGTAGTGTACAATGTGGCTGTAGTGTACAATGTTGCTGTAGTGTACAATGTAACTCTAATGTACAATGTGGCTGTATTGTACAATGTGGCTGTAGTGTACAATGTGGCTGTAGTGTACAATGTTGCTGTAGTGTACAAAGTGGATGTAGGGTACAATGTGGATGTAGCGTACAATGTAACTGTAGTGTACACTGTGGCTGTAGTGTACATTGTGGATGTAGTGTTCAATGTGGCTGTAGTGTACAATGTAACTCTAATGTACAATGTGGCGGTATTGTACAATGTGGCTGTAGTGTACAATGTGGCTGTAGTGTACAATGTTGCTGTAGTGTACCTTGTGGATGTAGTGTTCAATGTGGCTGTAGTGTACCTTGTGGATGTAGTGTTCAATGTGGCTGTAGTGTACAATGTAACTCTAATGTACAATGTGGCTGTATTGTACAATGTGGCTGTAGTGTACAATGTGGCTGTAGTGTACAATGTGGCTGTAGTGTACAATGTTGCTGTAGTGGACAATGTAGATGTAGGGAACAATGTGGCTGTATTGTACAATGTGGCTGTAGTGTAAAATGTGGCTGTAGTGTACAATGTGGCTGTAGGGTACAATGGCACTAGATGAACAGTCTTATATTCCGAAATCTAAAATAGGTACGAATATTTCCCTGACTGTCTTGAAATGGTCAAGCAACACATTTGTTACGCCCTCCCTGCAGTAAGAGCAAGAGTCATAAGCTGACTTCTTCATAACATATATCATCATAAGCTGACTTCTTCACACCATATATATCATCATAGGCTGACTTCTTCACAACATATATCATCATAAGCTGACTTCTTCATAACATATATCATCATAAGCTGACTTCTTCATAACATATATCATCATAAGCTGACTTCTTCACAACATATATCATCATAGGCTGACTTCTTCACAACATATATTATCGTAGGCTAAATTTTTAAAAACCAAAAAACTCCTAAGGTCTTAATCGTTTCTTACAACATACATAGAATATAGGGATATCACTATTCTTTCATAATTATTATCAGGTGAGGACGCCGTATCGAAGGCTGAATGCAACATACCTCCAACATCTTCGTTCTCTTGTGTTGGTGATGCACTCTGCTAAACTGCAACCTGTTCATATCGTGATGTTTCTCTCTTACTTGTATATCTGCCTACCTCTTACTCGCCACCCTCAAGTAAGGTCTTCGACAAGGTGACATGTCTTTTAAAGTGTCCAAAATATTTTATGTGTTTGATTTTTATTTCTTTTAATAGTTCTTTTTTTCATATGCTGTGTTTTCAGAACCTCTTTGTTTTCTTTTCATGAATTTCTCCATATTCTACAATATATCCACACTTGAAAGTAATCAATTCTGTCTTCTAGTTATTTATTCATTATTCATTTTTCACCAACATACATTAATATATAGTATATATGATTCTTGATTCTTGATTAGGAACAAGATACACAGCACTGGGGGCATTCCCATATATACTCTGCTTGCCGCTCGGTCAGCCATCTAAAAGTGTATAAGCTCAGTGTCCCCGTCAGTTGCTGATTACGCGTTCTTCTGATCTTTCCAGAGAGGGAGCACTTTCTCCCATCGCCTCTAGTGTATAATAGATATATTATTTTATAATTGTTATTATTTGTTTGTTTGGGATTTGTTTATATGTTAATATTTTTCTCATGTCATTGAAAGTACTTTTAGCTATTGTAGTGAGAAGAACACAGCTTGAACATTTAATCGCCCGTGTGTTGCCGGGATCCGAAAGGGGAGCAAAGAATAGCAGCACTGTTTACCTTCCACGCATGTCGTAAAAGGCGACTAAGGAGGTTATGGGATGGAGTTGGCTGTTCCATTCCATATAGGGTCAGTGACCCAAAGCCATGCTGAAGTCGGATGTATCAGGCCGGAAGGCGCAGATATCGCAGCAATGTTGTAAACCATGACACAGCGCATTCCGTTCTCCGGAATGGAGACACGCTGCTAATCTGCAGGAGTTTGAGAACGAACGCAGAAGAAGAAGAAGAACACTTAATAACCACTGGAAGGATCAAAGGCAGAAGAAATAGGGGACAACAAAGAGAAAAGTTGCTAGATGGACTAATATTGTTGCAAGGTGGAAGTTCACAAATCGAGCTTATTGACAACACAAGAGATAGAGAGTCGCGGAGAAACATGGTCACC
This sequence comes from Meghimatium bilineatum, assembly GCA_034231615.1. NCBI lineage: Eukaryota > Metazoa > Mollusca > Gastropoda > Stylommatophora > Philomycidae > Meghimatium > Meghimatium bilineatum. Next base: position 28,939,760 of record CM067315.1, on the reverse strand, counting down.
TACGCCATTCGGCATGGCACTTGATTGATTGGTTGATTGATTGAGCTATTCTTATCATTAGTTAACTTCTGTTAAAACTATTCGTTTTTTCCTTTTGATTTCCGATCAGTAACACAAGGAGACTTGCATTAACTAAAAAACCTGATCTCTGAGGTTTTATTTTAGGGTAGATGTTTTCTAAGCGGACAATTATTGATTCCTTAACGAACAATGGTTATTTCAAAGTGAGAATATCATCTCAGAAATTATTATCGATTTACGATAGCACTAAGCTGTTTAGCTTGCTAACCTTTAGAAAGTAGTCGAATTTCTTCTTCCGAAAAGATTCGCTGATAGAACGAACTTGGGTCTTACGGGGTGAGTAGTTAACTATAGATCTATACTGATAAGCTGGATAATTATTATAGTAATGATAGCAATAATAACACTAATACTATAGAAAAAAATGCTTAAAAAAATACTAAACAATTTTTTTATGACATCTATCCTCAGTTTTTTTTCCATCTCTGTCCTCACGTTGTTCTTACCTCTATCATTGTTTTTGTTCTTAACAATGTCCTCACTTTGTTCATACCCATGTCACCACTTTTATTCTTACCTCTGTCCTCAGTTTGTTCTTACCTCTGTCCACACTTTTAATCTATATCTGTCCTCACTTTTGTTCTACATATGTCCTAACTTTTGTTTTTACCTCTGTCACCACGTTTGTTCATACCTATGTCACCACTCATGTGTCCTCAGTTTTGTTCTACATCTGTTCTTAATTTTGTTCTACATCTGTCCTAACTTTTTTCTACATCTATCCTAACTTTTTTTCTACATTTGCCCTCACTTTTCTTCTACATCTGGTCTCACTTTTGTTCTTACCTCTGTCACCAATTTTTTTCTTACCTCTATCATTACTTTTGATCTTACATCAGTCCTTACTATTGTTCTCACACTTGTCCTCTCTTTTGATCTTACATCAGTCCTTACTATTGTTCTCACACTTGTCCTGTCTTTTGATCTTACATCATTCATTACTATTGTTCTCACACCTGTTCTCTCTTTTGATCTTACCTCAGTCCTTACTATTGTTCTCACACCTGTCCTGTCTTTTGATCTTACATCAGTCCTTACTTTGGTTCTCACACCTGTCCTCTCTTTTGATCTTACCTCAGTCCTTACTATTGTTCTCACACCTGTCCTGTCTTTTGATCTTACATCAGTCCTTACTATTGTTCTCACACCTGTCCTCGCTTTTGATCTTACCTCAGTCCTACTTTTGTTCTCACGTCTGTCACCACTTTTGTTGTCACCATTGTTCTCAATTTTGTTTTCAAGTCTGTCACCACTTTTGTTGTCACCCTTGTCGTCACTTTTGTTCTCACGTCTGTCACCACTTTTGTTGTCACCCTTGTTCTCAATTTTGTTTTCAAGTCTGTCACCACTTTTGTTGTCACCTCTGTCCTCACTTTTGTTCTCACGTCTGTCACCACTTTTTTATCACCTCTGTTCTTACTTTTATTGTCACGTCTGGCGCCACTTTTTGTCATTCTTATCCTTAATTATACCCTCATGTCTGTCACCACTTTTGTTCTCACCTCTGTTCTCACTATTGTTCTCGACAGCTATTGCAGTTCTCGAATCTTATCTTGGCTATTTGTTAACTTGGTCCTTGTCATGTCAGCTATTGCAGTACTCGAATCTTATCTTGGCTATTTGTTAACTTGGTCCTTGTCATGACAGCTATTGCAGTTCTCGAATCTTATCTTGGCTATTTGTTAACTTGGTCCTTGTCATGACAGCCATTGCAGTTCTCGAATCTTATCTTGGCTATTTGTTAACTTGGTCAGTGGGGTTAGTAGCTGCTTAGTATATCTCTACTCTGGATATATATTCTCGAATATTCAGGAACTTAGAGTGACTCAAACAAAGACATCCTTTCAAAAGATGAGAGTCCACTCTGAAACAAGTTCTTGTCGTTAGATGAGGGAAGAAATGTCATGCAATAGTATATCTTAAATATGATTGTCTACAACAGCATTAACAACCTGCAAGACCACCTAAACAAAATAGACACAGCAGGCAAGCAATTTGGAATGAAAATCAACATAGACAAAACAGAAGTAATGAATATTGCAAGAGAAAAGGAGACCATCAACATACAGATAAATAATAAACAACTAAAACAAGTAGATGAATTCAAATATCTGGGCAGCACATTGAGATATGACAACAAACATGAAGCAGAAATAAACGCAAGATGTAATAAGGCCTGTCAGATCATTGGTCAATTAACACATTTACTAAGAAACAAAGATATTACACTAGAAACAAAGAAAGTGCTTTTCAACACCATTTTCTTACCAACATTGTGTTATCAGTGTCAAACTTGGACATTAGATTCTAGAACAATACATAAAATTAACACCACTGAAATGAAATGTGTGAGACGTATGATTGGAGTTAGCTTGAGAGACAAAATCAGGAATGAAGCACCAAGGAAACAATTAGGGATCAAGCCAACAATAGAATACATACAGAAACAACAAGTTAAATGGTACGGCCACATAACCAGACAGAAAGAGCAAAGTATTATCCAAAAAACACTTAACAAACGATACGAAAACATGAGACCTATTGGACGCCCTCGTAAAAGGTGGATAGATAGTGTATTAGAGACACTCGGAAATATAACAGCAGAGGAGGCAAATAGAAGGGCAAAAGACCGTGCACTCACTCTCCCCTCAACACCGAAAGGTACATGAGGACAGAAAGAAGAAGAAGAAGAACTATGATTGTTAATCGTGGGCAATTAGTAATAATTCGTGTGGACTTCTGTGGTCAGTTTAAAGCGGTGCAGGTGAGCCACAATGAAAAGTAAGTGTGACAGTGCCTAGCATTCATATTGGTGACCAGCGCGCAGTACGATAAATGTTTATATATGTGTTGCGATAAACCGTTGGCCTACTAGAGATATGTTACAGACGTTCGGCGATAATTGGAATAAGTAAATACACTGAGTGTATTAATTACCACCTTCGTAATCGGATTTGTCGGGTTGTTGACTCAAAAAAGGCGACAACACGCATATCCTTTCCTGGATGACATTATTCTGGAAAGCTGGGATCATTGTCCTGTAACGAGAGAGAGCCCGCGAGAATTTAAGACGCACGCCATTTAAAAAGGAAAAAAAGCCCATTCAGTACAAGTACTTGAGACCACTTACATAACGTTTAACAAAGAAATTCTGCATTACCCATGTATAGCTAGAAATTGTAATGAGGAGGTGCTACAAAAAATAACACTTAAAACGTCTCTGAACAATCATTTAAAAAAAACCAGTTATCATTTTAAAATCATATTATGAGGAAATGTGGCATCGAATAGCGGTTCTCAGTCTTTATTGTATGTGCACATGCCCCTCCCTCATTTGAAACAACGAGTTTCCCATGGCCCACTGGTACAAAATATCTTTAACTTTCTTCGAGGATTGTCAGGAATTATCGACATTTAGTATTACAATTGTTATCTTTCTTTGTTGACCCCTCTCATTAATTCAATTAATTATCCGCATACCCCTTCCACCTTTAAAAGCATGTGATCCTCCGGGGTAATCATATGGCTCTTGTAGAGAACCATTGGTATAAAAAGAATTGTTCTATCTATCTATCTTTCTATCTATACGCCGTAGCACTTATTTACCTTGCAGCGTCGGGGGTAGAAGTGTTTTCTGGAGATGGCCTTCCTGCTTGCTGTTTGTAAGCTTGTTCCTGTGGTTTCTTTGATTTCTATAATCCATATTTTAAATGGTCTTCTTCTGACTTTATAGCCGTTATGTCTTTGTGTCATAGCCATCTGTGGCCTGCTGTCTTTTGATAGTATGGGAGCTTGTGAAAAGCACTAGATTTGTTGTCTTTTACTTTTGATGTGTTCCAACACTGGTAGTGTCAGTTGTCATTACATCTAAATTTCCAGAAAAGAGAGAAAAGTTACGGCACTGAGAAACCATAATGGTCAGGCGGCAAACACAGCAATGATAAGCCGAGACCATCGGCAATAAAAAACCTATGTATAGAAAGTAAACAAGCTATCATTCGTGACGTGTTTGATTATATTCATGTTTTTCGTTGGTCACTATTTATATACTTGGAGTCACATGCCAAAAAAGCCAAGATGACAAACAAAATGTACAGACATCAAATCAAAATCAACATTTAAACTCATTTTGACCTTTCTGTACACAATTCTTTATACTGGAACCCTGACATGTGAAAAGCTAAGAAGAGGATTGTGAAGCGAACACTGGCTATAGTGAATTGCCATCGAACATTATCTAATCCAGCGGTTCCCAAACGTTTCCAGATAACACACCCCCTAGACATGTTGAATCTTACGCCACTCCTCCTTTATAAGCAAGCTTAGCATATCTCTACTCATACGTTATCGAATATTCAGGAACGTATATTGACTCGAATAAAGACCGTGTTTCAAAATATAATCTACTCTGAAACAAATAATTGTCGATAAAAGAGGGAAGAGATATGTCAATATATATTTATATGTCTATTTAGAACTTTGTAAATCGTTCCCATCTGACGAGTTCTGTGACCATAGCATCTGAAATATGGGTCCATGTTTTTCCCAGCATGTAAAAGCTGGAAGTGGTGGACTGTGCAAATCAGCCTAACTAACACGAGCTAATAGGTAGAAAGGCGTCATTCAGCTAGCGATTGTAAGCATCAAAGAGCACGATAAGACATTAAGGCACATTGATCGTCTACAGCACTTTGACACACACTCAGTCATCTTGACTTGTCTTGCCACTGAGACCAAATGTGTAGGATCGAGAGAGTGAGGCTGACGACATTGCCCAACTCTCCCTCATTTTAATCCCTTTGAATGCGCCTGTCATGACTTTTCATTCTTCATCTTTCATAACCTTCATTCACTTGTTAGACCTCATGTATTTTAAACTTCAAGAGGCGCCTCAAACCATTAAAAACAAAGACCTAGTAGTATGGGAATCGTCAAATAGATTCTCAGAATCAACTCCAAGGAAATCTAACGGAACAGATGGGCAAATGGGCTAACTGGTCAAAATGTGTTTAGTGAAATGACACGGCCAAAGAACAACGATAACACAAACAAACTCTGCAGGAGAAATCGATCCATATTCTTTCAGTTTGGAATAAGACATACGAGAGTCCATTTCCATTTAAACCGTTTCAGGCCCCAGCAATTACCTAATTGTAGACACTGCTCTCATCCAAACGAAATAGTGAAATATCTCCCTATTGACCGTCCTTAACTTTTTAACTGCAAGGACAAATCTTTGACAGACACCTTTATCAGTCACTAACTCACTCTATGGATCACTAAGCCAACTTTAGAAGATCTTTTTTTTTAAAGAATGGTATTCAGATGCCAAGAGTCACCCATATATTGCCGGGGCCCGAAAGGGGAGCAAAGAATAGCAACACTGTTTATCTTCCACGCATGTTCGTAAAAAGCGACTAAGGAGGTTATGGGATGGAGTTGGCTGTCCCATCCCATATAGGGTCAGTGACCCAAAGCCATGCTGAGGTCGGATTTGTCAGGCCGAAAGGCACAGATATGGCAGCAATGCTGTAAACCATGACATAACGCATTCCGTTCTCCGGACTATATGCTGCTCATCTGCAGGAGTTTGAGAATGAATGCAGAAGAAGAAGAAGAAGATGTCAAGAGTAGAACTGCTCAGTAACAATTGGATATCGACAAGAATTACAACAGCATTAACCTTACATGCGTACTGTCATATACTTCTTCTTCTTCAGCGTTCATTCTCAAACTCCTGCTGGATCTCTCCTGTAGCAGTACTACTAGTTCTCCAGTAGGATGCAGTCCAGAGAATGGAAATGCGTTGTGTCGCCGTTTTATTTGCGCCAATGGCCAGACACATCCGTCTTCGGCAGAATATACTTCTAAATACACAAAGTCATTCTATTGTGCATGAACTGATGAAGTTTCTCCAGCTGCTGGTTGATATAATACTTTCGTATCGTGAAGGTTTCCAGCTTAGCTGCGATGTACGCGCCTTTCAGCACATAAATCCAACTTCATCATGGTCAATTTTTTAATGTCGAAAGTAAATCTTTCTAGGCAGCGCCAAAACTATGCAGGGGCGGTTACCAAGAGCAGAAGCACAAAAAGAGATAAGTAATGGCGCCATTGCTGAAAGTATACAACGAATATACATAATTGGGGGGGGGGGGGGGACGGGAAATTGGGGAAGGGGGGGGGGGTGAAGTTTGCCCAGGACACTAAAATTCCTAATTTGGATACTGCTTGCTGTCGTGGATATATGCGAATGACAGTTACTTTCTTATTGCAAATGAAAAATAAATAATGATTGAAGGGTCTATTTATAATAAATATCACATTTCAAGCTATCATTGCTAATTGGAAAGTTTATCGATTTAAAATGTTTTTCACCCTGTTAACTCTTTGCTGCTGAGTTTTAAGTCCGAGTTCTTTCCAGCAATTTCATCAGCTCAAACAAAATAGACTTTCTCTATGTATTTTAGTATTCTTGGAAAAAAAACAACTAATATGTAAGTGGTCGCGACGACTAAATAATTCTGAAGTGGGAAAAAGCAGTGCATTTACGTGGCGAAATGGTCACGTCATTTGCCTTGTCATCAAGAGCTTGTTGGAATGTGTTAGAAGCAGTTGTAGTGAAGTGTTAAATAGCTTCCTCGCGTCAGATATTTGATTTTTGGTGTGTTTTGGAAAATTGTGACCAATCGCAAATAAGACCTACTAACATAATTTTTAAAAAGTTTCATACATAACAATTTTGATTATTGCCGTGCTTTTCGTTAGTCACTATTTATAGTCATATCTTCAAAGGGCTTGGAGAGAAAGAGCTGTACCAAGAGACTGGCAAATAGTCATAATAATACCAATATGGAAGAGAAAAATAAGCAAGCAAGATTGCGGCATATACAGAGATTATTTTAGTCATGTCGATAAAATGCTCGCTAAGATTCTTGAAAACGGATAAAACCTATTTTGGATCCAATACTTAGCCCAGACCAGATTGGGATTAGAAACGGAAGAGAGAGAATAGAGATGCAATATATTCTCTATAACAAATTAGTGCAAATACAGAAGAATACAAAAACCAAATGACAATTACTTTTATAGATCATGAGAAAGCTTTCGACAGAATAAATAGAGAACTGCTCTGGAGTATTCTATCTAGAAAATTATGGAATAAAGGAACATTACTAAACTGTGTAAGAGCCATATGTTCTTGTTGTTGTTGGTCCATCGTAATCGACGATGACCAAAACTCAACCATAATAATAATAACAATAAGTAATAAAGAATAATAAAGTTAATAGTGCGTTTATAAATGTTTAACAGGTTCAATATGAGCACAAAAAGTTCTTCTACAAAATTGATAACTGTAGAGGATGCCCATGGAACGTTGAGATGTTTTTTCTTTTCTACGTGCCCGCTTCTGTCTTGCAGTATCTTGCCTGGTCTCTTCCGACGCGAGTGTTCCAGTTCTAATGATATAACGTCATACTGTTCTATCCTGAGCGAGGCTCTCCCAAGAGCCTACGTCAAGTTTACAAAGAACCATATATAAAGATAGTGAAAGTGCAGTTAGAAAAATACAGAGCTTACAAAGTGGTTTTCAGTAACATCGAGAATTAGACAGGGGATTGTCTTATCTACATTATTGTTTATTCTTTATATGGATAATATTACCAAAACAGTGGAAACACCACCAGACACTTGCAATCCACATGAACTAACTTAACTTTTTGTTGCTGACAATGCGTGCCCTTTCCACAGTTAAATTGAAGAGTTGCGAGATCACTTAAAACCTACTCAACGATAGCTGCCTCAAATCACAGCAGGAAACAAGAAAATCAACACATAAAAGACGAAAGAATTATAAAAAAGCAGAGAAACCCAATAAAATCAACATAAAGATAAATGATCAATAACTGAAAAAAGTGCAGGAATTTAAATATCTTGTGATCATTTATTCAGACGATGGAAGAATGCGTAGAAAGCTTGAGACAAGAATTTAAAAAGCCAACTATGTTAATTATGAACATACACCAATTTTGAACTATCCCGATGGAAACCAAAATCAAAACAATCTTCATACTAACAGTGTGCTATCAAATGTCAGATATAGACAGTGACAGAAGAGCACGAGAACAAGCTTACTATGTGTGAAATGAGAGTCTAAGAAATGTAGCAAACAGAGCAAAAAGAGATCATGTGAGAAATGAGGAGATTACTTCTTCTTCTTCTTCAGCGCCTTTCGGCCTGACACATCCGACTTCAGCATGGCTTCGGGTCATTGACCATATATGGAATGGGACAGCCAACTCCATCCCATAACCTCTTTAGTCGCCTTTTACAACATGCGTGGAAAGTAAACAGTGTTGCTATTCTTTGCTCCCCTTTCGGGCCCCGGCAACGCACGGGCGATTGCAAGAACTGTAGGGACGACACATGCGATCAAATATATTGAAAAACATACTGAAATGGTTCGGGAACTTAATAAGAATGAGCCCTCATTGGTAAGCAGCAAAAGCATATAATATATAATATAGGCCTACTGATTGAAATGTTTTTCGACTGCATGCTTTTATTATTAAAAATTCTTGAGACTAACGGGAATTTAACCAGTCCGTTCTACGGCACCAAATCGCCTAGCAACAATTGCACACGCGTTTTTCAGTACTTGACTAACCGCATCTCCAAAAAAAGATGCGATTTCATCAAATAAAGTGCGATTTCATTTTTTTTGGAGATGCGGTTAGTCAAGTACTGAAAAACGCGTGTGCAATTGTTGCTAGGCGATTTGGTGCCGTAGAACGGACTGGTTCAATTCCCGTTAGTCTCAAGAATTTTTAAAATATTATCCTCTGGCTTCCTACTTAAATTTGCTTTTATTATTGCATGTTACTGCTTAATAGATCTACACTCCAGAGTGTTACTATCACACTATCGATAATAGATATATGATTTTTAGATTTTCGTATATCATTGTAAGTTACTGTTTAGTAGATCTGAGATCCATATCGTCACTATCTACAATTAGATATCTCATTTTCAGTGTTTAGAAAGTGAAACATGACGTCTATGAAATTTCAGTAGAGCAGACGTTTTCTTATTCACCGCTTACAGAGATCTCTGCTAGTTACTAACGTACCTTCTGCAAACAATTTATGTTACATAGAGTTTTTAAATGCAGAGCTTGGTCCAAATTCTAGAATGTTGGTCACTGAAACATGATGACTCGGGTTTAAATCACGACTAAAAGTGGATTTCTGTGCAAAATAAAAAAATTATCTTTTCTCCGCGCATTGTGAGGGATTGTAACGAAAAAAAATACGGTTTTATTTTGACGGACCATGAAAATTTCTCCGGACTTCGTAACAGATAAAAAACAAAATATAGCGGGGGAAAAATGTCATTAATGTGAATTAAAATGTCGAGCGTGAAAACTGTCAAATATATTTGTCTTGGTAGATAAATTTCAATATGACATTAAAAATCCTAGTCATATTTTTCTTCTAAAATAAATACATATATTCTTCCTGCAGCTCTAGTATACATGTCATTTCATTTCATACTTTTATGAATACAGTGTTTCATTTTGAATCAGTATTTCTATGGTAAACGGGCATAAATAATGGTTGCTAAGGAAATAACATGAAAAGGAGGGAGAATTTGTGTAAACAGAGATGATTATCTTTATGCAACACTAAATTGTTTAGAACACGAACTTGTTGATGTTGATTTACACCAGTATATTTATTTCTTGAAGAATTGTTGATAACAAGAATTTGTTGATGTTGTTTGAAATCAAGTATATGGACAATTATAGGTTTTAAATAAATAAAGATACCATACTGCAATATATACAGCTTTTAAAGGAATTACTTGTCATTGTTGTTCGTCCATTGTAATCGACGAAGATCAAAAACTCAACCATTATAAAAATAACAATAAGTAATAAGGAATAATAAAGTTAATAGTGCGTTTTTAAATGACTAAAAAGTTTAATGCGAGCACAAAACGTTCTTCTACAAATTTGACAACTGTAGAGGTGTCTATGGGACGCTGAGATGTTTTTTTCTTTTCTACTTGGTTGCTTCTGTCTTGTTGTATCGTGACTGGTCTCTTCAGCCGCTAGTGCTCCAGTTCTAATGCTGTAAAGCCTCGCTGTTCTATCCTGAGCGAGGCTCTATCCTGAGCGAGGCTCTCCCAAGAGCCTACATCAATTTTAAGATGTTTCAGTGATGACTTGAGAGTGTATTTTTATGTCCACTAACTTTCCGAATTCCTGTCCTGAGTGCTCCATAATATATTTGTTTTGGCAGACGCGAGTCCTCCATACGCACAGGATGACCTGCCCAGCACGCTTGCGCATTCATAAGAAGTGTGTAAATGCTTGTTGAAGTTGATTTTCCAAGACCTCGTATTCTGGTACTTTGTCCCACCAATGGATGTTCAGTAATTTACGTAGCCAAGTAAGATGGAAATGATTTAGTTTTCTTGCATTTCTAGCATACACTGTCCACGTTTCACAAGCGTATAGTAAGGTTGGTATAACAGCCGCATGATATACTTGAAGTTTGGTGGTTGTTCTTATACCTCTTCTGTCCCATAAATTGCTGCGTAATCTACCAAATACGGCACTAGCTTTTGCCAGTCTATTGTTAATTTCCCCATCGATGTTGACATTACGAGAGAGAGAGAGAGAGAGAGAGAGAGAGAGAGAGAGTGTGTGTGTGCTTCCAAGGTAAGGCAACTTAAATTCATTAACCCTTTTATGTCAGTGGAGCAAGTTTTTATTGAAGTGAATTGAGTGTCATAAGCACCATGATGATTCATTTCATTGAAATGTATGTCAACAAAAGGTTAAACGATTTTTAGTCAACATCATGAAGATGTTGACAGAGACGGCCACCAAGCTTCTTGTCAGTTTCGATTAGAATGTCATGCGTATAGTGTTTACAAATGATAACGTTAGAAATCGTATTCTGGGATTCACATTTTTCAGAAGCCATCGTTGATAGAAATTCTGCTCCTATCGCATGATGTGGAATTGGTCTGCATATGCACAGAAGTGAGGACTGCGACGTATGCAATATATCATGTTGAAATTGTTTGAAATATTGATGGAGTGAAGATGATGGACAAATATGTCATATCTGTGTATACACATGTAAATGACAAATATGTAATATCTGTGTATACACATGTAAATGACAAATATGTAATATCTGTGTATACACATGTAAATGACAAATATGTAATATCTGTGTATACACATGTAAATGACAAATATGTAATATCTGTGTATACACATGTAAATGACAAATAAGTCATATCTGTGTATACACATGTAAATGACAAATATGTAATATCTGTGTATACACATGTAAATGACAAATATGTAATATCTGTGTATACACATGTAAATGACAAATATGTAATATCTGTGTATACACATGTAAATGACAAATGTATTTATGATGGTTAATAGCTCTAACATAACCAATGTTAACTCAAGTCTACGGTAAAGTTCTTATTAAACAGAAGCGTTATTCATCCTCTATTGGACACCGACACAATGATAGACGGTGTTATTGTATCACGTAATATTAATTACTATCTATATGACTTATCCGTCGCAGAACGTTGTTCTCACTGCCATTCTGTAAGCATCTTGATTATGTGCAAGATATCCAGTCTTTCCCAATGTCATATTCAGAAGGTCGTCCTTTTCATGTGACAATCGTAGCCTTGGCCTATCTCTTGATCTCTTTCCTGGAACCTTTCCATGCCATAATTAGTCTTTCTAAATCATTGATTTATATCTTCGTATACGTCCAAAGTATGCTAGCTTTCGTTATTTTGTTGATAGTTTCAGGAGCCAATCTTCATCTATGCTCAGGTATTTATGGATATTTGTGTTAGATCTTCATGATGTTCTTTAGACCTTTCTGTACAAATTTATTTAAAATGCTGACATTTTTTCCATTGTGGGTAGCATTGCCCAAGTCGAAAACTCATATGTTACCAGTTAAAAAACATATAGCTTCTTAATAATTGTAACTTTGTTTTACTGTTTGACATTGCCATAGATTTATCATCTATGATGAATTCTTGATCTTGATTAGAAACTGGCCTCACAGCACGTGGGACATTCCCATTAGTGCTCCGCCCTCTGTTCCAGCAGCAATCCAACTCGATAGTGTTTCGAGTCTAATGCGGCCGAAACAGACGTCGACATCAGGGCACAACTCTGACCCTTGTGACAGGTTTCTTTGTTGTTCCGTCCACCCACGCCGTGCCCGTAACTAGTTCAAGCACAACGTCGACCTGAGGGAACAACATGGTAACTGTTATCGAAGGTTACGATTACGGAATTGTATAGATGATGTGTCATGAAGCTTCTATAAGAAGATAACCTCAATATAAAGGCATGTCATCTACTAAGGTTTTCTGTTGCATGGTTTAGTGAGCCATTGGTGAGACCCACAGACGCAACCGCATGTGCTCATCTATGATGTTTTCTGTAGCGCCACTCGTAATCTCTTTCTGACCTCTGCAGAGAATGTCATGTGATGTTACTAGTTGAACCGAGATATTCAAATTTGCTGACATTTCCAAGTTGTTTATTGCCAATGACTATTGTAGGTGTGGGACCATTGTTGTTTATATGCATTAGTTTTTTTTTCCTTCTATGCATTGAGGAAAACATCGTGAACACGACAAAATCGTGTGTTCTAGACCATAGTGGTGCATCTTGATATTAAGGCGGTTTCGTCTACATAGACAATTTCTATAAAGTCATAGCCTCCTATATTAAGAGGTAGGAAGATTTCATAATCTGTTTCTTCCTGTACTTACCGAAAGATGTTTTCTACAAATATGTTAAAATGATGTGATGAGATGATACAGGTTGAATAATTTTTCGATTTCGAATCAGTTAGATGTATCTCTCTCGAAGCGGACAGATGTATCTCTCTTGAAGCGGACAGATGTATCTCTCTTGACGCGAACAGATGCATGTTGCTCTTGGTAAAAAGTTCTAATGAGTGATATGGAATATTGTGAGAATCCTATTATTTCCATTATATTTCATACTTTCTGGTGTGGTACACAGTAAAAGGCGTCTATGAAACAGATGTATATGTCTGAATTGAATTCTTTACACTTCTCTATTATATTTCTCATGTTCAAGACGTCATCCATAGTACCTCTGTTCTGTCTAAAGTCTGCCTTGTCTAAATGGATTTATTTGTGCATATTGTGATCCTTTCTTTTCATTAATTTGTTTTTTAAAAAGTATCTTGCTGGTATAACTAATCGGTGTAATTATTCTGTAGTTTGTACAGTTACACGTTGCCCATCATCGGCAATGATATATTTTCACATATTTTGGTCATAGTTTGTTTCACCAGAATTTAACGCAGAAGACATGATAGACTTGGACACTGTGTTCTTCTATTGCTTGTATCAATTCTGCAACCATTTTTTCGCACCCTGGTGAGCTTCCAGTTTTGAAGTAATATTAGTGTATTATATTCAGGTATTGCTGATGTCGAGTGAATTATTGGTGTCATAGTCGAACTGCAGTTATCATTGAACTGGTATGATTAATCATTGGTGGAATTGATATTGAATTATTATTGATTATCTGTTTAACACAGCCATACCTCTGAGACAATGTTTAACACAGCCATACCTCTGAGCCAATGAACTTTCAAGCTTCGGTTTCGCCTCGGTTGCTCAACTGAGGATGACCTGTGATTTTGTTTAAACGTGCATGGGATGTCTGTAGCTACCTGCTCACAACTAAAGTGATTATTTCATCATCATCATCATCATCATCATCGTCATCATCATCATCATCGTCATCATCATCGTCATCGTCATCATCATCATCATCATCATCATCACCTACTATGAGAATAGAACTATCAACAATGAGAATATAGTTATGCCTATGAGCAATTGCAACGTCATTTATATGTTTCACAAACTATTGATAAGCGGAATGTGGTTGAGGAATTCATTCCCCCCCCCCTAAGCCCCCCTAAGCCCCCCCCCAACTCTATTTTCAGCGAGAAATGTAATTTTATCTCTAGGGCTAAACAGAAATAACATGAATGGTAACCCTTCCTCCCCTCTTTCTGTGAAAATTAGAATATTCTTCTCCTATTTCTTCAGGATTCATTCTCAGTGTCCTGGAGATTTGCAGGATGCAGTACAGAGAACGGGATACCTTGTGACATGGTGTACAGCTTTGCTGCGATATCTATGCCTTTCTGCTCGACATGTCAGACATCAGTATGGTTTAGGAGTCACTTTGAGACTATTTGGGATGGGACAGCCACCCCCCTCCCAAACCTCCTTAGAGCGATGTAAAATACTGCAGGCTATCCGAAAGAGACAAAAACCAAAGGAGAGATCATACTGTATCTCTAATTTCACAATCTCCATAATATTCTGCTAGCTGCAACATGTTCTCAGACTCTATATTGTATTCCATAGTCATCTATGGACTCACAAAAATGAAAACTAATTTTACGATTTTCAATGTCATGCTCATATTCGCATGTTAATGAGGGACATCACTGTCATCCAATTTCATAAATTTTTTTTTTGTCTAATAAATATTTCTAGTAGCATACACGTTTTTAGTATCACAAACGTTACTAGTCTAACAAGCATTTCTAGTACCAGAAACGTTTCGAGTTTCATGATAGATTTTACTCTCATAAACGTTTCTACACCCATTAAACGTTTCTACTCTCATAAATGTTTCTACTTTCTTAACCATTTCTAGTATCGTAAACGTTTCTACTCCTATAAATGTTTCAATTCTCATAAAATTTTCTACTCTCATAAACGTTTCTACTCTCATAAAAGTGTCTACTCTCATAAACGTTTCTATTCGCATAAACGTTTCTATTTGCATAAACGTTTCTACTCTCACAAATATTTACAATTGCATAGTAGTTGACATATAACTTAAATCAAAACTGCCCAGAACTATTTTGTTTGTTCGATTCTCGAGAACTAAGAGGAATGCGGCTATTTATTCCTTTTGTGCAATGAAGAGATTTCTCCAGAGCTTTCTTTTATAACCGATTCGGACATTTCGAATGCTTACGAGAAACACCATGGGCAAATAAAGTTAGTTTTTGGTGATACTTCTTTTCCATGTCCAGAATAAAGGAACTTGGCTTGAAATGTGGCGTTGTCCTAAATTAGCGATACCGTGGGCTTAGAAAAGTATTTGTCAATCAATAAAGAACTGGAGTCAGTCATCGTGTAATGGTGAATACACTCAAGTGATAATGGGATCACATACAGAGGGGATAAATCCACAATTGAATAGATGAAACGTTTTTGTGATTCCCGTAACAGGAAAGCCCTACCACATATGCATGTGGTTGTCTGTTAAATGATGGCTCCTTTGATTGGCTGCTGGTGAGACCTTTTTGCTTTTGGCATACAGTGTTCAGAAGGTATAGGACGTTTTAACCTGGTTCGTTAATGCGACACCAATTTACCTCGAAATTGAGACGAAAAATCGGCTGTACAGTTTGATGAATTAATTCAAGCAGACGAAGTACTCACTCTGGAGTACTTTGACCTCACGCAACAGTTGGAATAGTAGTTTCTTTTTATTGATTTCTTTGGATTGTATGAAGATCACAATTGCAGACACTAAATTGATGTGGTTTCTACTAGCAACAAAATCAATTCCTTGGGTTCATTATTAGAAAATTGAAACTGTCTCATTTTTCCTATTCTTCATTCTGTCTTTCCTTCTTCTTCTTCTTCTTCTTTCGTTCACTTGAAACATGTCTATATCTGTAATTCTGTCTCCTTAATAAAACTCACTGTCTTTTGTAGTTCATACAGTGTCCCATACAGCTTTGATTCCAGTGTTGTTTCCTCTGGTCAATATGTCTGCCTCAGCGTTTCATGCTCAGAACACTCTTGAAGTATATGTTTGGCACTCTGTACTGCCTGTCCACATGTACACATGGCCGTGTTGCCAATCTTTAACTTTGTATACATGTGACTGCGGAGTCGGTTGTGTCCTGTTCTGAGACGTAGAATTATAACTTGTTCTGATCTATTCATAATGTGATAATCATCTTGTGTTGGTGTTTGTGGCTTTCTTATTGACTTGATCATCTGTTTTTTTATGGTAGGTGATTGGTATATCTGGTTGGTCTTCGGCAGCACCTTACTTAGCCAGTTGGTCTGCTTTTTCATTTCCTGGTATTCCAGAGTGAGAGGGTATCCACTGCATGGTTGCCCTATACTGGTAAGACAATTCGCTAAGTAGTTTTTTCAAGTCTGTTAGTTTTCCAGACTGGAGAGCTTGAAGCACTGACCTTGCATCTGTCAGGAATACCACAGGCTGTAGGTCAGAGTTGGAGTTCAGCAGTTTTTTAGCTGCCATACTAATTGCCTGGATTTCTGCATCATAATTGTCCTGTCGGTGTTCTGATTGTATCTCTAGGCTTGTGTGGATATTCTATATATACACCTGCACCTCCATTCCTCACATCAATCTGTGCTGACCCATCTGTGTATACTCTGACCCATATATCTTGTGGATATTCCTCATCCAGGAAACTGAGGGTGACTGTCCTCCGCTGCACACTGTTTAGTTCGTCCTCGCTTAGTATTCCTTTC
This sequence comes from Meghimatium bilineatum, assembly GCA_034231615.1. NCBI lineage: Eukaryota > Metazoa > Mollusca > Gastropoda > Stylommatophora > Philomycidae > Meghimatium > Meghimatium bilineatum. The sequence continues at coordinate 28,923,023 of CM067315.1, read as the reverse complement.
ACATGGGTCTGAATGTATATTGGCATTCCATGCCTTTCACTCCATGGGGTTTGTTCTGTTACAGGCCTTAAGGGGCTGTCAACTTCAGGTAGGTCTGTAAGTTGTCTACGGAGTCGTTTAGCTTGATGGATAAAGCTGCTTCTTTTCAGTCGCCCCATTGCTAGGTTTTGGAATCTTTCCTTCATTGGATGACTTGGCATACACTGAAACTTTTCTGCTTGAATTAGTACTTTTGTGCCTCTGCGTTCGCAAAGTGATTGCATTCTTCCTATTTTCTGCATTTCTGCTATGGGTGTTGATTTCATTGCTCCCAACATTATTCGAAGTGCCTGGTTTTGCACTTTATCTAGATCTTGTAATGTGGTGTTTGATGCAGGACACCACGCAGCTGAACCATATTCCAGGTGTGGTCTTATGCCTTGCTGGTAAACTTTACTGAGTATATTCCCACTGGCTCCCCATGTGGTTCCACTTAGTTTTCTCAGGATAGCTAACTTCCTCCTGGCTTTTGTTGTTGCTTTGTTTATGTGCTGCTTCCATGTCAGTTTATCATCAAAAGTAACTCCGAGGTATGTTGGTTGTTTGTCTTCTTTCAAGAGCTCTCCGTCTATCTTGATATGACAGGCTTTTTGTTTTGGGGAGAGGATAAAGAGTGTAGTGCTGCACTTATCTGTGTTAATGCTGACGCACCATCTATTTGCCCATAAGGTTAGGGCATCGATAGCTCTTTGTATTTGTTTAGTGGCCACTGTCGCATGTTCTTCCGTGCACCAGATCACCAGGTCATCAGCATACATTGCCACTTTGATCCCGTGTGGTAGTTCAGCAACTAGGTCATTGATGTAAACCAAGAAAAGTGTGGGTGACAGGACTCCTCCCTGGGGAACTCCATGACGCAGTAGAACTTTCTTGCTTTTGCGACCATCTAATTGTACCCTAGCTCTTCTATTATTCAGGTATGATTTTACCCATTTGTACATTCTTGAGCTAACCCTGCAATTTCGCAATTTCTTTAGGAGTCCTTCTTTCCAGACCTTATCAAATGCTTTCCTGAGGTCTATCCATACTGCTAGTACCAGTTTCTTATCTTGGAAGGCATCCTCAATCTCTTGGGAGAGGTAGGTTTCCTGATCTTCAGTAGAGTAGCACTGTCTGAAACCTGCTTGCTGTGATACCAGAAGGTTTTCACTTTCAAGGTACCACTGCATCCTAAGATTGATAATGCGTTCCATTGTTTTGCATAGACAGCTTGTGAGGCTGATGGGCCTGTAGTTGGAGACTGTGTTGCCATCTTTTCCTGATTTGAGGAGATGTATTTTTATTGCTTCTCTCCACGCCTGTGATACATTAACTGTGGACCAGCTTGTGTTAAAGATCTGCAGCAGATTTGCTCTTGCTGCAATTCCCAGGTTTCTAAACATTTCATTGGACACTCCATCAGCTCCAGGGGACTTTTTCATTTTCAATTTGGATATTGCATGCTCCAGTTCTCTCATTGTGATTGGTGCCTCCATGACTTCAGGTATAGGTTCGTCTTGTCCAATGTTTTGCTGGTTCGCTCGAACCTCCTGTTGTTTGTCTGGGCTGACTTTGATGTTATTGTCTTCTGCAAAGTAATCAGCTGCATGTTTACCTGTTAAAATGTGTCTATTTTTATAAAGTGTGATCCTGGTATTTCTCCCTGTACCTTCATCATTTAGTTGTTTTACAAGTTTCCATAATTTCCTAGTATCTCTTTCTAGGTTCAGCGACTCTGTTTTTTCTTTCCAGCTGCTCCGTCTGGCTTGTAACTTGGCTCTTTGAAATTTAGCCTTTGTTTGCTGATATTTGTTGTGATGTTCTTGGCTAGGTCTGTTCTCAGCCTGCTGTCTAGATGTTTCCATCTCATTTTGCAGCTTTTCCAGTTCATCATTCCAGTAGGGTTTGTAGTTTTTGCGTGCACCCCTGGGTATGGTTTTACTAGCAGCATGTAGTATACATCTATTAAATTCACTCACTGCTCTATTGATGTCTTTGTCCAAGTTCATGTCCTTAGCTAGAACACTGGTTAAATGCTGGTACATTTTCCAGTCTGCCCTCTTATAGTTCCACCTAGTGAGCGTGCTGCTGTCCTTGGTATATTCATTGAGAATTTCCAGAAATACTGGTCTGTGGTCACCCCCACCCCAAGCTGCTTTCCAACGACACGTGTGATGTTCCATTCCAGGCCTGGTAGTGGAATGCCAGGTCTGGTGTAGAGGTGGTGTACCATGCTCTCTAGTAGAAGGTTGGTGTGTCTGCTGGCTGGTTAATAAGGATGAGACTATTTTCATCATGTCAGCTCTCAAGTTCCTCACCTCTCTTGTCGATATGATCGTAGCCCCAGCTCTGAGAATGGCTGTTGAAGTCACCACACACCATAAGCCTTTCTTTGTCTGGAATTGTGTCTAGTGCCAATGGTTTATCATTTGGGCAGTAGTAGTTCAGGAGATAGAATTCTGCACTGTCTGTTTTTAGGTGGAGCATCTGGTATTCTGCCCCGTCCATGTATACTTCCAGCTGACATGCGCTGATATTGTTTTTAACTAGTGTCATAATTCCACCCTTTCGCCTGTCCTTTCTGTCAGACCGGTAGCACTGGTAGCCTCTTATTTTGAAGGTTATGTCGCTGCTGATGTGTGTTTCTTGGATACAGCATATATTAACTTGTTCTTCACTGAGGACATTTTCAAGTTCCAACTTTTTGCTGTATCCATCTCTTTTACTGTTGACACACTCAGCATTCCAGTGCATTATTTTTATTGGTCATTTGTTTGTTTGGCCAGTAGCTCTATTCCCTTGCCTCCTGGCTCCTCGGGGCAATTGAGAAGGACTTCCAGTAACTGAGGTTGGGCCCTTTCGAGTTATAGGGCCCAGCACCATCCCTGCCTGAACGTCCGCCACAGGGCAGGCACCATAACTGTTATTAGATGCAGACATATTTCCATTGTGTTTTATGCGTGGAAACCTGCCTATCTGTGCGCCTTTTGGCTGGTTGCCTCCGTCTTCAGCACTCTGCTTACTTGGGCCGGACTATGGTCCTGCTCGAGTGGGAGTGCCCGACCAGTCTTAGTTTCCAGCCTCTGATGGCTGAAACTAAGCCCCATCACCACTTCAAGGTTCTGGCCTCGATGGGGTCTGTCTTTCCTGCTTCTTTTTGTCTTCCATCGTTTATATACATTAGTATCGTTTCTATAATTGTTGATACTGTATTCTAATGTGAACATATAGTACATACTGTATTCTAATGCGAACATATAGTACATACTTTATTCTAATGCGCACAAACAGTACATTCTGTATTCTAATGCGCACATATAGTACATAATGTATTCTAATGCGCACATATAGTACATAATGTATTCTAATGCGCACATATAGTACATAATGTATTCTAATGCGCATATATAGTACATAATGTATTCTAATGCGCATATATAGTACATACTGTATTCTAATGCGCACATATAGTACAAATTGCGCGAATATATACGTTCGCCTCTAAATTGTTTTTTAATCAATAATGCACACGAAGATGACCCATGAGACAGGGTTTATAATACAGTTTTCCCATAAGTGCTCAGCCGTCTAGCCAGAAGCTGATCAGAAACTCCCTGTCAAGTGCTTCCTTCAGTAATTACTCAGTAGCCATTTCGACATTCATAGGCCTTCCCACAGCATGAGCCATGTTATAATATTCCTGTTGGATATATATATATCCGACGACCAGGGGAATATACATATATTGCAAACCACAAGTAGCGAGTAACTCGGTCAGCTGGTCAACGGGACATTGACTAGAACACTAAGCTACATTTTATCACAGTATAGCTGATTAACCAAAGCTGTAGATGCAACTTAATAAAAATGGATGTGGGAGGGTAGGAACAATAGATAATTATTCAATTTATGATGGAAATTTGATGGAAATTTGATGGAAATTTGATGTTTTATTAAGAAGCCGTTATAGATGGTGTGAAAGAGGGGGGGGGGGGGGTGCGCTCTTATCTCTTCAGCTGTCATAAAATTTCCAGAATGTAGTCGTCTTTATGGATATTCCGACCTCCTGACGATTCTGGGGGAGTTCACCTGCCGCAGCCAAGGGGAAATTTTAACAAGTTGAGATGGCTGTAGTTAATATTAGCAAGACAGTACTACCACTACTAGTTACTTACCAGCCAAATGACCTAACTGAACTATTCTTTTCTGAAGATCAGTGCCTACTCCACATTTCAATTGAAGAGCTGCAATATTATACCAACCTAGACAACATAAGCTGCCTCAATCAGAACACGTAGAGCACTACAGAACAGCAGCAGTAATGTTTATAATCAGAGAACTCAATACAATCAACAAGAAAGATCAATTACTGAAATAAGTGCAGGAATTTCAGTATTTCAGGAGCTTTTACAGACTACTGAAGAATGGAGAGAGAGAGAGAGAGAGAGAGAGAGAGAGAGAGAGAGAGAGAAGAAACTGGTGAATTTTGCTGCATACAGAAAAAAGTAGATAAAAGACAATAGATAGATTTTCCAACAAATGTTACTCTTTTACAAATGTGTTTTCCAACAAATGTTACTCTTTTACAAATGTGTTTTCCAACAAATGTTACTCTTTTACAAATGTGTTTTCCAACAAATGTTACTCTTTTACAAATGTGTTTTCCAACAAATGTTACTCTTTTACAAATGTGTTTTTAGGTCCTTGTTCAGATTTCTCTTTTCGAAATGAAATTAATTTTTAGGTCTGTGTTCAACATTCGATACATGTTATACCAGAAAGTCTTCCAAGGGCCAAAACCACTAAGACATAATTCCCAAAATTTATTCCTTAAATTATGTGGCACTATAAATTAACATACATATTTTGGTGAATTATGTAGGCCTATATACTTCGCCCACAATTTTATTCTGCAAATTCAGTTTTTCTACATCAGTATCTGAATAATGTTTTTTTCGCCCGCAGACAAGTAGACCATTTTTACAGATTCTTCTTGTCAAAAATTTGACTTTCGTTGACTATATTTTCTGCAAACATCCGGAACAATTTGACAAGAAAAAAATAAATCTATGTTATTGATAATCTCCTATAAAACCCTTGTCCAATCAACTTCAACTGTTGAACTTCAATATAACATAAGTATTATACATATGGTTCTAAAATCTAGATTGTAGCAAAGGCACTTGTGACGAAACAAAAATTATTTGAAAATAAATATTGGAAGTAATTATTGAATAGTGGCTGGGAAGAATTCAAGATAAAATATATTTTTTGAAGAGAACATCATATAGCCATTGTAAGGAAAAAAAGGTGGGCGTATATTTATATAAGAAATGATAACAAAGGCCAACAAGAACCAATGTTTATGTTACGTTGGTTTATAGAATATTTTAGGGTATATTTCACTTGTTGATTCCAAAAATGGCACCAGCTTGTCCTAATAATTTGTAGCTATTCAAATTCACACGAGCTTCATCATCATCAGGTGCCATGCCGGGTGGTGTAGGCGGTCATGGCTCTCCACAGCTCTCTGCCCACAGTATTATGTATCAAAGTCGTTGTTATTTCCCTGTCGTGCCAGGTTGTCAAACTGTCTAATATTTTCTCACGTTGTCGCCCTCTGTCTCTGCTGCCTTCAAGTTTGCCTGTTGTGACTATGTTCTCTAAACCTGCCTGTCTCATGAAGTGGCCAAACAAAGAAGATTGCGTTTTTCTTATATTGTTTATCAAGGTCCGCTTCGCATTTGACTCCCTCAACAGCTCTACATTAGTTTTTTTCTGGCATTCCATGGTATTCTCAGCATTCTTCTGTAGAACCACATCTCTGTTGCCTCCAGTCTCCCACTTTCCAGTCTGTTTATTGTCAAAGACTCGCACCCATATGTTAGTATAGGGGTTATATAGCACTGCAGAACTCTCTTTCTCACCTCTAATGACAAGATCATATTACACAGTATATTTTTCATTTTTCTGAATGCTGTTTTTGCCTGTCCTTTTCAGCATCTTATTTCTGTTGAACTTCTTCCATCTTCTGTAATCGCTGTACCTAAATATTTGAATTGGTGGACCTGTTTTAATACAATTTCATTCACTTTGATCTTGCAAGGTGTGTTATTTTGTTTCTTTGAAAATAACCATTACTCTGTGACTACTACATTAATTAAATCACACAAGCTTATACGCGCCTAATATATATATATATATATAGTGTGTGTGTGTGTATGTGTGTGTATATGTATGTGTGCGTGTATGCATATGTGTACATGTATGTATGTATTTGTGCACGTGTTGTCATGTGATGTATTCTCTTTAGAACGCTGTCTTAGTAATGACATCTCTGAATCCTTCTCTGTCTTTGGCCATGCGGCTTGCATTTTCCAACGATTTATTCATGTTATCTTTAATGTCGTCAGTCAATTGGCTAAGAAGAGCCAACGGTAGATCTAGAGTACGATGGATCGACAACATCAAAGAGACATTACACGAACACCAAATAATATTATCTGAAGCTGCCAGAAAAGCGAGAACAAGAACATTGTATCTCCTTCGACACCCGTAAAGGGTAAAAGAGGAAGGAAAGAAGAAGAAGTCAATTGTCTTCTTGGTCTGCCCTTCCTCCTCCACCCAGGGGTTCTCCATTATGTCTTTATAAACAGTTGTGTCTCTTTATATGACAAAAAATTTGTAATTTTTTATTTTTGCTATTCTGTTTAGTAACCAACACTCTGACATCTTCAATGTATTTATAATAACTGAGTTTTACTCTTTTTCCTTCCATAAGATTCTAAGTATCTTTCCGTAGCATTTAATCTCAAAGGCGTTGATCTTCTTTGCCGGTGTTTTACTTAGGGTTCATATTTCACAGCCGTATGTTGCAACAGGGAAAATAAATGTTCTTAGCATTAACAGCTTCGTTTCTATTCTGTTTTTGCATGTTTTTCAAACGTGTCATTTTACAATATGCAATTGGCAATCTTTTGCTTATCTCTGCCATGCAGTCTCCTGCACCGTTGATGTTTGCTCCTAAGTATTTGAATTTATCCACACAACTCTATCTCGGTGTTGTCTATTCTAATTTTTGGTTGTTTTGTTGTTATATCTTTTGACATGATTTTTGTTTTTCTGCGCGTTTAAATATAAGTTTTGTGATTAGCTATATTTCTTTGTGCTCTTGATTAGATGTTATAATCCCTTTATATCATTTGAAAGAAGCACAGTGTCGTCTGCGTAGAGTAGTTCAGAGATTTTGAAACCACCGATGTCTAAAGCGTGGTTCTCAGCGATGTGTATCTCTTCTCTCATATTGTGCACGTATACATGTGTGTATTTATGTGTATGTGTGCGTATGTTCATGTATGTATATATATGTATGTGTCTGTCTTTGTCTATCTGTGTGTATGTGTGTGTGTGTATTAACAATGAGACAAACGACGTTTCGATTAAAAAGCCTCCCTCCAGGACAAAAACAGACGCATAACAAGAAATATAGTGAGCGTAAGAAATAACATATGGTGTGACGATGGTAGAAGGAGTAGATTAAAGAGGTAAAGAGAAAGATAAAAGCTGGAAGAGTCCAGAAAGATAAGAGGAGATATACTTATCATGCCGATCAAATAAGTTGGAACTTTCGTTCTGATGAAGGTTTTCTAATCGAAAAATCGACTTTTGTCGTGTCTCGTTTTTAGTATAATTTATTTATAATTTTAGGTAACACAAGTACCTATGTTAAATTCTACATTTGCCTTGCGTTACCCCAGCTTTCGTATTTCCAGTATCGGGTTGTTTCCTGACAACGGAGCTTTATTACCCAAATCTAGCTATGTCATGTCCGTTTTGTTGAGTCCTTATTTCATAAGTCTGTCCATTGCTGTCTTAATCTACCTATTTTGATAAAATGTCATAATTTATGTTATAAATTCTTATCTTTAGATTCGTATTGCCTGACTTAATCGATATATCAATCAATCAAGCTATTTGACTCGAGTCTGTATATACACTCTCAAGTCTATAAGCCACTTACAAGGATTGTTAAAATGTTTCTATCACTGTATATGTTTTCAGCCTTATTTCATGTAATTCCAATCTTTTATCAAGACCTTCAATGACATCTCTGATTCACATAATATGGCACATCAATAAACAAAAGATCAACATACTTTTGTTATATTTAATTTTTATGTATCAATGAAAAGTTCATTCGTTTCTCTATCTCAAAGGTTATAATTTACTAAAATCACGTGTCGGTTATAATTAGCATTCATAGGTGCATGTCAGTAAATAAGGTGGGGGGGGGGTGATGTGTGGTGTGCTCAAACTCCACCCCTCCAATTTGAGAATCATAACATGACTCAGTAATAGAAATTTAACCCAAAAAGGTGGCTAAAACCCCTCACATAACGAGATTTCACAAAGGATGTCATCAAATGTCTTATAAAAAAGAGGGAATTACAAACGAAAACAGGAAAATTCCATTTTTTTCAAATATGTTTAAGTATAGCCCCCCCCCCTTTACTATAAACATTTCCACGCCCCTGAATAAATCTTTTCTTTACGTATTGGGTTCAAATTCAATGGTTACATAGATGGCAAGTAATGTGCTATATCCTGAACGATAACGATCTTTATATTTTGTTGTTACAGTAGTAAATATATTTCTTGAGTAATGACGTAATTTATGAAAGTGCACTCGAAATGTTTGAACATATAATTTAACACCCTTGTAAAAAGGCAAGTCCATGTGCTACGGCGGGTATCATGAAACCCACCAATATTTATAATTCTAACAATCATCTAGAAGATTAAAATGCATTTTGTTGCTTTGGCTATAGTTACGAGAGGAAGAATTGCACTATCAACTGAATCTATTATGAACGGAAATTTCATATTTTCGCATATTCTAAATATATGCATAAATGGATTCATATTACAATTAACCGAAAGTGGGGATTCACGTAGCGCACTTGTTAGGGCACTGGCTTCGACTATGAGCGGTTCTAGGTTCGTTTCTCAGTTGAGTAGGAAATAGTTTTCATATCTCAACAGCTCCCGTGTCAACCCAGCCTTAATTGGGTACTGGATTAGTCCGGGAAGTAAAGACTGCGAGGGAGAGGAGATGGGTACCACCATCATAAAACAGAGCCACTTAAATGTGAAATAGCTAATAATTCACACTCCTACGGCAGTTAAATTCTATATGTAAACTTTATTTTTACTTTACTAACCACAAATAAATCTATCTATCTATACGCTGTGTCCCTTGTTCGCCTTGCGACGTCAGGGGTGAAAGAGTTATCTGGAGATGACCTTCTTTTACGCTGTTTGTAGGCTTGTTCCTGTGGCTTCTTTGATTTCTGTGATCCATCTTTTACATGGTCCTCCTCTGGCTTTATAACCGTTATGTCTATGTGTCATAGCCATTTGTGGCATGCTATCTGTCGGTAAATAAATAAATCATCGGTAAACAAATAAATCATCGTCACGAAATCTGCGTATCGAAGGTTTCCTGCAATAGACCTGCAACATATTCTGTCGTTTTCTGTGGTGGTGGTACCTGCTGTACTGTAACATGTCCATCTCGTAATGTTCCTCTCACTTGTATCTCTGCCTACCTTTTGCTCGCTACAATTTACCTCCACCTTCAAATAAAGTCTTCAACAAGATGTCAAGGCTTTAAATATACCCTAAATATGTTATTTGTTGGATGTTTATTTCTTTTAGTATATCATTTCTGACAAACAGTATTGTTTTATTGTGTATATTTCTTCTCCGTCCACGACGTTTTCCCTATTCTCTCAAAGAGATTAACTTTTTCTTCTATGTTTTTTTTGGTTTTAATTATCCATGTTAAAGCGTCATATAGTAATGTAAAATTGATGTAACCTTTTATAATTCTCATTTGTTTTTTTTGTTTGTCATTTGTGAATATAATGTTGATAACTGAAACAAAAATTAATTATCAAAACCTATTTTGTGTGGTCAGTGACCTTCATAAAGACCGTATTTTTTAATATGTGAACATGAAATAGCAAATGGACAAACCTGTTTCAAAAACGTGCTTTCATAGATAATGTCAAAAATGTGCTTTCATAGCCAATATAAAAAAGGTGTTTTCATAGTCAATGTCAAAAACGTGTTTTCATAGACAATGTCAAAATCGTGCTTTCATAACCAATATTAAAAACGTGTTTTCATAGTCAATGTCACAAACGTGCTTTCATAGTCAATGTCAAAAACGTGCTTTCATAGACAATGTCAAAAACGTGCTTTCATAGACAAAATCAAAGTTGACCTATATCATACATTTTCATTGTCTTTTTTTTTACTTTTTTCAGGAAACGCTGTCATATTTATTTTCACGCTTCCCTTTCTTACAATGACTTCCTATTATGCCGCTGAACAAGCTCTACAAAGCTATCTAAATTACTTCTCTCAGCTTCGGCAAGGAGATCCATAGTATGACTGGAGTTTAAGTGGAAAAATCTAACCCAGACACCATTGTTAGAGTCACACACAGGTTTCAGTATAGAAACTCTGTCCTATTTTTCCTGAGAATATTTAAGCCCAGTCTTTAAAACGTTGTTTGCGTTGTGAATCGTTACATCATATTTGTATGTATACATTATCCCTGTATTAAGCGGAACGAAAGTTACTGGGATATTTTCCACTTAATCAACCTGCATTAACTGGTACGAAAGGGACTGGCATATTTTTCACTTAACCACGGTATTAAATGAAAATGTAACTAGAGACAGTGGGTCTATGCATGCAACTGAGATAACATAAAATGAAGTAGTATTGTAATCCTAGAGAAAAAGTTCGATTAATCCATTGGAAATATCTAGGCACATTATTCCAGTAGGTTGCCATTACTTTCGGGAAGGAAGAACCGTAATACTTACCATTGAAATGGGTATGGATTCTCAACTGAACTGAAAATGTGCTTCATAGATTACTCAAAAGCGTTCGACTGCGTCCAACACCAAAAAATATGAGAGGTAATAAACAGCATGGGTTTCCCAAGACATTTGATTCATCTAAAAGAAAAACTTTACCAAGATCAAAAGGCTGCAGTGAAATTAGAGTGCGATCTCTCAGAGTGGCTTGAGATTCAGAGTGGATTAAGGCAGGGATGCATACTCTTCCCATACCTGTTCAACATCTACGCAAAAAATACAATGAGGAATGTGAGAGAAGACACACACAACGCTGAATATCAACCTTTATAAAAATCGGTGATTTTGAAATACCTGAACTACGCTACGCAGACGACACTGTGCTTCTTTCAAATAATATAAAGAGATTGGAAGAGCTAACCAAGAACAGAAAGAAATACAGCGAATCGACAAACTTTTATTTACACGCACAAAACGTAAAAAATTATGTCAACAGATATAATAAAACAACAACCAAAAATCAGAATAGACAATACCGAGATAAAATATGTGGATAAATTCGAATACTTAGGAGCAAACATCAACGGTGCAGGAGACTGCATGACAGAAATAAGGAAGATATTGGCAATGGCATATTGTAAAATAACACAGTTAAAAAACATGGGAAAACACCAACAAAATTGAAACGAAACTGCTATTGCTACAAACTTTTGTTTTTCCGGTTGCAACATACGGCTATCAAACATGGACCCTAAGTAAAACAGCGGCAAAGAAGATCAACGCCTTTGAGATCAAATGCTACAGAAAGATACTTAGAATATCATGGAAGGAAAAAAGAGATACTCAGATATTATAAACACATTGAAGATTCCAAAGTGTTGGTTACTAAACACAATAGCACAAAGAAAACCACACCTGTTTGGTCATATAAAGAGACACAACTGTTTATAAAGACAGATAATGGAGGGCAAAACACCGGGGCGGAGGAGGAACGGCAGGCCAAGAAGACGAAATTGCAAATGGACTGACGACATTGCAAATAACATGAATACGTCTTTGGAAAATGCAAACCGCATCGCCCAAGACGAAGAGAGATTCAGGGAGTTATTGGGAAGACACCGTTCTGGAGAGAATACGTCACATGACATTACAGTCATGTAACTATGATGATATTGGCCAGACGCAAAGGAAGCTGATCATAGCATTTATAAAGGTAAAGTTCGGTTTGTTTTGTGTGAGTCTTCAGATAGAGGATGTGTCCAATCCGGGCTCTCAAATACCTGTTGCAATTTGAGCAGGAATGTAAGTCTTAAGATGAGGGGAAATAGTCTGATTTTACCTTTCGTTGGTGTCATAGTTGAATTACCAGTGTTCTGCTGGATTCTGAGTGTCTAATAAGGGACCTGCTCTGAACAGGTTGGTCGTTCAGGAGATGTGGTTCCAAAAGAGCTTGGGTCAGATCTGAAGCTCCGAGATGTCTTAAATTAGTCCTTTATTACCTTCACTTGAAATACCTTTCGACGATCTCCGCGTCAGGTATGCAATCCTGCCATCGCACATCAAGACGTTTCACAGGCGCGCAGCTGAACATGATTAAGTTGCTTATACACTCATGCACTTATTCACACTGTAATTGAACACGTGCAAACATTACACTGAACACATACTCATCATAATCATCATCATCATCAGGTGCCATGCCGGCTGGCGTAGGCGGTCATGACTATCCACAGCTCTCTGTCCACAGTATTATGTATCAAATTCGCTGTTGTTTCCTTGCCGTGCCAGGTTGTCAAAGTGTCTATTATTTTCTCACGTTACTATCACATACTATCACCTGTTTATTCACCAGCTATGCCAAACTTTGAAATCATGTATCTCTGCACATATATAATGCATTTAATTTAAATTTTGTGTATACATTAAAAAATTATATAGACCCATTTAATTAATGTTTCCATGAAAACGAATTCATTAGTTTCAATTTTCGCTTATTTTCGATATAGATCAAAAGTTTACATGTCACGATAAATCTCACATACAAAAATTAGGGTATTTGCAAGCAATTATATGACGTCACAAATGACGGCAGATGTGAAACGGAAGTGAAAAGGAGAATAGGAATGGCTAAAAGTACCTTCAATGACATGAGGAAAATAGTAACATCTAAACACATTACAAACAAGTTAAAATGAGAATTATAAATGCTACATCTATTCCATATTAATGTATGGCTCAGAAACATGGACACTAAATAAACAATTAGAACACAAAATTGATGCCTTTGAGATGTGGGTATATAGATGAATAGGGAGAACATCATGGAAAGAGAAAAAACAAATAAAAAGATACTAAAACACTTAATATGAAGAAGGAACTACTAAGAGAAATAAAGATCAGGCAAATAAAATACTTTGGACACATTAAAAGACCTGACACCTTATTGAAGACCTTACTTATGGGTAAAGTCAAAGGGAAGCGAGCAAAAGGTAGGCAGAGATACAAGTGGGAGAGTAACATCACACGATGGACAGGATAGTCTAGCAGAGTACACCACCAAGACAGGAGATGTTGGCGATACGTTGCAGCCAACCTTCGTTGCGGAGATGGCACTTAATGATGATGATATGATGCCATGTACACATGCCATTCTACACATTGTTTATCATACATTTGGCTTGATTAAGCTTGAAATTAGACGATTATGTACTCTTGATGTCTGAAGTGATAAAACTTCTTCATTTCTAGACACAATAATTAGTATTACGACAATGATCAAAAGTTTAGGGCCAGATAAATGGAACACCTTATATGGAACACACAAAAAAACAGCTCAAAAACACATGAATATATTACACAATGGCATTGGGTCAAAGGGCATGAGCCTATTGACCGCTAGATCAGCAACTAACCACCAACCAACTACAAAGATCAAAGGATTTCATTCATGCATAACTAAACACGATGTACAAATATAAAGTATAAATTGTTTCGGTCTAACCATAAATAACATCGAATGTAAAAAAAACTGGCACTAATACGTTAGTCGGTTACTTAGATAATTACATTTGTTTAGAGCAAAGCTGGTGAAACAGGATCTAACAGTACCCTGAACATATACTAATTACCATTTTCTTTTGTTTTTCCAGTAGCCTAGAAGGGTTTCTACACACTGTACACACTAGTTTGATCTTCCACAAAGACTTTAGCATGAGAAATCACACTAAGCATATCCCAATCATTATGTTGTAGTTCAAATGATGTAGTTCCTGTAAAAGTTTGATATCATCTTGATAAGTTTTATTAAGCTATTCATTCATTTTCCGTTAGCGCTGAAGTTAGCGCATAGGGCAGAGGTCAGATCTCTCCAATTCTGTCTGTTCAAAGATATTCTGTGCAGTTCTTGAATAGTATGAATATTGATAGTTTTACTTTCTCTAAGTATTGTTCTTCTGAGTGTTTATTTTGGTCTACCCCTGGTTCTTTTGCCTGTAGGTTTCCATTCAAGAGATTGGTGATGTACTCTGTTGATGTCTGCGCGTAGGACATGCCCGATGTGGACCAACGGCGCTTTCCAATAACATCTGTAATGAAGTTTTGATGTGTATCTTCTCTGATTTTATCATTCTATTTGAATTCACTCCAATGGATGTTAGTTAAATTAAGCTATACTTTATACTATACTATAGAATAAGCTGGTGTAGTACTTCTTCTTCTTCTGCGTTCGTTCTCAAACTCCTGCAGTTTAGTAGCATGTAGTCCGGAGAACGGAATACGTTGTGTTATAGTTTACAGCATTGCTGCGATATCTGCTCCTTTCGGCCTGACACATCCGACTTCAGCATGGCTTTGGATCACTGACCCTATATGGGATGGGAAAGCCACCTCCTTCCCATAACTTCCTTAGTTGCCTTTTACGACATGCGTGGAAGGTAAACAGTGTTGCTATACTTTGCTCCCATTTCGGGCCTCGGAAACACACGGGCGTAACCAGGCGCTAATTCCAACTGTTAAAACTTGGTGTTGTTGCGTCTGTGGTTACTTTGAAAAGTCCATGGTGTTGTTGCGTCTGTGGTGTGCGCAGAGATTACTTTGAAAAGTCCAATGCTGGCATAGAACCCCCAGCCACATTTACGATATATGTGATCTGAATATTTGGCTTCTGTGTGTTCGTTTTTCTGTCTTTTCTGGCAGTACGTTTTCCTTGTGAGGCTGAGATTTGATGACTCTCGGCCACAATGGACGAATCTGAGGGACATACTCTCAGGGTGTCAATGTTGACACCACTCTTTGTGGTGTCCATGTTGAAGGTCTTTAGAGACACTTTGAGGGTCTTTTAATCGTTTATTCTGTCCATCAGTGGTTGTTTTCTCTAATGAGCTTACCATACATCAGCTATTTTGAATGTTTGTCACCCGCCGAAGATGGATGTGTCGGGTCAATGGCGCAAATAAAACGGTGACACAACGCAATTTCATTTTCTGGACTACATCCTGCTGGAAATCTAGTTGGACCATGGTCCTGCTACAAGAGAGATTCAGTGGGAGATTGAGAATGAACGCTGAAGAAGAAGAAGAAGAATGTCTGTCAGACATGCGGGCAATATGTCCAGCACATCTCAGTTGGGTCTTATTTGGCAGTGTATGAATGAATACTTGGGATGTTAGCTCTAGTGAGGACTTCAATGTCAGGTACTTAATCTTGCCACTTTAGCCTGAGAAGTCTGCAAATACCATGTCTCGTGTAGATGTGATTAAACACTCTAGCGTGTCTGCTGCACACAATCATGTATGTCAATGCCTTGCGTGTAGTAAGGTAGTAAGCACACTATCACTATGTCAATGCCTTGCGTGTAGTAAGGTAGTAAGCACACTATCACTATGTCAATGCCTTGCGTGTAGTAAGGTAGTAAGCACACTATCACTATGTCAATGCCTTGCGTGTAGTAAGGTAGTAAGCACACTATCACTATGTCAATGCCTTGCGTGTAGTAAGGTAGTAAGCACACTATCACTATGTCAATGCCTTGCGTGTAGTAAGGTAGTAAGCACACTATCACTATGTCAATGCCTTGCGTGTAGTAAGGTAGTAAGCACACTATCACTATGTCAATGCCTTGCGTGTAGTAAGGTAGTAAGCACACTATCACTATGTCAATGCCTTGCGTGTAGTAAGGTAGTAAGCACACTATCACTATGTCAATGCCTTGCGTGTAGTAAGGTAGTAAGCACACTATCACTATGTCAATGCCTTGCGTGTAGTAAGGTAGTAAGCACACTATCACTATGTCAATGCCTTGCGTGTAGTAAGGTAGTAAGCACACTATCACTAAGTCAATGCCTTGCGTGTAGTAAGGTAGTAAGCACACTATCACTATGTCAATGCCTTGCGTGTAGTAAGGTAGTAAGCACACTATCACTATGTCAATGCCTTGCGTGTAGTAAGGTAGTAAGCACACTATCACTATGTCAATGCCTTGCGTGTAGTAAGGTAGTAAGCACACTATCACTATGTCAATGCCTTGCGTGTAGTAAGGTAGTAAGCACACTATCACTATGTCAATGCCTTGCGTGTAGTAAGGTAGTAAGCACACTATCACTATGTCAATGCCTTGCGTGTAGTAAGGTAGTAAGCACACTATCACTATGTCAATGCCTTGCGTGTAGTAAGGTAGTAAGCACACTATCACTATGTCAATGCCTTGCGTGTAGTAAGGTAGTAAGCACACTATCACTATGTCAATGCCTTGCGTGTAGTAAGGTAGTAAGCACACTATCACTATGTCAATGCCTTGCGTGTAGTAAGGTAGTAAGCACACTATCACTATGTCAATGCCTTGCGTGTAGTAAGGTAGTAAGCACACTATCACTATATCAATGCCTTGCGTGTAGTAAGGTAGTAAGCACACACTATCACTATATCAATGCCTTGCGTGTAGTAAGGTAGTAAGCACACTATCACTATATACATTTATTTTTCTGACGAGGCTATTGCTCTTTCTTTCCCATACATTGTTGCCCAGTTTGCCAAATGCAACAGTAGCTATAGAGATTGTGTTGTTAATCATGTCTTCTTTATCCTTCCTGTGTGGCTTCTTGAAATCAGAGCAATGCCATCTGCATACCTAACATATGGAATCTCATAGCCTCCAAAATTAAGAAATTGAAACTGTTCATAATGCGAGTCTCCAATTGCATTCCGCAAGATATATTCTGTCAACATGTCACATACATAATTATGGACTTCACCAATTCACCTAATATAATTACTTTAAATGGAAAAGATACACAAATTATCTTATCTAGGAAGCAAACTAACACTCGACGGTGATGTCATGACAGAAATTACAACTCGCATTGCACTAGCATTAAGTGCCTTTAACAGACTGTATAATATCTGGAGATCAAAGTCAATCAACACACCCACGAAAATGCGCTTATTTAATTCCTGCATTATTCCAGTGCTATCATATGGATGTGAGAGCTGGAAAAACTCTTTATCTTCAGAAAAGAAATTACTGAGTTTCGAGAACAAATGTCTTCTCGTAGGATAACTATCACCCATTGGAGTGAATTCAAATCAAATGATAAAAATTGAGAAGAGACACATCAAAATTTAATCGCAGATGTTATCAGGAAACGCCGTTGGTCCTACATCGGGCATGTCCTACGCGCAGACATCAACGGAGTACATCACCAATCTCTTGAATGGGTACCTACAGGCAAAAGAGCCAGGGGTAGACCAAAATAAACACTCAGAAGAACAATACTTAGAGAAAGTAAAACAATCAATATTCATACTATTCAAAAACTGCAAAGAATAGCATTGAACAGACATATTTGGAGAGATCTGACCTCTGCCCTATGCGCTAACTTCAGCGCAAAATGAAAATGAATGAATGAATGAATGTCACATAGATTTGATGAGAAGGGGGACTTATCCTGTTTTAAAAATGCGTTCTTATTTTCCTCTATTATCTAATTCATACAAAAGCGTTCTATGTTAATTTGTTCCTCAACAGGGAACAATGCTTGACATTATTTTTCTTGGAAGCTAAAGTTTCTTGTCCTGATCTATTTTCCAATAAATTTTAATTATCCATGAAATTTGGAAACCATATGCCATGACATTCTCTGAAACAAATGTTATATTTTTGATAAAGAAGATTGTTTTCCCACTGTAAATGAATGTACTAGGGTGTGTCTCTAGCGTCTAGCAAACGGGAAACCGCCTGTTTAAATTTTTTTTTTTTATTAAACTTATGCAGTTGTTTAGCATTATGTAGTCTAGAGAATTGAATACTTTGTATCACAGTGTGCAGCTTGGATGTGATATTTGCACATTTCGGACTGAGGCATCCTACTAGTATGTCTTCTAGATCACGTGATGATACAGACAAACCCACCCATGAAAGCTCCTTTTTTGCCTCTTATGATATGTGTTACAGGTAACAGTTTCGCTATTCTTTATCCATTTTGGGCTTCGGCAACACACCGTTGTTGGAAACAGCTAATATGTTACTTTTAAAGATTAGGAGTTGTTTACACATTAAATGTTAACAATAATGGACCCCCATAAGCTAACAACAGTGGACGTCCATAAGTTAACGATAATGGACGTCCATAAGCTAACAATAATGGGCGTCCATATGTTATAAATAATGTCTGTCCATAAGTTAACAATAATGGACGCCCATAAGTTAACAATAATGAACGTCCTTAAATTAACGGTATCTGAAAGAGGAGCTAAAAAGGTGAATCCTACTTGTCATGCTTGTAAGAAGCGACTAAGTAGGTTTTGGCAACGCTGGTTGCTCCGTCACTGCATTAAATTTCTGCGGCCAAACAGTCGTGTCGTTATGTTCCTCTCCAAGTCTCCTAGACATGATGAAACATCGAAAAATTGAGTTGTCTGAGTAAGTGATGATTCATTTTTTGCTTTCGATGATTGTTCTTAAAGGGAAAGTTGACGGTGGAAGAAGTAGATGAGAACAAAGTAACGTATGGATTGATAATAACAGCGACTGAACATGATTAAATTTCTTCACACTCAAAGAAGGAACAGAGGCCAATGATGCATGATGGGAATTGTATGTTGTTTCTAATGTTGCACCTCTACGATATTGTTTGATTCATTGATGTTGATGCTTCTAAAGTGGCACCTCTACGATACTGATAAATTCATTGATGTTTATGTTTCTACAGTGACACCTCTACGTTTTTGATTGGTTTATTGATGTTTCTAAAGTGGCCCCTCTATGATCTTAATTGGTTTAAATTTGATGTTGATGTTTCTATAGTACACACCTACAATCTTGATGGATTCATTGATGCTGATGTTTCTAAAGTGGTACCTCTATCATCTTGATGGATTTTATATTTGACATTTATAAAGTGGCACTTCTACTATCTTGATAGTTTGTTGATGTTTATAAAGTGGAAACTCTGCGATCTTCATGGTTTGTTGATGTTTTTAAAGTGGCAGCTCTACAATCTTGATGGTTTGTTGATATTTCTAAAGTGGCAACTCTGCAATCTTCATGGGTTTGTTTTGTTGATGTTTATAAACTGGCACCTCTACAATCTTGATGGTTTGTTGATATTTCTAAAGTGGCAACTCTGCAATCTTCATGGGTTTGTTGCTGTTGGCACCCAATCACGTAGAAGGGCATAGTGACCCAACATGATATGCTGAAATAGAATGTAACAATCAGAAATCCGTATTAATGCTGTAAACCACGACACAACGCATTCCAATTACTAAAACATGTAGTTTTCCTATAACTTTTGATGTGTGCATTTCTCTGCTATTCTTTTAAGCTTTTTGCATACACCTTAATCTACATTGTTAATAGAATGTATTGCAGTAAACAGACAACTAACATTACAGCCACCAATTCTGTAATTTGAAACTATTTGCTATAATCGTTGGTGTTTACTTGCTTAATTTGAATGTAAAAAGTTATGTTTATTGTTCTCTGTTTGTCAATGTGAAATTGAAATTGTTATTTGTGAATGCAAAGGTTCTGTTTATTTGTTGTAGTGAATGTTACATTTTTGTTTATAACTCTTTCTTAATGTAAAAATTATCTTTACTACTCGTTGTGAATGTAAAATTTGCTTTATTACTTTCGATGAACGTAAAAGTTCCTGCTATTTGGTTCTGTTTATTGTTTATACATCTTATAAAAAACGATGACTGCTAGTTTTGTTTTAAATAGTCTATTCATGTTGAAAATTGTTCCTGTAATTCACTTATACGTATTGCTATTTGAAATACCATTTTACAATTGTTGCAAATATACAGACTCTTGCAGACAATTTGACACAAACAATACAGGTATTAGCAAAATATGTCAGTACATCAGAAATTTAGATGGAGATTTTACTCCCACCAAATGGATTGATTTTGGTGATTGGACTGACCATAACGTCGCTTACTTGTGCTCGCGCCGAACAAATATGGCAAGTCACGCGCTTGTAAATAGAGAATGTTTAAGACGTAACTACAAGTCTGTTTCCAATTCTTGGATTGTGTTGATATAAATCAAATATGGGAAGTCTGTTTCCAATTCTTGGATTGTGTTGATATAAATCAAATATGGGAAGTCTGTTTCATATTCTTGGATTGTGTTGATATAAATCAAATATGGGAAGTCTGTTTCCAATTCTTGGATTGTGTTGATATAAATCAAATATGGGAAGTCTGTTTCCAATTCTTGGATTGTGTTGATATAAATCAAATATGGGCAATTATATTTTGGGTGTTTGCGGGACATATTCGGCATTATTAGTGTGTGTGTGGGGGGGGTGTAATCAAGCTAGTTTTATGAGAATGTATTTGAACATCCAAAGGTCATCGTCACATTTATCGTCACTAGTCGAAACTGTATCTACATTAAAAGATTTGTTGTGTTGGTAGTGTTTGCTGTTCGACATCAAATGTTGGTTGCGGGCGACACTATTTTCAGCTAGTAACATCCAAGTTTTAACGTAATAATTTGCATATTATCACTATTTAAGCATCACATCTTACAGTGAAGTTGAGATAGCTTGTGATCTCATATTTTCTTATATCGGGCTCAGAGCTTATTGTAATTTTAAATCAGCCTGACTGACCAAAAAAATAGCTTGGGAGGGGGGGGGGAATTGACCAGGTGGTCGTATTTTGTTAATCTTTGCTTTTAAATCAGATA
This sequence comes from Meghimatium bilineatum, assembly GCA_034231615.1. NCBI lineage: Eukaryota > Metazoa > Mollusca > Gastropoda > Stylommatophora > Philomycidae > Meghimatium > Meghimatium bilineatum. The sequence goes on along the minus strand of CM067315.1, from coordinate 28,901,918 downwards.
ATTGTACGATCGAGTATCAAGTTTTATCAACGTTGTAAAAATTACGAGATTGTGGTGATTTGATTACCAGAACCGTGACTTCAAATATTTTCTGTGGCTGTAAATCTCTTATATAACCACATTTGATTAACAGCGGTGGATAGGATTAGCGGTGGATAGGATTAGCGGTGGATAGGATTATCGGTGGATAGCGGCATATTTACCATAAGAGATACATTTGGCTGAATCACACAGAAAGAGGATTAAATAACTAGTCACATGTTGATCTTCCATGCAAGTTGAGAGAGACGTCTACGGAGGAGCCTGTAAGAATTTCGCGTGCTATATCTCTTAAGGAGTTCGAAACGTTAGCATGATCCATTGCCACATCGCCCTGTGCCACAATCGTGCATGACGCCAGTTGATCCGCTCTTTAATTGCCTCGAACACCCATATGTCCCGGCACGAAAATAAATGTAACCACTTTCAGCCTCGCCTTTCTCAAGGTCTCAATCCACTATTCGCGAACGAGACCCACTTGTACTTTCCTAACCATACTCATAGAGTCACTCAAGATGCAGACCTGCGTTACCTTCTGTGTGCATACCCACTCAAATGCCTGGTCACCTATAGATGAATATATATATATATATATATATATATATATATATATATATATATATATATATATATATATATATATATATATATATATATATATATATATATATATATATATAATATATTCATGTATGAATGTATACCGTTTCCTAGCAATGGTGAAACGTCGCAAACTTGCGTTCGTTGGGAACATGATGAGGCATGATTCACTCCCTACGACTGCCCTGATGAGGAATATATCATTGATAAATGTGTACTGAACAACCCACTAGACAAGTAGCTTGAAATTTACTTTGCAAAGTAACAGATGAATGTAGATCGATATGAATTGCATATGGGAAAGTTGCTGGAAGGGTTGGCGTCTTTGTTTGTGGGAAATTTCATCATTATCATTAAGGGCAGTCTCCGCAACGAAGGTTGGCTGCAACGGATCTCCAACATCCCCTGTCTCTTATCTTGGGACATTTACAGACAGCTTAATATCAAAACAGAATCAAAACTTAATATCAAAACAGAATCAAAACTTAATATCAAAACAGAATAAAAACTTATTATCAAAACAGAATCAAAACTTAATATCAAAACAGAATAAAAACTTAATATCAAAACAGAATCAAAACAAGAAATTGTATGGGTTCTTATGGTCATGATTGCTTACGTCACTCGGTATGCTACTTGATTGATTTTAGGATGCGATATTTGCAGATTTAAAAATCGGCTTTCTTCCATTTCTCCTCCTTTTTCCTCCCACCATCTCCCTTACTTTCATGCTTTCTTCTTCTCTCTCGCTTACTTTCTTCCTGCATCTCTCTTCTTCCCTGTCTCTCCATACATGGGATCTCCCTGGCGTAGTGGTTAAGCTGTTCGCATTGTGTTCAAGAGGTCACGGGTTCGAATCCGGCTCGTGTCGTCTTGATTATCACTTGAAGCTATGGAGTAACTCTGCAAGCGGCGTGCTGCTTCGTTGAGAGGGACGAAGTACATATGGGAAACCGAATACAGTGAAGTCAATCTTCTACGGCTTTGAAACCCTTTTAATCCATACATATCTCCCTTATTCCTTTTCATTCCTAATCTTTTTCTTTCCTCTCATTCCCTCACTAATTTCTACTTCCTTTTCTCGCGCTTTCTTTCTTCCTCTCCCTGTCTCTGTCATTTCCTTGCACACTATCACCGACTCTTTTTCTCTAAATAACGCTTCCTACATCTTCTAGCTTTTTATCTTCCTCTCTCATTTTCTCTCTCTTGCTTATTCTCTCTCATTCCCTCTTTTCTTTTGATTCCCCGTCTCTTCCTCTGTCACAGAACCGAATCTCAGAATTTACCACAAAAATAGTATTTCAGAGAAGAGAATTGATAAAAATACATTTTATCTGCTGATGTCGCAATATCATAAATGCATTGTGAGATTTTGTTGTTGTTGTTGTTGTGAAGACATGTTAGCTAGTCGTGTTGAGTGATACAATGCTTGCTCGTACGGTCTCTCGACCTGGTATCTCCGATTTCAGCACCAGTGATTTTTTGGACATGACTGTGGTCTTTTACGATGTCAGGAATGGTCGTAGAAATCTTAATTTTCAGCCTCTGTAGGCTGGACTAAGTCCCATATCCACTTCACGAAGTTAGCCTCGATGGGGATTATTAGGTTATTTCACCATCGTTCTCTGAAAATAGTCTTTTTCTTAAAGTACTTGTGAATGCACTGGGCGGTCTTTGCCTGTAGATGTGTTTTTTCTTCTTAATGTACTTGTGAATGCACTATATGTATTTGCCTGTAGATGTTCAACTTCTTCACAAAATCCTTGTGAATGCACTGGATGGTCTTTGCCTGTAGATGTTCAACTTCTTCATAAAGTACTTGTGAATGCACTAGATGTATTTGCCTGTAGATGTGTTTTTTTCTTCTTAAAGTACTTGTGAATGCACTAGATGTATTTGCCTGTAGATGTTTAACTTCTTCTTAAAGTACTTGTGAATGCACTAGATGTATTTGCCTGTAGATGTGTTTTTTTCTTCTTAAAGTACTTGTGAATGCACTAGATGTATTTGCCTGTAGATGTGTTTTTTTCTTCTTAAAGTACTTGTGAATGCACTAGATGTATTTGTCTGTAGAGGATCAACCTCTTCATTAAATACTTGCAAATACATTGGGCGGTCTTTGCCTTTAGATGTTCAACTTCGTCAATATATGATGAAATATTGTCTTAATTTCCAGCCTCCCTGTCCATGAACTACATTAAAGAACTCACTGAAAGTCTTTGGACCCTCAAGGGTCAGATAAATGTACCACATATAATATGGAACAAAACAACAACTCACAAACACATGCATATATCACACAATGACATTGGATCAATGGTCATAATCGCATGGACCGCTGGATCAGTAGCCATTCAAAATCAAAGTATTGAAATAGACCAATATACTTGGAAATAACTTGCAAAAAATAGATTTATATGGCGCTAAACAGTCAAGGAGGGTGCATCATCTTGTGAAAATAGTAGTTCAGCAGCTCACCAACGGAGAGTAGCTAGAAAGTCGCAGATAGATCAAAAACCGTCTACAGTGGTCATTCTATGTCTGAACTGTTCAAGAACATTTTCGGCTCGAATAGGTCTTATTAGCCATCTAAGAACTTGTAGGCAAAGTCAAATCTGTAACTAAATTTCAATAGTGGATGTAAAAAAAATGGTCATCGTCACTTGTGAGGGACGAACAACATATATGCATGTATAAATGTATGTACGTACATTTGCATGTATTCACATATTTGTATGTGTATGTATGTGCATGTGTATGTGTGTCTTATTCCTGTGCGTTAGCTTTAACACTTCTGTTGGTTGACATGATGTAGTCTATAAAATGAAATGCGCTGTACCATGGTACCGTGCGTCTTTCGACCTGACACATCCGCCTTTTCCTTGACATTATTGGGTACGTTTAGCATACATGTTAAGGGTTACCTTATTCTTGTCTCAGGCATAGGTAGGCACAAATACGTCCATTGAAGCCAATTTAAATTACTACATACGCTAGTCCCTGAGCTAACAAGATGTCTAATCAAAAGCTATCGCACGTCCTCTTCATCGATCCACAGAACTTTGTATTCTAGTGTTTTATTGTTATATTATCAAGTAGTATGCCTTTTCCAACACAGTAAACCTTTTAACCTAATGAAATATCTTAAAACCACCCCACAACCGGACAGTGGAGGACCCTCAGTAGGAGGACCCGTGAGTGACAGATCTACAGAGGAATACAACTGCCAATAATAAATGGACTCTTTGTGAAATTAGGTCAGTCATCGATCATATATTTCTGCTAATATTCCCAGGTCGGTAATGCCTGCTACAGGACATATTGAGTGGGAGTATTGGCGTATCATGGTTGTAAATACAGACAACCTTACATGGTCGATAGCTGTAAAAATACACCCGAGCCCAATGGGGCATATTATGTTTTAGGGTGATTAAATGGTGCAACCCTTACGGTTTTTAAAAGTACGAAAGAAAATAAAATGTATGCTGTTTACAGTAAGAAATTGTCACGTTGGACATTAGTCTTGAAAACATTGTTTATTTAATATCTTAGGTTATAGGTTGTGAAGCTTTTTAAAATCAATAACTATGAACCAAGACTTTTAGTTTTATTTTACTCTAGGGAACAATTACATGTTTCAACTGTGGAGCTAGGAACAAATTATATAAAAACTTGGAAATAAGCATTGGTTGAAGCAAATGATTAGCTGATTCAAAAATGTCGAAACAAACGATCGATTCAACAAAAAAACCGACGAAGAAGCGGTTTAGAAAATATCTAGGAGAAACGATTTGTTGAGTCAAAGAATTGTTTCGGCCACAAAATTAGCAATTTTGTTTAACTAAAAATCTCTTTGGATGTCGCAGTTCTGGTAATACCGTCACTAAGATCGACTTTAAATGTAGTATTTTGTTTGCATTAAGTAAAATGTACCTCATATGGTGCAGTACTTCTTCTTTTTCTGCGTTCGTTCTCAAACTCTTTCAGATCAGCAGGATGTAGTCCGGAGAACGGAATGCGTTGTGTCATGGTTTACAGCATTGCTGCGATATCTGCGCCTTTCGGCCTCACACATCCGATTTGAGCATGGCTTTGGGTCACTGACCCTGTATGGGATGGGACAGCAAACTCCATCCTATAACCTCCTTAGTCGCCTCGTACGACATGAGTGGAAGGTAAACAGTACTGCTATTCTTTGCTCCCCTTTCGGGCCCCGACAATACACGGGTGTGTGTAGTACTATTCTTTCAACAGCGTACGTCAGTTATATATATATACAATTAAATATCTTCGGCGATCCTGTATATACTTCTTCTTCTTCTTCAGCGTTCATTCTCAAACTCCTGCTGGATCTCTCTAGTAGCAGGACCATGATCCATTCTAGATTTCCAGCTGGATGTAGTCCAGAGAACGCAAATGCGTTGCGTCGCCCTTTTATTTGCACCAATGGGCCGACACATCCGACTTCGGCTGGATGTATATACAATTAAATATAATGTAGGTCGTGGTGGCTGTATTAGCACATTCACTATTGCTTTTCAATGATTAAAAGACCTGCTATAACCAAGCTGGACTAATGTTAGCAGTGAAAGGACCGGACATAAGCAAGCTGGATTGACTAACATTCACGGTGAAAAGGACCGGACCTAATGAAGCTGGACTAACGTTCGGAGTGAAATAACCGGACTTAAAAATAATAGACACATTTTAGTGAGCTAAAAACAATTTATGGCATACACTTGACGTCATTTAATGTATGATCGTAATTATTACTGGTGGTGACAAGAACACCAGAACAGTGACCATATTTATTTTTAATGCTAGTAAGTTCTCATCAAGTCACTGGACTTTTACGTCCGTAGTTGCCAGGAACGAATTAAAAAAAAAACCATACTTATGAGAAAGATGGCGAAACAAGACGGACGAAAAACGAGTAGATATGATAAATTATGTTTCAGCAGGTTTATCGTTTCTAGGTGTAGGATACAATTTCCCCTTATTCTTAGATAATTGATCAAATCATTGACTTTTTTGTAGATTTTAGTTCTAGCCAATTTCTCCTTTCTTGGTTGTGCTCCATACTGGTCACGAGTATTCAATTTCTGCCTCTTCTAGTGAGATACGCTACTTTCAGCTGAGAACTTGAGTTCAGATTAGTTATATCAGATCTTTCATTATTAAAAATAAAGGTCTAGTTTAAAATAACTATACCACATCTTTGGTCCATCCAATATATGTTTTTTTCTTTCATTCCAATAATCACTTATTTCTAGTATTTTGTTCCTACAACTTGCTTATCCTTATATCGTTGTTAAGTAAAAATATGCGTCTTTTGGTGCTGTACGCTCTTTTAAACCACGGATTTTTCTCCAATTTGGTTATAACAGATTTTTGCAACTATCACCAAACAGTGGAGGTCGCACTTGCGGTAACTAAGTCGCCACCACTTCCGGGAAAACATCCATGGTAGATGGGTAGGTGATGAATCTACCTCTCCTGTAGAGAGGCGGGTCATTCAACCAGCGGACGATGTCCAAGTAGGCTATATCGGGACGCACTTTCAAAAAAGTATTAGAGGTAACAAAGACCTCACGAATGTAAACACTTTATAAACATCCACGGTGACATATACAATCAAAAATCTCACCCTTAGCGTTGCACCCTTCATTGACCGTTTACTTAACGTGTACGGTGATAGAATCACATAAATCATCGGTGCAGATACCCTTTGACATGCCTCTAGAGATTGTTCGCCCATGATTCAGCTATGATTACTGTTGATCCCGGTTATATAATCATTACTCATTAAATAACAATCACAACCTCAGCAATTCAATATTTCCTATCGATTATTTCCTTTCATGATTTCACTTCATTGCTTCAACTGCATTATTTCCCTCTATTATTCCTTCCCCTTTTCTTCATTAAATCCTTCACTCAGTGTGTTATCTCCTAACCTTTCATGCTCTTTCTAATATTATATACACAAGTAATTCAATCTTCTCATGTCACATTTTCTATCAAACAGAACCGTGAACTGAAAACTTATTAGAAAAAAATATGTATTATTAAGTGTATAACAAGCTGTAACATTGCTGCGTCTATTTTCCTTTTGCAAATCTCAAATGTTTTTGCCACAATGAAATAATAATCAATATTTTAAGACACTTTATGTAGAAGGTCGGATGTGTCTGACCTTTGGCGCAAGAAAAACAGCGACAAAACGAATATCAATTCTCTATCCACAACAAACTACAGAGAAGGCAAATAACTAAAAGTAAACATCCGCTCATCGGAGGCTTACTATTTTGACCTCTGAACAAAAACAGCGTCACATCACTTTCCTTTTGCAAGACAGTACGAGAGCTCAATTCACCTATCGTCATACAATTAAAATAACGATTTAGATCCTCGTAGTGACGCGCAATAAGGTAGTGTTATAGTGTGTTGTTCTCGATAGATCAAGCGTGGCCTCCAATGAGTTGACATTTATATATTAGTTGTATCGCCTTCTCTATGTGGAATATCTCCCATTTTTTTCTCGCGGCTAATATTGACAACAATTTTTCTTGTGTTATGTTGGTTTTTTCTGCCTTAAAATTACCATGACTGTTTACATAGACTACCAGGCATCACGGCAATGTTTACCTTGTTAATTATTGTTCAAATAGTTACCTCCATGTGCACATATTTATTGTTCAAATAGTGACCTTCCTGTGCACATATATATTGTTCAAATAGTTATTTTCTTGTACAAATATTAATCGTTTAAATAGTTATTTCTTGTGCAAATATTAATCGTTTAAATAGTTACCAACATATGCATCAATTTATCGTTCAAATAGTTATCTTCTTGCGCAAATATTAATCGTTCAAATAGTTATCTTCTTGTGCAAATATTAATCGTTTAAATAGTTACCGTCATATGTATCAATTTATCGTTCAAATAGTTATCTTCTTTTGCACATATTCATTGTTCAAATAGTTACCATCCTGTGCACCCAATTATCAATCAAGAAGTTACCATCATGTGCACTAAGTTATCGTCCAAATAGTTAGCTTCCTGTGCACGATCCTTTGAAACGTGTCTGCGGTCCACAATTTAAAAAATGCTGTCCTTGTCCGCCTTGCGGTCTCCGTGGTTTCCATGTAGCCCACGTTAACAATCACTTCTTCGGATTACATCCCGCAGGAATCTAGAAGAACCGATATCCTACTAAAATGGAGATCTATCGGGAGATTGAGAACGACAGCTAGAACGGTGTTTCGCAATAAAGATCCTCTAATAAGTGGGGTATGTCTTGGTGGTGATTGCTATATTGCAATACATCAGAGGTTGTGGTTTATCTGAACGACAACTTCCATTTTGCTGTTGTTCACAACTTAAATATAAACAAACTGGAATGTCGTCTACGGCTGAAAAAAAGCATACATCACCATACGATGTGGACTGTCAACTACTGTTGAACAGAGCATACATCACCATAAGATGTGGACTGTCAACTACGGTTGAACAGAGCATACATCACCATAAGATGTGGACTGTCAACTACGGTTGATAAAAGCATACATCACCATAAGATGTGGACTGTCAACTACGGTTGAAAAAAGCTTACATCACCATAAGATGTGGACTGTCAACTACGGTTGAAAAAAGCTTACATCACCATAAGATGTGGACTGCCGTCTAAGGTTGAACAGCGCATACATCACCATATGATGTAGTTTTTACATTTTAATAATATTATTGTATTTTTGTCGCATTTTGATTCGTTCGTTCTCAAACTCCCACTGGATCTATTTTGTAACAGGACAATGGTCCCACTAGATTTCCAGAGAAATTGAGACCACAGAACGGAAAAGCGCCATGTATCGCTTTATTTGTGGCAATTGCTCGAGCACACCGATTTTGGCTTTATTATTATATAATTTATATTTTCATATTTATTGATATTATTGTAGTAGGGAACTAGAGCATCTCTTGAATGAAATGTATATATATCGACAACAGCAGTCAGAGACACGACCATATCAAGAACACAACAATAGATATGAACTAGCTAAGTTGGATATTCACAGAGCCAAATTACAATCCAGACCAAGTATATGTAAAGACAAAAAGAACAATTATTGAATCTTGAGAAAGTTGCGAAGACACTATGGATCTATCTAACTATTATCTTTTCTCTGCTTTTGCTTTTAAGATTCGTGTGATTGAACGACGATCGGTGTACGGGCTATGACACGTTTGATCGCTTGATATCAATATCGATTTTTTAGATAAAGGGTGTTAACGTATTCAAACCTATACCCATTCTTTAAGGAAATGAGAACATAATGTTTAGTACTAAAAACTGAGTCGAAGTTGGTGACCACTTTCTCCTCCCCCCCCCCCCCCCCTCTTATATGAAAATAGGAATTCTACACGAAAACGAACGAATCATAATTTTATTTCGAGGTAGTTCCCCCCCCCCCCCCATATCCCTTACTGACGACGTATACACGGCCCTGATCGATACATAGTTATGTTTTGACAGTTCAGGATGTCCATGCAATTTTCAAACCACCTGCTTCGTGGTCTTCCTTTGCCTCTTGATGTTTCCATTGCTATGTTGTATGCTCTTGCTGCTGGTCAATAATGGTTCTTTTTTTCTTCATTAAATGATCAAACAATTTCAGTTTCTCTTCTTCAATATATTTAACTACAGATGGTGTTCTAACAGTTCTTGCAATCTCGTCCTTACTCATATGTTCTCCTCTTGTTCTTTTTTCTGCCTTTTGTAGACATCTAATTTTACGCGAATCAAGTCGTATCCATTGTTCTTTAGTTAGTGCTGTCTATTATTGATAGCAAAAGTTTTCATGAAGATTCAATTTATGATTTTCCTTTAAATTTTCATTGGGATAGAGGTGTGTTATCATTGGGATAGAGGTGTGTTATCACTGGGATAGATATATGTTTACATTGGGATAGATATGTGTTATCATTGGGATAGATATATGTTTACATTGGGATAGATATGTGTTATCATTGGGATAAATGTGTATTTTCATTGGGATAGAGGTGTATTATCACTGGGATATAGGTGTGTTATCATTGGGATAGACGTGTGTTATCGTTGGGATAGAGGTGGTATCATTGGGATAGAGGTGTATTATCATTGGGATATATGTGTGTTATCATTGGATTAAAGGTGTGTTATCATTGGGATAAATATGTTATTTCAAGGGATAGACGTGTGTTATCCTTGGGATAGATATGTGTTTACATTTGGATAGAGGTGTGGTATCATTGGGATAGAAATGTGTGTAACTGTGGTGTAAGTTCATAATACACCTACTATACTTTATAATGTAGAAAATGGTAAAACAACTAAATGATTACAGCATTGAAAGACATCAAAAGATCACATTGGATAAGAATGAAAACATTTTCATGAGAAACAGGCAGCTGACTAATTTTCAGAGTTCTTTGCTGAAGACAGCAACATAAATGTTAGATCAAAGAAACAACAGGATTTTCGCAAGAACTGAAAAATATTGTTTAAGATAGAATAATATCTGACATTATGGAGCCACCAATCACACTCACAGAGCTAGAACATGCAATATCTAAAGTGACAATGTAAAACGTCACTAATATCTGATAGAGTGTCCAATGAAACATACAATATATAAACTGACAATGTACAATGTCACTAAGATCTGATAGAGTGTCCAATGAAATATGCAATATCTAAACTGACAATTTAAAACGTCACCAAGAGCTGGTTGAGTGTCCAATGAAACATGCAATATCTAAACTGACAATTTACAACGTCACTAAGATCTGATAGAGTGTCCAATGAAACATGCAATATCTAAACTGACAATTTACAACGTCACTAAGATCTGATAGAGTGTCCAATGAAACATGCAATATCTAAACTGACAATTTACATCGTCACTAAGAGCTGATTGAGTGTCCAATGAAATTAAGTAAATTATGAACATTTCAGTAAAATCAAAGCTGATGCAGATCTTCATTTTCGACAACAGGCAAAGACCAGCGAAATTTAGAGATGTAATCATGATATAATTTTCAAAATCAGGAAAGATGGTACATCAGTATTCAACTCCAAACCAACTATCAATTACATACGGTATAAATCCAAAATATAGGTTATTATCAACCTGCAGTGATATCTTGAAAGTGAAACAAATTATTTTATCATATTTCAGGAAAATAAAACGCAATGCTACGATATTTAACTTCAGACCATTAACGTCAATGTTCAAGACCTAATCGTATTTCCAAATACGCAACAATGCCATAGAAAATGCATACTTTTCTCCTGTCTCATCAATTACACAGTCCATTGAACTCATTGGAAATTATCCTTCTAAAGTGACGTCGACTCACTTCTCACGTTATTTTCATATTTCTGTCGACAAAAATATATATATAAATCGCGAACGTTGGCATCAGAAAACCTATTGACTAATTGGAAAAGTGCAATCTAAATTGACACATGTGATTTTTCCCGTGGTTTTAATTGGCTGTCAACACAAAGTATGCACAAAATCACTAATAAATTAAAGGAAGAATTCAAATCAGTAATGCTAGAAGACTGTTTTTTGTTTGTTTGTTGGTGGGTTTGTCTTGTTATAGTAAGACACGCCGCTTTCAACCTTGGAGTAGTTTTCTTTAGGTTACATCAGCGCGTATATGGTGACCAAATGGCCTGGGTTGTCCTGTTAGGGACTGGTGGTTAGACCTGGAGTATGGTCTGCGCATGATGATAAGGACAAAAAATATTGGGGGGGGGGGGTTAGAAGAAAGAATGTTTTCTAATTATTGACATGTCTTCTATCTCAACACAAAGTGACCAATGTACTGCACGGGAAAAATGTATATATATATATATATATATATATATATAACGTATATGCGGTGATGAAAAATCAGAGCGACAGATGGAAAAAAGCGACTAAGATGGAGCAGACTTCTGGAGCAGGACTGCACACTCATATTTAAACAATCAATACATCGTCCTTGATATCGATCTACTTGCTTGCTCAAAGTCGGGGGAGTTAATCTCCATTATCGAGTGTGTGCCTAGATGTTTGTGGCTGTATATGTATGTGTGGCGGCAGGTTTGTGTGTGAGTGTGCGTAGTAATGTGAGCGCGCGTGCAGCCGCAGGTGTATGTGTGTGTGAGCGCACACAACAGATATCATTCTTGTAGCTGTGCTGATAGGAAGAGGGGAGTCTTTCACGCTAGATTATACCGCATGCCAGCGACTCATTTGTCTAGCTATACACTGTTTTGTTTGTATATCTTCATAATCAGATAGGATATCTCGCGCAGTGTCTGGATACTTATTCTTACAAGCTGATTCAAAATGGGGCTACTAACCTAGTTCTGTCTTTGCTTGCTTATCTGCATGTGTTTTGGTAATGACTGTTAAATTCTGTCACAACCTACAGAGACAAAGCAGCTATAAAACCAGAGGCAGACCATGTAAAAGATGGATCACAGAAATCAAAGAAGCCACAGGAGCAAGCTTACAAACAGCACACAAGAAGGCCATCTCCAGAGAACTCTTCCGGCGCCGCAAAGCAAAAAGGGCCACAGTGTATAGATAGATAACCTGCAAATTCGCAAATATCTCCCATGTGACCTACACATTGCCCACTACTCTCTCCTGATCTACAAATTAGTAATGATTTCTCTCGTGACCTGCACTTAGCCAACTACTTCTCTTGTGACCTAATTGGCAACTCATCTCTCGTGACCTACAATTTGGAAATTACTTTTATCGCGCCCTACAAAGTTACAATTACGTCTCTCGTTACCTACTCAATAATAATTACTCATTTTGCGACTTGTAAAGCAAAAATTACTTTTCTCGTAATTATACAGTGACAACTATTTCTTCACCCTATTCGATGTCAACTCTATGAAATGAAGATGGTCCAGCCATCCGAGGATGGAAATCAAGATTGGTAAGGCCATCACTTACATTCAACAGAACCATAGTCCTGCCCAAACAAGCACAGACGTCGGAGCTACCAAGCCAAGAGGCGCACCAGCAACCATGGTTGTCATGGAAACCCGAATAGTTAACATGTTTTGAGCACGAATGAGATTTCATTCTCAAACTGCACAATATCCATTATTTTTGTCCCTATAAGTTTACACAATGACGATACAATAATTGCAATCCAACCCCGTTTTTCGTTCATATTTCCAATTAATGCCTACCTACGTATTTTGTGTTTAATTTAACCATATACTATATCAATAAATAACACTAGACAACATCAAAATTGTACCAGGAATGAAAAAAGTTGATCTTAACTAATTTTGAGGTGCTGAGAACATAATGATATTAAAAATGTTCATTTTATGTAAAATGTAAAGGTAGGTCCCATGGCATCTGCCGTCGGGGATGAAGATAACTCTTCATGTACTAAGCCGCAGCAACTATTAGGTGGGGTGGCCAGTTCCCTTCCTTGCTGTTTTTTTTACCTTCCCTAACTCATGCGTCAGGTACTCATTTACAGCTGAGTCGACTGGAGGAGTGGTCATGTCAAGTGAGAAATCACAACCCGGATTTTTTTTTTAATGTCCGGACGTGGTTTCGAACCTGGCACGCTGTAACCAGATGATAGCAAGCAAGCTCACTATCCACTAGGCTACCGCGCTCCTCGCTCCGCGCAGTCCTCATTTTATGTAGCCTTTAAAAAAAACATATTCAACTTTTGCGGTTTTATTTACATTATATATATATATATATATATATATATATATATATATATATATATATATATATATATATATATATATATATATACGAGGCGTGTTCAAATGAAAACGGGACTTGTGGATTTATTTAAAAAGTATCATACGCAATTTAATATTTTCAACGGAATTGAACAAAGCAACCACTTGTGAAAGAATGCACCTGGGTTCATCAGAAAAAATCTCCGTATGCATTTAGGCAAGCATCCCACTGTTTAGGTAGACGTCGAATGCCGTCCGAGAAAAAGTTGCGTGGCTGTTCTCTGAACCATGTGGTCACCGCTGTCTTCACGTCTGCGTCGCTGTTGAAACTCCACCCCATGTGGTTCAATATCCACCCCATCCGTTCTTCCTTATGGTGGTCAGTCAACATCCGTGGGACCCACTGTGAACACACCTTCCGATAGTTCAATTTCTTCCGAACAACCATGTGGGCTGTCCCAATTGACATATGGAATTCTTCTGCAAGCGAACGAATGCTCCGACGACGGTCAGTCAGTACTGCTTTATCAAGCACGGCTATGGCTTCTTCTGTTGCAACAATATGCGCCTGACCTGGCCGTGCAAGATCTGCCGTTAACTCACGTCCGTCTTTAAACATACGCACCCACTCCATCACTCTGGTCCTCGACAAACATTTGTCACCATATGCTGCCTTCATTCTCCGATGAATGTCTACTGCTTGACATCCTTCAAATGAAAGAAACTGGATCACAACACGCTGATTCACTTTGGACGGGTTCGGAATCACACCCGCCATATTGTTAACAGTCTTCTGCAGCACATATGCATGCTGGGAAGATGAACACGTGACCGTATGTAAATTATTGGATACTCATTACTAGTGCAAAATGTCATCAATATCAGTGCGCTCTATCATGCGTGGTGTAACAAGTCCCGGTTTCATTTGAACATGCCTCGTATATATATATATATATATATATATATATATATATATATATATATATATATATATATATATATATATGACACAGCAGCTGTGGTAGACTAAATTATTGATTCTGACCAATAGAAATGTAACTAGGAGTATATGATGAAATCCTATCTGGTATTGCATCACTTTTGTGTATAAATATCTTATCTATGATTCATTTTCGTTATTAGTATTACATATTTCCATCTCAAAAGTTTATGTGTTAGAAATGCCCAGGAAATGTGTTAACAGTGAGAAGATAAGAGAAATGCCCAGGACATGTGTCAACAGTGTAGAGATAAGAGTAATGCCAAGGACATGTGTAAACAGTGTAAAGATAAGAGTAATGCCCAGGACATGTGTAAACAGTGTAAAGATAAGAGTAATGCCCAGGACATGTGTCAACAGTGTAAAGATAAGAGTAATGCCCAGGACATGTGTCAACAGTGTAAAGATAAGAGTAATGCCCAGGACATGTGTCAACAGTGTAAAGATAAGAGTAATGCCCAGGACATGTGTAAACAGTGTAAAGATAAGAGTAATGCCCAGGACATGTGTAAACAGTGTAAAGATAAGAGTAATGCCCAGGACATGTGTAAACAGTGTAAAGATAAGAGTAATGCCCAGGACATGTGTAAACAGTGTAAAGATAAGAGTAATGCCCAGGACATGTGTCAACAGTGTAAAGATAAGAGTAATGCCCAGGACATGTGTCAACAGTGTAAAGATAAGAGTAATGCCCAGGACATGTGTCAACAGTGTAAAGATAAGAGTAATGCCCAGGACATGTGTAAACAGTGTAAAGATAAGAGTAATGCCCAGGACATGTGTAAACAGTGTAAAGATAAGAGTAATGCCCAGGACATGTGTAAACAGTGTAAAGATAAGAGTAATGCCCAGGACATGTGTAAACAGTGTAAAGATAAGAGTAATGCCCAGGACATGTGTCAACAGTGTAAAGATAAGAGTTGGACACTACACATATACTGTTATAATGTGCTGCACATCTTAAATTATAGTTGGCTGACAAAATGTAAGCTATACCATTTGCAGTTTCAATTGATTTGAAGAGAGCCCCTTGATCATATCAACAACTGTTACTTTTGCATGGTGTCTTCAATTTGGAAAGGAATATCAAAGAAGAAAAAATGGACTCTACAGTATCCAAGCATCCCCTCTGCATTACGTCCGGTACGGCACGACGGTGCTCTACCAGTTCGTTCCCAAAGTGTCAGAATCTTTGTAGCTGCTTCCGTTGACGAAGAAGATGACATTTCTGAGCCTGATGACACATATATATATATGTGTGTGTGTGTGTGTGTCATCACCACAACAGTATACAGCGCCCAGAACCTAAGATTCTTGTCCTCTTCGCCGGCTGGTGATATTTGAAATTTTTTACATAGGTGAACCTGCTAGCTCAATAATGGTCAGAAGAATGATGGTCAACCAGCATAGAACCGGTACTGTCAGCAGAAGTGTAATGGCGGATAACTCAAGGAGAGATCGGAGCAACTATGGACGTGTCCAGTTTGCAGTGATGATGATCCGACGACTAACTAACTAACCTGCTTGCTCAATGCTTCGGACAAGATTGACTTCTACTCAACTCTTCCTTGTGACATCCTAAATTTACCCTTCTCTTCCTTGTGTTCTACATATCAGCGACAGAGCACTCACACACGTTTTCGTCTAATAATGGAAGAGTCATTTTTAACTACTAGCAGGGATACTAAAAGTATGGGAACAATTCCCTTCTTGAAATTACCAAATTACACGGTTCCTGTTTACAAGTGATGAACATAATGAACAATTTCACCAAAACATTGCTGCTATGGAGAGAATGTAGCAAGACATCTGTTCTTCAATGCTTGCTGATTACTGTTGGACTGTGTCAAGAGACACCTCACTGATTGACTACATGAAGCGAGAGCTCGAACCTCGATTGAATAAATACGGTAGAGGTTCAAAAGCTCATATTAGAAACAGAATATATGAATTTTAAATAGTGTTTTTTTATTTGTTCAATTTTTTTATTATGGTGGAATATCACTTAACTGATTTTGTAATAACAATGTTTATAATGCTAAAGTGTAAATAATAACTGTTCACCAAAGAGATTAAACAAGTATACATGAAATTTGAATTACTGAAATTTAATTTGATCATTACAAAATAACAAAGCCAATTAGAAAATTTTGATACGATATTTGAAACCAGCATGACACAATCAATACGAAATGATGTATTTAAAGTCTGGTACAAATTATTTTTGAAAATTTGTTGTCTAGTGTAATCAATAATTAATTGTAATATTCATTGTTAGGGTTAGGGATTAGAGCTAGTTATGTTTTACATAATTAATCCTAACCCTAAATATAATTATATTTAAATTAATAAATGATAAACATGAAACCTATAAACATAGGCAAGGGAAATAATCACACAGTTGGACACTAATTTTCCCAAACGGGGGTTTGACTGCGATCATAGTTCCAAAAGTGACAAGTCACTTCTCTCGCGACCTGCACAATGTTAATTGCTTCCCTTCTGACCTACGATTTGAAACGTACTTCAATAAGAACCTACATAGCCACACGTCCTCGCTCATCATGGATCACCGCTATAGAGTATCGTATTTGACTTAACTGTGATTTTCATTGGTCATCTTGTGTATGGTGTGTTTGAACAGTAAATTAAAATCATGGGAAACATCTAGTGTGTCATTTCAGCAGGATGATTTTCAAACAGCGAGCATGTCTTAGAAAATCCCCCGTGGCCATTGACATATATAAGACCTGTTTTCAAATTGAAAAATAGTATTCTAAAAATTAATTGGACTGTTCCTGTGATTATGTTTGACTGTCGAAACAATTTAATAAACATAGTGACCATTGAACAAATGGGAAACGTCAAATGAATCATTTTAGAAGGTTGTTTTCCAATTAGGTAGCTGGTCTTATATATATGTCGATACCACGATAGAGGTAGACTTTTTGTTTACAATATGTTTTTATCGAATCCGTAACTGTAAAAAGAAGTTCAGAGATAAATTCCTCTTCGTCTTCTGCGGTCCCTTGTGATAACCAACACGAATTGTTTGTGTTCCTAAGGGGGACGTGAGTTACGTCGTCTTACCGCTTGACGTGAGTAATGTAGGCTTAGCACATTCGATTTCAGAATTTTTAAATTCAGGTGAGCTTCTCTGGCAAGTGGCAGGGGGCAGGTGTGTATCAGCTCTACGACACAGCTGGTTATCACTCACTGCGTTGCTTTCTTCAGGCCAAATCATGTCTCTATGTGACAATTTCCGAGAAGATGGTAAACATGTGTATGGATTTGGGTCTACTACGTCTACCGCATACAAACCGTTCCTTTGCCTGGTACACGTCTTATGTAATATGTTGATCTATTGTGCCCTCGGTTATTGAAATTTTTGTCGGCCTGTTTACAGAACAAGTAAAGCTCTAAAGTAGACTTGGACTCGTCCAAGATGGCTCGTTTTTTAAGTCGAGGTGTAATTTTATGAGATTCATTAACTGTATCTATAAAGGGTTTATCATCTCCTTCCTCGTTCATCTGCCTCACATTATGATTTTTTCCGATACATCTTTGTTATATAAAACCATATTTCTACTGGCTTTATATAATTTCTTTCAGGTCTGCTTATTGTCCATAGTTCACTTCCATTAATCCCTAGGGATGCATAGATGTTTAGTCCAACGGCACAGTGGGTGCAGTGAGTCGTCCTGGCGTAGAATTGGTACCCACAGAGGTCTATCGACAGATTGGATGGCTGTTACAGACTAGGAAACCCACCAAAATCAATAACATGTCGATATTCCTTTATGGCGCAACTTAAACTGTAACACAGCATATTCACGATGGCCTGCCCAAACATTTAAAAAATTTAGTCACGCTAGACAAATGATTTCTGTGAGGATTTGCTCATGGCTGGTTATGTAGAGTTAACGCAAAAATACATACAAACATACACACACATAGAACAACACGCACACACACAAACACAGTTTCCATATATCAGGATTGATTCGATATAGTATCTAAGAACACTTTTGCCTAGCCCAAAAGACATTGATATATTATATATAATTTTCGCAGCTGCGGCCGTGTAATGTTAAGTCATTCGCCCGCTGACCAGCATATGCGGATTCCATTCATCATTTGTGGTTTTAAATAAAATAAATTTCCCGTAATTCACACGGCCACCAGGAAGTAGTGTACCACGGTTCATGCTCTGGGCAGGTAAAGGAATAATTCCATCACTAATGAGCACGTGCAGTAGGTGACGTTAGTCACCTAGATAAGAATGTATTGGTAATCTGATCACACTAAAGATATGAATGTATTGGTGATGTTATCTCAAGCTGTTTCTGACACCTTACGTCTTTTCCGATACGCCACAATCAATCAAGAACCATGCCGAATGACGTAGGCGATCATGTTTCTCCACAACTCTCTGTCTCTTGTGTTGTTAATAAGTTCACATGATATTGGCTATATCTTTTTTGTGCGACAGTGACAAACAATCCTGAAATTTCTCTCTTGTTCTTTCTCTGTCTCGTCTCCCCTTGATCTTTTCGGTGGTTCAATCAATCAATCAATAAACCAATAACCCTTCAGGGGTACCACATTGGATGCTTCAACACACAGAGTCCTCCAGCGAATTCTATCCTCAGCGATGCGGATGAGTGTGGAAATATCTAGCCCAGTCCATTCCTTGATGTTGTCTGTCCATGTCTTTATTTGTCCTCCTCTGCTTCTTCCACCCTCGACAGTTCCCTGCAGTATTGTTTTTGACAAGGAATCGTGCCTGCATACATGTCCGAACCATGCTAGTTTTCGTCGTTTCACTATTGAAAGCAATGGCTCCTGGACACCTGCACACATCTCTACTTTATTTCTTACGTACACATTGGTCTTATGTTCCCTATAGGTAATTCGTAGAATTCTTCTGTAGCATTTATACTCGAAAGCCTGTAATCTTCTCTCCATGTCCGCAGTGAGTGTCCAACTCTCACAACCATACAACACAACAGAAAGCACCAGCGACCTATACAGTGTGATTTTCACTCCAACACTGATGATGCTTTTCGAAATCCCAGTTAGCCTTGACAAGGACGCTAAAGCCATCTCCATAATGGTTAATTCGGTGGTTACTAAATGTTGAAAGTTTGCTTTTCCCATCACATGGCTTAACATCTTGACTATTCTTCTTATTTTTGCTATGTTTTGTATTTTTTATTCCAGCATCTCAGAGGACTTCTACATTAGTTTTCTTGTCTGTTCATGGAATTTTCATCACTCTTCTATAAAGCATCTCAGTAAATTCCAGCTTATCTTGATCTGTTTTGTTTACCTATCATGCTTAGTATCCATAAAGAGGATTGACTTAGTACAGCATCTGTATTGACACGCTACAAGAAGGATTGACTTAATACAGCATCTGTATTGACACGCTACAAGAAGGATTGACTTAATACAGCATCTGTATTGACACGCTACAAGAAGGATTGACTTAGTACAGCATCTGTATTGACACGCTACAAGAAGGATTGACTTAATATAGAATCTGTATTGACACGCTACAAGAAGGATTGACTTAATACAACATCTGTATTGGCACGCTACAAGAAGGATTGATTTAATATAGCATCTGTATTGACACGCTACACGAAGGATTGATTTAATATAGCATCTGTATTGACACGCTACAAGAAGGATTAATTATTGTCTGCAAACTATCAGCGTTTCTCGTCTTCGTTTTCTTCTTCCGCGTTCTCCAGTCGTAGTCAAATGCGGATATAGATTTCATCAATGAACTGTAATGTGATCATCAGCCGTGAGATAGCACAGAAGAGACTGCAACATCGATCCTAGCTCCTGGGAGACAGCAGCCCTTGATTGCTCAGCTTTGCACAGCGAAATCGCTGCTGGTATCACTATATTTGAAAAATAAAGAACATTGCGAGCAATGTACAGGCGACGGAAGCGGAAGGACAAATCTGAAAACTCTCCTACAGCGGACCCTCTGCACTTCTGCATGCACTGCAATAGAACTTTCCTGGCACGAATCGGACTCATCGGGCATCTACGAACTGACAAACCAAATTAGAGAATCTGACAAACTAAATTAGACAATCACAAATGTTGTGTTATTTTTCTGCTTGTTCATCAAATTTATTGTTTATGTACGTCAGAGCTATTTCATATGGACATAGCTTTCTTCTTGTGGTGTCGTACCGTTAGAAGTTCTGTAAAATTAATTATTTTTTGGAGAATGTCCCACAGGGGCACACTTCTGTGTCGACAGTTCCATACTTCTGAACATGTGTTGTTTTAGCCTGTTGTAGCATGTTTATAAATATGTTCCGTATTTCCTGGAGATATTCCATAGGTGCATACTTCTGTGTCACCAACTCCATACTTATGTGTCACCAACTCCATACTTATGTGTCACCAACTCCATACTTCTGTGTCGCCACTCCATACTTCTGTGTCGCCACTCCTTACTTCTGTGTCGCCACTCAATACTTCTGTGTCACCAACTCCATACTTCTGTGTCGCTAACTACACACTTCTGTGTCGCCAACTCCACTTCTGTGTCGTCACTTCATACTTATGTGTCACCGACTCCATTCTTATGTGTCACCAACTCCATACTTCTGTGTCGCGAACTCCATACTTCTGTGTCATCTACTCCATACTTATGTGTCGCTAACTACATACTTCTGTGTCGCCAACTCCACTTCTGTGTCGCCACTTCATACTTATGTGTCACCGACTCCATTCTTATGTGTCACCAATTTCATACTTTGTGTCGCCAACTCCATTCTTCTGAATATGTGTTGTTTCAGTATGTTGCAGCATAGTTTGTTCGATTCGTTCTCACACTCCCACCGGATCTATATTGTAGTAAGACAATGGTCATACTAAATTTCCAGCAGTATGTAGTTCAGAGATCCGAAACATGTGTATTCATTTTATGTACCTCAGCTCAATGACCGGACAAAGTTGACTTCTTCGAATTTAAATATATTTGATTGTTCCTTTCTAACATCATTGCATTGTCAGTTTGTGTGTGTGTGTTCTTTCTAACATCACTATATGGTCAGTTTGTATGTGTGTGTGTGTGTGTGTGTGTATACTTTTCTAACATCATTATATGGTCGGTTTGTGTGTGTGTGTGTGTGTATGTTCCTTTCTAACATCATTATATGGCAGTTTGTGTGTGTGTGTATATACATAGTTGAATTGTATTCAGTATTTAAGCATCTTTTGATGATGAACTTCATGTACACAAATGATATTGAACACATCTATCGTTGCTGACAGTTACTTTCAATTTTCCTAACGGGTCTACTATCGCAATTTTTCCTGCTTTGTGAGTGACCTGAAATTCACTAGAGAACTACTTTTTGCTTTGCTCATTAGCTGAGACAGTAATGATTTTAAATCATTCACGGACAGTGTGTTTGGATTACAGAAGACGTGCGAAGCAGGTTTGTCATCGGTCAAAATCGCTGCCATTTCTTCCTCCAGATGGGATGATCCCAGCAGGCATAGAATTGTGTAGATGATAGCTTCACACTCTGCATTAAGAGTGTTCAATACCTCCCACTATTTCTCACTGCCTCTTCCACCACTGCCGGATTTACCTATAAGCTAATCAAGCTATAGCTTAGCCCCCCCCCCCCCCCCACATTCTAGGGGCCCACAATTATTTTTATTTCACTACCTATACATTCTTAATCGTTAAAGGGCCCATACCTAAAATAGATTAGGGCCCCATATCTCAATAGTTTATGGCTCCATATCTCAAATACCTTAGGGCCCCATATCTCAAACAGCTTTAGGGCCGAATATCTCAAATAGCTTTAGGGCCCAATATCTCAAATAGCTTAGGGCCGCATATCTCAAATAGCTTTAGGGTCCAATATCTCAAATAGCTTAGGGCCCCATATCTCAAATAGCTTAGGGCCCTATCAAGTCTAAATCCGGCCCTGTCTTCCATTCAACAATCTGTATATTCTCGTATCCAGGAGTTTCAGGTAGCCATTTTTAAGCATCTTCAATGTTAGCGTAGATACTAACAGCTTTTGCGCCCCGAACATCTCTGGCTTCACTACACCGTGTTTACATAAACTAAATGAATTTCGCTTGTGACGCTCCTGAAGATTCGTTTTAGCACCTTTAACTGGGTGACCGCCCCATTCACAGCTGCTACTTTCCACGTTGTAAAACTGTTGCTGTTATTTATTATCTTTGATATTCTTTGAATGTGATCTTCATTTTATTTCAGAACGTCCAATAAAAATTTAGGGAGACATTGTAAATCAAATTACAAAGAACACGTGATATCATAATTGAGATCAAGTAATTGGAATGCATCCAACCAGCTTCAGTCTAACCTGCTGGGCGTTGTCTACGGTTTTATTGACATCATGGATATAATATGCTTGATTGGTTATCGGTGGTCACGTGATCGTTTAGGGTAAGCTAAGACTTTTGTTTAAATGAAAGATTTGGTTTAGATTATGTGAATGTCTTTATTTAAGTGAAATATTTGGTTTAGATTAAGTGAATGTCTTTATTTAAGCGAAATATTTGGTTTAGATTAAGTGAATGTCTTTATTTAAGTGAAATATTTTGTTTAAATTAAGTTAATGTCTTTATTTAAGGGAAATATTTTGTTTAGATTAAGTGAATGTCTTTATTTAAGTGAAATATTTGGTCCAATGATCTGTTCTTTTTCTTGTGGGTCTGTTCTCAAACTCCTATACATCCTCTGGATATAGTTAAGAGAACGGAGGGCTTTTCAACTATCCTTTCAAGTTGTCATTTATTCTTTTTTCTTCTTCGTTCATTCTCAAACTCCTTTAGGTTAGCAGGATTAGTCCAGAGAACCGAATTCGTTGTATAATGGTGTACAATTAGGCTGCAATATCTGCTCATTTCGGCATCACATCAGTCTTCAACATGACTTCACTTTGACACTTAAGGGATGGGACAGCTAATTCTACTCTCAAAACATCCCTAGTCGATTCTTACGACGTGCATGTCAGGTAATAATATCAAATTGGTTGCTCCCCTTTCGAGCCCGGTATCGCATGAACGCAAAGTAACACATGAAAGCAATATAATACATGGTAACATAATTACATCATATGGACACAATGTAAGACAAGTTAACATAATGGTCTTTTATGGATGCAAGGTAACATAATGGTAACATATGATGCAAGGTAACATAATGGTAACATATGATGCAAGGTAACATAATGGTAACATATGAACGCAGGAATATACAAGATTACACATGGTAATATATGGAACAAGGTAAAACATGGAAACACACACGCCGAAGGTAACACATGACACAGTGTAACACAAGGTAACACATGATATAAGGTAACACATCGACGCAAGGTAACACATGATAACACATGGACGGAGGATAACGCATTGAAACACATGGTAACTTATGGAAACACATGGTAACTCATGGACGCAAGGTAACATATTGTAACACAAGGAAACATTGTAATGTATGGTGATACATGGAAGAAAGGTAACACATGGTGACACATGGAAGAAAGGTAACACATAGTGACACATGGAATAAAGGTAACACATGGTGACACATGGAAGAAAGGTAACACATGGTGGCACATTGAAGAAAGGCAACACATCGAAGAAAGGTACCATATGGTAACACATGGTGACACATGGAAGCAAGGTAATACAAGGTAATATATATTAACACATTTTATAACACGTGGTAACACATAGACGCAGGTAACACATCGAAGCACATGGATTTAAAATAGCACCAGGTAACACATTGAGGGAACCGCGTAGTGCAGTTGTTAGAACACTTGCTTCGCATATGACTGGTTACTACAGGTAACCTGGGTTAATTTCCCAGTTGAGGCGGAAAAGTTTTTCAGATCGCAACGGCTCCCAGATCGACCCAGCCTTAAATTGATACCGGATTAATCCGGGAAGTAAAGACTGCGCGGGAGAGGAGATGGCTACCACCCTCATTTTCAGAGCCTCTGAAATGTGAGATGGCTAATATCTCCCACCCCTACGGCATTAGTAATTGCTCTAGGTTACTTTACTTACTACAGGTAACACATGGACGCAAGGTAACACATGGACGCAAGGTAACACATGGACGCAAGGTAACACATGGACGCAAGGTAACACATGGACGCAAGGTAACACATGGACGCAAGGTA
Source organism: Meghimatium bilineatum (assembly GCA_034231615.1). Lineage (NCBI taxonomy): Eukaryota > Metazoa > Mollusca > Gastropoda > Stylommatophora > Philomycidae > Meghimatium > Meghimatium bilineatum. The sequence continues at coordinate 28,877,292 of CM067315.1, read as the reverse complement.
ACACATGGACGCAAGGTAACACAATGACGCACGGTAAAATACACATGGTAACACATGAATACAATGTAACACATTGTGGCACATGGACTCAAGGTAACATATGGACGCAATGTAACACATGGACGCATGGTAAAACATACTAACATAATGATGCAAGGTAACATATGGTTACACATGGTCGCAAGGTGAAGTGGATATACATGGACGCAAGGTAAAATATGGTTACACATGGACGCAAGGTAAAATGGTTACACATGGACGCAATGTAAAAGGGGTACAGATAGACGCAAGGTAACATTTGGTTACTCATGGATACAAGGTAAAATGGTTACAAATGGACGCAATGTAACATATGGTTACACGTGGACGCACGGTAACATATGGTTACACATGGACGCAAGGAAACATATGGTTACACATAGACGCAAGGTGCAATGGTTACACATGGACGCAAGATAACATATGGTTACACGTGGACGCAAGGTAACATATGGTTACACATGGACGCAAGGTAACATATGGAAACACATTGGAATAAGTTGTCATCATTTATGATTGTGATATCACCTGTATGTTGTCGTGCTCAAAAGAGGAGGGAAATAGCAAAAAATCCACCTGATTTGTAGGACATAATAGATCACTAAGGAGGTTGACATGTGGTTGGTTACTACACCTCATTGTCTCCTCTATGAAGACACCTGTTACAACCACCCTTTTCAAGATAGATAAGGCAATTAAGTGGGATTCTTGACGTAACAAAACAGGTCGGTTGTATAGATAATGAATATTTAAAGTTGTATTATATTTATCGGGATATTCTTTATATTATTGTGTTAGAAAGGTGAGAACTGTGTGTAGAAAGACAATTATTATGATTATCATTATCATTAGTAAGGTAAAAAGGGCCACTACTTTTTACCCCCCCCCCCTCTATGTTAACCATTTAACAACAGTCAAGCTTTTTCACACCTCTCCCCTAATTGTTGCCTTAATTTAATGGGCAGCATTTAAGACGTTTTACTGTATAAACGAGATTATGTATAAATTGTGCCAATAATTAACAGTGCATTTAAGCAACGAGAAATATAGACTGGCGACGTTTTGATTAAAAAGCCTTCATCAGGACGAAAGACATAAAATAAATAGCAAACACTAATGGTATGACGATGATATAAAGAACAGAAAGAGAGACAAAAACTGTTATGAAGTGATAGATGTAAAAACCTGTTGTAGAACATGAGATAGAAAAAAAAGAAGATACGTAGGAGAAAAAATGTAGTGAGAAAGGAAGACAAATCTGGCAAGAGGGGAAGAGAAATTAAAAGAGAAATCGTTTCCTGATGAAGTGAAGTTATATCACTATTACCGGAAATAGTGGAAGTATAAAAGGGTTATCGGTAGATGATATGTATTATTGCATATATCTTTACATAACCTATCAATAAGATCCTTTCGCTCGTTGTTCCTATGTTAATCAAAACACACAGTTTAGAAAGGATATCATTCATGTATTCGTGGAGATTCTTCTTCTTCTTCTGCGTTCGTTCTCAAACTTCTAAAGATTTACAGGATGTAGTCTGGAGAACGGAATGCGCTGTGGCATTTTTTACAGCTTAGCTCCTGCATTTGCCATTTGGCATGATACATCGGTCTTCAGCATCGCTTCTGGGTAACTTGAACCCTATATGATAGGGACAGAAAACAACATATCAAACCCTCATTAGTCACCTCTTACGACATGCATGGAAGAGAAACAGTGTTGCTATTCACACCCTCCTTTCCGGCCTCGCATTACACAGACAGTTTGTAAAGCTCTGCTGTGTTGATATTTTCAATGACAAAACTAATTTGAGGTAATGCTACAATACGAAATCACAGTACGATTGTTCTACTATATTCGTGCATCGATTCTGCCTCGAAATATTTGTCTCAGAGAAAACCTGGTAAAACAAAATGGCAATTATGACGCTGTCCACAACACCACTAACGTCAAGACACGAGATACAAGAGTGTCTGTGTGACGCAGTCCACAACACCAGTAACACAAGATGCAAGAGCATCTGTGTTCTCAAACTGCTTAATGTAGGCATAAATGTCTTTCATATGGGACATAATAAGTTAACTTTAATTTTCAGAAAATATTACACAGATAGCGTCCCTTGTTTAAGAAATGAACGGGAGCCAGTGAAACCTCTGGGAGAACATCATGGAAAGAGAAGAAAACAAATAAAAAGATAATAAATAACACACTTAAAAAACACTTAATATGAAGAAGGAACTGCTAAAAGAAATAAAGATCAGGCAAATAAAATGCTTTGGACACATTAAAAGACATGACAACTTATTGAAGACCTTACTTGAGGGTAAAGTCAAAGGGAAGCGAACAAGAGGTTGGCAGAGATACAAGTGAGAGAGTAATATCACACGATGGACAGGTTACAGTCTAGCAGAGTGCACCACCAAGACAAGAGACATGAGATGTTGGAGATACGTTGCAGCCAACCTTCGTTGCGGAGACGGCACTTAATAATGACGATGATAAGTGAAACCTCATATTGCGATCATCATTCGTTGTATAAACGTTTCGCAATCGAAACCGCTAACACGGCATAGCAAATATAAGTAGGAAGCCAGAGGACAATTCTTAAAATATTATGTTATATGTTTGTTGTTACTGAGGATATTTCAATACCTGTACGGGATGTTTGTTGTTGTTGTAATTGTCCTTGTCTCGATCGGTCCGTTCTGGTGACTTTGTGTGCACGGTTTGAAAGGCTTGATGAAATCGCATCTTTTTTTGGAGATGCGGTTAGTCAAGTACGGAAGAACGCGTGTTCAATAGTTGCTAGGCGATTTGGTGCCGTTGAACGGACTGGTTCAATTCCCGTTAGTCTCAAAAAATTGTAACACGGCATAGCGATTTTTGCCATAAGATAAAATGTAAACTTAGATGATTCGCTGGCAAGCCAAAAATATTAGTATGTTTTCATAATAAAATTCTTAAAACAAAATACATTACAGTACATGTACATACTTTACATGTCCTGGGTTCATTCCCCAGTTGAGGCGGAAATGTTTTTCACATCAACGGCTCCCGGTCGACCCAGCCTTAAATGGGTACCGGATTAATCCGGGAAGTAAAGACTGAGAGGGAGGGGAGATGACTACCGCCCTCATTTGCAGAGCCTCTGAAATGTGAGATCGCTAACATCTCACACCCATACGGCATTAATAAATGACATGGGTTACTGTACTTACATGTAGATACTTTAATGAGTAGTCGGTTTTTGATATCTCTAAATAGCTTAACTTAGGATATTTGTTACCTCTAATATTGTATAGTAGTGCATCCTGATATAACCTACTTAGACTTTGTTGTCTACTGGTTGAAAGGTGAGCGCTTCTCCAAAAGAGAGGTAAACTTATTAACTATCTACCTGTTACTTCTAATATGTTATGGTAGTGTGTCCTGATATAACCTAATTGGACTTTGTTGTCAGAACATGGACATGGACATGGTTGGAAGGGGCGCGCTTCTGTAAAAGAGAGGTACACATTAACTACCTATCTACTCTTTACGGAAGCGAAGCATGGACAGTAAACAAAGTGACAAAATTGGAGGCAACTGAGATGTGGTTTTTAAGAAGAGTAATGCTAATTTCATGGACACCCAAGAAAACGAATGTAAACGTTCTCAGAGGTGCTGGAGTAAAAATTAGAACGAAAATTAGAAGAAGATAATCACAATGTTTAGGGCATCTGATGTGGAAACACAAATTTGATATTTAGTAACCACCGGATATATCAAGGAGAAAAGATAGAGAAAAACAAAGAGATATATTTCTGGATGGGTTGCCTTTGTGGCACAAAAAAAAGTCACTAACTGAACCTATTAACAACACAAGAGACAGAGAGTTGTGGAGAATCATTATCGCCTAACCCACTCGGCATGACACTTTATTGTTTGAATCAAATACTTTAAAAAAATTTAAAATACTGGTACACAACATTAGGTAAATGGGGGTCTTTGCTACCTCTAATATTTTATGGTAGTACGCCCAGATATTACCTAATTAGATTTTGTTGCCAGCCAGATTGAAATATACACTCCTCTTCAAAAAAGAGATAAACTAATTAAATATCTACCTGACTAACTACTTGTATTTACGCTCAATGTAAAATATCTAATTAACTACGTAATTAACGCTGGGTGCGTTATGGTCGAAGAGGTAAAAGTTTTGACTCAAGTTGCGATGCGAGTAGGTGCCATCTGAGCGTATCTGGTTCATTATTTTTTTTTCTTTAATAATAAATCATCACTGCTTCTCTCTTAGTTAGTTAGTCGTTGGATCATCGTCACTACACTCCGGACAAGTCCATAGGTGCTCTGATCTCTCCTTGAGTGTAGCCGCCATTACACGTTGACTGACGGTCCCAGTACGCTGTTGATTGACCATCATTCTTTCGTGCCCACGACACCGTTCCGTTCTAGAAAATGCGTGCATTCATTATAAACAAACCGAAAGTGGGAAATTAGAGGCACTATAGATGTAGTTGGGATGTTTATAATGAGTGCAAGAATAATAAAAGAAAAGAAAAATACCCCTTTTGTCACTTTATCAGACAGGCAGGTTTTAAGAACATAGTCACAACGGGCAAGACTGAAGGGAACAGAGACAGATGGGGACGTGAGAAAATATTCGTTTGACAACCTAGCAAGGCTTGGAAACAACGATCCTGATAACAATACTGTGAACAGAGAACCATGGTCACCTACGCCAACCAGAATGGCATATGATAATGATAGATGAGTAATGATGAGGTTGTGTGGTGGTGGGGTGAGTGGGTTTGGGGAAGGAAGGATACAAGAAGAATCATCATTTGAAAACGCATGGAATGAATGTGAAACCAAATATAGACATAAACATATATATAAAACCAAACCTAAACATACATTTAGTTATAGTCTGTCGTGTCTCATTGAAGTCTAATGGATAACCTGCAAGATGTATGGATATATCAGACAACATCACGTAATGGACAGGGCATGATATTTCCACACTCATCCGCATCGCTGAGGATAGAATTCGCTGGAGGACTCTGTGTGCTGAAGCATCCAATGTGGTAACCCTACGACCATGAAGTGTTATGGGTTTATTGACTGATTGAAGATGTATGGAATGATTGGGGAAATCCGAATATCATGCACGCCGAACTGAGCAAAAAGAGTGCAAACAACAAACACCACCAAGAAACGTGAACGGTGCACACATTTCTGTAGAAGCTACCGTTCGTATAATTCCATATTTGACATTACATTTCGTTCACATAAATTAATATCGTTTTCTAGAACGGAGATTATTTTTATATCTGTTAAGACACAATTAATTTGTATAATTAAGACCATACATTGCAAGCTTAATGTGTTGCTCTCGACAGTACACATATATAGTGATTCATTATTTAGACCGAACACAGAACAATATTCAAAATGGACAGCGAGAACAAAGAATAGTATGTAAATATATGATATTATCAAACATATTCTAAAACTAATTCATTGTTAGTAGTAATAGTATGTTACTTTTCAGCATTTAGAAACGGCACACATTTCGTTTTGATGTGGTTTGGCGCAATGCTTCATCTCTGTTATCATAATTACCATAATCTGACGGATTTCAAATATTTGTGTATAATTCAAGATACTCATTGGTTCTTGACGTTTGCAAGTTGACATGGTGTCTGAGGTAATTTTTAAATCAGTGAACACTTTTATCAAATTTTACGTTTTTAACTCTATCACTATCTCATTTTAAAAGAGATATAACGGTAGTGAATTTGTCTCATACTCCCACGGTGCTGAGATCGAATTCAACACACAATAGTTGGGTAACTTTTAATATATCCTTACTAAGTACCTATTAAATGATATTTATAATGTAGCAGACGAAAGATGAAGGGAGGCCGTCCTCAGTAAATAATTAGGATTCGTTACGTTTTTTATTGTCATGAATTTCATTTGTCACTATATATATATTGTAATCATCATCAAGTGCCGTCTCCGCAACGAAGGTTGGCTGCAACGTATCTCCAACATCTCCTGTCTCTTGTCTTGGTGGTGCACTCTGCTAGACTGTAACCTGTCCATCGTGTAATGTTACTCTCCCACGTGTATCTGTCTACCTCGTGCTCGCTTCCCTTTGACTTTACCATCAAGTAAGGTCTTCAATAGGGTGTCATGTCTTTTAATGTGTCCAAAGTATTTTATGTGCCTGATCTTTATTTCTCTTAGTAGTTCTTTCTTAATATTAAGTGTCTTTAGCACCTCTTTATTTGTTTTCTTCTCTTTCCATGATGTTCTCCTTATTCTTCTATATACCCACATCTCAAAGGCATCAATTTTGTCTTCTAATTCTTTATTTAGTGTCCATGTTTCTGAGCCATACATTAATATGGAATAGATGTAGCATTTTATAATTCTCATTTTTAACTTGTTTGTAATTTGTTTAGATATTAATCATTTCCTCATGTCATTGATATATATATATATATATATATGATCACATTACAATTTATATACTTCGCCGTATGCCATATAGAGCCAAGATGGACCAACAGTATGCGTGTAAATAATAAAAAATCTGTCTTCTAGGTCACGTTTACGTTTACTGCGCATATGTCTTATGCAGAGTGGACCGGTTCATGGATGAACCTGGTCCGTTCTGCTGAGTCAAATGTGACATATACAATCATGTGGAATCATCATGTCTGTGGAAATTTAAAGAACTTGGAAATAATTTCAAAGGACATAATTTCAAACATTACGCTATTTGACGTTTCTTGAGAAAGATGAAAATGCTACATCTATTCCATATTAATGTATGGCTCAGAAACATGGACACTAAATAAAGAATTAGAAGACAAAATTGATGCCTTTGAGATGTGGGTATATAGAAGAATAGGGAGAACATCATGGAAAGAGAAGAAAACAAATAAAGAGGTGCTACAGACACTTAATATGAAGAAAGAACTATTAAGAGAAATAAAGATCAGGCAAATAAAATACTTTGGACACATTAAAAGACATGACACCCTATTGAAGACCTTACTTGAGGGTAAAGTCAAAGGGAAGCGAGCAAGAGGTAGGCAGAGATACAAGTGGGAGAGTAACATTACACGATGGACAGGTTACAGTCTAGCAGAGTGCACCACCAAGACAAGAGACAGGAGATGTTGGAGATACGTTGCAGCCAACCTTCGTTGCGGAGACGGCACTTGATGATGATGATGAGAAAGATGAGTCCCAATGAGTCCCAAAGACTGTACAATGACCAGAGACGCGGTTCAACTGACACCGATTTTCCTCGCAACATCAATCAGCACGTTTTCCGAATTCGGACATCTCGTTTTTCCGAAAAAAATATGCGAATTTCGCTAACATATTCTTACATACACCTATACACAACAAAATAAAATCACACATATTCGGTAATTGTATACATGATGATAATACAATCCCTATAACCGTGAAAGAGTTCGTTCTTGACAACGCATAGTCTTCCCGACAAAAGCTGTAATTCTAAATAAAATTAAAATAAAAGTTCTTATAAATTATGTAAATGAAGTGAAACCCGGACTAATTAACCGAGGTGAAACCCGGACTTATGTAAGGTTGTATCATAGGTATGTAAGTGGGGTTTATGGAAGTATGTTTAGTTATAGAAGGGAGCCATTCTAGTGTGTCAGTGACTCAATAGGGTTTATGGAAGTATGTTTAGTTATAGAAGGGAGCCATTCTAGTGAGTCAGTGACTCAATGGGGTTTATGGAAGTATGTTTAGTTATAGAAGGGAGCCATTCTAGTGAGTCAGTGACTCAGTGGGGTTTATGGAAGTATGTTTAGTTATAGAAGGGAGCCATTCTAGTGAGTCAGTGACTCAGTGGGGTTTATGGATGTATGTTTAGTTATAGAAGGGAGCCATTCTAGTGAGTCAGTGACTCAATGGGGTTTATGGAAGTATGTTTAGTTATAGAAGGGAGCCATTCTAGTGAGTCAGTGACTCAATAGGGTTTATGGATGTATGTTTAGTTATAGAAGGGAGCCATTCTAGTGAGTCAGTGACTCAATAGGGTTTATGGATGTATGTTTAGTTATAGAAGGGAGCCATTCTAGTGTGTCAGTGACTCAGTGGGGTTTATGGATGTATGTTTAGTTATAGAAGGGAGCCATTCTAGTGAGTCAGTGACTCAATAGGGTTTATGGATGTATGTTTAGTTATAGAAGGGAGCCATTCTAGTGTGTCAGTGACTCAGTGGGGTTTATGGAAGTATGTTTAGTTACAGAAGGGAGCCATTCTAGTGTGTCAGTGACTCAGTGGGGTTTATGGAAGTATGTTTAGTTATAGAAGGGAGCCATTCTAGTGTGTCAGTGACTCAGTGGGGTTTATGGAAGTATGTTTAGTTATAGAAGGGAGCCATTCTAGTGTGTCAGTGACTCAATAAGGTTTATGGATGTATGTTTAGTTATAGAAGGGAGCCATTCTAGTGAGTCAGTGACTGAGTGGGGTTTATGGAAGTATGTTTAGTTATAGAAGGGAGCCATTCTAGTGTGTCAGTGACTCAGTGGGGTTTATGGAAGTATGTTTAGTTATAGAAGGGAGCCATTCTAGTGTGTCAGTGACTCAGTGGGGTTTATGGAAGTATGTTTAGTTATAGAAGGGAGCCATTCTAGTGTGTCAGTGACTCAGTGGGGTTTATGGAAGTATGTTTAGTTATAGAAGGGAGCCATTCTAGTGTGTCAGTGACTCAGTGGGGTTTATGGATGTATGTTTAGTTATAGAAGGGAGCCATTCTAGTGTGTCAGTGACTCAGTGGGGTTTATGGAAGTATGTTTAGTTATAGAAGGGAGCCATTCTAGTGTGTCAGTGACTCAATAGGATTTATGGATGTATGTTTAGTTATAGAAGGGAGTCATTCTAGTGTGTCAGTGACTCAGTGGGGTTTATGGATGTATGTTTAGTTATAGAAGGGAGCCATTCTAGTGTGTCAGTGACTCAGTGGGGTTTATGGAAGTATGTTTAGTTATAGAAGGGAGCCATTCTAGTGTTTCAGTGACTCAGTGGGGTTTATGGATGTATGTTTAGTTATAGAAGGGAGCCACTCTAGTGTGTCAGTGACTCAGTGGGGTTTATGGAAGTATGTTTATTTATAGAAGGGAGCCATTCTAGTGTGTCAGTGACTCAGTGGGGTTTATGGATGTATGTTTAGTTATAGAAGGGAGCCATTCTAGTGAGTCAGTGACTCAGTGGGGTTTATGGATGTATGTTTAGTTATAGAAGGGAGCCATTCTAGTGTGTCAGTGACTCAGTGGGGTTTATGGAAGTATGTTTAGTTATATAAGGGAGCCATTCTAGTGTGTCAGTGACTCAGTGGGGTTTATGGATGTATGTTTAGTTATAGAAGGGAGCCATTCTAGTGAGTCAGTGACTCAGTGGGGTTTATGGATGTATGTTTAGTTATAGAAGGGAGCCATTCTAGTGTGTCAGTGACTCAGTGGGGTTTATGGATGTATGTTTAGTTATAGAAGGGAGCCATTCTAGTGAGTCAGTGACTCAGTGGGGTTTATGGATGTATGTTTAGTTATAGAAGGGAGCCATTCTAGTGTGTCAGTGACTCAGTGGGGTTTATGGAAGTATGTTTAGTTATAGAAGGGAGCCATTCTAGTGTGTCAGTGACTCAGTGGGGTTTATGGATGTATGTTGAGTTATAGAAGGGAGCCATTCTAGTGAGTCAGTGACTCAGTGGGGTTTATGGATGTATGTTTAGTTATAGAAGGGAGCCATTCTAGTGTGTCAGTGACTCAGTGGGGTTTATGGAAGTATGTTTAGTTATAGAAGGGAGCCATTCTAGTGTGTCAGTGACTCAGTGGGGTTTATGGATGTATGTTGAGTTATAGAAGGGAGCCATTCTAGTGAGTCAGTGACTCAGTGGGGTTTATGGATGTATGTTTAGTTATAGAAGGGAGCCACTCTAGTGTGTCAGTGACTCAGTGGGGTTTATGGAAGTATGTTTATTTATAGAAGGGAGCCATTCTAGTGTGTCAGTGACTCAGTGGGGTTTATGGATGTATGTTTAGTTATAGAAGGGAGCCATTCTAGTGAGTCAGTGACTCAGTGGGGTTTATGGATGTATGTTTAGTTATAGAAGGGAGCCATTCTAGTGTGTCAGTGACTCAGTGGGGTTTATGGAAGTATGTTTAGTTATATAAGGGAGCCATTCTAGTGTGTCAGTGACTCAGTAGGGTTTATGGATGTATGTTTAGTTATAGAAGGGAGCCATTCTAGTGAGTCAGTGACTCAGTGGGGTTTATGGATGTATGTTTAGTTATAGAAGGGAGCCATTCTAGTGTGTCAGTGACTCAGTGGGGTTTATGGATGTATGTTTAGTTATAGAAGGGAGCCATTCTAGTGTGTCAGTGACTCAGTGGGGTATATGGATGTATGTTTAGTTATAGAAGGGAGCCATTCTAGTGTGTCAGTGACTCAGTGGGGTTTATGGAAGTATGTTTAGTTATAGAAGGGAGCCATTCTAGTGTGTCAGTGACTCAGTGGGGTTTATGGATGTATGTTGAGTTATAGAAGGGAGCCATTCTAGTGAGTCAGTGACTCAGTGGGGTTTATGGATGTATGTTTAGTTATAGAAGGGAGCCATTCTAGTGTGTCAGTGACTCAGTGGGGTTTATGGAAGTATGTTTAGTTATAGAAGGGAGCCATTCTAGTGTGTCAGTGACTCAGTGGGGTTTATGGATGTATGTTTAGTTTTAGAAGGGAGCCATTCTAGTGAGTCAGTGACTCAGTGGGGTTTATGGATGTATGTTTAGTTATAGAAGGGAGCCACTCTAGTGTGTCAGTGACTCAGTGGGGTTTATGGAAGTATGTTTATTTATAGAAGGGAGCCATTCTAGTGTGTCAGTGACTCAGTGGGGTTTATGGATGTATGTTTAGTTATAGAAGGGAGCCATTCTAGTGAGTCAGTGACTCAGTGGGGTTTATGGATGTATGTTTAGTTATAGAAGGGAGCCATTCTAGTGTGTCAGTGACTCAGTGGGGTTTATGGAAGTATGTTTAGTTATATAAGGGAGCCATTCTAGTGTGTCAGTGACTCAGTAGGGTTTATGGATGTATGTTTAGTTATAGAAGGGAGCCATTCTAGTGAGTCAGTGACTCAGTGGGGTTTATGGATGTATGTTTAGTTATAGAAGGGAGCCATTCTAGTGTGTCAGTGACTCAGTGGGGTTTATGGATGTATGTTTAGTTATAGAAGGGAGCCATTCTAGTGTGTCAGTGACTCAGTGGGGTATATGGATGTATGTTTAGTTATAGAAGGGAGCCATTCTAGTGTGTCAGTGACTCAGTGGGGTTTATGGAAGTATGTTTAGTTATAGAAGGGAGCCATTCTAGTGTGTCAGTGACTCAGTGGGGTTTATGGATGTATGTTGAGTTATAGAAGGGAGCCATTCTAGTGAGTCAGTGACTCAGTGGGGTTTATGGATGTATGTTTAGTTATAGAAGGGAGCCATTCTAGTGTGTCAGTGACTCAGTGGGGTTTATGGAAGTATGTTTAGTTATAGAAGGGAGCCATTCTAGTGTGTCAGTGACTCAGTGGGGTTTATGGATGTATGTTTAGTTTTAGAAGGGAGCCATTCTAGTGAGTCAGTGACTCAGTGGGGTTTATGGATGTATGTTTAGTTATAGAAGGGAGCCATTCTAGTGTGTGAGTGACTCAGAATTACTTCACAACTTACAGTTCTGGAATAACTAAATTATCAGAATGTTCTTTCAGATTTGTTAACACATTTAGCTTTCCAAATTACCTAGAAGTTTGCCACATCCGCAGTGAGGGCACATTTAGCATTCCCCAGCACATAGAAGTTTGGCACATCCGCAGTGAGGGCACATTTAGAATCACCCAGCACCTAGAAGTTTGCCACATCCGCAGTGAGGGCACATTTAGCATCACCCAGAACATAGACGTTTGCCACATCCGCAGTGAGGGCACATTTAGCATTCCCCAGCACAAAGAATTTGCCACATCCGCAGTGAGGGCACATTTAGCATTCCCCAGCACATAGACGTTTGCCACATCCGCTGTGAGGGCACATTTAGCATTTCCCAGCACATAGAAGTTTGGCATATCCGCAGTGAGGGCAAATTTAGCATCACCCAGCACATAGAAGTTTGCCACATCAGCAGTGAGGGCACATTTAGCATTCCCCAACACATAGAAGTTTGCCACATCCGCAGTGAGGGCACATTTAGCATTCCCCAGCACATAGACGTTTGCCACATCCGCAGTGAGGGCACATTTAGCATCACCCAGCACATAGAAGTTTGCCACATCAGCAGTGAGGGCACATTTAGCATTCCCCAACACATAGAAGTTTGCCACATCCGCAGTGAGGGCACATTTAGCATTCCCCAGCACATAGAAGTTTGTCACATCCGCAGTGAGGGCACATTTAGCATTCCCCAACACATAGAAGTTTGCCACATCCGCAGTGAGGGCACATTTAGCATTCCCCAACACATAGAAGTTTGCCACATCCGCAGTGATGGCACATTTAGCATTCCCCAGCACATAGAAGTTTGCCACATCCGCATTGAGGGCACATTTAGCATTCCCCAGCACATAGAAGTTTGTCACATCCGCAGTGAGGGCACATTTAGCATTCCCTAACACATAGAAGTTTGCCACATCCGCAGTGAGGGCACATTTAGCATTCCCCAACACATAGAAGTTTGCCACATCCGCAGTGATGGCACATTTAGCATTCCCCAGCACATAGAAGTTTGCCACATCCGCAGTGAGGGCACATTTAGCATTCCCCAGCACAAAGAAGTTTGCCACATCCGCAGTGAGGGCACATTTAGCATCACCCAGCACATAGAATTCTACCATAAATAGGACAAAACTACAATGTTCGCTGGCCTGAATCTCCTCATCCTCCATAATGATTATCTGATTATCTGATTAAATGATTATCTGATTAAATGATTATCTGATTATCTGATTATCTGATTATCGGATTAAATGATTATCTGATTATCTGATTATCTGATTATCTGATTAAATGATTATCTGATTATCTGATTAAATGATTATCTGTTTATCTGATTAAATGATTATCTGATTATCTGATTAAATGATTATATGATTATCTGATTATCTGATTATCTGATTAAATGATTAAATGATTATCTGATTAAATGATTATCTGATTAAATGATTATCTGATTATCTGATTAAATGATTATCTGATTAAATGATTATCTGATTATCTGATTAAATGATTATCTGATTATCTGATTAAATCATTATCTGATTATCTGATTAAATGATTATCTGATTATCTGATTAAATGATTATCTGATTAAATGATTATCTGATAGAAGACACAAGTCAGAAATTGAGTCAGATTTTTTTTTCCACATGTGACAGGTTTTCAGCCCATCCCCCTAAATTACCTTAGTCGCCTTCTACGACATGCCCAGAAAGAAAGAAAAGGAGCTATTCTTTTCTTCCTGAACCAGACGTCAAAGCCCTGGCGGACACACAGGCGAATAATATATATACATAAGTATATACATGTACACACAAACACGCACACAAATATATTAAAGATTACTTAAGTTGATTATTCTATCCGCACACCGGACATGTCCATAGGTGCTCAGATCTCCGCTTCACTAAATCCCTCAGGGTATAGCGGCTGATGGTTCCTGTTCTATGTGCAATGTTCTTTTTGAAATATTTAAGTATTCTCTGCGGGCCTGGGCGTTTTGTTATGGGGTTAGATTCCAACAACCAACCTCAGAGACACTTTCCTCTGGAGCAACACAGCTGATGTCAATCTGACGACGAAAGTGTCAACATGAAGGAGCCAAGGGATGTTGATAAGGTAATCGAACGTCACTCTGTTGCACGCATCATCCACATCAATTGAGACAGTTCATGTTTCCAGACCTGCCTGGAAGACCTTGAAGTCAACAAGTCTTCGACAATCTTCTCAATGTAGAATGTCTATAGCCTCCGAGTGAGTCACAGAGTGTGCATCTCTTACGGGTCGCGAGCGATTTCTCCTGCGACAATATTCTCAATACGTTTACCTGTGATTTTCTGCATCCTTATGATTCGGTATCTATTAATCTAAGCGTGATTTGTACTGAAATTCTTTAATGGCAATAAGTAAATGTCCAGCCATTCTTCGTTGATCGTGTCATTCTTGGTGATTTTGTTAAACTCACATGCCTGAGCTAATGTCACTCTCCTTCAGGATGGTAAAGTCCTCATTTCGTATGCATCATTTGTCATCTGGCGGTGTTTCCGCGACCATTTAACAGTAGTCTGGTCAATCTGTGCATTGATCTTCATGCTGTCATTCCATCCAACCTTTGTACATTGATCATGTAGAGTGGTAATAATCCTCCGTACATTGATCATGTAGAGTGGTAATAATCCTCCGTACATTAGAGTGGTAATAATCCTCCGTACATTGATCATGTAGAGTGGTAATAATCCTCCATACATTGATCAGATAGAGTGGTAATAATCCTCCATACATTGATCAGATTGAGTGGTAATAATCCTCCATACATTGATCAGATAAAGTGGTAATAATCCTCCGCCTGATTTCTAGGATATTTATATCCATCTGTTGAACGGAATGCTCAATAAAGGCTTTCTCCTTTATCTATCTATCTATCCATCCATCCATCCATCCGTCCGTCCGTCCATCCATCCATCCATCCATCTATATATCTATCTGTTTATCTTTCTATCTCTTTGTCTGTCTGTCTGTCTGTCTGTCCTGTCCTGTCCTGTCCTGTCCTGTCCTGTCCTGTCTGTCTGTCTGTCTGTCTGTCTGTCTGTCTGTCTATCGATCCATCTATCCATCCATCCATCCATCCATCCATCCATCTATCTATCTGTAATGTGCCACTGTTTACCTTGCTGCGTCAGGAGTAGAAGAGTTCTCTGGAAAGCGAACTCTTTCTTGTGTGCTTTTTGTAAGCTTGTTCTCGTGGTTTCTTTTATTTCCGTGGTCCATCTTTTACATGATCTGCCTTAGGCTTTATATCCGTGATGTCTATGTGCTATGACCATCTGTGGCATGGTAATGTTGGTAGTCTGGAAGTGTGTGAAAACCACTTGATCTGTTGTCGTTTGATGTGTTCCAATACTGGTATTGTTTTGGTTATCTGTCTGATGTTTCCGATTCTATTTCTATCTCTTAATGACACTCCGAGTATTCTTCGTAGACATGTCATTTCTGCTGTTATTATTTTTATTCTGTCTTTTGCTGTCATTGTCCAGGTTTGGCAATGGTAGCACAGTGATGGGATAATAATAGTCTTGTATAATGCAACTTTAGTGCATTAGTTTCAACTGATTTGTGCTGTGTCAGATTAGTGTATTGAAAATCATAGATACCGTATTTATGAATATTACCGTTCATACCCATCTGAAAATGCCAGAACGTCTTAAAAAGATGTGTGTGGGCTGATCTGCTTGAAAAATGTATTCCCCTTTTTTCCTTGGCTAGTATCACGTTAAACGTTCAGTATATTTCACTTATCACATACTTACCCTTGTCTCTCTTTCAGATGAGCTCGAGCTCTGCTGTGCAAAAGTCCAGGACTTCTTCAATAGTGCGACCTGAAGTCGGGAAGCGAAACAATTCTAGGATTGACTACGTCCCAGAGCCATCTACCTCACCGGTGCCACCACCAACTCCGCCAGTGCAATCAAATGTGAGATCTTCACGCCGATGCTGCTTCTGCTGGTAAGTAGTAAATGTTACAATACAGAATACTTTCATATCGGTGAAACAAACCAAGGGACCGGGCAAAGAGGGGCAACTATCGCAGCTCTGCTATAAACATACATAACTGAAATACTTCAAATTGCCTTGGATTGTTATGACAAGATCTTTTCTTTAATAGGTTTGAGCGCTTATTCCAAACAGTGTTATTTTTCTTCATTGATGCGCTCGATCATTGCTCCCTTAGCATATGTGTTTGGTTGTCAGCCAATGAGAAGCACGATGAAATTAGATCAGTCATGATTAGTGACACTGTTTCTGGGCCGTAGATACGTTATCGGTAAAGGAAGGAAATGGGATTTATGTTTAAAAAAAAGCTTACATCTTTCTTTTTGGTGGGATTTGTAATAAACCTTTTAGGTAATTATATTAAAAACGTAAATATTTGTGTTACAAAAACCTGAGAAATAACACCAGGGAAATCCGGCTGACAGATGGATAAATGAGCTGAATGGTCGCAATGTATGTAGTGGAATGACATGGTCAAAGGATAATGACAACATAAACAAACTCTTAAGAAGAAACCCCTTATCTTTCAGTTTCGAACAGTTAAGAGTCAATAGTCACTTAAACCGTATCAGACCCCAACAACTACCCATTTGTAAACACTGCTCTAACGAACAAAACCATCCAAACGAAACAGTGGAACAACTTCTTATTGACGTACTTTTCAACTGCCAGGAAAATACTCTTGCATACAGCATTAACCAATCACTTACCAACTCTATGGATTACTAAGTCAACTTTAGAAGGCCTGCTCATTTTAAAGAGTGGCTTTGCGCAGCCAAGAGTAGAACTCCACTTCAGCATTTGGATATCGTCGACAACAATAACAATAAATATCTATCACGAAAAATCTACTTTATTACTGCGGATCATACCTGATTGCTCTACCTAATATGGATTAGTGGCAATTTTTTTATGAAGGCTATTGACTCTAAGATTTATTTTTAGAAGAATACAGAATATATGATGGCACAGAATCGCCTTGCAAATCGAGTAAACGGGTTTTTCTGTACTTGACTATCCGCATCTTCCATAAAAGATCCGATTCTATCAAAACATTTAAACTGTGTACTCAAGTCACTGAGAACGGACCGATCGAGACAAAGACTATTACAACAACAACGAACATCCCGTACAAGTATTTAAGTATCTATCCTCAGTAACACAAACATATAACATACGTATTCGAATGTCAATATTCAGCCGTATATAGGGAGCCGCGTAGCGAGTGGTTAGCGTACTGGCTTCCCATATGAGTGGTCCTGGGTTCATTTCCCAGTTGAGGCGGAAATGTTTTTCAGATCACAACGGATCCCGGGTGACCCAGCTTTAAATGGGTACCGGATTAATCCGGGAAGTGAAGACTGCGAGGGAGAGGAGATGGCTACCGCCCTCATTTGCAGAGCCTCTAAAATGTGAGATCGCTAACATCTCACAACCCTACGGCATTAATAAATGCTATGGGTTACTTTTTTATATTTATTCAGCCGTATGTGTTTGTGTTACTAAGGATACTTCAATAGTTATACGGGATGTTCGTTGTTGTTGTTGTAATAATCCTTGTCTTGGTTGGTCCAGTCCCAGTGACTTGAGTACACAGTTTGTATGTCTTAACAAAATTGCATCTTTTATTGGAGATGCGGTTGCTCAAGTACAGAAAAACCAGTTTACTCGAGTTGCAAGGCGATTCGGTGTCGTTAAAACGGACCAGGTTCAATTCCCGATGGTCTCTTGAATTTTTATTTATCCTCTTGATTCCTACTTAAATTTGAAAATATGATGGCAGCTAGGAAAACTAATAGTGGAGACTGAGAAAGCAAAACTACTCATTTCATGTTGAGGAGGGAGGAGAGGGGAGTTCGCATTTTATGTTGTCTGTATTTCTTTTGCTCATTTATGTTTACCATGACCTATATTATATTAAACAAAACCTGAGAACTAACATATAACCTATTCATTACTCCATGATCCAACTTTTCTAGTTTTGTCATTGTCTAAAGAAAAAATTATCATTGAAAAAATACCAATAAAGATAAAAATTCATGAATTGTGACGCAATAATAGGTTAGCTCAAGTTTTCTGTGAAGCAATCATAAGTTAGCACAAGTTTTATGTGACGCAATCATAGATTAGCTCAAGTTTTATGTGACGCAATCATAGGTTAGCTCAAGTTTTATGTGACGTAATCATAAGTTAGCTCAAGTTTTATTTGACGCAATCATAGGTTAGCTCAAGTTTTATGTGACGCAATCATATGTTAGCTCAATTTGTATGTGAAGCAATCATTGTTTAGCTCAATTTTTATGGAACGTAATCATAGGTTAGCTCAAGTTTTATGTGACGCAATCATAGGCTAGCTCAAGTTTTATGTGACGCAATCATAAGTTAGCTCATGTTTTCTGAAACGCAATCATAAGTTAGCTCAAGTTTTCTGTGACACAATCATAGGTTAGCTCAAGTTTTATGTGACGCAATCATAGGTTAGCTCAAGTTTTATGTGACGCAATCATAGGTTAGCTCAAGTTTTATGTGACGCAATCATAAGTTGGCTCAATTTTTATGTGAAGCAATCATTGTTTAGCTCAGTTTTTATATAACGTAATCATAGGTTAGCTCAAGATTTCTGATGGTCTTGTGGAGCCAATCGTCTTTCGTGATCGAACCTTTGCAGATGTCTATGATGGATTGTCTACATATCCATGACGTTCTTACATAAAATACAATGGTCTGATGGTACATTATATATCTAATAGACTGTTCGTTCATTCAAAAGTGAATCGAATGTGTGGTTTACGTCAGTACTATTGTTAAACAGTGGTACAGAAGTCTCACTTATTATCGATTGTCGTATGACATTCGTAGTACCTTTTATTTATCATTTTATATAAAATGCTTATCACCAACTAATCAATCAAAATTTTCTTTTTCAATGCGCATGCCATTGTCCAATTCTCACAACGACAAGCGGCCTTTATTTCCATAGCACAAAAAGGCCACCCTGCACTGTTTCACAGTAAAACATGCAGTAACGAAAGTTTCACAATCATATGCCGTCAATAGGAACATATAGCTTCTTAATAGTTGCAGCTTTGTTTTCCCGTGTATTTATCTAGTATTAGTTTTTTGTATATTTATCTAATGTTAGTTTTTTTGTATTTATCTAATATTAGTTTATTTTTGTATGTATCTAATATTAGATGGTAGCTGCTTCACTGAAGTAACGTGTACGAGAAGGGTATATCACTCATAACGAATATGCCAATGTATGTGAGAAATTAAGGGATAAAGGTTCCAGTGAAGGATAACAACGCTAAATAGGAAATAGGTGGCTGGGGTAACACAGTGCAAATTTCAAAATGATAGAATATACAAAAATAAGTCAATAAAACAACCTAACAACACGTTCTCGTTGGTAGATTCTTTCATCGACTTAGTTTGATAACACTAATATTTATATTTGTTAATTGTGAATGGGGGCGGACAAGTTAAAATTGCTCTTGGAATTCACCCTGAACACGTTTGTTAATCTGACCGGCTCTCAATCCATGTTTTGGGAAGTTCACAGCGGATGCCTGTGCCATGAATGGACGGCACATATCTGCCCGTCGGTGACTAGCCTGGTTTTATTTTCCAGGTTATGCTGGAGTGCGTGAAAATGAGCGAGCTGAAACTCTGGCTATAAGAGCATCTGTGTTGGGCACTTAGAATGTGGACAAAGGTGAGATCTTGAAATAAATATTCAACAGCTTATTACAGGATGAAACGACACTGCACGAATTAATGGTACAGAAGCTGAAAGAATCTTTGGATCTAGCGTGAGACGAGCAAAGAAGGGTGAGAGAGGGGACAAATTAGACGCATGCAAAATCAGAGAATACGGGAGCGATACGGATACATGCCCTTCACCATCATAAGGGCATGTATTGGTCTGCCCGAAGTGCAATGACGACAGTACGTAAATACTTGAAATACTGAAATACCGTGTATAATATAAGAAGTGAAATCATTGTTCCAGAAATTTAGAATAATCTAATAGAACATAATTCTCGTGAGCGTGACTATAGAGACGGCTTTAAAAAAAAAAATCAAATTCATAAATGGAGAACAAAAATTAAGCAGACAAAAAAAAAATTGTCGTTTTGGAAGAATTTTCCCCAATTGTTTCCCTTTCTGGCATATCCGAAGATAGCAAGCGATCTTTAGTTCTCAGATAACGCTATTTTGAGATTCGTTTCTTTAACGTCCCGAGTCTGTTCTACTCCCGATCAAATCTATCCGCTTGTTTGTGCAGTGTGGTGTGTGCGATGACAAGGTCTGTTCTATTTCTCGTTTTAAAGGATACATTTGATTTGTGATCGATATTTTAAGCAGGTTAGTTATCATCATTATGTTTACTTGTGTATTGTGTGCTTTGGATATATTTTAGCAAGAAATATACATGCCACATTTTATATTGTCTGTTTAATATCGGTCCTTGATATGTTCCTTATATATAACTATTTTTTTTATTCCGTGCTATGTTCCTTATATATAACTATTTTTTTTACTCCGTGCTATGTTCCTTATATATAACTATTTTTTTCCGTGATATGTTCCTTATATATAACTATTTTTTTTACTCCGTGCTATGTTCCTTATAAATAACTATGTCTATTCCTCGCTATTTTTCTTATATAGAACTAATGTGTATTTCTTCCTATGTTCCTTATATATAACTAATGTTTATTCCGTGCTATGTTCCTTATATATAACTTTTTTTTTATTCCGTGCTATGTTCCTTATATATAACTATTTTTTTTATTCCGTGCTATGCTCCTTATATATAACTATGTCTATTCCTCGCTATTTTTCTTATATAGAACTAATGTGTATTTCTTCCTATGTTCCTTATATATAACTATTTTTTTTATTCCGTGCTATGTTCCTTATATATAACTAATGTTTACTCCATGCTGTTTTCCTTATATATAACTAATGTTTATTCCTTTCTATTTTCCTCATATATACCCAGTGTTTATCCTTACTAGTTCCTATAGACAACTGCTGTTTATACCTCACTAGTACCCTATAAATAACACGTTTATTCCTTACTAAATAACATCAAACAAAAATATCCAAAATAGTACTGAAGCAACTTAGAACTGAAATCATCAGCCACTAAACTCTGAGATATTTACTGAAGAGATTTCAAATGTTACGTGCCATGGCCAAACTATTTCCAATGTGCAAAGGTCATAATCAGCATAACTAAATCTAATAAAAAGCGAAAACATATTTGAAAATTATAATAAATACGATATGAACAAGAACGATTACAAAGTTTCTACAAAAGGGTCTTTTTCAAGAGACAACAGCAATATGCAAGTGAATATCAAGAAACAAGACAAACTTATTCATTAATTTATTGGTATCATGACTTTCGGCTTAGACGATCATGTCTCTCCACTGTCCTCTGTCTGTTATACATTTATAACATAGTGATATAGAAAGAAGTGAAGTGTTTAAAAAATGTTATCTAATAACAGTAAGATAAACTTACTGTTACATTTCTAGGGTTTTATATAAATATTCAATAATTGCTTTGTTTCAATTGTTTAAATTTTGCTTTCAAACTCCGTGCTCGATCTTAGTTATTGGTTGTGCACTGACATCATTGAACTCCGGGCAAACACTTAGGTGCTCAGTCTCTCCCCAGTAGATGTCGACGAGTATGCTTACTTATAGTTCCAATGTCGTGCTAATTAAACACGCTCCTCGCTTCACCTTCATAGCATTGACTGAGAGTCATACACAATACCCGTCCTAGTAAATGAAATCGGAGTGAGTCATTGGAGGGGGGCGCCAGCCTCTATCTTCATACCGGAAGTAGAGCTATGTATGCTTCTCCGCCTTCGACAACGATCTTTCCACATACGAAGGTTATAAATCCCAAGCCTGATATATTACCAATACGTACTGATCCATCCGTGAATAATACGCATGTGGTTGCGTCTGTATGTCTCACTAATGGCCCACTAGACAAACCACCCATGCAACAGAAAACCTTAGTGGATGTCATGCCGTTATATTGAGGTTATCTTCTTAGAGAAGCTTCATGACACGTCATCTATACAATTATGTTTTTATTTTGTTGTTGAAATGTGTTTCATGTTTACCTGAATATATATGTATTTCTCTGTGGTTGGGAGGGAGTCAGAGATGTACTCTGCAGCACCGGGGAGGAGGAAACTGACAGCACTTTTGTTTCCTATGGCTTAGACACATCATAGAGGCACAGCGACTCAGGACGTGACAATCCTTTTGACTTTAACATTTGGTTGCATGCCTGGAGCAATAGAGAAGTTCGGCATAACCAGTAGTCAATTGGTGGCGGGGAATGAGCACAGTGAACCCTATCTTGGCTACAGTGGCAAGGAGCAGTGCATAGATTGAAACCTACCTTCTTGGAGGTGTGATAGTTATTCTCTAGCTCTGTCTTGGGGTGGGCTGAAAATGCACAGACTTCCCAGCAATATAATGCCATTTAATGGCATTAGGTCAAAGGGCATGAACCCATGGACCGCTGGATCAGCAACCAACCTACCAACCAACCATCCGTGAATAATATACCATCCCACTCTCTAGTGTTATCAAATATCAATTGATTAACAATGATCTCTCTTATAGCAGGATGATGGTCTTACTAGATTTCCAGTATGATGTAGTCCAGAGAACGGACATGCCTTCTATTTGCCCCAGTGGTTCGACACACTCCTACGTCGGCGGTTATTGTCCATATTTTCAATTCCTCGAATATGAATAACCAAACTGGGTTGTGAATTTCATACTTTAGTTTGCAGACCTCATCACATACGTTAGTTTGCAGACCTCATCACATACGTTAATTTGCTGACCTCATCTCATACGTTAATTTGCTGACCTCATCTCATACGTTAATTTGTGGACTGCACCTTACATGTCAGTTTGCTGATCTCATCCTATACGTTAGTTTGCACACCTCATGACATACGTTTGTTTGCAGACCTTATCTCATACGTTATTTTCCAGACCTCAACCACCTCATGACATATGTTAGTTTGCAGACCTTATCTCATACGTTATTTTCCAGACCTCAACCACCTCATGACATATGTTAGTTTGCAGACCTTATCTCATACGTTATTTTCCAGACCTCAACCACCTCATGACATATGTTAGATTGCAGACCTTATCTCATACGTTATTTTCCAGACCTCAACCACCTCATGACATATGTTAGTTTGCAGACCTTATCTCATACGTTATTTTCCAGACCTCAACCACCTCATGACATATGTTAGATTGCAGACCTTATCTCATACGTTATTTTCCAGACCTCAACCACCTCATGACATATGTTAGATTGCAGACCTTATCTCATACGTTATTTTCCAGACCTCAACCACCTCATGACATATGTTAGTTTGCAGACCTTATCTCATACGTTATTTTCCAGACCTCAACCACCTCATGACATATGTTAGATTGCAGACCTTATCTCATACGTTATTTTCCAGACCTCAACCACCTCATGACATATGTTAGTTTGCAGACCTTATCTCATACGTTATTTTCCAGACCTCAACCACCTCATGACATATGTTAGTTTGCAGACCTTATCTCATACGTTATTTTCCAGACCTCAACCACCTCATGATACATAATTGAAATTTACCATATGATTAGTAATGCTCAAATAATATTTGTCCAACTGTAAATGAGAAGCATATATTTTCTTAAGTTTAAGACCAATTTTGGCGCCGGAATGTTATATAGAACATTTTCAGCAATCTGAAATAGATTTGACACAATCCATTAGCATGGATACTTCGAATTATTGGTTTTTAATCAGTTATAATCAAAATGAAATTAGAAATAATACCCATAAAACTTGCAACAATGGTGAAGATTCATTACAAACGTTAGTTTTAGTTTATCAGTACATCAGCCGCGGATACAACTAGATTTGATATCTATACACTCAGCATAACGTGGAGTCTGTATTTGATGCAAAGACTATTGTCTTGAGAATGCATCACGAAAAGTTGCCCGTACAAGCATATAACCAAATGAGATCAGGGTACAAAGTCAGAGGAAGACCACGGAAAAGATAGAAAACGTCAAGGACATCCTATACAGACACGGTCATAGCACAATTGAGGCCACACATCTGGCTTTAGAATGCAAGCTCGAGCTCCAATCGCCCCTACGCTTAACAGCAAGAGTGGAGCACAAACACCTGGGGAAAGACAATAGACAATAGACTATTGTCCTTTTACAGACATTTCCCCACATGCAAGTTCTGAAGGTCTCACAGGTGACCATATCAGACTACCAGGCCTGAAGATAAAGGGAGGGTGGCGGTTATTAAAATTCTATCCCCTCCCTCCTTTAAGAGGTCAGAACATGACGTTTAGAACTGGAAATATAGCCAAAAGTACGGTAACATTAGCTCCCATTAACAATTTTCCACAAATTACACATGAAAACGAAGGGGGTACACAATAACAATAATTATAAGAATATTAATAAGACCCATAACGCATCAGAATCGTTGGGGGGTCGCACTGGAGACATCAGCGTAAAATGCTTTCCACACTTGTCTGCCCTCAGCGTTTCATAGGAGTGTAGAACAATCATGCCATGTGATTAATCCGTGATGTTGTCAGTCCATGTATTTTTGTTCCGTTTCTTCTTTTGTTCTCGACCGTCTCTTCTTTTGCAAAATTCTTCCAGAAAGTGAGTCGTGTCTCGTAACACGTCCAAGCCAAATATGTGTATGTTGTTTCACTACTGTTGTAAATGGTTCTTGATAACCAGCAAGCAATTTTTGTTTTACTGTCGGACGAATATAGTGCATACTAAGTGATTCACTGTATATGATTCAGAAAGTCAAACAAGGTGATGCACGTAGGGAATGGGCGGAATAATTTGAAAGAGCAGGAAAGTGGGCATCACTACGAAGACTCACGCTTATTTTTGCCCCTTGCCCCCGGACACGGGGCGTGGAGGGAAACGAACGAGCCGACCAATTAGCTAGCCTCGCCACCACAACAGACGGTCAGCCTATGGAACGAGCAGACATACTCATTGCTCTTCTTGAATCCTCACGATCAGAGGATTTTGAGATAAATGAGCATATCAAGAATGTGCGAATTGGGAGTGAGGATGGGTGTGGCCCGTAGAGAACCCCTGAAAAAGATTTCAAAAAGAGCAACGAACCAACATAGAACCGAAACCATCAGCCGGTATACCCTGAGAGATTTAGTGCAGCGGAGATTTGAGCACCTATGGACTTGTCAACATACCTAATACCTAACAGCTAATAGGTTACCGCCATATGTATACGTGAATGATTCTTACCATGATATATACGGTAATGAAAAAATTGTTGACGTTATTTATATTCATTCCCTTTTAACAACTAACTAGTAAGCGGCTGGCTATGCCTTTCTTAATAATTTCTTAATTACCATGGATTGTTAAGCGTTCTAAACATGCACGCGAGTCCCCTGGGTTGCTGGTTGGTTGGTTTGTTGCTGATCCAACGGTCCATGGGATCATGCCCTTTGACCCACGTTGGGTTGCTAAAATCAACGATAATCAACCTACTGGCTGTTTCTGCGTTCGTTCGCAAATCCCTACACATTAGCAGGTTGTAGTAAGAAAAACGGATTGCGCTGCGTCATTGTTTACAGCTAGGTTGCGATATTTGCGTTTTTCAGCCTGACACATCCAACTTCAGCATGTTTTCTGGGTCACCGTGACCATCTGTGGGGTGGGACAGCCAACTTCACTCCTAAAATCTTCTTAGTTGCCTCTTACGACGGGAATTTCAGATAACAGTGTCATAATTATATGTTCCACTTTAGAGCCTGCCAACAATTTTCGGTAGCTGTCATAATACTGTGAATTCCTTCAGAGCCCGTCAACATACACACAGGTTAAACTATCGTGTTTGCATTTCGTCATTACCATGCGTAGTTTTGCTATGACTTGCACAAGGGATCTCCGAGTTTGTAAGTCTCGAATAAATTATGGACTTAACAACATCTACGTAAAGACAAGGATTATTTCCTGTAACGGTAATGAATTCATTCAGTCACAGCCAACTATATTTACATGACCTTCGTATTGGTCATCCCTGTTGGCTGATCCGTGATTTTAATTAGACACTTTGTGTATATTTTGTGCCGAGAGTTAGGGAACTGGAAGTCGTGGTGACTGGTTTATCGGAACAGTGGACTTAACCATTTTTGTTTGGTTGTAAGGCTCTGATAATACAAAATTGGACTAACATTCGAGGTTGAAAGGAGCCATAAGGGGTTAAATTTTACTTAACCAAGAAATGAGCCATAAGATGTTAATTTTTACTTAACCAAGAATGTAGCCATAAGAGGTTAAATTTTACTTAACCACGTAAGGAACCATAAGAGGTTAAATTTCACTTAACCGAGAATAAAGCCATAAGAGATTAAATTTTACTTAACCAAGAGAAGAGTCATAAGAAGTTAAATTTTACTTAACCAAGAACAAAGCCATAATAGGTTAAATTTTATTTAGTCATGAAAAATCACTGATCAGCTAACTGGAGTGATATTTTTAAAGGCCTTGTTAACTTCATGTGAACGTGCGGCACGCGAACTCTGTGTGGCCGTGCGGCACACGAACTCTGTGTGGCCGTGCGGTACGCGAACTCTGTGTGACCGTGCGGCACGCAGTGGTGATTTGAATCTAAGATCCCCGGTAAGAGAGGCCTGTGTCTATCCTCTACAAAACTTATAACATTGAAATCATTATACATTCTTCTTCTTCTGCGTTCGTTCACAAACTCCTGCACATTTGCAGAATGTCGTCAATAGAACGGTAATAATTATACCAAAATCCGTAGTCAAAAAATCCACAAAGGATTCACATATTTGTACTCTGGTATCACCACATGTACTACGTCCCTCATTACAGAGCCTGTCAAGAATACCGCCCATACATGACTGTCTGCAATAGAAGACCTCAGCACAGAAAAATAAATTAGACATTCATTCATTCGTTACTTTTTTTTAGCTTTGTCGTGTTTCCGTTGGTCACTATTTATATACTTGGAATCGCATGAAAAAATAGCCATGGCAACTCCAGGTACATAAATAGTGACCAACGGAACTCACAATAAATAATCAAAAACGTAACGAATCAAGGTATAATTAATTATGTGCACATATTTCGCATATTGTCGAAGTTCACTACCTATATCACGTAACTCGTATGTTGCTCCAAGCGTGGCTATCTACAGTAAACACCTTCTAGCAGAATTAATTAGGACCCCTTTCGTTACATTTTAGATTATTGTTAGGGTTTTGATTGTTCGCTATTTATACTCCTTAATCCATATGTTATAATGTGTAATAAGACCTTGTCATTAGAGGTGAGAAAGAGAGTTCTGCAGTGCTATATAACCCCTATACTAACATATGGGTGCTAGTCTATGACAATAAACACACTGGAAAGTGGGAGATTGGAGGCAACAGAGATGTGGTTCTACAGAAGAATGCTGAGAATACCATGGACTGCCAGAAAAACTAATTGGTGTTGAATGAGTTAAATGCGAAACGCACCTTAATCAACAATACAAGAAAAAGGTAATCTTATTTCTTTTGACCACTTCATGAGACAGGCAGGTTTAGAGAACATAATCACAACAGGCAAGATTGAAGGCACGAGAGAGAGAGAGGGCGTCAACGTGAGAAAATATTAGACAGTTTAACAACCTGGCACGGCAAGGAAACAACAACGACTTTGATACATAATACTGTGGACAGAGAGCTGTGGAGAGCCATGACCGCCTACGCCACCCGGCATGGCACCTGATGATGATGAATCCATATGTCAAAAATAGGTCAAGGCCAACTAATAGATTTCACCTAAATTGTCCCCCTAGGTCATGTTTACGTTTTAATTGGAAGGCCTGTAGTGCTGTCAGTTGCCACTCCCCGAGATAACAAGTTTCTAAACTCTAAAGCGGTGTTTCCCAAGTTATATTTTACCATGCCCCCGCCCAAGTCTTTCTAAAATTCGGATGTCCCTCCCCCTATGTAACATATACATATATTTTTAGTAATTCATTGTATTATTATTCCCCTTCCCCCCTGAAATGTCCCACAAAACACTAAAATTTCCACCCCCCCCCTTCCCCCTGGGAGGTACCGCGTTGGGAAACACTGCACTAAAGCAAACATATTGAGACAATTATAATGACAAAAGCAT
Organism: Meghimatium bilineatum; assembly: GCA_034231615.1. NCBI lineage: Eukaryota > Metazoa > Mollusca > Gastropoda > Stylommatophora > Philomycidae > Meghimatium > Meghimatium bilineatum. The sequence goes on along the minus strand of CM067315.1, from coordinate 28,849,131 downwards.
ATTAATGACACTTAAGGTCATAGTTTACAAAAGATTTAACAATCAAAAGAGCTATATATACAAGGAAAGACAAGACGTGAAATGGCATATTAGCTCACGCCTGTCAGTACAGCACGCGTGTTTATATGAGCATTGAGATAATAAACACGCACGTGTATCAGCTGCGTGCTGGCATAACGCAAATTCATTGATCAGCGCGGGACAGTCTCTTGTAGTTTTCACTCGCAATGTGTAACGATCAGTCCTAATCAGCGTCGTGGACTGTGCCTAATCAGTGATCCGTGACGAATTCAGTATTCAGGATTCAGTATAAACATTAGTGTTGGCTGGTCAGTGTATGGACAGAAATACGGATTAATTGGGGTCTTTGTTACCTTTAATATTTTATGGTGGTGTGTCCTGATATAACCTAATTGATACAACTCTATACTAGAGCCTGGTCATATTCAACGTAACATATGCTTTGATACAACTCTATACTAGAGCCTGGTCATATTCAACGTAACATATGCTTTGATACAACTCTATACTAGAGCCTGGTCATATTCAACGTAACATATGCTTTGATACAACTCTATACTAGAGCCTGGTCATATTCAACGTAACATATGCTTTGATACAACTCTATACTAGAGCCTGGTCATATTCAACGTAACATATGCTTTGATACAAGTCTATACTAGAGCCTGGTCATATTCAACGTAACATATGCTTTGATACAAGTCTATACTAGAGCCTGGTCATATTCAATGTAACATATGCTTTGATACAACTCTATACTAGAGCCTGGTCATATTCAATGTAACATATGCTTTGATACAACTCTATACTAGAGCCTGGTCATATTCAATGTAACATATGCTTTGATACAACTCTATACTAGAGCCTGGTCATATTCAATGTAACATATGCTTTGATACAAGTCTATACTAGAGCCTGGTCATATTCAATGTAACATATGCTTTGATACAACTCTATACTAGAGCCTGGTCATATTCAATGTAACATATGCTTTGATACAAGTCTATACTAGAGCCTGGTCATATTCAATGTAACATATGCTTTGATACAACTCTATACTAGATCCTGGTCATATTCAACGTAACATATGCTTTGATACAACTCTATACCAGGTCATAGCCAACATAACATATATACATTTGACACAAGCATTGTTGACGTTTTACATACATTTCCTCGTATAGAAGATCTTTTCTCACAGATGGATAATCATACTACCTACCAATCCCGTAGATAAGATGTGGTTAAGGGGGGGGGGGAGGTTCTTTTAGCTGACTTACCTCCCTAGGAAATCATAACTAGACATCTAGCACAAGTTATTTGCCCAAATGGTGGATAAAACCACGACCTCCTCAACACCCGTCCTCACCCCCCATCATATTTTTGTTAGACCATTGCTCTCTCTCTCTCTCTCTCTCTCTCTCTCTCTCTATGCGCCTCTATTGATAGTCTTGTAGTTGCTATGAAGATCTGTTAGTATGCAGTTTCTGATGACGACTCTTGGTCGTATTCTGACAGCAAAGAACAATGTCTGGATGTCCAATTATGTCAAGAAAACCCTTTCAGCAATGAGATAATGGATTCATTTCAGTCCGTTCATCGCATTAGGTAACTTCTCTTAGCCTAATGTCATCATCACACTACAACGTTTGATAATCTTGTGTTACTACTCTCATTATCACGTGACATACTCTTTCTAGAACGTTCTCTTCTTTATGGATTCACTGAACACTCCGCGATTCTTGGCGAGTTGACCTGCCGTAGCTAGAGACATGTTTAAGCAATCTGATATATCACTGTATCATTGTCATCTTGGCCGCTCTCTTTCCCTATTACTGTTACTCTGTCTTCAGCTATTTATCTTCTGTTACCGCTCTCCAACCTTTACTTTTCTTGTATATCACCCTACAATTGTTTCTTTTTCCTGTGTTACCACTCTACAACTTTTTATTTTCTTGCGTTACCGCTCTACATTTTTTTATTTTCATGTGTAACTATTCTACAACGGTTTATTTTCCTGTGTTACCACTCTACAACGTTTTATTTTCGTGTGTTACCACTCTACTACTTGTGATAATCGTGTGTTACCACTCTACTACTTGTGATATTCTTGTGTTACCACTGTACAACTTGTGATAATCTTGTGTTACCACTCTACAACCTGTAATAATCGTGTGTTACCACTCTACAACTTTTGGTAGTCTAAGTTACCTTTTTAAAAATGTGGATTTTTTTTATCGGGCCATTGGCGCAAATAAAACGGCGACACAACGCATTCCATTCTCTGGACTACATCATTTTGGAAATCTGGTAGGACCATTGTCCTGCTACAAGAGAGATCCAGTCTGAGAATGAACTCTATAAAAGAAAAGCCTAAAAGGCAAGTCATCTAGAATGAAAACTCTAAACTGAAACCTTGACTCTCGACAATAATTTGATTGTTTAAAGTTAGGGAAGCTAATCCCGACTCACAAGATTATCAGCTGGCACAGACAACAAGCTAACCCCCCCCCCCCCCCCCCCATTGATTTCTCTTTTGCCTCTGTCTGTCGCTATCAACTTGACCACAGACGATGACCATAGCATCTTCAATTACAGAAGTGATAGTTTAAAAAAAGAAGATATATTTATAAGATAAAAGAGGAATAGAACGAAAATATGTAAGATAACGGATCTCTAAGCATCATAGCATGTACTGAAGTATCACGACGGAACTATTAAAGAAAAAAGTTACAACGGTTCATCTGCGCCTACGCCAGTAACCATATTATAAGATATCGATGATCGTCTTTAAAATAAAGCCCTTCCTTGCAAGTAAATCACGTATTACCAAGTAATCTCGTAGACAGCACACAAAGTCTCGTTAATAGATTTTACGTCTAGCACAATAACAACACTAGTCTGTGCCCGCAGGAAACGATGGTACTCACGGGCAAATGAAACTTTTCTCTTTTGGGATCTCATCAGACACGGACATAACAAGAAAGTTCCCCTATTTTTTTATCACATTATCGGCACTGAGAACCAGTAACTAACAGAAAGTATGTTCGTGCATTGATCGTATGTGCCATTTCCACATCAACAACAGTATCGTTAAAAGACGACCAACGCAGGCGATGATGACAACAGTTTCAGACTTGTGTTGTTGAATCTCTCTGGTGTGTGCCGAGATAAATGAAGAGTCCAATCATGGCATAGAATCCCCTGTCACATTTGGGACACGTGTGACCAGAATTGTGTGTGCGAGTGTGCGTTATTTTTCTGTCTTTTATAGCATCAAGTTTTTATCTGTGCCTCACAGATTTGATGTTCTCGGCGATGCAAGCACATTTGCTGACGTTGATGTGCCACACATTTGTCGACTGTGAACGACAGACTAAGAGAATGTAATGTTCTTAATGGATACTTTGAAGGAAGAGTCATTAATGATTATCTATCGTCTGTCGACATGCCAGTCGTTTTCACTTAATAAGTTCACTATGCATCTGCTGTTTTGGGATGCGTTTGTCACGCATGAGCACAACGTGTCCGCCAATCTCACATTTGTCTTCTCCAGCATTGTATGAATGCATGTAATATTGGCCATGTGAGGATAGCACACATACGCACAAACGCACACACACACACACACGCAAGGCACGCGCGCGCGCGCACACACACACACACGCATGCAAGGCACGCGCGCACACACACATTGTGTATTAATAAACAAAACATTCTTCTTCTATGTGATCTTTCACAGAATGTTGTTCTCACATATGTAGACATTTTGGTTGTATGCATGCTTCCCTGATTCAGTTTTATTGCATTGAACTGTCTGTGCAACCACTTTATACCTGTCACTGTTAGCATTTTATTAGTTCTATAGTTTTTTCCTGGTGCTTTGTTATGTCGTACATGTTTAATTGCGTCTTCAATTTCGGATGCCAGGATGTATAGTTCCATGTAATCTTCTATTGTATTTCTTATTGTTATCACTTTTCATTCCTTAAAGTTTAACAGTTGATTGAAGTAATTTTTCCATCTTTCCATGATTTCTTGGGACCTATTTAGTATATTGCTGTGTTCATAGTTTATTATTTATGTTGGTTCATACATGTCTTCTTTACTTCTCGTAATTTGTACTTTATTGTAGAACATCATCGGCGCGTTTTGTCTTTTCTCGTTAAGCATTTCTCCATATTTTGTAACGCTTTAATTTTTGCATATTTGATGACTTTCTTGGTGTTATTCTTAACTGTCTTATATGTTAAGTAATCTACATTCGTTTTGCTTATTACCCATTTATTATATATATTTGTTTTCATTTTTCGTTGCATTATTTTCTACTCAGTTTTGTATCAGGAAATTCACATGGCTAACCCTCAATCTCTCTTCTTCTTCTGCGTTCGTTCTCAAACTCCTGCAGATAAGCAGGATGTAGTCTGGAGAACGAAATTAGCCGTTTCATGGTTTACAGCATTGCTGCGATATATGTGCCTTTCAGCCTGACACATCCGACTTCAGCATGGCTTTGGGTCACTGACCCTATATGGAATGGGACAGCCAACTCCATCCCATAACCTCCTTAGTCGCCTCTTACGACATGCATGGAAGGTAAACAGTGTTGCTATTCTTTTCTCCCCTTTCGGGTCCCCGGCAGCACACGGGCCCCTACGTTCTCTAACTAACACAAACAGAAAGAACCCACATATTCCATGCGAAGAGTCCTGAACATTAAACTGGACTTCCATTTGTAGTCACAAGAAATAACACACCAGTCACTTTGCGCCATTTTCCCGGAAGTTGTAATTGGCGATATGTCCGTGATAACCTTAATACCTTTCTACAACATTTTATTTCAAACGCTTACAGTTTCCTTTCTATAGCTGTTAGTCATTGTCCAAGTCTCACAACAATATGTTGCCACTGAGAAAATGTAGCTTCTCATATTTGTAACTTTGTTTTGCCTCTTGTCCCGTGTGATATATATTTTTTTCCTGTGATATTTTTAACTGGGATATTATTAATTCTTTCTGATCTCTGCTGAGCAACCTTCTGTTATGTCTTTGGTTTACCCAAAAGATTCTAAGTGTTCACCTTATCTTGTTGATCGTTGTCCCTGCTGTTCGTTTTTGCATACATATTTGTATATGTATCCTTGATAAAGATCTTTTGGTCGAAACGTCGATTTATGTGTGTGATTGATTATATGTGTGTCTAGTTATTGGCAAAGCTTCATTACCCCGTTTTTAGTGTTGTAAAGTCAAATTCCTTTGATTCAACAAAACAGAAGTACAATATTAAAACATGCTATTAACTTACAAATACGCTATAAACGCACACGTTTCCATAATATTTTACGGCCCATCGGAGGCATATGACAGTACTATATGCACGGAGCCACCAAAAGCTCAAAAATACTACTTGGAGCTCAAAGAGACTTTAGAAGAAGAAAAAAGAATTGTAATCCTATAGGGTTGTCCTTATATATTACATTTAAACAATATTTGCGAAAGTTTCCACCTTTCCCCGTACTTTATCATCTGTGAAGTATTCAAGTGTCCTCAGTGGCGTAGCGTGGGTCAATGGCGCCCGGGGCGGAATCATAATTTTCCGCCCATGCGACATTAAAAAAATATGTCTGTGATTGTGAAAGACTGGACTGAAATAAATTTGTCGCCCTCCCGATCTACGCCACTGAGTGTCCTACATGCCCCGTCCCTTGTCAACTGCGAAGAATTCAGTTGTCCTACATGTTCCGTTCCCTATAAACTGCGGCGAATGCAATTATCCTACAAGCCCTGCCCCTTATCAACTGCGAATAATTCAGGTGTCCTACATGCCCCTTCCCTTAACTGTGAATATATCAAGTGTCCTACAAGCTTAATTATGTCAAAAATACCTCCTCTCCCAAGATAAAAATATGTTTCAAGCAGCACAAGTACTGTAAAGTTCCTCTTATTTTATTCAATTTTTTATACACTTTAAATTTTTTTTTACAGAATTAATAGTTGACATATACAAATGCTTGTGTTTACGTCATCTGTTGTCTCACCCCCCCCACCCCCCCCCCGTCAGATAATGTCTAATTTTTATTTCTACTTCACCACACACCCAAACCCCCATTTCTATCGTAATTTATGGACCACACAAAATACAGCAAAAACGTACTACTGACATAAGTAGTTGACATGTCGGTTGACTGACATAAGAAGGTTGCACGCAGTTCTATTTTAGTTCCAGTCAAGAAATGAGGCACAGATAAACTTTGACCAGTTTATGCGATGTCGTCCATGTTTTAGTTCCAGTCAAGAAATGAGATACAGATAAACTTTGACCAGTTTATGCGATGTCGTCCATGTTTTAGTTCCAGTCAAGAAATGAGACACAGATAAACTTTGACCAGTTTATGCGATGTTGTCCATGTTTTAGTTCCAGTCAAGAAATGAGAAACAGATAAACTTTGACCAGTTTATGCGATGTCGTCCATGTTTTAGTTCCAGTCAAGAAATGAGACACAGATAAACTTTGACCAGTTTATGCGATGTTGTCCATGTTTTAGTTCCAGTCAAGAAATGAGATACAGATAAACTTTGACCAGTTTATGCGATGTTGTCCATGTTTTAGTTCCAGTCAAGAAATGAGATACAGATAAACTTTGACCAGTTTATGCGATGTTGTCCATGTTTTAGTTCCAGTCAAGAAATGAGACACAGATAAACTTTGACCAGTTTATGCGATGTTGTCCATGTTTTAGTTCCAGTCAAGAAATGAGATACAGATAAACTTTGACCAGTTTATGCGATGTCGTCCATGTTTTAGTTCCAGTCAAGAAATGAGACACAGATAAACTTTGACCAGTTTATGCGATGTCGTCCATGTTTTAGTTCCAGTCAAGAAATGAGACACAGATAAACTTTGACCAGTTTATGCGATGTTGTCCATGTTTTAGTTCCAGTCAAGAAATGAGACACAGATAAACTTTGACCAGTTTATGCGATGTTGTCCATGTTTTAGTTCCAGTCAAGAAATGAGATACAGATAAACTTTGACCAGTTTATGCGATGTCGTCCATGTTTTAGTTCCAGTCAAGAAATGAGACACAGATAAACTTTGACCAGTTTATGCGATGTCAATGTTTTAGTTCCAGTCAAGAAATGAGACACAGATAAAGATTGACCAGTTTATTGGCAGACAATGCGACGATAGACTGCACATTGCTGAAAAGAGATAAAGCAGACATAATGAAGGCAGTAATAAATTCATTTCAAGATGCAGATGATGTCAATGAGCCTGAGAAAGTACACATCCAGAGAATGTTAGAAATAGGAGTATTTGAGGTGAGGGAAGTAAAAGTAAATATTTTGGAAAGTCCCGAAGATCTCTCAATCAACACCTGACCGGGACTCTGAATCTACATACAATAGGATGGCTGCTGGAGCGGAGGCGGAGCATTTATGGGAATGTCCCGCGTGCTGTGAATTGAGTTTAAATCAAGAATCAAAAATCAAGAATCAGTTTGTGCGATGTTGTCCATATTTTAGTTCCAGTCAAGAAATGAGACACAGATAAACATTGTCCAGTTTCTGGGATGTAGCCCATGTTTTAGTTCCAATCAAAAAATACTATAGAGGGAAAAGTTCACCAACGTGTGCAATGTAATGCTTGCCTAAGAAATACGAAATTATGTATACTATCGGTGTTTTCTCCACGTGGACATTGCCTAGCTGTTTACTTCTCGTGGACATTACCTCGTTGTTTACTTTACGTGGACATTACCTAGCTATTTACTTCTCGTGGACATTACCTCGATGTTTACTTTACGTGGACATTACCTCGTTGTTTACTTCTCGTGGACATTACCTCGATGTTTACTTTACGTGGACATTACCTCGTTGTTTACTTCTCGTGGACATTACCTCGATGTTTACTTTACGTGGACATTACCTAGCTGTTTATTTCTCGTGGACATTACCTCGTTGTTTACTTCTCGTGGACATTACCTCGTTGTTTACTTCTCGTGGACATTACCTCGTTGTTTACTTCTAGTGGACATTACCTTGTTGTTTACTTCTCGTGGACATTACCTCGTTGTTTACTTCTCGTGGACATTACCTTGTTGTTTACTTCTCGTGGACATTACCTCGTTGTTTACTTCTCGTGGGCATTACCTCGTTGTTTACTTCTCGTGGACATTACCTTGTTGTTTACTTCTCGTGGACATTACCTCGTTGTTTACTTCTCGTGGGCATTACCTCGTTGTTTACTTCTCGTGGACATTACCTTGTTGTTTACTTCTCGTGGACATTACCTCGTTGTTTACTTCTCGTGTACATTACCTTGTTGTTTACTTCTCGTGGACATTACCTTGTTGTTTACTTCTCGTGGACATTACCTTGTTGTTTACTTCTCGTGGACATTACCTCGTTGTTTACTCCACTTGGACATTACCTCGTTGTTTACTCCACTTGGACATTACCTCGTTGTTTACTCCACTTGGACATTACCTCGTTGTTTACTCCACTTGAACATTACCTTGTTGTTTACTCCACTTGGACATTACCTCGTTGTTTACTCCACTTGGACATTACCTAGTTCTTTACTCCACTTGGACATTACCTCGTTGTTTACTCCAATTGGACATTACCTAGGTGTTTACTTCACGCGGACATTGCATCTATCGTGTCAAAGGCTGTCCATAAATGACGTCAACAATATTTTGCCACTATTATTTGCCCTCTTCGCTCTCCTGTCTACAACTATCAAATAATCCAGGAAACCACACCCCCGCCTCCTTTAATTAGGACTTCATTCACTTCGATTTTGATTATTGTTGTATTTTGTGTTGGTGTGTTGGTGCGTTGTTTACTGTGGTACGTAACGGGCAGTACTCGCCACGTTTTAGCGAAACAAATACGTTCATTATTTAACGAAACGAAATAACCATAAAGACGCATTTCACAGTACCTATGACTGCAAGCCGGTTCAGAGATATGTCCGCTACACAATGAGAGCCTACCCCGTCCCCATCGCCCCCTCCTCATAAATTACCCCCGGGGAATGGGAAGGATAACTTTCAACGTGTAGCGCGCAGATTGATGCACAACTATTGACGTTTTATTCTGAGTTCAGCGAGGTCACGAATGGTAAATGAAACTACGAATACTATTAAAAAGTTGAAATCTGGCCTCTTCTCATCGTAATAAACCGTCACTATTTATATAGCCGCATGCCAAATGTAACTGACATCGATAAACGAAATTCACGGAAATAATCAAAATAGGTATTTTATGTCATGTTTACATTTTCTTTTGGTATGTCTTACAGTACCGTCGAAGGTCACGCACGTACCAATATCGTTACCACAAGTAAAGTCACCATTTCAAATATTATATATTTGATAGCTGTATAAAACGTTCTTGACCTCAGTTTTAAAACTCCATATTAAAACTACCTTCAAAAGTCGGAGTGGTACCAAATGAGTAGCAAGTACTTGTAAGATCAGTACTATCATGTATTTACGGCGCCCGTGTGTTGCCAGAGCTCGAAAGGGGAGCAAAGAATAGCAACACTGTTTACCTTCCATGCATGTTGTAAAAGGCAACTAAAGAAGTTATGGGATGGCGTTGGCTGCCGCATATCAGTGACCCAAAGCCATGCTGAAGTCGTATGTGTCAGACCGAAAGGCGCAAATATCGCAGCAATGCTGTAATCTATGGCACAACGCATTCCGTTCTCCGGACTACATCCTGCTAATCTGCAGAAGTTTGAGAACGAACGCAAAAGAAGAAGATATATTTGAGGAAGTAGTGTCCTATTCTCGGAACTTTATGAATTGTAAAGTTATATTCTTACGCGCACATGTTTTCATTTTCTGGTTACTATTCTATTTTACACATTAGAATGCTTGCTGAAGAAGGATGTGTCGGGCCATTGGCGCAAATAAAACTGCGACACAACGCATTTCCATTCTCTGGACTACATCCTGCTGGAAATATAGTATTTTATATTATATTTTATAGTATTATAGTATATAGTATATAGGAAACCATTGTCCTGTTACAAGAGATATCCAGCGGGAGATTGAGAATGAACGCTGAAGAAGAAGAAGAAGATTGCTCCCTTTCTTTTGTTTTTGTGAATGTGTGTGCTTTTCTACCTTGATATCGTTCCTTGACAGCACCTAAGTTGAGCTGTCACTTCAACATTTATTTATGAATTGTTCGATTCATGAAATCATTTCCGTGTCTGTACTACATCCTGTTAGAAATAATATTAGGACTATTGTCCTGCTACAAGAGAGAACCATCAGGAATTTGAGAACAGCAGCTAAAAAAAAGAAAAGACCCACTAACAAATCCAAAATCAATAAAATTAAACTGAAAACTCTGTCGGGACAAATGATATAAATAACAATCGTTTTAAAATGTATGCAACCACGACATCATTGTTTAATAAATACATAAACATTGTTGGCCTGTGCTACGGTAGTCATGTTCTACCGTTGAACACTTTTTGCATTTTGTATTGAGGCATAGATTGGGGCACAAAGTAAAAGTGTGTAGTCATAGCACACACGTTGAAATACACGCATTCGCAATATATAGTAAGCATAGGTTTATTGCACTTCTTTCGGTTGGGTGGGAGGGGGGGGGTGTTGGAAAAGAGGAAGACATCAAGCTACCATAAAAAAAATACCTAAAGAAAGGGAAATTATGTGCTGTATGACAATATACAAAAACTACAAGTGCAAGCTGCGGTTCACAACACATGGAGAATAAAAACTTCTGCCTGTGTCACGAAAAGAACTCACTAACTAACAATATATACACGTGTACATTAAATCATGCATGCATACCATGGCTGCCATAATTTGGCTACTCAGAACCAAATTTGATAAAATGATGTGATGTAAATAACACTGACCATGAAACTCTGTTTTGTTCATGTTCGTATATTTGGTCAATTTGAAAATGAATTCAACGTTCGGAATTTTGACAATCAATTTTACATTTAATTTGATTATAAGAAATTTATAAGTCACACCTGATGTAAGCGCCGAGTGTTCACAATCACTCAGATACACGTCGATACTACGGGTTTATGGCGTCAACGTAATAGTTAGTTGGAAACAAACATTGATAGGACTTCTCTTACAGTATATACATTTTCTAGCTAAATTAGTGCAAAAGTATCAACCAGTTTGTTATAACCAGTTTGAGAAATGTATATGAACAAAGTTTAATAAAGTTTATGGTAGTAATGGTAACGGCTACCGTGGTCTACCGGGACCCGAAAGGGAGTCAAAGAATAGCGACACTCTTACCTGCCACACATGTCGTAAGAGAAGACTAGCGCGGTATTTTGAGGGCGGAGTTGGCTGTCCCATCTTATATAGAGTGAAAATGATTATAAATCATGCTTTTGTCGTATGTGTCTATCTGAAAGAAGCAGATATTTCACTTATACTGTAAACCATGACACAACAGATGCCATTTGATAGACTACATTCTGCCCTAGTTTTGTGCATTAGGAGAACGACCTCCAGAGTTCATACTCTTCTTCTTCTTATACGTTCGTTCTCAAGCTCCTTCATATCAGCAAAATGTAGTACATAGAACAGAGCGTGTTGTGTCCTAGTTTACAGCTTAGCTGAGATATATGCATATTTCAGCCTGAAACACTCGACTTCAGTATGGCTTCAGGATATCTTTGACCATATTGGAAATGAAGCTGTCAACTGCACTTCCACACATTCTTAGTTGCCTCTTACAACATGCTTAACTGGTAGCAGTATCACTATTATTTGTTCCCCGTTCGGGCCGTACCGAAGGACGCATACCGATTCATTGCTTGGGTTTCAGCGGTGAACGCACATTGCAATAAGTCTGCTTAGTTTGGTTCAGACGCCACATCCCCCCCCCCCCATTTTTTTACATTATTTACTACGCTGTTGATTAGTGAGTAGTCTTAAACATTGAAACACTCAGAAATGCGTGATGAAAATAACATCTCTCATATTAGATCATATCTCTAGTCTTCAATCATAATTGTTACGTTAAATCATATCTCTAGTTTTCAATCATAATTCTTACGTTAAATCATATCTCTAGTGTTCAATCACAATGGTTACGTTAAATCATACCTCTAGTTTTCAGTCATAATAGTTACGTTAAATCATACCTCTAGTTTTCAGTCATAATGGTTACGTTAAATCATATCTCTAGTTTTCAATCACAATGGTTACGTTAAATCATATATCTAGTTTTCAATCATAATAGTTACGTTAAATCATATCTCTAGTTGGTAAATGTACAGATTAGTTCTTCACTGTGCTATAAATAGCACAATGTTGACAATTTTAACTATCCAACGTTAAGGATTCCCGTGTAACACCAATCAAAATAATGGCTGCCGTGACGTCACATCCGATAATCACACAGTTCAAATCTAGACACAGACGAACTTATGCATAATCTGTTTGTTTTCCAATTTACACATTTTCTACAATTTCCTATTATTTGTACTGAGCGATCAGTATTTCTGCCCGCTACACACGGGGTGAGGAGCGCGCACACATTATAAATATTATTTCTAATCCTAACCTTACTCTAAGTACTTACCCGTAAGCTTGCCAAATCACACAACAAAGGTCAGGTAACACCTCGAAACTAGAACAAAGGTCACAGTGAAGAACTATACTGTACTTGCGCCTCTCTAGTTTTCAATCATAATTCTTACGTTAAATCATATTTTGCACGTTACATCATACGAAGTAGCTCTTCAAAATGTTCCCGTAATAGCTGACTAATGTTTGAATGAAAGTTTAGAGGTTAGTAATGACATTGTCAAAAAGACATGTCAGACGTGACTTTCACACATACTCTCGAAGAGAAAATAGAGTTGTATGTGTTGTGTGCTAGTTGCGTTGTCGGAGTTGTTAATGTCCTTGATTGAACAACGTCAGAATGTCGGATTCTATTTTTTCGCGTGCGACGTTGCAGAGTTACTAACATTGCACTTAGAGTTACTAACATTGCTTAATAAAGCGTAATCAATAGAAGGTGGTACTGCTAGTAGAACATAATGGAAAATAATACGTGGAAGACAGGTCATGAAGACAGGTTTCTTTTTTTAATAAAGCGTACAGAGACATCGCAAATGAAGACGTAGCAAAGTATGTGTGCGGCACACGTGTTTCCGTGAAGGTCGTGTTAACGTCGATGATGATGCGTGTAGTGGACGACCGTCAGCCTCGATCAACATTGAAAACATTGAGCATGTTCAGATTTCTGTCACATTTTTTCAGAATGTTGTTCGTGCTGACATAAAACTTAGTGTTGAGAAAATATTCTCAAACGATGGATCATTATTTCGAAATTGCCACAATATTCTTCAGAAATAAACTGCACATCCGCCTGTGTTTACCAACACATGATTCCTAAAATGTTTTTTCCCGAACATAAAGACACGAGATTGACTCTGTTAGGAGACCTAATCACTATAGCTAATCAAGATAGCAATGATTAATATCTCAACAACATACGGGAGATGAGACATGGTGTGTTTTGGTACGGTCCTCAGAAAAACTTCAGTCTGAGTTGAAATCTCCTGCGTCTCCCCAGATTCAGAAAGTGTTTTTGTACAAGAGCAAAGGATAAGTTAAGTTCGAAGTTTTTTCTTTTATTCCCCGGGTATTGTATACCGAGATTTAATTCACGAAGATCGAACGGTTAACAAGGACATGTATGTTGATATCGTCCGTCGTCAAAGAGACTCAAAAAGAAAAAGCGACAAGAAAAATGGACGACAGATGGATTATGCTGCATGATAATGCCACGGAGCATCGATCCCTAACTCGGGAAACCAATAACTTCAAATCACAATGTGATTGCATTGAAACATTCCATATTCTTCTAACATTGTACAAGCACAAGCTGATTTTTCTTTTTACTTCGAATAAAATCAGTACTAAAAGGAAGGCAATTCAAGGATGCAGGTGACGTTATCCCCAATGCGACAAGACTACGGAGAGAGATGTTACAGTGAATGGGTTTAACGAATGTTTTCAACAGTTGTATGTACGCTGATAAAAGTTTGTAGTTGTTGGAGGGAACTAATTTGAAGGAAATATAATGTAGATAAAATATATTTGTCACTATAAATCATATTTGTCATTTGAAATCACATTTGTCACTATAAATTATATTTATCACGTTAAATCATGTTTGTCACGTTAAATTATATTTGTCACGTTCACTCATATATGTCACGCTCGCTCACATGTGTCACGTTAAATCATATTTGTCACGTTAAATAATATTTTTTACGTTCATTCATTTTCCATAAACCATATTGTTCATGTATTATTCTAATTCTCACGTTAAATGGTATTTGACACTTTCAATCATATATATACAATCATGATAAATTGTAGTTTTAACGTTGTAGTATTTTATTGGTTAGACTGTCTCAAACTTGAAAAAATTACCACTGTCAAATGTATCAAGTACAACATATGCGATGATGGCAACTCTCGTAATGAGATTACGTTAAGTCTCGAGATGTCGATAGCTGCTATGATAAGGTTGAAAATGATCTGGAAAAGAGAGATCAGTATTACAGCAAAGATCAATCCGTTTAGATCGCTAGTGCTAAGTATAGAATCTATACTCTTTTACAGATCTGAAAAATGGACACTCAATGCAGATACGGAAAGAAGAATTCCTGCCTTTTGAAAATATGTGCTACGGACATTGGTTAAGATTAAGATTTATAGAACACAAGACAAATATATTTGTCCTTCGGCAAATAAACTAATTTACAGGCTATCAAGAACAATTTTGGCGGTGATGGAACGCGGTTTGGACATGTAACTAGACATTACTAACTTTCTAATATTATTTTGCAAGGAACAGTCAAGGATGGAAGGAGAAGAGACGGTTGAATAAAATCCTGTATTGATACCATTAAACTATGATCAGGCCTTTTTTTCCTACACTTCTCCAATTGACTGAGGACAGAGGTGTTTGGATAGCTTTGTGTGCGGATGTCTCCAGTGTGGCACTCCTGCGACCCTAACGTGTTAGGGATCTTATTATTATTATATTAATATAATATTTTGTCTCATATTAAATCATACTCGTGGGCCTCCGTTGTTATGTTGAAAGCAATCCCTACAGCTTTGAACAAAATTAAGCATGTTTGACTATGGTTAGATTTCTGGTTGATGTCCAGTGCCAGAACCATTTCTCTCGTACGGAAGGTCTACTAACAGTATGGCGACAGACGTCCACTGTAAAGTTATGTTATGTTATGTTTCTCTAGGGCCATAGGCGGCGCATAGGGCAGAAACAATAGCTTTCCATTTATGTCTTTGTGTTGCGAGATCTTTCAATTGTACTGTAAAGTGGAAGTGGTAAAACACACGAATTCATTAGCTAATACACCGAAGTCGGATATTTGACACAAATAAAACGGTAACACAAAGCATCTGCGTTCCATGGACTGTGGCATCCTACTGGAAATTTAGTATGATATCATCATTCTGCTACAAGAGAGATCCAGTGGAAGTCTGAAAATGAATCCCCAATAAGATTGTAGTTGTCACGTTAAATCACATGTGTCACATTTAATCATATTTATGACATTAAATGTTTATCACTCTGTAATATTTTATTGTTTATATTAAATCATATTCGCCACGTTAATTATTTGTCACGTTGTAATATTGTCTCATATTAAATCATATGTGTCACATTAAATAATATTATATTAGATGTATAAAGGGGATTTGTGGCAAAGAGGTTGCGAAAGGGTGATCCGGCTCCTGTATGTCGCCACGGAAAGGTCCAGACCAGTGTTTCCAAACCTTTTTTTTTTAACCATGCCCCATCTAAGTCTTTCTAAAATCTGATGCCGCCCCTTTACCTTTGTAACATATGCATATTTTTTCATATTAAAAATTGTATCATTCCACCCTGAATTGCAACCCGGAAAAATCACATTGCCCTCCTGTTGGATGTGGGCCTCACGTTGGGAACATTGATCCAGACTATGGTTGCATAGATCTTCTTCTTCTTCTGCGTTCATTCTCAAACTTCTGCAGATTAACAGGATGTAGTCCTGAGAACGGAATGCGTTGTGTCATGGTTTACAGCATTGCTGCGATATCTGCGCCTTTCGGCCTATCACATCCTACTTGAGCATGGCTTTGAGTCACTGACCCTATATGGGATGGGACAGCCAACTCATCACATAACCTCCTTAGTCGCCTTTTACGATATGCGTGGAAGGTAAACAGTGTTGCTGTTCTTTACTCCCCTTTCGGGCCGCGGCAACACACGGGAGATTGCATAGATGTTAACGTACCTTATATCAAGCTGACCTATGTGCGAATGTGTCTATACTATATTCTCTATTCTATATGCTATATAGAATGGAGCCATCATGTGGTGAAATAAAGTGGCTGGACCACCGCCCCCTTTTTCAACCACATGGCCCTAAATCCAGCTTGTACATCTACTATATTTATCGTGTTGCAATATTTCGGTTTTCATATAAGGCATTTTTTGTCACGTTAAATCATATTTATCAAGTTGTAAAATTTTGCTTCTCATATTATACCATCTTTGCCACGTTAAATCATATTTATCATGTTGTAAAATTGTGCTTCTCATATTATACCGTCTTTGCCACGTTAAATCATATTTATCAAGTTGTAAAATTGTGCTTCTCATATTATACCGTCTTTGCCACGTTAAATCATATTTATCAAGTTGTAAAATTGTGCTTCTCATATTATACCGTCTTTGCCACGTTAAATCATATTTATCATGTTGTAAAATTGTGCTTCTCATATTATACCGTCTTTGCCACGTTAAATCATATTTATCAAGTTGTAAAATTGTGCTTCTCATATTATACCGTCTTTGCCACGTTAAATCATATTTATCATGTTGTAAAATTGTGCTTCTCATATTATACCGTCTTTGCCACGTTAAATCATATTTATCAAGTTGTAAAATTGTGCTTCTCATATTATACCATCTTTGCCACGTTAAATCATATTTATCATGTTGTAAAATTGTGCTTCTCATATTATACCGTCTTTGCCACGTTAAATCATATTTATCATGTTGTAAAATTGTGCTTCTCATATTATACTATCTTTGCCACGTTAAATCATATTTATCAAGTTGTAAAATTTTGCTTCTCATATTATACCGTCTTTGCCACGTTAAATCATATTTATCATGTTGTAAAATTGTGCTTCTCATATTATACCATCTTTGCCACGTTAAATCATATTTATCAAGTTGTAAAATTGTGCTTCTCATATTATACCGTCTTTGCCACGTTAAATCATATTTATCAAATTGTAAAATTGTGCTTCTCATATTATACCGTCTTTGCCACGTTAAATCATATTTATCATGTTGTAAAATTGTGCTTCTCATATTATACCATCTTTGCCACGTTAAATCATATTTATCATGTTGTAAAATTGTGCTTCTCATATTATACCATCTTTGCCACGTTAAATCATATTTATCAAGTTGTAAAATTGTGCTTCTCATATTATACCGTCTTTGCCACGTTAAATCATATTTATCATGTTGTAAAATTGTGCTTCTCATATTATACCGTCTTTGCCACGTTAAATCATATTTATCAAGTTGTTGTACAGTTTTATTTCTCATACTAAATCATATCTGTTACGTGAAATCATACCTGTCACGTTCATATAAAACATTAGCAGTCTCCATGTAAAATAATTGCATCCAACATGTTCTAAACGACATGTTGGTTTCGTATTGAGCACTGGCACAAACATTGTGGCATTGATTGAGAATTGGTATGAATTTTTATTCTGTCGATTACGTCGGATAAAATATATCGATCCGGTGCTTTCGATCTCCTTTCACACTTCAGGCAGTTTATGTATTCAGTATTTGTGATGTGCGTCAGAGCACTGTTACCACGTTGTTAAATGCGCTGCTCGGTCGACTATTAGATCTATTCTCCATATCGTGATCATGTCTCCATTTTTTTACCGACCCACGCGTCACAAACGCACACACACACAAAACTTTATCCTTTACTTTAGAAAAGTATACCTTTTATAATATGAATAAAAATTTTACACAATAATATCGTTGATTGTGCACAATGAAAATGTATCTATTCCTGTAACAATGTTACAGATGCGTGAAAATGTATCTATTACTGTAACAATGTTACAGATGTGTACATAATATGTTACACTTAAGAATTACATGAAATATATTCTCTTTCTTGCAGAGAATTGCATTCAAATATATAAAAAATTTATTTTTCTGATTGTTTGCAGTGCGTCTAAGTTGTACAGGGTATCTATGAAGTCGCTGTTTACGCTTTTACATTTCTAATGATACTACATAACATGAATTAGTTAGTTAGTCGTCGGATCATCATCACTGCAAACTGGACACGTTCATACTTGGTCCGATCTCTCCTTGAGTGTATCCGCCATTACACTACTGGTGACAGTACCGGTCCTATGCTGGTTGACCATCATTCTTATACGCCCTCCAAAATGTTCACTTCTAGCAACACCGCATTTCAATCCCTGATCTTTAATCCTAGCCATTGAAAATGAATCAGCATCCACATTAGTCTCACTCTCGCGTGTTATATCTCTTAAGGAATTCAAAACGTCAGCGCGATCCATTGCCACATCGCCCTGTGCCACAATCGCGCATGATGCCAGTTGATCCGCTCTTTGATTGCCTCGAACGCCCACATGTCCCGGCACGAAAATAAATGTAACCACTTTCAGGCTCGCCTTTCTCAAGGCCTCAATTCACTGTTCGCCAACGAGACCCACCCATACCTTCGCAATCACACTCACAGAGCCACTCAAGATGAAGACCCGCGCCACCCCCTGTGTGCATAGCCACTCAAATTCCCTGGTCACCGCCATAGTGAATTATGGGTATTTAGTGCGGATATGCGTGACGATATCACAAGTACGAAACAAACTACTGCTTGTGTTAATTGCGTACTGGGTAAAGTAATACAATAAAGTTATTTCTTGGTCAACGAATACAAGTTGACTCCGCTGCTAACATCAATCTCCTGAGTCCAGCTGTAAACTTGACCGTGAAAGTACACAACTTTCCTTGACATCCTTTTGAGCACATATATTTCATTTCAAATCAAGTGACCAGCAACTTTATAGATACACTGTAGAAGCAAACAATATTTCTAGTCATGTGACAAATCACATACTTTAACGTTTCTACAACGAATGTTTACTGTAATGAACCTCTAATACTTGTATCTAATATCTGTATATCTTTATACTTTTTTAAATCTTTATCTAATATCCTCTAATATCTTTTTCTCCCACTTATATCTACGCCTGCCTCATTGTTGGATATTCTTTAACTTTTTTTCCTTCATTTAAAAAAAAATATTTTTCACTTCCTTCTCAAACTTTTACTCTGCTCAAAAAAGTGTAGATGATTGACTCTACTGTACTAGTGCTATCCCATATGCACTCCGTTCTCTCAGCCAGGACTCGCGACAATGCCGAAGATATCAACTACAGAACTAACTCTTTAACGTCGAGCGATAACGTTGGATCACCGAAAGAAAAATTACTTTATAAACAAAGATGAATGCAAAGCGAACTTCTTAACTACTACGCCAAGGAGACCCCCATACATTCTTCGTGGATCCCTCAATTTATCATGATAATGATCCTACTAGATTTCCAAGGAGAATTAGACCAGAGAACGGAAATAAGTTTCGCCTGCAGTAAGGGAAACAACAAGGTGTCATGTCATGTCTTTTATGTTTCACAATCATTTTAGTTGTCCTGTTTTTATCCCCCCCCCCCCCAGCAGTTATTTGTCAATTACTAACCTTTCCTGTACCTCTTTGCTTATCTTACCATTGCTATTTCCAACTATCTTCCGTATGTCTCTATTTGTGGATCTCTGTGGTGCAGTGGTCAGGGGACATCGAAGCAGGGGACATCGAAGCGTTAAGGACATCGAAGCAGATGCCGGAAAAACCAAGTACAAAAAAGTCATCTTCTGCGCCTATTCACCTACCATTCTATACACTTATGAAAATCATCTTTTCACCTACCATTCAATATGAAAATCATCTTTTCACCTACAATTATATCCAAATATGAAATCACATTTTCACCTCTCTTCCCACGTATGAAAATCATCTTTGCACCAGCAATATATCCACGTATGAAAATCATCTTTTGACCTAAAATTATATCCACGTGTGAAAATAATGTATTCACCTACAATTATATCGTGTCGTTTTGTTTACAAAATGAAGTTTTTCGACTATCAAACATCTTATATATTAAAACCTATATAAAACATGTAAGCAATTAGGGACATCGAAAATATTTCTGAAATGGGGATTGGGCTAAAACCGTCTGCAATAGAAGACATCTGCACAATATTAATTAGGCCGTTAATTCGTTATCGTTTTTATTATTGTCGTGTTTCCGTTGGTCAATATTTATATATTTAAATTCGCTTAGCTGCAGGTGACTTCGTTAAGGACATCGAAGCAGATGCCGGAAAAACCAAGTACAAAAAAGTCATCTTCTGCGCCTATTCACCTACCATTCTATACACTTATGAAAATCATCTTTTCACCTACCATTCAATATGAAAATCATCTTTTCACCTACAATTATATCCAAATATGAAATCACATTTTCACCTCTCTTCCCACGTATGAAAATCATCTTTGCACCAGCAATATATCCACGTATGAAAATCATCTTTTGACCTAAAATTATATCCACGTGTGAAAATAATGTATTCACCTACAATTATATCCACGAATGAAAATCATCTTATCCTGCATTAATTTAAAGTTTCTGAAGTCATCATAAATGTTCACAATATTGTATTTCAAGCGGTTAAGGACTACCATTTATTATCAAACTATTGAAAAAATTTTCCGTTATCTTAAATATATATATTCTTGGCTCAGTCTGTGGCGTTCAGATGTTGCACTAAAAATTTAAAAAAAAATTGGAGGGCATATGTCACATATATATATATATATATATATATATATATATATATATATATATAAATATATATATATATATATATATATATATATATATATATATATATATATATATATATATATATTTGCTATGGTAGTTTGCCTTAAGTCAAACATACTTGTTTTACGTGTGTACGATTGGGCATGCTCTTACTGATTTCTACCAGGAGTGGAAAACAGAGAGATATGTCAACTTGACAATGCCTTGATGTTGAGAAGCAAGAACTAATCCAGGCCTTGTAGGATCACCTCCCTATCTGAGAACTGTAATTGGGGTCAAGCCGTAGAACAGACGGTTAGACAAAGATAGACGCTAATCGGGGGAAACCGTTCTCGTCAAGAGAACCTTCCTAGCGAGAGAATGGCTATGTTGAAGTCGAGTTACAGCTAATCTTAGATCTTTGGATGACACTCCATCTCATTTGAGCATCATCTTCCTTCCGTGGTTCTAGAAACAACATTAGACGAAAACAAACAGGATGAGGTAAGGGACATAGATACATGCATGTAAAGTAGGTATTAAAGCACAATAATAGGCACGTATATAGACATAAACATTGGAACAGACAGAGATAGATGAATAGACAAACACAGACAAGATACAGACACACAAATAGATACAGAGAAGCGGGCCATATGATCAGACAGACAGAAGCAGACGCAAAACAGATAGACAATCAGATAGGAGGATGGATATAGCTGATACGTAGACAGACGCATATATAGACAGACAAACATACACACACACACATAGATAGATTAGATAGATAGATAGATAGATAGATAGATAGATAGATAGATAGATAGATAGATAGATAGATAGATAAATAGATAGAAAGATAGATAGTTAGATAGATAGATAGATAGATAGATAGATAGATAGATAGATAGATAGATTAGATGGATGGATGGATGGATAGATAGATAGATAGATAGATAGATAGATAGATAGATAGATAGATAGATAGATAGATAGATAGATAGATAGATAGATAGATAGATAGATAGATAGATAGATAGATAGATAGATAGATAGATAGATGGGTGGATAAGTGAATGGATGGGCAGATGGACAGACAGAGAGACAGACTGACAGACAAACAGACAGAGAGACAGACTGGCAGACAAACAGACAGACAGACAGAGAGACAGACAAACAGACAGAGAGACAAATAACTCGGAAGGTAGACAGTCAGATAATAGATCGACTGAAGGATACATATTTAGGTAGAAAGGTAGGTAGGTAATTAGATATGTAGTTAGGTGCGTATGTAGATATGTAATTAGAACTATAGGTAATTAGACATGTAGGTAAGTAATTAGATACGTTTTTATCTAATTAGATATGTAGTTAGATAATTAGATATGTAGGTAGTTAATTAGATATGTAGGTAGGTAATTAGATGTGTAGGTAGGTAATTAGATGTGTAGGTATATATTTAAATAGGTAAGTTGATCTGTAGGCAGATAAGTATGTAGATAGGCCATTAGATATGTAGGTAGGTACTGTGTAGGTAGGCAATTTTATTCGTTGGTAAGCAATTATATATTTACGTATTTAACTAGATATGTTGGTAGGTAATGAGATATGTAGGTAGGTATGTTGTAGGTAGGGCCGGCCCTAACAATTTAGGGGCCCAATGCGAAACGGATTGCGCAGGGCCCAGTCTGGGTAGGGAAGAGGATAATAAAATAAATTCTAATATGGATTTATGGGCCTATGAAGTGCGGGGTCCACTGCGGCCGCATAGGTTGCAATGGCCTCAGACCGGCCCTGGACTGTAGGTACATATGTAGGTAGATTCTTCTTCTTCTTCTTCAACGTTCAACCTTAAAATCCCGCTGGATCTCTGTCTTACTAGATTTCCAGCAGGATGTAGTCCAGAGAATGGAAATGTGTTGTGTCGCCGTTTTGTCTGCGCAATTGGCCCGACACATCCGTCTTCGGCGGATGTAGGTAGATAAATATATATTTAGGACGGTACATATATGTGTAGGTAGACCATTATAACATTTCAAACCACAAACGTAGTCTAATTCTTCTGGGAATACAAGAAATAACATGAGTGGTTGTAGGCAAAATATGCTAGCTAGCGAAATCTGGCTCTCCAAGCCATTATTTATGACGCGCCATGTTGATAGAAAAGTACTTATATGGCCCCTTAATCTCCGAAGACACTGCTTACAGTACCAAAGTAGAATGGAAATTTATTTAGCCCACAATTGCATATAAAAAGCTGAATTCGGGCCACAAACTAAAAAAAAAATTTCAGGTACAAAAAAAAATAAAAAGATATTTTATTGGATGGATCAGATTTTGTTATAGGCTCCGGGCATTCTCGGCGAGGAGAACTGGAATTGAGATTTCTAAACATACTCACAGAATCCGAAAAATAACTATATATATATATATATATGGGTGTGTGTGTGTTTGTGTCGATAAAAATTGCATGTGTAAAAGCAAGCACTAATATTGGAAATGCATGCAATGAAATGACGTCACCGGGATTCCGTGGGAGAATATTTTCTTCCTTACTCATTCCATTTCTCTATCAAATATTTTATGACCTTCCTTCTAAAAAAAAAAACCTTATTTGTTCCAATCAAAACATTTTATATTTGAAATATGTCTTTGTTTTTGCCAGATTTTTCCCATAACTAGACCCAATACCTCCGTTCTCTCATTCCTCCATCCCAATATTTCTCTATCAACTCCCACACCTTAGTTGTTTTCTTACATTTTCTTAATCTCTGAAGTATCGAAATCTATCTCCGATTTCTATTTTATCCCTCATTATAGTCAGCATCCTTCTATCATATCAACATTTTTCTAGACACTATTTTCTAAACTGGATTGTGTTTTTTCTTAAACAAATGTCCTAATGACCTCTGTTCCATTTATATGCCAACTCCCTCCCCCACCCCCCCCCCCCTTATTTAATCTTCACTTTCATTTCTCTTCACTTTATTTTCTCTCCAATTTAATTTTCGTTTCACTTCCTTTCTCTCTCATTTCAGTTTCGCTACACTTTCTCTTCACTATATTTTCTCTTCACAATTGTATCTCTTCACTTCATTTCCATTCAGAAATCTACTATGTGTTGGACATTTTTCTTGTCAATCTCTCATTTTCTAAAACAAAATTCTAAATTAAATTGCATGTATTTTCTATATTTCTTACGTGTTGATTTTTTATATTTAAAAAAAAAATTTTGCTATCTTAATAAATGCCTTCTAATTGAATCGTTTATTTCTTATATGCACTTTACAGCTGCACTTTACAGCTTTACTTTACAGCTGCACTTTACAGCTGCACTGTACTGCTTTTAAATTTCATTGTCTATAAATAATATTAATAATAATAATAATAATAATAATATTTATAATAATAATAATAATAACAACAACACATTTAACGCGTCAGGGTTGCAGGGTGACATTAGAACAAAATGTTCTTTAAGCAACTATATCCGTAACTATATCTCTAATAGAGAGGTCTATAGAGGTAAAAACAGATCTGCACCTCTGTTTTATAGACTACACTAAAGCTTTTGACAAAGTTAAACATAGCAAAATTATACACATGCTAGAGAATCTGAACATTGACAGCAAGGATTTAAGAATAATCAAGAACATGTACTGGCAACAAACAGCAGCAATAAGAGTAGGAAATCAATTTGGCCCTTTTCAACAAATAAAACAAGGAGTCAGACAGGGATGCGTGCTTTCACCAGACCTGTTCTCTCTATACAGTGAAAACATATTGCGTGCAATAGTAGATATCCCAGGAATATCAGTGGGAGGACATAACATAAATAATTTGAGATATGCGGATGACACTGTTCTGATTGCAAAAAGTGAGGAAGACCTTCAAAAATTAATTAAAGTAGTAGTCACAGAAAGCAAAGAGAAAGGTCTCTTCCTAAATATCAAGAAAACAGAAGTAATGGTTATTTCAAAGAAAGAAAATAACACACCTTGCAAGATCATAGTGAATGATATAGTATTAAAACAGGTCCACCAATTCAAATATCTAGGTACAATTATAACAGCAGATGGAAGAAGTTCAACAGAAATAAGATGCAGAATAGGACAGGCAAAAACAACATTCAGAAAAATGAAAAATATACTGTGTAATATGACCTTGTCATTAGAGGTGAGAAAGAGAGTTCTGCAGTGCTATATAACCCCTATACTAACATATGGGTGCGAGTCTTGGACAATAAACAAACTGGAAAGTGGGAGATTGGAGGCAACAGAGATGTGGTTCTACAGAAGAATGCTGAGAATACCATGGACTGCCAGAAAAACTAATGTAGAGGTATTAAAAGAGTTAAATGCGAAACGGACCTTAATCAACAATATAAGAAAAAGGCAATCTTCTTTTTTTGGCCACTTCATGAGACAGGCAGGTTTAGAGAACATAATCACAACAGGCAAGATTGAAGGCACCAGAGACAGAGGGCGACAACATGAGAAAATATTAGACAGTTTGACAACCTGGCACGGCAAAGAAACAACAACGACTTTGATACATAATACTGTGGACAGAGAGCTGTGGAGAGCCATGACCGCCTACGCCACCCGGCATGGCACCTGATGATGATGATGATCCGTAGCCATTCGGAGAAGTTTAGACAAATCATGCCCTTATCATTCCTTGATATTATCAATCCAGGATTTTCATAGCCATTTCATCCTCTTTTCCTTCTTTCCTCGATTGTTCCCTGCAAAATAATTTTAGAAAGGGAAAAGTGTCTATTTACATTTCTCAACCAAGCAACTTTACGCCGTCTTACCACAGCCAAAAGTGGTTTTTGATCACCTGCAAGTTTGTTTATCTTCTGCCCGTCGAATATATTGGTCTTGTCTTCTTTGTAACTAATTTCCAATTCCCGAAGTAACGTACGTAGCAAGTATTTTCAAAAGCCTGAATCCTTCTTTCGCGTCCGGATTGAGTGTCCACCTTTCACATCCGTATAAAAGTATATTTAACACTAATTATCTGAGTAAATTGATCTTTACTGTAATACTGATCTTACTTATCCAAATCATATTCAACGTTGTCATGTCAGCCATCGCCATATGGAGTCTTAGCTTATTCTCATTTCCCGAGTTGCCATTAGTTCACATGTTTGGGACTCGAGGTATTTGAAGGTGGCAATTTCTTCAGGTATGTGACCGGTTAAACGTATATTCGTGGAATCTTACTTGGTATTACTAGTCACCAATATCTTGCCCTTATCAATGTTAATTTCTATCTCATATTTCTGACAAACATCTTCCAAATAAAGTCTTCGTTAACTAACCGTCTTGAAATCTGCAATTCCCAGTCTTGTGAGCTCTGGAGATTATCTTGTGATCCCTGGGGATTACACTCTTGGAAAAACGGCATGTCGTTTCGATGAGAGTGATGGCGTACACATGGGCATAACTCGAGAACAACGATGTTCATTTCCTCTGACAATCGAGTTTTCCTGTCATGTTTCCCAATGTTCTGCTTTACGTCCATTGTACGACTAATTTTGAATACATTTCTCACCCGCCACATTGTTTCTTCTTTATCTAATTGTGAGACGTAAATGCATGGTTTATAGCTTGGGGGAAATATCTTTGCCTTTGGGTCAGACATATTATCACACATTATATCACACATTATCTCACAAATTATTTCACAACTACAACTATATTCATATTCACCCTTTTGTTATGTTACACTTTCATTTGCTCTTATTTTCTGTAGGAGACCTCTGTACTCTCTCCCAACAATTCATTATTTCTGCCAACATACTTTCTCACGAAGACTTGCATTTTCTCCCATCCCTTCATTATTTCTCCCAACATACCTTCTAACGAAGACTTAAATTCTCTCCAATCCCTTTATTATTTCTCCCAACATACTTTCTCACAAAGACTTGAATTCTCTCCAACCAATTCATTATTTCTCCCAACATACTTTCTCACGAAGACTTGCATTTTCTCCAATCCTGTCATTATTTCCCCCAACATACCTTCTAACGAAGACTTAAATTCTCTCCAATCCCTTCATTAATTCTTCCAATACATTTTATCTCTAGACTTTTTTCCCTGCAATTTTACATAGCTTCTTCTTTTCCCTCGGCCCTTTCTCATACTCATGCTAATGAAGAGTTTTCCACCATTTGTTGCCATTGCCTAAAATGTTTTTGTTAACGCAATATTTTATTCACAGAACGTAATACGTTGTGACGTGTTTTACAGTTTTACTGAGATATCTCGCGTTCGCCTTAACAAATCAGACCTTCATAGCTTTGAATATGTTTTCATCGCCTTTGGAATCTGACAGATAGCTGACCTCATCCCCAAATCTCCTTATTCTCTTATACGTTTTGCATGGAAGGACACAGTGTTGCTATTATTAGCACTCCTTTTGGGGGTCCGGCATAACATGGGGGCCGGGTAGCATGGTGGTTAGCGCACTGAATTCGTATATGAGTGGTCCTGGGTTCATTCCTCAGTTGAGGCGGAAATGTTTTTCAGATCGCAACGGCTCCCGGGTCGACCCAGCCTTATGGGTACCGGATAAATCCGGGAAGTATAAAGACTGCCAGTGAGAGGAGATGGCTACCGCCCTCATTTGCAAAAACCACTGAAATGTGAGATCGCTAACATCTCACACCCCTACGGCATTAATAAATGATATGGGTTACTTTACTTTGCTTTACTTTACTATAACATGAACAAAGAATTCAATAAATTATTATTTTACCTACGAATTTATTTAGTTTTTTGTTCATATTATATTCTATATTTTCTTGAATTTATTTCTATGAATATTTTACTTTTTCTGATCATCTCTATGCATCTTTCACATTTCTATTTTCTCCCTCTGAAAATCTCATATCTCTGTCCTTCTGAATCTTTCGTATCTATCAATCTTCTCAATATTCTCAATCTTCTCAATCTTTCTGAAACTATGTAAGATTCTCTCTGTGAGTCTTCCATCTATGATTTTCTATGTGAATCTTTCAAATATCTCTGATTGCCTTTATAAGTCTTTCTTTCATCTATGATTTTTCTCACTGAATATTTCATGTATGGCAGATTTATTTTCTTTCTGAATCTTTCAATCATCTCTAATTTTCTCTCTGAACATTTCATGTATAATGTTTTTGTCAAACCTATGAATCAATCGCTCTAAGTCTATCTAACTTTTCTATCTGATCTTTATCTCTCAAAATCTTATTTCATTTTCGTGTATTTCTCATTTTTCTCTCTGATCCTAAAATCAATTTCTTAAAAACTTTTTTCTCTCTAATTTTCTCTATGATCATTGAATCTATCACTCAAGATCTTGTTTTTCTTTCATTTTTTTCTCTGAACCTTGAATCTATCAATATCTTATTTCTATTTTTTCTCTCTAAACCTTGAATCTATTAATATCTTATTTCTATTTTTCTTTCTGAACCTTGAATACATCAAGATCTTATTTCATTTTTTTTTAAAACTAATACTCGAATCTATCTCTCAACGTTTGATTTACCTCTCCACAATGTATTTCCAATTTTTTTTTTAATATCCTTTAAACTACCTCTCACCATCTAATTTTTCTCTTTTTCTCTCTTTCATTTCTCTCACTTGTTCTCTCTTAATCCACTCTATTACTGAGGTTCACGGATAGTCCTAGTGAGGTTCTGCACAAGTTTCAGAGTCCAAAGAGAAAGTTGTACACCCTGATTTTGTCCGATCAATATCTTGTAGATTGCTTGCTAAACGAACTTGGAGGCGTTTGACGAAGAGGTCCTGCTAAGTCTGTGAGAAGGGATCATGTATTTGCAGCACCTTCTCTTATCCCTTCCTCTCTTGTCTCTTGTCTCCAGTCACGACAGCGTCCTCCCCGTCATTTGATTCCAGTCTGGTCTATGAATGAATTGAACAAGAAAAAAAAACCCATACAAGCATTATGAAGATTTAGACTGTCTGCGCATGCGCAGTATTTGTGTTGCCTACATTCTGTGTAATAGGATCATGAAATCGGTTTGCTTATTTATAGATAGAATTTATTTTTGTGGTTTTACTTATTCCGATATTGTTCATGATTGCGCTGCTTAAGTTAACGTTTCTATAGCAACTGTATCATATCTTGAATCCCCTTTCGTGTGCTGTGTATTTTAAACCTTGCATGCTATGATGTCTGGAAAACGATTTAGTCTCAAAACGAGGCTGGCGAACAGTTCTTGCTGTGATCTCAATGGCGTAGAGTATCGATTTTCATTTTCAACGGACACATCATCTCCCGTAATTTATATCAATGCTGTAGTCACAGTTCAACAGTGTAGTTCCTTCATCACATTCCTTATCACTATTTCTGTAAATGCTATTAATTGATTTCCTACCAACGGCTGCGTAGGATGATTTTATTTCATTTTCGAAATCAACCTTTTTTCATCAAGTGGATTAATTAACTACCTTGATTTTTATCTCGTGTACACAGTGTGTCTTGATTCATTCTTAATTTTATCTCGTGTATACAGTGTGTCTTGATTCATTTTTGATTTTATCTCGTGTATACAGTGTGTCTTGATTCATTCTTGATTTTATCTGGTGTACACAGTGTGTCTTGATTCATTCTTGATTTTATCTCGTGTACACAGTGTGTCTTGATTCATTCTTAATTTTATCTCGTGTATACAGTGTGTCTTGATTCATTCTTGATTTTATCTCGTGTATACAGTGTGTCTTGATTCATTCTTGATTTTATCTCGTGTACACAGTGTGTCTTGATTCATTCTTGATTTTATCTCGTGTATACAGTGTGTCTTGATTCATTCTTGATTTTATCTCGTGTACACAGTGTGTCGATTCATTCTTGATTTTATCTCGTGTATACAGTGTGTCTTGATTCATTCTTGATTTTATCTCGTGTATACAGTGTGTCTTGATTCATTCTTGATTTTATATCGTGTACACAGTGTGTCTTGATTCATTCTTGGTTTTTGTCTCGTGTATACAGTGTGTCTTGATTCATTCTTGGTTTTTGTCTCGTGTATACAGTGTGTCTTGATTCATTCTTGATTTTATCTCGTGTATACAGTGTGTCTTGATTCATTCTTTTTATTCTATGCATTATTAGTGACTAGTTAAATACATTTGAAGATATTGACGACTCATAATCCTCCAATTTGCATTTCCTACACATTTTGGGATTTGGGATTTATTCATGAAGTGATTGGAAACATTTCTGGGATAATTATGTTCTTACAACTAACGTAGAATTATTCAGATAATTGTGGCTTTTCTTTAATGGATGCATATTTTAGAGACACATTTTTTTTCGTGTGGTAAACGTAAATAGACTTGTATGATAACTGTATGCAGCGCCGGATTTAGACTTCATAAGGTCCTAAACTATTTGAGATATGGGGTCCTTTATAAGTTCAGATATTATATATGTCAGTGCCAAATATGATTTTTGGGGGGCCCGCAAGAAAGTGGGGACTGTGGGCCCTAAGCTATATCTTGTTTAGCTTAGGAGTAAATCTTGCACTGACTGTATGCGTTATGCGTAAGTACAAATTTAACGATAATATTTGTACTTGCAAAGAAAAAAAAATTACTTTTTTGTGGTGGGATGAATGGTAGTGTAATGCTAAGTCATCTGCGCGCCGACCAGAAAACCCAGGTTTCGAACCAATTTGTGTGGTTTGAAATAAAATGTACTCTCATGGTTTACCCAGCCATCAGGAAGTAAGATACCAGAGCTGATTCTCTGGAAAGGTCGGGGAATGGCGCGATCGCTACAGATAAAGTTACGGTAGGCAACGATAGTCATGCGGTTTCTGGTAAATCACTGACTATGCCTCTGAGCACTTATAGCAAACCAGTACTATGACGCTGAATCATAACTTACATTACCGTTACCCTAAACTGTTTTGAGATACTTGCTTTCATGCAATAAACGTAACGCAAGAATAATTATTATCACGATTAGCATCGTTTACATAGTATGGTGTAACATCGATAATGATCAGTTGTTCACATGATCGATCGATTATTGATCATTTCACTATACTCAGACAGTGTCTACTTAACAAGCACAGTGCATTCTGGTGCGTTCATAAACGTATCACTAATACAAATTTTACGCTCATTGGAAA
Source organism: Meghimatium bilineatum (assembly GCA_034231615.1). Classification (NCBI taxonomy): domain Eukaryota; kingdom Metazoa; phylum Mollusca; class Gastropoda; order Stylommatophora; family Philomycidae; genus Meghimatium; species Meghimatium bilineatum. The sequence continues at coordinate 28,817,893 of CM067315.1, read as the reverse complement.
TCTTAAGTAATTTAGTTGTAAAATGTGTGATCTCCGTTACATAGTGAACAAAGTTGTGCGGTTGTGCTCAAGAGGTCGTAGGTTTTAATCCGGCTCGTGACGCCATGTGGTTGTTTTCTGATATCCCTGGGGAGTATTCCTTGAAGCTACGGAGTTACGTGCTATGAGTAGTATTATCGGCAGATGTGCAGCGTTGTTGAAAGGGACCAGGTATATATGGGGAAACCAGAGTACAATGAAGTCAATCATTAACGCCGTTAAAGTCTCAAGGTGGTTGGTATCAAAAATCGTGTAGCCTGAGTTGTCCATATGTCACAGGGAATCGAAAAAAGAGCAAGGAATGGCAGCATTGTGGCATAGTAGGCATATCATAAGATACTAGAACGGAAGTGTGTGGGGATTGGTGTAATTATTCTATCCCTATGGTCAAATCGTGAACAGTTGCTGATGAAGAGGTATCTTCATCCCAGACGGCAGGTTGTTGCCATAGTATCTACCTTTACCTATTTTTCCGCCAATTCGACCCGAATGTCACTCTGAAGTCGAATGTTCATGCCTAAAGACGCAGCTACTGAAAAACAATTGTAAACGATGATAACAAATCATTCAATTCTCAGGACTACGTTCTGCTGACCAACATTAGTTTTAGAGCCAGAGCAGAGAAGAAGAACAATATTTAATTGTTGTATTAATACATAACTAATGTGAAATTAGCTTAATATAAATTGTATATAGTTTTATAAGGGATCTGCTGGCCGAAACGTCGAGATCGTATTTTTATGTATAAGTAAAACCTGCATATAAAACTCTCAAAATTGTCGTGGATTATATTCATTTTTAACCAGTTTTACTGACTTAGATTCAAAATATATAATTCACCACAGTGTATGATTATATACGTTGTAGCTAACCTTCGTTGCGGAGACCGTACTTGATTATGATAATCTGTGAGTGACTAACTGATTTCGGATAAAGAGAGAGAATTCTATTTACTAATCTTCATTAAGTCTTGTATTAGCGAATCGTGCAGATCAAGAACACGCATAATAAACTGCGCAGCTGCGTCTGCATTCAAAGGAATTCTCCTAAATAATTGACGAGGTGTTCTTTAACAACGGATAATATGATTTCTTCAGAAGTCACTACAATTTCATGAAGTCAAATTCTAAAGAAAATCTCATGTCAGAGGATTTTCTAATAATGAGATGCTAATGAAGTGGAGAAAAATGTTCAAATGGTTGGTACCTGTTTAGTTTACTCACGTTTCTATTTAATTTTGTGTAACTGCTGGCAATATTTAGCACTTCTATTCTTAGCGTATCAATCATTGTTATTATTACGTGCGTGCGGAAAATTTCTCAGAGCTGGCTTGTACTGCTCGCGTCGATACACGATCACTGGTTCTGTTTGCACGCTTTGCTTCAGCGACAAGTGAGCGAGATTCTATGTTTTTGTCCCGATCAATACCATCTAAAGCCGGTTGTTACTGTAGAAATGTGTCCTGTTTTAGAAGTGCACAGTTTTGCTTGTCTGGCATTCCAGAGAAATATGTCTTGTTTGTAGTGTATCTTAAAGATAGTATGTGTAGGTGTAATGTATAACGTCAAATGGGCATCTTCACAGATGCACTATATACTCTGCAGGCCAATGGTGGCAAGTTACAACACTTAAGAGGCAAAAGTAAACAACACAGACAGCAAAAATATTAGAACTGTTTTTCAATGGGTTCATCACACTGTGGTATCCCCGGAATTTAGAGGACCGATGATTTGGCCAAAAATGGAGGAGAATGTATGCAGGTGGACAAAGAAGTTTCATGTCAGGAAAAGAAGACAGCTGAACAAAACATCAGAAGTGAACATAGCATGACAACACATGCATACCACTACCTAAATTGGCAGGGACAGGCTACGATATCTCGCCTGAAGACACAACATAAGACAACTAACAAAACACACGCATGCACATGATACAATTGTGTGCTCATCACTTTGTACTTGTGGAACAGATGAACAGATCTCTGATCATATTCTGTAGAACTGTCCCCAGGATGAACAATTGAAAGAAACGTTTTGGTCGAATGGCTCAACACTGCACGCTAAGATATATTAAACTAAAGAAGTGTTCGGGAAAACGGTAGAGCGTATGTATAAGACTTTTCTGATGATGTAGACACCAAGTGGCAAACAAATGGAAGTAAACTGACAGAAAGAAATATTAAGTTTTGTCTGGCATTCCTAAGATGTGTGTCTTTTTAAATATTTTATCTTAAGGATATTTCGTTTACATGTCATTTATGTCGTGTGACATTGTTTCTTTTACATTCACTGTTTGTTTTCAAGCTTCTGCAGCTTGTGATATGAATGTAGTATGTGATGACAACAGGCAAGTTGAAGAGCAAGAGAAGCAGGGAAAGATTAAAACAAGAAGATGCTGGACGTCTGACCTGGAATTGAAGCATGTGAGAATATCGGAGTTGGAAATTAAGAACAATAAGCGGGAGAGAGGACTGTGGAAAGCCAACATAACCAACGCCATAAGGCATTGACTTTACGAAGAAGTAGTTCGTAGAACGAAATGGGTTATATCGTTGTTTACAGCTAAGCTGTGATATCAGCGCCTTTCTTTCCGACTTTTTTGTATAACCATATACTTATTGTGTAATTAACCATCACTGGATACGGTAGCATCTCACACGTTCAATTTCTCAATGATCCGCTCCTTAGAAATATCCCTATATTTTAAGATGCAGTTACCAATCTTTGGTTTCTTTCCGTACATGGCTACACACTAACTATGTACCTTAGCTACTTGAGACAACATAAGACAATCCTTATATCCATGTCAGCACAAGAACTATTTACCTTAGCTACTTGTGATAATATGAGACAATCATTATACCTATGACAGGACACCAACTATTTACCTTAACTACGTGAGATAGAATGAGACAATCCATATGTCCATGACAGGTCAACAACTATTTACCTTAGCTACTTCAGATAAAATTATGAGACTATAACATTTTCTTTCCCACGCATGTGAAGCGTTATGGGAAATATGGAATTGGGCATGAATTTTGTATTGACCAATATTATTCCTAGGCATAATGTGATAAACATCACGCCCACCGCATTTACGTTCCTATGATTTATGGTACCTATTTTTCTCAGTATGTGTTGAAATAATATCCGTTGGTGATTTCAAAACATTACTTTGATCACCAATCTGTGATTGTTGGAGATTGAGGGGGGGGGGCGAGAAGGTAGCGTGAGTGTCGTTACAAATATACATAAAGGACTTGCTGGATTATGCTTCTTTGTACTTATGATGGGAGATTACTTTCGATGTAGGCTTTCTCTATTTCTGCTATTGATGAATTATATATTCTGATAAGGTTGTGGTTGGTAGTAAATTAAATCTCCTTTTTGCTTAGACACTCCTTGTCAGCCAAGATTTAAAATCGACATTGGTTATTTTAAAAGGGTGTAATTGAGTGCACTAACTACTGAACTACCGTGGCACCCCCCACAATATTACTATATCTGTATATTACTTTCTTTGCTTACCAGCATTCTTCACTAGACATTAGTTCGCACACTGTTTCTTTGCTTACAAGCATTCTTCACTAGACATTAGTTCGCACACTGTTTCTTTGCTTACCAGCATTCTTCACTAGACATTTGTTCGCACACTGTTTCTTTGCTTACCAGCATTCTTTACTAGACATTTGTTCGCACACTATTTCTTTGCTTACCAGCATTCTTCACTAGACATTTGTTCGTACACTGTTTCTTTGCTTACCAGCATTCTTCGCTAGACATTAGTTCGCACACTGTTTCTTTGCTTACCAGCATTCTTCACTAGACATTTGTTCGTACACTGTTTCTTTGCTTACCAGCATTCTTCACTAGACATTTGTTCGTACACTGTTTCTTTGCTTACCAGCATTCTTCACTAGACATTTGTTCCCACACTGTTTCTTTGCTTACCAGCATTCTTCACTAGACAGTTGTTGGCATACTATTTTGCCCATATCCCCTTCCCTTTTGGAACGAATTTTCTGCCCTTGTTTGTGGAAATGAGCTCCATTGTTGCCTGGCGCTCTTCTTTGGTTCCATATATCTTTGCTTTCAGTGTTCATCCATTGGTCCAGCAGGTTACTCTCAATTTTTTCATACTGGAAAGCGGACCTCTTCCCAGGAATGGTGCCTAAAATAAAATTGTCATATAATTTCTGTGTAAGCAGTGTTCTTTTTAAGCTTTATTACTATAAATCTTGTTGCTTATAATTCAGTTAATTCTTATGGGTCCCTTTGGATGGGTCTGTGTCCACCTCCCAATTTCAAACTATTTCTCCGTAGTCTCTAGGAATAGCCACTGCACCAGAAAAATGTTTAGTATTCATCATTTTAAATTATTTTCTTTACAAGATTCACGTTAGTGATCTTTGATCTAGAAAGACTATATACTTTCTTCTTCTCATTCCTCGATCTCCAGCTGAACTATGTACTTTCTTCCTCTTCTTCCCAGATCTCCAGCGGAACTGTGTACTTTCTTCCTCTTCTTCCCAGATCTCAGCGGAACTGTGTACTTTTGCTCCTTTCCAGATCTCCTGCGGAACTGTGAACTTTCTTCTTCTTCTTCCCAGATCTCCAGCGGAACTGTGTACTTTCTTCTTCTTCCTCCCAGATCTCCAGCGGAACTGTGTACTTTCTTCTTCTTCTTCCCAGATCTCCAGCGGAACGGTGTACTTTCTTCTTCTTCTTCCCAGATCTCCAGCGGAACTGTGTACTTTCTTCTCCTTCCCAGATCTCCAACAGAACTGTGTACTTTCTTCTTCTACTTCCCAGATCTCCAGCGGAACTGTGTACTTTTTCTTCTTCTTCCCAGATCTCCAGCGGAACTGTGTACTTTCTTCTTCTTCTTCCCAGATCTCCAGCGGAACTGTGTACTTTCTTCTTCTTCTTCCCAGATCTCCAGCAGAACTGTGTACTTTCTTCTCCTTCCCAGATCTCCAGCAGAACTGTGTACTTTCTTCTTCTTCTTCCCAGATCTTCTGGTTGGTTAGATGTGTTTAAAAGAGGGAATGTTTCTTCTGGTTGGCTAGATGTGTTTCAAAGAGGGAATGTTTCTGCTGGTTGGCTAGATGTGTTTCAAAGAGGGAATGTTTCTGCTGGTTGGCTAGATGTGTTTCAGAGAGGGAATGTTTCTGCTGGTTGGCTAGATATGTTTCAGAGAGGGAATGTTTCTGCTGGTTGGCTAGATATGTTTCAGAGAGGGAATGTTTCTTCTGGTTGGTTAGATGTGTTTAAAAGAGGGAATGTTTCTTCTGGTTGGCTAGATGTGTTTAAAAGAGGAAATGTTTCTGCTGGTTGGTTAGATGTGTTTAAAAGAGGGAATGTTTCTGCTGGTTGGCTAGATGTGTTTCAAAGAGGGAATGTTTCTGCTGGTTGGCTAGATGTGTTTCAAAGAGGGAATGTTTCTGCTGGTTGGCTAGATGTGTTTCAGAGAGGACATTTTTCTGCTGGTTGGCTAGATGTGTTTCAGAGAGGACTTTTTTCTGCTGGTTGGCTAGATGTGTTTCAGAGAGGACTTTTTTCTGCTGGTTGGCTAGATGTGTTTCAAAGAGGGAATGTTTCTGCTGGTTGGCTAGATATATTTCAGAGAGGACATTTTTCTGCTGGTTGGCTAGATGTGTTTCAGAGAGGGAATGTTTCTTATGGTTGGTTATAAGTGTTTCAGATAGGGAATGTTTCTACTGGTTGGTTAGAAGTGTTTCAGAGAGGGAAACAGTTTTGTTGTGTTGTGCGGTTTGGCTGCGATATCTCCACTTTCAACGTGCCACATCCGAATCTTTTTCATCACTTCTACAGAATTGAACAGTCGTCACATTAGCCTCTTACGACATGCATGGCAAGTCACATTGTTGCTTTTCTCTGCTATACTCTTTAATGTCTCCCCCACCCCCCCCCCACCCATATACTTAATTTTTTGACTGTTTAAATATAACTTCGTAGCTTGACTTGTCTAAAGTCCACACAAACATATACATTGTAGTCAGACTAAACAAAATTATGTTTATTTAAAATAAAATCTCATTCATAACTAATCTACATTTTTTGTTGTTGTTTTTTTTGGACAAAAAGTGTGTTTGTTTCGACTAAATGTGCAAGAACTAATCTTATAATGTTATCCATTGATGATTGGAGGTGGGACTTGGATAGATCACACGTACATCTTAATGGCGAACTATGCTCGTTTTAACAAACATCGGATGTTAGTCCAAATTAGATTATATTTAAAGTTTAAATCATCAAAAATATAGTGGTCGTGGTTCTGATAATACAGCCATCAGGATATCTGGAGATTACAGTTTGAAAATTACGCTCCGGAGATTGGAGGATGAAGGTTCTGTGTCGTTACATAAGGGACATAACTTCATGTATTCTCCCTTTTTGTACTAATGAAGAGAGATAACTTTCGGTGTATCCTTTCTCCATTGGGTCATTACTTCTAGCGATGTGGTTAACGATTTTTGTTTTATTATGTGCGCACCTTTTGAATCTAGATCGAAAGTTTATATTTGGTTATAAAGGATATGATCATATAACTATCTGTTTAAGCGAACCTTCTTCTTCAGAGTTCATTCTCAAACTCCCGCTGGATCTCCCTTGTAGCAGGATCATGTTCCTACTAGATTTCCAGCAGGATGTAGTCCAAAGAATGGAAATACGATGTGTCCCCGTTTTATTTACACCAATGTCCCGATACATCCGTCTTTGGCTGTCCTTAAGCGAATAAAACCTTTATTATTAAAGTCAGCAAATGTATTGCAGAAAGAAAAGCAATTGTCATCGCAGAGATTAAGAGTTTATAGATAATGAGGTCACGGTGTATCCACGGTGTATCACGATGTATATCGTACCTATTAAGTAATCATGTGAAAGGTGTATCAGTAGCTGACATATATGTATATATATATATCTGAGAATATTTCTGAATATTTAGCAGATAAACTATCTGGAGAAATATTGTGACATATCGACTATATCTATGCTAAACTATTTTCAGTAGACGCTGGTGGCAGCTGTATGTGGCTATTAAGTATATCATATATGAGACTGCAGGATGGTTTGTAGATGTGATGCGAGATGTTCTTGTTCAACTGTTGGATTATTAACATTGTAATAGGATTCACGATTCTTGGAATATCGCACAAAGTCCTTTAGAATGCTGGGAGTCCTGCATGGATTAGCGTCATTCTATTATGTCCGCGCCAGGAACTATTATGTTAGTCTTTTTGAGTGACCTAGTCTGGCATAGTTCTTTATTAACAACCAGATATTCAAAACATCAACAGGGCGCATTGCAGATGTGCAATCGTATGCTCCCACGTGGGTGGCGCTATTTCAAACACAGTAACAGATCCATTCATAGCCTCCAAGTTTATAATATTCTAGTATTAATACGCGGCTCAGGATAACGTCAGTGCAACCAAGTTTATGGTTCACTACTACAACCTATTAAAATTCAATCACTACAAACTAGTTCGGGTGTCAGTCACTACAATCCAGTTCATGGTTTATAGCCACTACAAATCGGTTCATGGTTCAGTCACTACAAATAGGTTCAAGGTTCAGTAACTACAAACCGGTTCAAAGTTCAATGCTTACAAACCAATTCAATATTATATCAATACAAATCAATTAAAAAATTTAGTGATTACAAACCAAATTCACGGAATTAGTTATTGCAGCCCACATCCAGTATACAGTCAGTTCAACGAAGCTCATTGACACATTCAACCCAGTTCTACTATCCAGTCTTTCTTATTCCGTTTACGTATTCAATAACAGCAGTCACTGTATCCAGTAATTGCAACACAGTTTACGTATCCAGTAATTGCAACACAGTTTACGTATCCAGTAATTGCAACACAGTTTACGTATCCAGTAATTTCAACACAGTTAACGTATCCAGTAGCTGCACCGTGCTTCAAGAATCCAGTATCTACTGTTTATCAAGAATCTTAACCAGCAAGGGACAACGCTCTATTATCGGACGTGGCCATGTTCAAGTCTATTCGGTACGCCACTACCTGCATGAGGTTACTTCATCTCACCATCCTTGTAGACCAGTATCATGATCCTCTGTTATTTTCTATGTATAATATTCCTATGCTCTAGTAGGTTCTAGCATGATACCCTGTAGTTTACTATGTATAATATCCACCATCATTATACAACATTATAAATATCCACTGTAGTTTACTATGTATAATATCCACCATCATTATACAACATTATAAATATCCACTGTAGTTTACTATATATAATATCCAACCATCATTATACAACATTATAAATATCCACTGTAGTTTACTATATATAATATCCAACCATCATTATACAACATTATAAATATCCACTGTAGTTTACTATATATAATATCCAACCATCTGTATACAACATTATAAATATCCACTGTAGTTTACTATATATAATATCCAACCATCATTTTACAACATTATAAATATCCACTGTAGTTTACTATGTATAATATCCAACCATCATTTTACAACATTATAAATATCCACTGTAGTTTACTATATATAATATCCAACCATCATTATACACCATTATAAATATCCACTGTAGTTTACTATGTATAATATCCAACCATCATTATACAACATTATAAATATCCACTGTGGTTTACTATATATAATATCCACCATCATTATACAACATTATAAATATCCACTGTAGTTTACTATATATAATATCCACCATCATTATACAACATTATAAATATCCACTGTAGTTTACTATATATAATATCCAACCATCATTATACAACATTATAAATATCCACTGTAGTTTACTATATATAATATCCACCATCATTATACAACATTATAAATATCCACTGTAGTTTACTATGTATAATACCCAACCATCATTATACAACATTATAAATATCCACTGTAGTTTACTATATATAATATCCACCATCATTATACAACATTATAAATATCCACTGTAGTTTACTATGTATAATACCCAACCATCATTATACAACATTATAAATATCCACTGTAGTTTACTATGTATAATACCCAACCATCATTATACAACATTATAAATATCCACTGTAGTTTACTATGTATAATATCCACCATCATTATACAACATTATAAATATCCACTGTAGTTTACTATATATAATATCCACCATCATTATACAACATTATATATATCCACTGTAGTTTACTATATATAATATCCACCATCATTATACACCATTATAAATATCCACTGTAGTTTACTATATATAATATCCAACCAACCATATAGAACATTAACATGACCCCCTGTAGCTTATTATGTATCATATCCCTATTTCTAGCTCCTAACTCCCACTGACTAGTAGGTTCTGGCATGACTTGATTGTTTAACACCCCCCCCCGCCCATATCTGTTACGCACTTCTACTTATTTATTTTAACCGGATTTATGTTTTGAAATCGGTCAATTCCCTGAACGTGTGCCTACAAGCGCACACGGCGCTTATAGTTTTTGAAGTATAGTTCGATGGTAATTTTTAGTAGTTTGTGACGTCACTCTGCCAGTTGACTTTCTAGTAGAGAAATGGCTGACGTATCCGTGCTAAATTTGTCTTAGATTGATAACCCTTGAGACAGAGTAGGATATAGTTTAGGAGAGGGGAGGAGTTAGGGGGGTTTGGGTTAGAATTAGATTAACTCTACCTCTAACATATCCTTCTAAACTCTAGGATCATCCCTTCTCCTTCGATGCGCAGTCGCTGTATTAAATTTCCGCTACTATTGGCCATTTAAAAAATCTGACAATACGGTATACCAATGGCGTAATTTCATTGAGGACAAACCATTTGTGCGCACTATAACCAACTTGAAATGAACTTGTGCACAATATGCCACTTCGTTCATATTTGGTAAACTAACGAAATATATGGTAGGCGCGCATTCAAGAAGAATAACCTTGAAATCTTCTAAACCCCATGCAGACACACACACACACACACACACAAACACAAAAACACACATATTCACAGACTAACCCAAATAAACAATTAAACATGCATTTTCTTGTTATTTGTCTGAAGTTGTGTTGTTTGATCACGATGAAGGCTTTCTAATCGAAATGTCGCCTTTTCTTATATTTCGGTGTTAGTTTATCTTTTAATTATTATTTCATTTTTGACACTTCAATCTATTTTCTGCTATGCTCACATTTGCCATATGTCACCAAAGCCCATATACTTGTAGCTTGATGGGTTATCCTTGATATTTTGCTTGTGTATCTCCTAAAATAAACAGATACGATCGCTCGCGTATGTGTATCTCTGTCTGTGTGTGTGTATGTGTGCTCCATCACAAAAACGTAATAATGTTCAAACGATGTTCATTCATTGTTGATTGTTCATCTATTTTCATTTCAGAAGGAGGTTCCATAGGAAGTCATTGATCTGTTCGTAGTTAGGTAGATTACTGTCTAATGGTTCAGGAGAAACTGATCTTTCAATGGATCATGATCATTATATAAAATACGATCATTAGAGCAACAAGGTTGTTCATCTTGAAGTTAGCTTTAGCGGGGGGGGGGGGGGGTGTCTCAGTGTGTATTCCTAAACGGTGCGGACAGCACAAGGGTAAATCTTGATATTATCAATGTTTATAAAAATGGACATTTAAAAGAATTTAGCTGCTAGTTTATAAAAATATTTTAGTTTTAATTTTGTGACCCGTTGATGTGAATGTTATCACCTATTTTTATCATTTGTAAGCACAAGATTCTTCAAATGAAAACATTAAACATGCCCGGGGGGGGGGGATTTAGGATAACCATAACATGTGTTCTGTAGTCTGTAAATATTTCTGTTAAGTTCAGGATTTCAAGAGTTTTCTGCACATGCAGACAAACAACGGGATCGCATAATGACAATTTTAAAATGTCTGCATCTCCCCTATTATGGACATGTCAAAAGTAGTAAGTTCAGGGTTCGCAGATCAGTTTTTAAATTTATGTTCAAACTTTATAAACATAAAGTGTACAATCTCCACACCTTTGAGGCGTATTAGAAATATGGTGGCAATATAGTAGTCTTTCATTGACCAATTTATGAATTCTGTGCCCAGAATTGTGTTCCCGTTGTGTCCCCATCATGTCATCCACTAAGGTTTTCTGTTGCATGGGTGGTATGTCTAGTGGGCCATTGGTGAGACTCACAGATGCAACCACATGCGTAGTAATATAGTTGCACTAATAGACTTTCTTTCTCCTTTTCGCGTATATCTCTTTTTGCCTTGCAGCGTCAAGGGTAGAAGAGTTCTCTGGAGATGGATTTTTGTGTGCATTATATATGTTTATTTCGTTCACTCATTTAGTTCTTTATTTCAGGGGTGGGCAAACTTTATGTGCAGAGGGCCGCATTGAAAATTGTAAAGCTATTGGAGGGCCGCATATAATATTATGTATGTTTTTGTTTAAAATTCTCGGTAAGTAATCAATTAAATATTTTTATTGTAAAGAAAGGTAGTTTTACATAACGTAGATAACTTCTGAAATAAATTACATTTCTAACAGACTTACACTATAACAGTATATTTTCTAATATGGATAAAAGGTTTTGCAAATATTTTAACAATGTTCGTGTATTTAAAAATGTGTTTGAGGGCCGCAAAATATCCAATGGCGGGCCGCATGTGGCCCTCGGGCCGTATTTTGCCCACCCCCTGCTTTAATCCATAGTTTGCATGGTCTGCACCTTCCTTTGTAACCATCGTGTTTGTATAGTAATAATTTTTGAGGTGCACTGTCTGATGGCAGTCTGGAAGCATGCGAAAACTATTTAATCTACTGTCTTCTGATGTAATCCAGGATTGGCATTGTGCTAGTCTTCTGATGTTTTTTCGTTTATGATTTTATTTCTTATTGTTACTCATAGGATTCTACCAAGACAAGTCATTTCTGTTGTAACAAGTTTTCTTTTGGCTTCTGTTGATAATGTCCACGTTTGACATTTTTAGCATAGTGATGGTATGATGAAGTTTTATATAGTGCAGTATTGGTATTCATGTTCACATATTTGTTTTTCAAAAATAAGAGACATATGCCATAAGATCTGGTTCCCTATGTTGCATCTATGTTCGATTTCTTTGGTGTTTTTTTCCATGCTTCCAAGATAATAGTGATTGTAGTAATGGCGATTGTAATAATAACACTACTAATAGTATTAGTAGTAGCATGTTGTCTAAGACGCTGTTTTCATATCCTCAATATCTCGGGTCGAGAGCAAGGTTTATGCTGATTTTTTTTAAAGGTGGTATAATATTTTTTTAAATATTCTTTTCACGTCGCAGGGTCTACTACAGGAAATATGCCTTTATTTCCACCAGCTATTAAAAGCTATCCTGTAACCAGCTAAGATGAAACAAATATTGTGTAACCAAAGTTGAATTCTTCGTAGGATAACTAACACCCATTGTAGTGAATTCAAATCGAATGATAAAATCAGAGAAGAGACACATCAAAATTTCATCACAGATTTCATCACACAAAATAGTCGTTGGTCCTATATCGGGCATGTCCTACGCGCAGACACCAACAGAATACACCACCAATCTCTCGAATGGATACCTACAGGCAAAAGAGCAAGGGGTAGACCATAAGAAACACTCAGAAGAACAATACTTAGAGAACGTAAAACAACCAATATTCATACTATTCAAGAACTGCACAGAATAGCTTTGAACAGAGAATTGGAGAGATCTGACCTCTGCTCTATGCGCTAACTTCAGCGTAAAAGGAATATGAATGAATGAATGAATGAAAATTCAATTACAGTAGTACTAGAATTATCAATAGTAGTTTTGCATAGTAAGAGCAGTACCAGTAGTTAGTCTAATATTCTTCTTCATCTTCGTTCGTTCTCAAACTCCTGCAGATTAGCAGGATGTAGTCCGGAGAACGGAATGCGTTGTGTCATGGTTTACAGCATTGCTGCGATATCTGCGCCTTTCGGCCTTACACATCCGACTTCAGAATGTCTTTGGGTCACTGACCCTATATGGGATGGGACAGCCAACTCCATCTCATAACCTCCTTAGTCGCCTTTTACGACATGCGTGGAAGGTAAACAGCGTTGCTATTCTTTGCTCCCCTTTCGGGCCCGGCAACACAAGGGCGAGATTAGCGATACAAATTGAAACATTTGTGCAACACTAAATGAAAACGCGTCTGTAAAGCAGCCGTTTGTCCTTTACCATGGATCTCATTTGTAATTAATTCCGATGAATTGATCACCTTATACCTACCTAACAGTCTGTCTATTGTGATAGTCTGTCTAAACAAGACTTCACTTGTAAGAAGCAACAAGGTTTGCAGTGTTTTATACATGATTATAACATCCAAGTCAACGTTTCGACCAGTACATGTTGTGTTCTTTATTGAAACTGAATATGTACTGTTTACAATGTTAATAAATATGGTGTGTGTACTATTTATGACGATGTATGTCTCAGAAGAACTAAAAAATGGAGAAACAAAAAAAGAACAAATATTAGTAAATGGAACTACTGAAATTCAATGTTTGACATGACGGGACAACCAATTGGAACTAATTGAAAAAAGTGAATGGACGCCTGCAGACAGATCGATTAAGAAACATCACAGGCTAGTTGAGAATCATTATGAGAATGAAGCCAAACTAAATACCAATAAGAACATATAAGAACATAAGAGCGTATACAAAAAAACCTGTGGATAGAAAACATCAAGATAGCCTTGAACAAACATGGACTAAATGCAACCAAGGCGACACATCTGGCCTTTTTAACTACAGCTCAAGCTCTCACCCCTACGCTTAACGGAAAGTGTGAATGCGATCAACTATCATTCGCCTGGGAAAGACAATGGACAAGATATTTGCGAGCTAATTTAAAATGTATCGGTAGTAAGAAAATAAAGAAACATTTTTCTGGAACCCACGAGAAAATATTAAAAGAGGAGGACGTAAAACATCTGGTTAGAAGTGGCTAGAAACAGATCTGTTTGTCTGTTTGTTTGTCTGTTTATATGTTTGTTTATATGAGTTAAATATCTATCAACTAGTATGATAGTCACCACAGCCAACCAATGCTGGGTTGATAGCTACGTCCTGAATAGGATATGCTACAAATTTTTAGTACGATTTATCACGTGATGCCAGTAGGAGAGTTAATACGCCGTGACAGTGTTAAATTTACACCGTATCACATAGAGCATCCGATTTCGGCATCCTTTTAGTTCGGGTTGATCTCCTTAGACCGTGATAGCCAATCAATATGACAATAGACGTGCATAGAGCCAACTCTAGGATACGACGATTTCTCCGTGATCAACTGCCACATCGAAAAACACGACGTAAAACGGCTGATTCTCCTGCTGGGTGTCATTTGTCGATTCGACACAGTCTATCGCACACTTTTATTATTGAAAAATTAATCAAATGTCTTCAAGAAATAGGCATAGATGGAAAAGACATCAGGCTGATTAGAAATATATATTGGGAACAAACTGCATCAATAAGGTGTGAAAACAGCTACTCTCCATACATAGAAATAAGAAGAGGGGTAAGACAAGGATGCATTTTATCACCAAGCCTATTTAATATCTACACAGAGAATATCTTTAAAAATATAGAAGAAATACCAGGACTCAAGAACAATGGGGAAAAAATAAACAACATTAGATATGCAGATGACACTGTTCTTTTAGCAGAAAGTGAACATGAACTACAAAGACTAATAGATCAAGTCAATAAATCAAGTAATGAATATGGACTGGATATAAACATTCAAAAAACAAAAACCATGATAATCAGCAAAGACACAGAAGAACAGGAGGTAAACATAAACATACAGGGAGAGAAACTACAACAAGTAAAACAGTATCAATATCTTGGACACATAGTCACAAATGATGGCAGATGTGAAACAGAAGTTAAAAGGAGAATAGAAATGGCTAAAAGTACCTTCAATGACATGAGGAAATTATTAATATCTAAACAAATTACAAACAAGTTAAAAATGAGAATTATAAAATGCTACATCTATTCCATATTAATGTATGGCTCAGAAACATGGACACTAAATAAACAATTAGAAGACAAAATTGATGCCTTTGAGATGTGGGTATATAGAAGAATAGGGAGAACATCATGGAAAGAGAAGAAAACAAATAAAGAGGTGCTAAAGACACTTAATATGAAGAAAGAACTACTAAGAGAAATAAAGATCAGGCAAATAAAATACTTTGGACAGATTAAAAGACATGACACCCTATTGAAGACCTTACTTGAGGGTAAAGTCGAAGGGAAGCGAGCAAGAGGTGGGCAGAGATACAAGTGGGAGAGTAACATTACACGATGGACAGGTTACAGTCTAGCAGAGTGCACCACCAAGACAAGAGACAGGATATGTTGGAGATACGTTGCAGCCAACCTTCGTTGCGGAGACGGCACTTGATGATGATGATGATGATCACACACTGTGCCCTTGAGCTTCACTGATGATAGTTTTCATGTGCATCTGTTCCGGAGATGGAAATGGTAGTCAGGTGAGATACGTTGAAACGGTAATCAGGTGAGACAGGTGAAATTGGTAGCCAGGTGAGAAATATGTGAAAATGAAATGAAAGGAGACAACTAAAACAGATTGGTATGAATTATAGCAAAAAATATGTTTCACGGGTTGTTGACACGTGCGTGATGATGATGATAGTGAGGGTGATAATGATGATAATTGTGATGATAATGCTGATGATGATGTTGGTAGTGATTATGATAATGGTGAGAATGATGATGATTATGAATATGATGTTAATGATGATGTTAATGATGATGATAACGATCACAGTTGAGGTCCTAATGGTGATCAGAAATAATGCTGGTAATGTACATGAAGTGAACCTGAATCGCGTCTATGCATTTCAATTAATTTGCCTGCTGTTTCTTGTGCATGCATGTTTCCTATTTGTCCATGTTTCCTATACGACCAACTCATCCAAAAAACATGAACCTATTAAACTATAGGTAACGCCCGTGTGTTGCCGGGGCCCGAAAGAGGAGCAAAGAATAGCAACACTTTTTACCTTCCACGCATTTCGTAAAAGGCGACTAATGAGGTTATGGGACGGAGTTGGCTGTCCCATCCCATATAGGGTAATTGATCCAAAGCCATGCTGAAGTCGGATGTGTCAGGCCGAATGGCGCATATATCGCAGCAATGCTGTAAACTATGACACAACGCATTCCGTTTTCCGGACTATATCCTGATAATATGCAGGAGTTTGAGAACGAACGCAGAAGAAGAAAAAAAAGAACTATATGTAAAAGTGTATCCACGCAGAGTTGTGTGCATGTTTTGTGTATTCTTACAAAAGTTGCATCAATTGATAAAAACGTCTACAACTCACCACAACCAGAACTTACGGCGTCATATGAAGCTCCACGATTTAGTGACAACTCATCATCATCATTAAGTGCCGTGCCGAATGGCGTTGCCGATCATATTTCTCCGTGTACATCGATCTCTCATATATGGCATCATCTCTGTTGGTGTTGTCAATCGAAGCTATTTAGTCAAACTGTCCAATATCTTTTCTCTGTGTCTTCCCCTTGATCTTTTCCCTTCTATCTTTCTTGTTGTCACTATATTCTCAATATCTCTTCTTCTCATTATGTGCCCAATAAATGTTGACTGTCGTTTTCTTATATTTTCAATAATGCATCTTTTCACATCCATCCTTCTAAGACATTCTTCATTAGTAATCTTTGCTGTCCAAGAAATGCTTAACATTTTTCGATTAAACAACATTTCTGATGCCACCAATGATTTCTGTTATGTCTTATTTTTATTGTCCATGTTTCACTTCCATAGAGTAGCACTGGTTCAACGTAGCATTTGAGGACACGTTTTCTAGTATTCATCGATATGGACTTGTGGCATAGGATATTTTTCATTTTATGGAATGCTGCTTTTGCTTGTCCTATTCTGCTTATAATTTCGGTCTTGCATGTACCATCTGAAGTTATTGACGTTCTTAAATATTTGAAACTATTCACATGCTTTAAGTTTTTCTCATTTAATACTATTTTACTATTTAGTGGGGAACTATTTCCTGAAATTAACAGTGACAACGCATCATCATCAGGTTCCATGCCGGCTGGCGTAGGCGGTCATGGCCTTCCACAGCTCTCTGTCCACAGTATTATTTATCAAGTTCGTTGTTGTTTCCTTGCCATGCGAGGTTGTCAAACTGTCAAATATTTTCTCACGTTGTCGCCCTCTTTCTCTGTTACCTTCAATTTTGCCTGTTGTAACTATGATCTCTAAACCTGCCTGTCTCATGAAGTGGCCAAAAAAAGAAGATTGCCTTTTTCTTATATTGTTGATTAAGGTGCGTTTCACATTTGACTCTTTCAACACTTCCACATTAGTTTTTCTTGCAGTCCATAGTATTCTCAGCATTCTTCTGTAGAACCACATCTCTTTTGCCTCTAATTTCCCACATTCCAGTTTGTTTATTGTCCAAGACGCGCACATATATATTAGTATAGGGGTTATATAGCACTGCAGAACTCTCTTTCTCACTTCTAATGACAAAGTCATATTACACAGTATATTTTTCTTTTTTTCTGAATGTTGTTTTTGCCTGTCCTATTCTGCATCTTATTTCTGTTGAACATCTTCAGTGACGACTAGATTCTTGCTATTGTTAAATGAGAAAGTTGCACAAACGTGTGTTTGACAGTGCGATAACTACAGTATTAACATCTTAATAAGGGGATGTGAATTAAGTCAACTAATTCAGGGAGGGGTATTTCAAAATATTTTTACAAGGGGAAGATGGGAATTTGACAAAAGTGGATGATCTCTGATTTCTTGAAAGTTGTTGAAAAGTGGAGAAGTGGGTAAAAAATTCTTAAAATTACATGTTGACGTAATTCATGGACAGCCCATAAACCAGAATTACACGATGGCGTTGATCAACTCGAATAACTTTCTGTAATGAGTTTTCCCTCACATTTTTCCACACAAACTTTCTGAAAAATATAAAGGTATATCCCATATCCGCAACCTTTGGTCGGGGATGAAGATAACTCTTCGTGTACTAAGCCGCAGAAACTATAATATGGGGTGAGCAGTTCCCTTCCTTGCTGTGTTTACCTTCCCAAAATAATGTGTCAGGTATCTATCATCTGAGTCGAATGGCGGAGAGGTCATATCCGGTGCAAAAAAACCAACCAGATTTTTTTGTCCAACCGTGGTTTCGAAACATGCACGCTGTAACCCGGTGCTAGTAAGCAAGTTCACTATCAACTAGGCTATTGCACTCCATTAAATAAAATTAATTATGTAATAATAGGTCTCCATGTAAGGTAGGTAGGTAAGTTAGGTGATGAGTTTGCCTCACCTTTGGAAAGTGAGGCAATATATATTTGTATATGCGGCTTTATCTTATAAGTTATGTACTCATAGAAAATATGTACAAATTAGTCGACATTGATGTCATTCAATATGTACACAACATCATATCATTTCATGTCTGCATACAAAATGGTGGAACATTACCTTACATACACGTGGACATACTACTAAATTATACAGTTGTGCGGACATATTGAGGATCGTCCTTCAAAAGTGACGCATATAACTTTTCTCGTAATTTTCATTATCTGTCGACAAAAAGTATAGACAAACTCATCAATGAAAATGCCGGGAGTCAAATATCACATTTTTTTAAAGGATAAAACCACTGAGTCTACAGGACTGTATAATTTATATGGGACTTTTATAGACCTTATTTCAGTAGGAGACTTTTTTCTAAATGAATAGCTTTAAAACTGAGATTTGGAAGGAGATAAAAGTGTATGATGGGTCAGATGGGTTTATCATGGATCAGGTGGGTTTATCATGGATCAGGTGGGTATGATGGATCAGGTGGGTATGATTGGTCAGATGGGAATGAAAGAAAACTGGAAGAGACCTCTACTTCCAATTGCACAAAGGGAAAAAAGAGATATCGCACCTACATCGTGAATGTCCAAACAAACAAACCACAATAGTCGATATATTATGGCAGCGCTCGCGTGCTTTAGCGACGCGAAATGGTAGCAAACAATGTCAGTTCCGTTACCAATCATGTTATAAGACGCGACTAAGGAGGTTTTGGTAGCAGAGTTGACTATCACATTCCATAGAGAATAAATGTAACGCATAAGCCATGCAGAAGTTGCATGTCGGAGAGCGCATATATCGCAGCTAAGCTACACACAGTAACACTTCCCTCCTACCTTTAGTTACCCCTCCCCTCAACTCTACTTCCAAGCAATGTCTTCAACAAAATATCATGTCTTTTAAAATAATTGTGTTTGTTTGATGTGTATTTCCTTTAATAGTTATTTTGTATACTCAGTGTTGCCAGAACCTCTTTGTTTCCTTATCTGTCAAGGACTTTATCCCTACCCGTCTATATATCCACATTTGAAACACATCAATACTGTTCTCTAACATTTTACTAATTATCCATGTTTTTAAGCCATACATTATGAAGATTAAATGTAGCATTTTCCTTTTTTTTTTGTGATTCGTTAGAATTAATATTTTCTTAATGTAAAAGCGCTTTTAGCCATTCATATTCTCCATCTTCTGTTTCACATCCGCCATCATTTGTGATTATGTATCCTAGTTACTGGTAATGATATTATTTGCTGTAGTATCTACCATGATGTATTTCTATATTTAATGGTTGTTCTTCTTAGATTTTGTTGATTTTAATGGTTTCAATGTTGTTGTTGTTTGTTTTTTCATGTTTATAATCTCAGCCTATAATCTCTGCTTCAATATACTTAAAACGATTACAGTATTATAGGTGAATACCTTACTTTTACCACGACCGTCTCCGATATTAGACCTGCTGGCTAAACAGAAAATCAAGCCTTTAAAATGACTCATTTGAAAATTACCTTGATTTTTATTGGCTGTCACACGAACTATAATCATAGTGACCAATTAAAATCACAGAAATAGTCACGTGAGTCATTAAAAAACCAGTAGGTCTTATATTGTTAATGTTCATGCATTAACACATAATCATATGCTATGCATGTAAATTAATACATAATCGTATGTTATATATTTAAATTAATACATAGTCGTATGTTATATATGTAAATTAATACATAATCGTATGTTATATATGTAAATTAATACATAGTCGTATGTTATATATGTAAATTAATACATAATCGTATGTTATATATGTAAATTAATACATAGTCGTATGTTATATATGTACATTAATACATAGTCGTATGTTATATATGTAAATTAATACATAGTCGTATGTTATATATGTAAATTAATACATAGTCGTATGTTATATATGTGAATTAATACATAAACGTATGTTATATATGTAAATGAATACATACTCGTATGCTATACAGCTAACCTTCAGCGTTTAACTAGGTTGTCTGAAATCTGGCACTCTAACTTGGACTTTGCTATTGCTCACTTCCGGCCCACCCACGATCACGATAAACAGGTGAACTATCCACCCGATCCCTTCAGCAGGAACCATGTAGATCTTTGTTATAAAATACAATTATCTCGTTTACTTTACCGATAAACAAAAGATGTCTTATTCAGTTTGAAATGAAGGAATTCGGAAATCTGTATCAGCTAACACCTCGTATGCTGTTGAACACCTCGAACACCGCTCACACCTGAGTTATTCAAATCGTGAGGGAAATATTTCTTTCTCTGGGCAACTAGTCCTGTACGGCTCATGTGGAATAATCCCTCTAAAGTGACGATATCTCAATTGTTGATTTTTTTCATGATCTTCATTAACTGTAGACACAAACGTATACATAAAGTGAAAAATAAATGAAAATCAAGGAAAATATCAAAATGTGTCATGTTAGAATAGGAGTGGGAAACGTTTGGGTTGACCCACCGAAGTATGTCCGTCTGTGGTATACCCGTGTACATAATTACTTAGAATTTCATTCAATACGTGTTTGATTATTGTCGGTTATATTCGTTCGTCAATATTTATATACTTGAAGTCGCAGACAACCGTGGCTGGACTAAGCATTCAATAAATCTATGGTCTTGTTTCATAACCCCATTATTGTATGTTAAGTCAAGCATAATAGTAACGTACATACACGCTTCACGGAAAAGAAACAGTTCCAACCCTCATATTAGGAGTGAGTGAAATGTCTGAGCAAATGATTTTTAAGTTGATAATATTGTATGGCTCAGGAATGATATAAATTCACAAATGGCTCACGAATATTATACATTTACAAATGGCCCGCGAATATTATACAATGGCCCGCGAATATTATACATTTAGGTATGTCCCATGACAGCAACCTGCCGTGGGGATAAATATAGCTCTTCATGTACCGAGCCGCAGTAACTATTAGGTGGGGTGGCCAGTTCCATTCCCTGATGTCTTTACCTCCCCTAACTCATGCGTCAGGTACTGCATGTACAGCTGAGTTGACTGGAGGAGTGGTCGTGTGAAGCGTGAAATCACAACCCGGATTTTATTTTGTCCAGACGTGGTTTTTCTAACCTGAAAAATGAATTTCAATGTATCCTATGGATTGTATAATTGGTGAGGAACATGGCAGCACGGTATCTTAGTGCACTGTGTGAATTCACATAAGACCCTATAAATAAAATTAATATGCTTGGATTCAGGTCGTTTACCTTCTTTTGTTGTTGTTTGTTTGAGAACCTCGGAAATTGCGAGCGACTAGTTCTTACTTCATATGTACAGTGGGTGGTTTTTCTGAGCTTTCTTTCACGCCCAGAAGACTTCAGCTTTCGGCTTAGTGCAATGCCTATTGAAGGAGCCTTTTACTCAGAAGGGGTCTATATTTGTATAGATGACATGGTACAAAGCTGTCACTAGATAGCTGCAATATATCGGCATGTCATCTACTAAGAATTTTTGTTGCATTGATGGTTTATCTAGTGGGCCATTGGTGACCCATAGACGCAACCGCATGCGTGGGCGTTTACCTTAATAAAGTATTTTTTCCTATAGCGATTTTATATCATCATCAGGTGACATATGTTTTTTCCAGAACGTTGCCTTCCCTATGGATCTCTAGAATTCTCCACAGTCGTGAGCAAGTTGTCCCACTTCTTTTAGTGAAATGTGCAGGAATTTTTGAATGCATTTTGTCCAATGGCGTCATGGGCGGCCTTTTTCCATGTTGCCTTCTTTCATTCCGTCCAGTAACACTCCATGTCGTCGTGTCTCTTAATGCGACCACAAAAAATCTAGCTTTTTCTTTAATATGGTGTTCAGAAGCCAGCCTTCCTGGACGTTAATTGTTCTTAACACTTCCTGGCATTTTGTCCTTGCTGTCCATGGTATTATCGGAACTTTTCTATAGCATTTTAATTCAAATGATGTTATTCTCTTCACCACTATTTTATTTTGTGTCCATGTTTCACATCCCTATGTCGCCACAGGAAACACAGATTTTCGTAGTAAACACAACTTGGTTCTTATGTTAGTACCCTGCCATAGTATCTTTGCTGTTTTAATTTTGACAGCGACATTGCTGTTCTTATCTTAACTTGAACTGCACAGTCACCGCATTGTTTATATTAGTTCCTAAATAAACAAAACGTGTGGCTCTTTCTAAATTTCAGTCAGTTCTCTATATTAATTTGTGGGTCTTGGTTTCGTTTTGTTAGTTGCTATTATTTTTATCTTTTTTCACATTTAAGAACACATTTTTCTGTTCACTGAATGTATGGGCTGACATAATTATGTTAGTAGGTCGTGTTCGTTTGTTGTTAATAGCATTGTCGCCTGCATATAATTTCTGGTACCTACAGCCCTTCTATATTTACGGGACTACCAGACTACCAAACTACCAGACTACCAAAGTACCAGACTACGAGGTCTTGGAAAAATCAACCTCAATAAGCATCCACACAATACTTATGAAGGCGCAAGCACTCTGGGCAGGCCATCTTGTGCGTATGGAGAACTCGCGTTTGCCAAAACAAATATATTATGGAGCACTCAAGGCAGGATTTCGAAAAAATGGTGGACAGAAAAAGCGTTTCAAAGACACGCTCAAGTCATCCTTGAAACATCTTAACACGTAGGTGCTTGGGAGAGCCTCGCTCAGGATAGAAGAGCATGGCGTTACATCATTAGAACGGGAGCACTAGCGGCGGAAGAATTCAGACAAGAAACTGCAAGACAGAAGCGGACACGTAGAAAAGAAAAAACATCTCAACCTCACATAGATACCCTCTATTGTTGTCAATTCTGTAAAAGAACATTTTGTGCGCTCATTGGACTTGCTAGTCATTTAAAAACGCACTATTAACTTTTATTATTTTTATTATTTATTGTTATTATTATTATGGTTGAGTTTTTGGTCATCGTCGATCACGACGGACGAACATCATATTTACGGGTCTGAAATCAGGCTTCATTGTTTCTTGTCTCATGTTTCTCATTATATTTTCCGCATAGATGTTGAACAAGTATGGAGACAGGGTACATGGTTGTCTTACTCTTCCTGTACATTGAACCACTCCGATCTTGCAACCTCAACTTTTACCGCTGCTTCTTGGTCTTTATACAGCTCTGCTATTAGTCTCGTAATGTAGTTTGAGAAACCAATGTCGTTCATTATTTCCCATAATTGATGGCTATTGATACAGGCGAATGCTTTGTTGTAGTCTATGAAGCATGCGTGTAATTCAATGTTATACTTTCCACATTTCTCTATGATCATCCGCATGTGATCTCTAGTGCCTCTGCCAGTTCTGAACCCTGCTTGCTCTATGTGGATCTTATCTTCCATCTTGTTATGTATTCTTTTTATTATAATGTGCAGTAATATTTTACTGCCTGGTTGATTATGGCAAATGTTCTATAAATTGAACATATTTGCATATCACCGGTTTTGGGTATTGGTATGTATATTGAACGTTTCCAGTCCCTTGGCCAAGCTTCCGTTTTCCAGATCTTATTGCATTGTTAATAAAAAATATTAACGCTGCTTTCGTCCCCAGCTTGAATCATTTCAACTATTATGTCGTCACAACCTGCTGCTTTTCCTTTCTTCAAATTGTGAATAGTTGATATAATTGCTTTTATTGTAAGCTCTGATTCTTGTGCTATTTATATCTGTGTTTGTTTGGTTCCCTATGTCTCATTGGGGTGGCTATGAGTATATTTCTTTACAATATTCTTTCCACCTTTCTAGAATGCCACATTACTCTGTAAAGGTGTTTTCTGATTTGTCTTTGATGACTCGCATATATGTTTTATATCTTTTGCTCTTTGTGATATTTGCTGCGAGAAACGTGTCTTTCTTATTTATTTTTCTACGTACATAGCCTCTGTATTTTTGCAGGAGTCCTTGACAAATTATTATCTACCCTTTCTTATTTGTCTTTTTATATGCATTGTTTATTTTCAATAGTTTGTCACGTATTTCCCGAAACATCTCTGTATAACCGTTTGCTGCTGATTTTAAAATCTTACCTTGGGAAAACGATACACTTTCACTATCTCCAATCAACAGAGCCTGATTACGAACATATTTGTTGAAGGGTTTGCTAATATATTAATTTTCTTATCTACTCAATTGAAAATTTGGTAAAATATACAAATCATCGCAAGAGCTGCTTTGCTGGGTAGCTACTTTAGCCAAATATCTATGGCTGTGGCTTCTGACTCATTCTTCTTCCCAAATTGACATTTGGGTTCAGTTGTGCCACGAAATTCACGAAATTAATTGACTATAAGTAAACGATTAGTCATGAAACTGAATTTTAGACGACAAACAACAAGACGTATATCCACCAAAAGCAAAAATCCTTGGTAAACTGCAAAGAAATCAAATTTTTAAGGCATCAGAATGGCAACGGTGGAGAATCTTTACCGAAATAGGACAAGGGCCATAAAGGTTGGGAACCACTGGACTAGAGGAATAGTTCTATCATCAAATAATAAACACTCATAGTAATGAACAGTCACTATAACAAACATTCACCATTAAAAAAAATTAAATATAACAAACATTCACTATACTATAACAAACATTCACTATACTATAACAAACATTCACTATAACAAACATTCACTATAACAAACATTCACTATAACAAACATTCACTATACTATAACAAACAATCACTATAACAAACATTCACTATAACAAATATCCACTATAACAAACAATCACTATAACAAACATTCACTATAACAAACATTCACTATAACAAACATTTACTTTAACAAACATTCACTATAACAAACATTCACTATAACAAACATTCACTATAACAAACATTCACTATAACAAACATTGACTATACTATAACAAACAATCACTATAACAAACATTCACTATAACAAATATCCACTATAACAAACAATCACTATAACAAACATTCACTATAACAAACATTCACTTTAACAAACATTCACTATAAAAATATTCACTGTAACAAACATTCAGTGTAACAAACGCAGTGATACTATGAATTTAGACGCCCTAGACATGCTCCTCCCCTCCCTCCGATAATTTTGTATTTTACATAAAATAATTTAATATTGTCTGACTTTCCTGGACATTGTTTTTTGGCGTCTCCGCTCTTGTGACCAACACAGTCATCACTGCCTAGTTTTTCGAAATTGATGAAACAGCTATTATCCCGTGTGGCAATTGACATCTGGATTTCTAGTTCTGGGAAGAAAGAATAGGGCAACTGTTTTATTTCCAAACATGTTATGGGATGCGACATTGGAAAGTTGGGGATATACTTGACAAAAGAAAGCTGATAACCTGTCATCTGCGAAAAAAATCATCATTATTACTGTTTTGTCTGGATGGTTCACTTGTATCCTCTGTCAAATGGTTCCATGGATGCCTGGATGGCTTACTTGTATCCTCTGTCAAATGGTTCCATGGATGCCTGAATGGAAAATACATCCTGATAATCTGCAGGAGTTGAAAATGAACACAGAAGAAAAAGAGAAGAATTGTACAAACTTCAAGGACAGTTCAGAGAATTAATGCAGAAGTCCTCAGATATCCTAGAGTAAAAAGACAAAAATTCGAAGCAGACAGTCACAACTTGTTGACAATGGATAAGAGGAGCAAAGTTGGGCATTTAGTAACCAATGGAAAACATCAAGGGAAGAGACAAAGAAAAACAAAGAGATAACTTATTGGATGGATTGTAATTCTTGCATTAGAGAATATCACCAGCTGGGCTTTAACGGCTCAAATGGGGGGGGGGGGAGACTATCAGAGAGGAAAGTGGTGCATTCGCTCAGACGACAAGCAGCATGACAATGGAGATTCTGGCAGTAACGAAAGCTTTGGAATGGGTCTGCTCACAGACTGTCTGCGAGCATGCCTGTATACTCAGTTACTCCATGAACATGATTGTGAAAGTTCAGGCGGGGTACGTTCGAGAACAGTGGCTGGATGCAGTGAATAATTCCCGTGTGCGTAAAGTGACTTTCATTTTTGTGCCGGGACACGCGGGAGTCCGGGGTAATGAGATAGCAGATAGGTTGGTCGCCCACGCTGCTACTACGGCTGTTGGTGGAGCGATGGATCGGCCAGACATTTTGAATGTCATACGGGAAAACGCAGGAACAAATGACTGTACGATGACTCTTGTTCCATGATTAGAATAAAGGAGCTTAGTTTGAAATGTGGTGTCGCTAGAAAGGAGAGTTTTCGTGGGCGAGAAAGAATGATGGTCAATCAACGACGTACTGGAACCGTCAGTCAACGTGTAATGTCGGATACACTCAAGGAAAGATCTGAGCACATATGGACTTGTCCAGAGTGCAATGACGATGTTGCAACGACTAATTACTAACTAACTAACCAACTGGACACAGGAAATAAAGTTGTGAACCGAGAAACACGATTGCCTAAGCCACTCAACATGACGCTGAATGATTCGTATGACATCTGCATCACAACCAATTTTGCAAATGTAGACACAATCCGCTATGGAAATGTTTAAACCTCATAGGTTATTGCCATTCAATATTCTCCACAGCCTTTCTAATATTTCAAAATGAATTTATTTCCATATAATCTACATGTCTTGCGAGAATCTAAGCAGCTTTACTCAAACAATTACTCTTCTCTCTATCATACATTATTTATTAAACGGCCGAATCTGGTCATTCATTGGACGGCCTTTAAGATTGTCGCCCACTGTTGGTATTTGCTGCTATTGAGCAATATGCGTCTGGTATATTTCTGACGTAGTGATTAAGGCGTTCACTTTGAGTTCACGAATACAGCTTGGAAGATGGTTTGTGCAGCGTTTACCTTCCATTCGTGTCTTACTCATCATGCGCCAAGGGCTCACAAGCTAACACACAAGTGGATGACAACATCAATGTTTATTGATCAATAAAAAGATATCTTATGACTTGACGAAACATTTAAAGTTCACGATTAACTGAAAATTAATTCATTCATTCATTTTCCTTTTTGCGTTGAAGTTAGCGCATAGGGCAGAGGTCAGATCTCTCCAATTATGTCTGTTCAAAGATAATCTGTGCAGTTCTTGAATAGTATGAATATTGGATGTTTTACTTTCTCTAAGTATTGTTCTTCTGGGTGTTCCTTTTGTTCTTCCCCTTGTTATTTTTTTTGTAGGTATCCATTCAAGAGTTTGGTGGTCTATTCTGTTGGTGTCTTCGTGTAGGACATGCCCGATTAAGGACCAACGGCATTTACTGATAACATCTGTGATGAAATTTTGATGTGTCTCTTCTCTGACTTTATCATTCGATTTGAATTCACTCCAATGGGTGTTAGTTATCCTACGAAGACATTTATTCTCGAAACTCAGTAATTTCTTTTCTGAAGATAAAGAGCTTTTCCAACTCTCACATCCTTATGATAGCACCGGAATAACGCAGTAATTAAATAAGCGCATTTTCGTGCGTGTGCTGATTGACTTTGACTTCCAGATATTAGACAGTCTGTTAAATGCGCTTGATGCTAGGGCAATGCGAGTTGTAATTTCTGGCATAACATCGCCGTCGAGTGTTAATTTGCTTCCTAGATAGGAGAATTTGTGTACTTTTTGAAGTTGTTGTCCATTTAAAGTAATATAGTTAGATGAATTGGTGAAGTCCATCATTTTTGTTTTTGATGAATTGATTTGGAGACCTATTTGTCCTGCGATGAGTTTTAATCTACTAGTTTTTGTTTGTGCATCTTGACTGTTTTCACTCAATAGTGCAAAATCATCGGCAAAATCCAGATCTTCTAATGTTGTTTTATTTATAAATTTGATTCCTAAATTTGTGTTGGATGTGCTTTTTCTATAAATAGATAAACTGAAAATAGATATATAATTATAGTGTATGTATGCTGATCTTGTAGTGTTAAATATTAAACTCAAGTACATCCCCATATGATGTTACTTGCTCCCAAGCGTAATGATTAAATCAGAAATTGAACTCTATTTCGTATTAATATTTACACATCAGAAATGCAACTCTATTACTTATTCATATTTACACATCAGAAATGCAACATATTTACACATCAGAAATGCAATTCTATTACTTATTAACATTTACACATAGAAATGTAACTCTATTTCTTATTCACATTTACACATCAGAAATGTAACTCTATTTCGTATTCACATTTATTTACACATCAGAAATGAAACTCTTTTCGAGAATTACATCTACGCTGTTTCTAAGCCATATGTGTTATACTTCAGAATCAAGTTAGATGTTTCCTCAAGTGTCGGATCAACCTGTTGTCTTGGAAAATCGGAGTGAATCTTCATTTGCTCCAAGTCCACGAAATATCTGTTCTTGAGACAGTAGGTAGCCAATGTTCGCTTGTATTCTCCCTACTCAACTTTATATCTACATAATCCGATCTAAACTATCTAACTGATCCAACATCTTCCGCCGAAGACGGATGTGTTGGGCCATTGGCGCAAATAAAACGGCAACACAACGCATTTCCATTCTCTAGACTACATTCAACTGGAAATCTTGTAGGGTCATTGTCCTGTTACAAGAGAAATCCAGTGGGAGTTTGAGAATGAACGCTGAAGAAGAAGAAGATCCAACATCTTTCCCTTCTTGTTTTCTCGTTTTATTTCTTCTCCTGTTGGACCATCGGTCCCCAAAAATCTTTAACAGATATCCTGCGATTCGCTTATTTCACATCCCGTCATAGTTCTCGTATAGTCTTACGCAAAAACGAGGCATTTGTCCCTAGAGGGATCTTACCATACATTACAAATCACGTGGTGTGATCTTGTGTCGTTTCTCGCCAGTTTCGAGTTGTAATAGTTTCTATATTATTTGTATAGTAAAAATATATGACATGATTCGTATACTGCTGCGATGGGAACCAGAGACTATTTAGTATGAACATATTTGAAGTCGGTATATACTTACATAACACTCGCAGCATGTCATCTTTCGCATGCGCCTTAGACGACGCTATTTCCATATGTTCAGAAACTAATAAATGCCGTTGAGGTCTCCAGCTTATCTGAAACTTATAGTTCGGTCAATATTTTGTGAATAATTAAGTCCAAGTTCAAAGGTTAACAGCTCCCTTTGTGTAACTTGTCAGAACTCAAACAAACATCAACATAGACAGACCTGGTGTCATCATTGGTTGTAGAAAGAAATCGTAAGATGAATCCTGCTCTCGATGTTTACAAGGTTGATTTTCTCGGACATTGAATATTGTTTGAATCTACATGCCATGAGCGGTACTACTTTTGAGATATGGTAAATGGCACCATGTTGTGAAGGAATAAATGTGGGGTAACTCAATAACACATAAGTAAATCCTCTACTAATTTTAACATTTCAACCTATTAAATTGTGTGCTTGTTGGTATTAGCGACGGAAGTGCTGCCGTCTTCCTCAGCACAATCTCGGTTCTCCACGACCGAAATGAATTTAAGCAAACCACGTCGGAATCAGATTATGTCCAGAACGTTAAATTACTATTGATAACGTACTTCCCATCCAGAATATTGAGATATACACCCCATCTCTTATTTACAAGCTTGACCGCAGACATGGCCGTAGATTCGTAGTCAGTAAAAAGGGGGGGGGATTTCATTATTTAAAATAAAATGTCATTTTCCTATCATGGGGTGTGGTCAATTCCCTCTTTGATATGGAAAGTTTGATACCATTTTAAACGGAACATCGATTGAGGGAAGGGGGGGGGGGGTGTTACCTATTTACCCATGTTTTAGATACTAAGGGGAAGGGGGGTTGAGTTCTCCAAACCCACTCAATCCCTGATATATGATCTTAACGGTATGATATTAATCTTCAAAGTATTTAACGCCCCTTCAAATGGCAACATACTCCAGACAATTGTGAACTATTTTGGCAGAGATAGAAACTTCATAATTGCTGTATATATAAGTTAAGTGGTGCTCTTGTCTCAAAGATTTCTTACTCACTTAACGAAATCAGAACTTGTTCCATCTGTTGTGCAGAATACCCAATGTGTGTGTCTTGGGGCAAAATTAAGTATTCCTTGTATATGATTTGACCAATGAGCCATTTTCGTAGCACTTCTCGACTTCCGCTGAAGATAATTCTTTAAGGGAGAATAAGACTTGATATATTTGAAGTATGATACATAACGTCAACAGTTTGAGGTTGGGCAAACTCGTAGATAAGGGTAGGTTTAAACTCCCTCCTCGGGAGTCAGAACATATTTACTACTAGGATTTAAGCCCAAAACGTTGCTAAATTATTCCCCTCTTCAACACCTCTTTTTAATGATTATCTCAGAAAATATCACAAAATGTCACACTAAAAAATGAAAGAACTTTCTTTAGATAAATATCACCAAATGTCACACTAAAAATGAAAGGACTTTCTTTAGATAAACATAACCAAATGCCACTCGACAACGATGAAAGAACTTTCTTTAGATAAATATCACCAAATGTCACACTAAAAATGAAAGAACTTTCTTTAGATAAACATCACCAAATGTCACTCGACAACGATGAAATAACTTTCTTGAGATAAATATCACCAAATGTCACACTAAAAATGAAAGAACTTTCTTTAGATAAACATCGCCAAATGTCACGCTACAACGATGAAAGGACTTTCTTTAGATAAACATAACCAAATGTCACTCGACAACGATGAAAGAACTTTCTTTAGATAAATATCACCAAATGTCACACTAAAAATGAAAGAACTTTCTTTAGATAAACATCACCAAATGTCACACGACAACGATGAAAGAACTTTCTTGAGATAAATATCACCAAATGTCACACTAAAAATGAAAGAACTTTCTTTAGATAAACATCACCAAATGTCACGCTACAACGATGAAAGGACTTTCGTTTGATAAATTTCATCCCATCCACAAATTTCCGAGGATGAATCAACGGACCAGGAGATTATCAACACTATCTTCAGCTGTATCAATAAATATTACGCACGACTATCCTCCATATTGGAAATATGTACTGACTGCGCAAAACTGAAATTCAAGAAGTAAAGAGTGAAACGGGGTAATGAAGTTTTGCTAATAATACGAAACAAACATAGGCACACACATGTCGTGTATGTGCCTATGTTTGTATCGTATCTCCATATCATTGTTTAGCATCGAATTCGTCGTATTTTACAGTTTCTCTGAGATTGATTGTGATTTTATATTTTCTGAACTGAGGGTCCAATACTTATAGTAATATTAAATCAATATGACGACCCAATAAAAATGTCTTCGCGGGTAGAATTTGACCCACGCCTTGAAATAGATAGAAAGTAAGTTTTGAAAATCAAAATTTCCATCGCTGCTACTATGTCTATAATCTACTGGAAACATTTAAGATACATTTGGCCTAACCACATAATGAAATGCTCTGATTACCAAATCTACATCCCATCCAGCTCTTGTACACGGGAGAAATTGTACACGGAAGAAATTGTACACGAAAGGAATTGTACACGAAAGGAAGGCGAATTATCAATAAAAGGTTAAAAATTAATTTTTTAACTGTAAGCAGGGACCAGAAGATGCTATATACTGTTCGGTTTAATTTGATACTGCCTTCTTGGGGGAAGACGGCTGGAGTTTGCCCTAAGTGGGACGATCAACACTTGGTTTCACCACCAATCTGTGCAATCATTAGTTGGGTTCTACTTGGGGTCATTCAGAAAATAACATTCTTAGGATCATTCAGGAAATAGAATTATTAGGGATCATTCAGGAAATAGAATTATTGGAGATCATTAAGGAAATAGAATTATTGGGGATCATTCAGGAAATAGAATTATTGGAGATCATTCAGGAAATAACATTTTTGGGAATCATTCAGGAAATAGAATTCTTAGGGATCATTCAGGAAATAACATTCTTGGGGTCATTCAGGAAATAACATTCTTGGAGATAATTCAGGATATAACATTCCTGGCGACCATTCAGGAAATAACATTCTTGGGGTCATTCAGGAAATAACATTCTTGGAGATAATTCAGGATATAACATTCCTGGGGATAATTCAGGATATAACATTCCTGGGGATCATTCAAGAAATAACATTCTTGTGGTCATTAAGGAAATAACATTCTTGGAGATAATTCAGGAAATAACATTATTGGGGATCATTCAGGTAGTTCTAATAAATAATAATATATTAAAATAAGTTATTCACATCGGTGTTTGTTTTGGCGAGGTGGTGGTGAATGCTTGTGGGGGTAAACAGCTATCATTGTGCGGGAAAGGAAGGGAGCAAACCCTCACTATTACTACTGTCTTATCACTAATTATCATGTTTTCATCTTCCATGGGTTACGCATGCGACTGCGTCTGTGGGTCTCACCGATGTCCCACTAGACAAACCATCCATGCCGAAGAAAACCTTAGTAGAAGGTATGCCGTTATATTGAGGCTCTTTTATGAAACTTTGTAGAATGTTATCTATACAATTATATGCCCTTTCTGAGTAGAAGGCTTAATAAATAGCACTAAGCCGAAAGCTGAAGTCTCATGGTTATGAAAGCTCAGAACCCACTCCTCAACTGCACCGGAAGCAGGACCGTAGATATGTTCTTCTCACAGAAAGGGGTGGCGATGTTTACCTAATACAAAATATTCACTCGTGTGGTAGATCTTTTGGTGACAAATTTAAAAACCTTAAAAATTTGAAGTTCAAATATTTAAAAAGCTAGGGGGGGGGAGAGATTGACTTTTGGTCACATTCTTAGTACTAAAGGTCATGTTTCGATTCGCTAAGAAGTGGGGGGTGGGTTTCTTATTGAACACAGAAACCCTCCCCAACCCCCCACACACACCATAATCTACGAGCCTGAATAGAGGACTCATTTTAAGTTTCTAAAAAATTTCCTTGAAAAACCGAACTCAACACTAGAACAGCTGAGAAAGTCTTAAATCTAAGACACAATCATATAACACAATTATATTGTTGACCCATAGCAACGTTGCACTGCTGGAGTACCGCTATTGAGATAATTATATATAAAACAGGAATTAAAAGAATCACGCACTATTCTCATAAAGTGCAATGATTACAGCACTAAACATACGAAGTTAATCATAAAATGATAAAATTTGGTCAAGTAATTCAGTCGTATGTCGTTACCACAACAACGGTCTGCAAGATGATACGTGATTGGTCAGTGTCTCCAACAATCGATTTCTTCGTGTACATGAGTTCATTCAGATCTAGAGACACGAAGGGGGAATTCGTGGGGGGGGGGGGGGGGAATTCCTTGTCTACCGTCCTAGAATTGGCTTCCTTAGTTAAAGATCGTACATGTATTTTTTTTTTTATTTTTTTTAAAATCGTATGTTATGTTCGTTAATACATATTAGATATAATATAATAGACATAATACTCGGGAGTATAGGACTGTGCACTTATTTATATAGCTGTGAGCAGGGCAATGAAGCTGTGATAGTCATTGGAGACACAAATTAAAGAAAAACACACACACAAGTCGACGTTTCCACCACAAGGCCTTTATCAAGAAAGAAAGGTTTAATCGTGGGATCTTTTTGGATCAATGCCCCTTTCCCCCCCCCTCCCTAGCCGTATGGATTATATCATAGTGTTGCGTCATTTCTTTTTTTGTCTTTTTGCACATTCATTTTGGATGCGTTTTGTATGTTTTCTTGTTTGAGTTGTTTAACATCAGACCCAGTTTCAATCTAACTTCCCGACAAATTAGCTAGTCTCGCCACCACAACAGACGGTCAGCTTATGCACCGAGTATACATACTCACTGCTCTTCGTGAGTCCTTACGATCAGAGGATTTTGAGATGAATAAGCATGAGTCATTAGTGGCGATCTATTTGATGTACGTATACAGAGATTTTTTTGCGATCTATTTGATGTCCGTATACAGAGTTTTTTTGCGATCTATTTGATGTCCGCACAATGTCTTAGTGGCGATCTATCCGATGTTCGTACACAGAGACTTACTGGCAATCTATCATGTGTCTGTACACAGGGACATTATAGACACCATATAGTATGACATGTTTCATGTTTGCTGCTCTTGTGTATGCAGTCTGGAAGATTTAGTTACTCTTCTTCCTGCAGTCTGTGAGATTGTATTTCTCTTCTGTCTGAAATCTGGGAGATTATGTTATTTTTCTGTCTGGAATCTTGGAGATTTTGGTTACTTTTCTGTCTGCAATAGGGGAGTTTATGTTACTTTTATGTCTCCAATCTGGGAGATTATGGTACTTTTCTGTCTGCAATCTGGAAGATTATATTACTTTTCTGTCTGCAATCTGGAAGATTATATTACTTTTCTGTCTGCAATCTGAGAGATTTTATTGCTCCTCTGTCCGCAATCTGGGAGATTATGTTACTTGTATGTCTGCAATCTGGGAGATGTTGTTACTTTTCTGTCTGCAGGCTGGGAGATTACATTACTTTTCTGTCTGAAATCTGGAAGATTGTGTGACTTTTCTGTCTGCAATCTTGGAGCTTTTTGGACAGCATGTATTAAAAAGGTAATGTGTCCGTAAAATCCATCTACTCAATACGTCTGTATGACCTGCAATACGTCTACATGACCTACAATACGTCTTTTTCTTACCAGTATTGAAACAATACCAGTATTGGAACACATAAAAAAACAAAAGATCAACTGGTTTTCACACGCTTGCAGACTACCAACAGTAGCAGGCCACAAATGGCCATGGCACATAGACATAACAGTTATAAAGCCAGAGGCAGATAATGTAAGAGATGGATCACGTAAATCAAAGAAGCCACAGGAACAAGCTTACAAATTGCGCACAAGAAGGCCATCTCCAGAGAACTCTTCCACCCCTAACGCCGCAAGGCAAACAAGGGCACAGCGTATACACGCTAGAGAGATAGACGTCTGTATGACCTGTCATACGTCTTTATGAACTACAATACGTCTGTATGACCTGCAATACGTCTGTATGACCTACAATACGTCTGTGTGACCTGTCACACGTCTGCATGACCTACAATACGTCTGTATGATCTACAATACGTCTGTATGACTTACAATACATGTGTATGACATATAATACGTCTGTATGACCTGTCATACGTCTGTGTGACCTACAATACGTCTGTATGACCTCTGCTGATTTATTTGTTTTTAAATTAAAGACGTAATTCAGTTACTGGTTGTATGTGTGTGTGTGTATGTATGTGTGTGGGTTTATGTGTGTGTGTATGTGTGTGGGTGTATGTGTGTATGTGTATGAGTGTGTATGTGTGTGCGTCGTAAGTTACATCTCATTAGAAGCTGTCTATTAATTGCGACAACAAATTTCCCCCACTTTTAAACCCCCCCCTCCTTTTAGACAGCTTGAAAAATGCATAACCCCCCCCCCCCAGTCCCTACGTAATTATGCCCAAAAAAATGACATTTCTGATGTTTTCCTGTGTTGCATTTTGTTTGTGCATTTTGATCTTGTAGGTTTTCCTTTACTTCTAGTTTATAAAGTACCGTTATTTTTTTCACGTCTTCTCTTTCTTCCATTTTTCCTTTGCTCTCTGTGTCTGTATTTCTCTATCTATGTCTCGCTCCATCTCTCTAAATATGTATATACATATGTATCTCTCTCTCTATGTTTGTATCTCTATATTTATCTCTGTCTATATATGTATCTATCTATATATCTGTCTATATATCTATATAAATTTATATCTATATATATATATGTACCTATCTCTATCTCTCTCTATCTCTGTCTCTCTCTGTATATATATATATATCTTTCTCTCTTTATATATATGTATCTATCTTTATCTCTCGCTATATATATAGCGCAGTGGTTAGCGCACTGGCTTCGCATATGAGTGGTCCTGGGTTCATTCCCCAGCTGAGGCGGAAATGTTTTCAGATCGCAACGGCTCCCAGGTCGACCCAGCCTTAAATGGGTAGCGGATTAATCCGGGAAGTAAAGGACTGCGAGGGAGAGGAGATGTCTACCGCTCTCATTTGCAGAGCCTGTGAAATGTGAGATCGCTAACATCTCACACCCCCTTCGGGATTAATAAAAATGATATGGGTTACTTTACTTACTTTACTATATATATATATATATATATATATATATATATATATATATATATATATATATATATATATATATATATATATATATATGCAGCTGTCGTTATCTCTCTCTCTCTCTATATATATATATATGCAGCTGTCGTTATCTCTCTCTCTCTCTATATATATATATATATATCTTGTATTTCTTTCTCTTTATAATGTCTATCTCTCCCTACCCATATCTCTAATTGTATACGTCAATATATATATATATATATATAATATATCCCTACCACTCTCTGTATCTTTCTAGTTCTATATGTTTGTTTGTTTGTTTTGCGTTCGCTCCATTGTAACCATCACGGATATCCGTGCGATTTCCGCCGGGAGCGTGATTACGTTGTGCCACCGTTATGCGCCTTGTAGGCCTAGCACATCCGATTTCGGCATGCCTTGACAATTCGGGTGGGCTACCCTTAGCCACTCTAGTTCTATATGACTATCTCTCTAACTACCTCTCTAATTACCTCTCTAACTACCTCTCTAACTCTCCATGTCTATCTCTCTAGCCCTCTCTCTACCTCTGGCTCATGTCTATCTCTCTAGTGCTACATGTCTCTCACTGACTCTATCTCTCCCTCTAACTCTAACTATCTCTCCCTATGGCTCTTTATATCTCATCTCTTTATCTCTTTATTTCTCTAGTCTTCATCTACCTCTCTCTCTCTCTCTATATATATATATATATATATATATATATATATATATATATATATATATATATATATATATATATATACTTGATTATTCTGTTCTTCTTCACATGATCTTATGAATGTTTATATAAACACATTGTCATTCTATCTTTCATTTTCCATAATTTACTTATCTTTTCACGCTCACGATTTTTTATCTTTTCTCTGCCGTTCCCATCTAAACAATGATTTTTCTAATGGATGCGATGCATTGACTGTAAAGAAAAATAGTAGAAAGTGAACTGAAGGCTGCTGACTTTTTTTTTAGAAGAATGATGGTCATACGATGGACATATAAGAAAACTAATGTAGATGTCATCAGAGGTGATGGAGTTAAAAACTAATGTAGATGTCATCAGAGGTGACGGAGTGAAAAACTAATGTAGATGTCATCAGAGGTGATGGAGAGAAAAATTAATGTAGATGTCATCAGAAATGATGGAGTGAAAAACTAATGTAAATGTATTCAGAGGTGACGGAGTGAAAAACTAATGTAGATGTCATCAGAGGTGATGGAGTGAAAAACTAATGTAGATGTCATCAGAGGTGATGGAGTGAAAAACTATTGTAGATGTCATCAGAGGTGACGGAGTGAAAAACTAATGTAGATGTCATCAGAGGTGACGGAGTGAAAAACTAATGTAGATGTCATCAGAGGTGATGGAGAGAAAAATTAATGTAGATGTCATCAGAAGTGATGGAGTGAAAAACTAATGTAAATGTATTCAGAGGTGACGGAGTGAAAAACTAATGTAGATGTCATCAGAGGTGATGGAGTGAAAAACTAATGTAGATGTCATCAGAGGTGATGGAGTGAAAAACTATTGTAGATGTCATCAGAGGTGACGGAGTGAAAAACTAATGTAGATGTCATCAGAGGTGACGGAGTGAAAAACTAATGTAGATGTCATCAGAGGTGATGGAGTGAAAAACTCACGTAGATGTCATCAAAGGCGATAAAGTGGAAAAATAATTATAGCAAAAATTAGAAGTAGGTAGTCAAGATGTGTAGGGTATGTGATGAGAAGAGGACAACTGGGACATTGAGTGACAAACGGAAGAATAACGTGATGGAAAGACAAAGAAGGACAAGAGAAAAATTGCTGGATGATATAATTATGGCATTGGATAATGTCACCAACTGAACTTATTAACCGCACAAGAGAGAGAGAGAGAGAGAGAGCGAGAGAGTGAGAGAGTGAGAGAGTTATGGTGAAACACGGTTGCTTACTCTTCTTGACATTGCACTTTATTAATTGATTAATTTTCTCTCTCTCTCTCTCTGTCTCTCTTTTTTTTCTCCCTCTCTCTCTCTTTCTCTTTCTTATAATATCATATTTTATTGTGTGTGTTCCTCTGCGCTATATCTTTCTATCATGTATGTCTCTCCACTCATTACTTTATGTTTTATTTTTTCTTCCCTCTTTTCTCCTCCTATTGCTTCTATGAGCACTCTCCCTCCCTATGATGTCCGCGTCAGAACATCCTTATCAAGTATGTACTTGAACAAATCTGAGAAAGTTGCTGGCAGCCATGACGTCAGAACACCCAGCTAAAAGTAGAGAGCTGCAGTAACACAAGTAGAATATATTATCTGGTCCTAGTGAATGAAAAACATGGAGTCATGGTTTACAGTCTAGCTGCGATATCTGCACCTTTCGGCCTAACACATCAAACTTTGGCATAGCTTCTGAGCCACTTTTACATTATATTGTATGGGATAGCCAACTCCATCTCAAAACCTCAATAGTCGGCTCGCACGACATGCATGGAATGTGAACAATTTTGCTATTCTTTGCATCCCCTTTCGAGTTCCCACAATGCAGGGACTTATACTCTGATTAATCACGGTCGGATACTTTGATTAATTATGGTCCGGTACTTTGATTAATTATGGTTCGGTACTTTGATTAATTATCGTTCGGTACTTTGATTAATTACGATCACGTACTATGATTAATTACGGTCCAGTACTTTGATTAATTACGATCGGGTACTTTGATTAATTACGGTCCAGTACTTTGATTAATCACGATCGGGTACTTTGATTAATTACGGTCCGGTACTGTGATTAATTACGGTCCGGTACTTTGATTAATTACGGTCCAGTACTTTGATTAATTACGATCGGGTACTTTGATTAATTACGGTCCGGTACTGTGATTAATTACGGTCCGGTACTTTGATTAATTACGGTCCAGTACTTTGATTAATTCCTCCATTGGCAATATGTTGCTCTATACTACTATAATGGTTATTTAATTTGTTTAAATTTTAGTGTTGTACGTACGCTCTTTTCAACCGCGGAAGTTAGTTCAATTTGTTATATTGGAGCTTTTCACCATAAAACATTATTGAAGGTTATGATTAATTCAATTCAGTGAACCATAATTTTCTATATATATGGAAGTTTGTAATCTACTACTATATTAATATACTGTTGTACTACTATCTGCCGACAAGTTGTCCAATATTGGGATTTTTTTTTTTTTTTTTAATCGATCAGATATATTTCCTAGTTTTTGTTCGTACAAATTGTTTGTCTATGCTGCTGTACATGTATTTGAGTGTGTATGCTAGTTCGTTAGATTTACTTGAATCTCTATACGTCTGTGGTTGAATTTCTTTATAACTTTCTCATCAAAACAATTGTCGTTCATGTGTTGCCGGGAGGCGCAAGAGGGACAAAGATTGATGACACTGTGATCTACTTTGTATTTCGTAACAAACATCACAGGAGGTTAAAGATGTTGAATTTGGCTTTTCCATAGAAGGTCAAAGTGACCACGGCGAAAGGTGACGTTGGATGTGTCTGACCATAATGCACGCATGTCTCAGCCACGTCTCAAACAATGATACAGCGTATTTCGTTCTTTTCATTAGTCTACTAATATGTTTTGAGTTTGTGAACGAAAGAACGAAGATTTGCATCCTATTATTACGTCATCAAAACTCGTGCACAGATGTTACATAACATTAAAGCGAGCACATTTATAGAAACTATACACACATGTCTTCCATCTGGAAGATTTGCGAAACCATACTCTTTTAATGTTCATATGCCCTGATATAACCATCGTAGACTCAAGTCAATGGTAGAAATATGCGTGCCTACCCGCAAAGAGGTTTTAAACACAAGTCTCTTACTAAATAAAAACATGACAGTACTAGGGAGAACGCCCGAATGTAAACCACATTGATGATTTTCCAAGAAAAAGATCCCCAAAAACCTCACGAAAATTAAAGAATTGCCTGCGAAAAGGAAAACGTCAGTGCCAAAGATACCTTTTCAGTTTCTGGTTTAACCTATTTATAAAAATGGGCATTCATCATCTTTTGGTGTAAGATTCCCTTGTTTTCATGAGTTTGTTGTGGTTTATTTTGTGTAAAATTCCCTTGTTTTCATGAGTTTGTTGTGGTTTATTTTGGTGTAAGATTCCCTTGTTTTCATGAGTTTGTTGTGGTTTATTTTCGGAATATCGATGTGTGTAAGGGCGAAAGAGGGTGGTCCCCCCTCTTTTACCTAAATTTCTACTAATAAAAGTCATGTTATAGTTTCCTATGGGTGGGGGGGGGGGGAATTGAACCAATAACATCCCCTTGTTTCTAAGAGATTAAAGGAAATTACAATTTTTATTTAAACCCCATTCCCTAACGCATACCTACTGCCTTGATGTTGCGATATCCCCCTTGCCTCTAATCATGTCAGCATACTTGTACACCTAAAACTGCTTTTGTCTGCCAGACAGTGTGACAGTTTGTAATTAATTTTGACTTGTGAATGTCCGTTCGTTGTATGCATTATTTTGTGTGTGTATGTGGTGTGGTGTATGTGTGTGTGTTTATGTATATATATATATATATATATATATATATATATATATATATATATATATATATACGTATGTATTAGTAATTCTCCTATCTAGGAACCAAATTAACACTCGACGGTGATGTCATGCCAGAAATTACAAATCACATTGCCCTAGCAATAAGTGCATTTAACAGACTGTCTAATATCTGGAAGTCAAAGTCAATCAGCACACGCACGAAAATGCGCTTATTTAATTCCTGCGTTATTCCGGTGCTATCATATAGATGTGAGAGCTGGAAAAGCTCTTTATCTTCAGAAAATAAATTACTGAGTTTCGAGAACAAATGTCTTCGTAGGATAACTAACACCCATTGGAGTGAATTCAAATCGAGTGATAAAATCAGAGAATAGAGACACATCAAAATTTCATCACAGAGGTTATCAGTAAACCCCGTTGGTCCTTAATCGGGCATGTCCTACGCGCAGACACCAACAGAATACACCACTAACCTCTTGAATGGATACCTACAGACAAAATAACAAGGGGAAGACCAAAAGAAACACTTAGAAGAACAATACTTAGAGAAAGTGAAACATCCAATATTCATACTATTCAAGAACTGCACAGATTATCTTTGAACAGACAGAATTAGAGAGATCTTACCTCTGCCCTATTCGCTAACTTCAGCACATAAGGAAAATGAATGAATGTATTAGTGTTTGTAGATGGTTTAGTATGTGTTTTTGGTGGTAGACTATAAACATCATATGGAATGTAGACACTGTGGTACTTTTACTGTGGGTGGACGTAAATTTGAGACAATATATTCAAAACTAGATTCGTTCGGATCTCGTCGTTCCGTCGGGACGAAATTTATTGG
Source organism: Meghimatium bilineatum (assembly GCA_034231615.1). Lineage (NCBI taxonomy): Eukaryota > Metazoa > Mollusca > Gastropoda > Stylommatophora > Philomycidae > Meghimatium > Meghimatium bilineatum. The sequence continues at coordinate 28,775,755 of CM067315.1, read as the reverse complement.
AATGCTTACCCTGATATGCCTCACATTACCAATGTACTTGCCAATCAGACTCACCGTATGGAAACAAAAGCGAGTATGACTTCATATAGTCCATAACCAATTCATCGAATACAGTCCATATCCAATTCATCGAATACAGTCCATAACCAATTCATCGAATACAGTCCATAACCAATTCATCGAATACAGTCCATAACCAATATTTTATGAATGAATATGTGTACCTCTATTGTTGCATTTACTATCGTGTGTAAATGTTGCTGTTTGTATGTGCTTGTTGTTATTGAAAACTAAACTACAGAGAAGCAGGATACAATTGTCCAAGAATATTATTATTAAATCCTTGACTCTTGATTGGTTATAAGGATCCATCATCATTACACTCTCGTCGTGATACGCAAGTGCTCATAAGAAAAATACTAACACCCAAACAGATCGCAAACTAAAGACGCAGAAACTACTAGCATTCACATATATCACATACGAGGCATAAAGCAATCGCTAGCATTCAAATATATAACAAATGAGATATAAAGCAATCGCTAGCATTCAAATATATCACAAATGAGATATAAAGCAATCGCTAGCATTCAAATATATCACAAATGAGATATAAAGCAATCGCTAGCATTCAAATATATCACAAATGAGGCATAAAGCAATCACTAGCATTCAAATATATCACAAATGAGATATAAAGCAATCACTTACACTCAAATAGATCACACATCAGATATAAAGCAATCACTAACACTCAAATAGATCACACATCAGATATAAAGCAATCACTAACACTCAAATAGATCATAAACTAAACATGAGTATTATAAAAAAGCTACTGCGCTGAAACATGGATAATCTACCAACAACTAGAAGACATAATTGATGCCTTTTGGGATGTGGATATATAAATGACGAGGGAAAACTTGATGGAAGGAGACGAAAACAGCGAGGTTCTGACAACACTACACAAGAAAAGAACTAGCCAAATAAAATAAAAATCACGCAAATTGAATAATTTGGACATATTAAACTTAAAAAGTAAAATTTAAAGGCATGGCATATTGTTAAAGATATTACTTGAAGATAGAACTGAGGGACGGAGATGGAGAGGTAGGCAAAAATACAAGTGAGAGGGAAACATCATGAGATGGAGTGGTTAGTCTAGCAAAGTTCACCACCGAGGCAAGAAACAGATCGAAAATGTTGAAGATCCGTTGTAGCGAACAGTAGGTGGGAGACGCCACCTGATGATGATGAGTGTATCTTTGAAGTACTTGTATATTACAAATATGCTTATACATATATTCTTTGAATTTTTAATTTGTTCTTCTGGGATTTTTCAGCCTGGCGGTTAAAAGTAATGCCGGGCCTGAGAGGGCACGTGATCACAAGTCTATGGCCGCGACAGAAAAAGAGGAACCGTAAGTCGAAATATGTACATAAACCTATAATTCTCTTTGTCTCAATGCTTCTTTCGCTCTCTATATGTTGGTCCTCCTTTTCTCTATGTCTTTCTCTCGCTGACTTTTTATATAATTATATTTTGTTCTGCCTATATACCTCTTTCTTTATATCTCTGCCTCTATACCAATCGCTATATATCTCTTACTTGTCGTTTTATCTCTCTCTCTCTCTCTCTCTCTCTCTCTCTCTTTCTCTGCCATACTGATTTGCGTCGTGACTAATTTTCTAAATTATAATTTATGTCAAAGTTTACCTCACATCTAGCAAGGTTAGATCTCTGTGAGTTGTAACTTTGATGTGCTTAACGTCTATAGTTGAAAATATTTCGTAACCTGTAACTTATAACTCTACTGTTTGTGAAGCCTGGTTTCGGCATCCGTCCATATCCTTCAATATTATTATCAGATACTTTAAATTGTCTCCCTCTTAGTGCCTAAAATCTGAAAGTACCAAACAAGATTTGAACCTGATTTTCTCAGCTTACATCAATTCGTCTTGCAATTTAAATCTGAGCTTTTTCGAATTATGCTAATCCGCAAACCATGGAAAAAAAGGATGTGAATTTATCCAACAGATTGGCATCGTATATGTCATGATGTCACTAACAGAGTGACAGCGATATGTCATGATGTCACTAACAGATTGGCATCGTATATGTCATGCTGTCACTAACAGATTGACAGCGATATGTCATGATGTCGCTAACAGAGTGACAGCGATATGTCATGATGTCACTAACAGAGTGACAGCGATATGTCATGATGTCACTAACAGAGTGACAGCGATATGTCATGTTGTCACTATGAATATGAACATGAATATTTCGGTTCACATTTAGTTGTGTCTATAGTTACTTGAGAATACACATATTGGATGTCTTGACATGTCTAAACGGTTCAGTTTTTAGGCATGTAGAATGGCCTAATACGGAAAACGTACTGATTTACGTTACGAGGTTAGCTGGTGTCGGCTGAAGCAATTATTATCCCAGATACAAGTCCTGTGGGATAATTACAGCAGGTGATTCTTCTTGATTAGAAAACTGGCCTCACAGTACGTGGGGCATTCCCATAAGTGCTCCGCCCTCTGTTGCAGCAGCCATTCGACTCGATGGTGTTTCGAGTCTAATTCCGCCGAAACAGACGTCGACATCAGGGCACAACTCTGGCCCTTGCGACAGGTTTCTTTGTTGTTCCGCCCACCCACGCCGTGCCCGTAACTAGTTAAAGCACAAACGTCAGCCTGTCGGAACAACATGGTAACTGTTATCGAAGGTTACGACTACGGGATTGTAAAGATGACGTGTCATGAAGCTTCTATAAGAAGATAACCTCAATATAAAGGCATGTCATCTACTAAGGTTTACCGTTGCATGGTTGGTTTGTCTAGTGAGCCATTGGTGAGACCCACAGACACAACTGCATGCGCAGCAGTTGGCTTACCGTTACCTGGTTGCCCGTGACTAACATTGATTTGGTGACACAAACTATAAGCAAAGTAACTTATGTTGATACACCGCAATAGATCTTGAGTATGTTGTGTTATGAACAATTCACCTGAGATATATCCAAGGATTGGCAGGAAGTAGAGAAGAAATAGATCAAATATAAACTACTGTAATAAATCAAGGCGTTCGATTGTGTAGGATATCAATAATTATGCAAAAATTATGGTCGACATGGAATTTTCAAAACATCTCATATATTTAATCGCAATGCTCTACCACGAACAAGAGGCAGCAGTAAAAGTGGACAGAACACTATCAGAATGGTTTAATGTGCAGAAAGGAGTTAGACGAGGATGCACACTATCGCCGCACATGTTAAACATCTACGCTGAAAACATAATGCGAAACGTAAAAGACATGACATATGCTGACATCCAACCTCTTACCATCGGTGGTCAGTAGATCTCATAACTCAGATAAGCTGACGAGACAGTTATCTAAACAACAAACGGAGGTGGTCTAAAACACATGTTACTATTAACAAATAAAAAAACATTAAAGCCCAAGCCTGTTCTTAAATATAAAGAAAACAAAAATTATGGCGACGAATAAAGTGAAGTACAACTAAAGTTAATAATTAACAATTTCAAAATAGAGGACATAACAAATTTCCAGTATTTGGTGAGAAACATAATAGCTCAAGAGACTGCGCTGTCGAAAGCAAGAGAAGAATTGCAATGGTTACATTGAAACTTGCGCAAATGAAAAATCTTTAACAAGTTACCAGCAGCATAGACAAACTATATATGATCAGAACAAGCATATTTCCAGTGACAATATACGTTTGTGCGGCATGGACATTAAATAAAACAATAGCAAAGAGAATCGCTCCTTTCGAATTGAGATGCTGCAGAAGAATTGTTTGTATACTATGGGCAGCTAAAAGGACAAATCAAGAAGTTTTAAGATATATAAACGTCGAAGAGGGCTGGCTCCTTAACAATATCCTAACAAGAAAGCTGTGTTGTTGGTTTGTTTTTTTTTGTTTGTTTGTTTGTTTTTTGGTTTTTTTTGTTATATAAAGAGACATAACAGTATGCAAAGATTAATAGCTCAAGGCAGAGCTAACGGCAACAGAGGAAGAGGGCGCCCAAGTCGACAATTGTTCAGTGACGTATCAGATTGCTTAAACGTGTCTCTAGCTGCAGCAGGTTAACTCGTCCAGAATCGCGGAGCATTCAGTGAATCCATAAAGAAGACTACGATCTGGATAGAATATGTCACATGATGATGATTCCAGTTATGTGCTCTGTAATGTACTTTCCTGCCCACTATAACTACCGCGAATCTAAACAACGTGACGTCATTTTGGAGTAAATCTTAAAATGTTACCCTAAAGAAAATAATGTGAAAAGGGGTTTTTTAATAGTGTGGAAGCGGCTATTTGTGTGGTATTTGTTATTGGAGTCGGTTATGGTTATTTGGTTCGTTGTTTTCATTTGTTTTAAATCATAGTTGATGGTGCTAAATCACAAATATTCATGGTAGTATATTTAAGCGATTGGATTCTATTTAAGGGTGGAGTTTGGTATAGGGGTGTGGATAGTTTAGGATTAGGTTGTATTTGTTGTAGATTAAGCTATTCGTAGAGTTTGGGTTAGGTTTTAGATTCTAATAGGATTAGGATTAGGGTTAGGCTGGATTAGTTGAAGAGCATATTATTAGGCTTAGGGTTAGTATTAGGCTACATTAAGAAAAAAAGCTATTAGGGTAAGGATTAGAAAATAAACTGTTACGTTAGAATTATGCTGTGTTATTCGTAGAATGAACTATCATAGAACGGTGAGGTGAATAGGTTAGGGTTAGGGTTAGGGTTAGAAATAAACGGTTATGTTAGAATTATACTACTATTCGTAGAATGAACTATCATAGAACGGTGAGGTGAATAGGTTAGGGTTAGGGTTAGGGTTAGAAATAAACGGTTATGTTAGAATTATACTACTATTCGTAGAATGAACTATCATAGAACGGTGAGGTGAATAGGTTAGGGTTAGGGTTAGGGTTAGAAATAAACGGTTATGTTAGAATTATACTACTATTCGTAGAATGAACTATCATAGAACGGTGAGGTGAATAGGTTAGGGTTAGGGTTAGGGTTAGAAATAAACGGTTATGTTAGAATTATACTACTATTCGTAGAATGAACTATCATAGAACGGTGAGGTGAATAGGTTAGGGTTAGGGTTAGGGTTAGAAATAAACGGTTATGTTAGAATTATACTACTATTAAAAGAATGAACTATCATAGAACGGTGAGGTGAATAGGTTAGGGTTAGGGTTAGGGTTAGAAATAAACGGTTATGTTAGAATTATACTACTATTCGTAGAATGAACTATCATAGAACGGTGAGGTGAATAGGTTAGGGTTAGGGTTAGGGTTAGAAATAAACGGTTATGTTAGAATTATACTACTATTCGTAGAATGAACTATCATAGAACGGTGAGGTGAATAGGTTAGGGTTAGGGTTAGGGTTAGAAATAAACGGTTATGTTAGAATTATACTACTATTCGTAGAATGAACTATCATAGAACGGTGAGGTGAATAGGTTAGGGTTAGGGTTAGGGTTAGAAATAAACGGTTATGTTAGAATTATACTACTATTCGTAGAATGAACTATCATAGAACGGTGAGGTGAATAGGTTAGGGTTAGGGTTAGGGTTATAAATAAACGGTTATGTTAGAATTATACTACTATTCGTAGAATGAACTATCATAGAACGGTGAGGTGAATAGGTTAGGGTTAGGGTTAGGGTTAGAAATAAACGGTTATGTTAGAATTATACTACTATTCGTAGAATGAACTATCATAGAACGGTGAGGTGAATAGGTTAGGGTTAGGGTTAGGGTTAGAAATAAACGGCTTATGTTAGAATTAGACTACTATTCGTAGAATGAACTATCATAGAACGGTGAGGTGAATAGGTTAGGGTTAGGGTTAGGGTTAGAAATAAACGGTTTATGTTAGAATTAGACTACTATTCGTAGAATGAACTATCATAGAACGGTGAGGTGAATAGGTTAGGGTTAGGGTTAGGGTTAGAAATAAACGGTTTATGTTAGAATTAGACTACTATTCGTAGAATGAACTATCATAGAACGGTGAATAGATTTTTGAAAATTAATTGTCGTAGACAAATTTTGTTCACTGTAACACCTTTTTTTTAAAAGCACACAAAAATAAATGTTATATTGTTGGCACGTGGAATTATTCTATAATTTGTGTGAATGTATGTGTGTGTGTGTGTGTGTTTATGTGCATGTGCGTGTGTGTCTGTGTTCGAGCAATCATCATCAAACTCATAACCGTTCAGTGTCGCAGGGGTGACACTCTAGAAACATCCAGGCAAATATTTCGCCACTTCTCTCTGTTACGAGCAATCATGCTATATTGAGAATAGGGTAAACCTGCGGTCGATGTCATATTCAGTACCTAATGTACATTGTATTTGTTCTCTCCACAGACCAACACTTGAAGAACTCAAAGTTTGGGGAGAATCTTTTGAGAAGTTGATGAAATGTTCGGGTAAGTCATGTCTCTATTGATATTTTCATTTCAAATTCCTTTTGCGCTGAAGTTAGCGCACAGGACAACGGTCAGATCTCTCCAATTATGTCTGTTCGAAGCTATTCTGTGCAGTTCTTGAATAGTATGAATATTGGTTATTTTACTTTCTCTAAATATTGTTCTTCTGAGTATTTCTTTTGATCTATACCTTGATATTTTGCCTGTAGGTATCCATTCAAGATATTGATGGTGTATTCTGTTGGTGTCTGCGCATAGGACATGCCCGATGTAGGACCCACGGGCGTTTACTGATAACATCTGTGATGAAATTTTGATGTGTCTCTTCTCTGATTTTATCGTTCGATTTGAATTCTCCAATGGGTGTTAGTTATCCTATCTTGATATATTTGTTCTCACAACTCAATAATTTATTTTCTGAAGATAAAGAGCTTTTCCAACTTTCACATCCATATGATAGCACCGGAATAACGCAGGAATTAAATAAGCGCATTTTCGTGCGTGTGCTGATTGACTTTGACTTCCAGATATTAGTCAGTCTGTTAAATGCACTTGATTCTAGGGCAATGCGAGTTATAATTTCTGTCATGACATCACCGTCGATTGTTAATTTGCTGCCTAGATAGCAAAACTTGTGTACTTTTTCAAGTTGTTGTCCATTTAAAGTAATTTCGTTAGGTGAATAGGTGAAGTCCATAATTTTTGTTTTTGATGAATTGATTTGGAGACTTATTTGTCCTGCGATGAGTTTTAACCTATCAGTTTGTGTTTGTGCTTCTTGGTGGTTTTCACTCAACAGTGCCAGATCATCGGCAAAATCCAGGTCTTCTAATGTTTTATTTATCCATTTGATTCCTAAATTTATCTATTGATATGCATGCAGTTGTTCGCTTTTGATTGCGAGATTTGCTGCTGACATTTTGCATCCAAGGCTCCTAGTTTATTTTATTCGTGAGATTAATAATGATAAAATTTAAAATGATCCCTGACCTTAAATTGACGAGGTCCATTGTCCATGACAATTGAAGGAATATGTATTGCATAGTGAAAAATATGCCCTTCTAGATATACATAGGGTCAAAACAAAGACGTCACTGAAAAGGTTGGTTGTTATCAAAAATGACAGAGAATTCATGTACAGTATTTAGCAAGTTCTTCTCCAGAATATTCCTGAGTTATGATCTCACACAGAGTCAGTCAGTTTTAGCTCACTTGGCTGGTTATTTGTTGTTTTGTTTAGACTTTTGTCGTCAGCCAATCAAAATCACAGACAAGTCGAGAATACCAAGACAAGGAGCATCAGTTTGTGAACTGTCACAGAAAAGTCGGGAATACTAAGACAATGGGCATCAGTTTGTGAACTGTCACAGACAAGCACTTGTTTTCAGGATGAACTTTTTCAACACGGGAAATCCCGACTAATATTAGTAACATTCGCCCGTTTCTCATGCTCGTGTTAATCCGTATATATCTAGAAATCAGTATAAAAAGTGGCAAATATTTATACCTCCAAACTGTTGCAGGCTTTCATCTGATAGAATGTCAGCATACACAATAGTCGATGTGTATATATTCATATATACTCCATCTGTTTTTGTGTGTGTGTATTGTGAAGAATTGTTATCTATTCGTCTTGTGTGATGACATGGTTGTTGGTACACCTCTTGGCCCGTTATCTCCGATATCTGTTTCCAGCTATGTTGCTGCGTTGGCTAGACTAAGCCACATCTCCACTTCTAGGAGTTGGCCTAGATGGAGTCCACCATCCAAGATTTTTCTCATAGCATTTTATACCCCTGAAGATGTGCAAAGGGAACGCAATGCTCTCGGCGGTCCCAGTGTTAGCAGATAACCAAGATTTCAAATGTACCTCCTCGCGGTGCACCTTGGAAACAGAAATACAGCAGCTGATTCTGGCTAAATAATTTGGGGATCGTGTCCGAGAATGTTGAGGTAGCAGATGGAAAAAGATTTGACTGCATAAGAGATAGACAACATCTCCGACACCACCAGCAACAACACATGCAGCGACACTGTCGACACACAGTGACGCTAGTCACTCCAATCCGAACATTGGAGAGGCGGCCAATGAAAAAGGCACGTAACGATAGATGCATAGAGAGAGAATTCATACTGAGTACAATGAAAGGGCAGAACAGCACCAGAGGGCAGCCCCAACTGCAAATAGAAAGTGAAAACGTTTCAAGGAAATCGGAACTACAAGCTATGTTAGCTTTAGACGAGCTTCTAATTACCTGTGTTCCTTATGGGCAGAGACCTAGACCAAATCAAGAGCACCCGGTAAAGCAAGAAGACATGGCCTAACTCTAATGCCGAACCTTCCTATACCGGAAACATGATCGCGAAGAGAAAGGGTTCCGTGCCCGATGGGCTCAGGCAGAAAAGGGGACAACAATGGCAGTCCTGGACAAACTCTACTGTCAAACTATCCTATACCAGAAATACACTTGCAGAGAAATAAAGGGTTCCGTACCCGATGGGCTCAGGCACAAAAGGGACAACGATTTTAACCCTGGCCCAACTCTACTGTCAAGCTTTTCTATACCGAAAATATGCTTGCAGGGAGAAAGGGTTCAGTACCTGATGGGCTCAGGCGCTATTGGGACAAGGTCGTTCAGCACGAGAACGCCTTATTCTCAAACGCGTGATGTGAGACTCGAACTTGAACGAGGGGTTCACGATGTCGGTGAATGAAACGTCGGCTAAGAAGGCGAAAGAGCCATGGTCCAACTCTTCTTCCGAGTTCTTCCTCATACGGAACCAGGCTCGCGGATGAGAAAAAGTTCAGTACCTGAGGGACATAGGAACAGAACGTCCAATTACACGAGGCAAGTTCATAGACGGTGGAACACCTCGTGCGAGATAGATGTGAATGACAATCGTCTTGGCGAAGAGTCACTACACACTCGCGTGTCCGTTGACAGATAGGCAGGCTGTCACGGACTAGGGAAGCCTACTATCCGAATTAAAGGCATGACGAAAACGGATGTGCTGGACCTCGGACGTCCAGACAACAAAGTGGCCAACCGAAATGCAAATAACACAGTTTTACTGTGGAACTTGCAGCACAACGTACTTCACGTTCCCCCGCGGAAATCACACGATACATTCGTTGCGGTTATATGAGAGCCAACGCAGAAGAAGAAAAGAATACCAATGAAGATGGAACCTTCTAGTCATAAATGAGGACTCTGGCAGTCCTCCATATCACAAAGGGAACATAGGCTTCATTGCCCGTAATTTCTGGTGATGGTAACAATCATAAAACAATAATGATGAAAGAATCCCTTTAGCTTTGAGCAGGTAGCTCTTGACACATGATGATGATGAAATAATTCCATTAGTGGTGAGCAGGTTGCTTTTGACATGATGATGATGAAATAATCCCTTTAGCTATGGGCAGGTAGCTCTTGACAGCCCATAGTCTTTATTACAACAGTATGGATTCACAACTGAGTAACTGATTTGATACACGGTTTCTTATACGGTTACTTCAGAGGCAAGTTTGTGTTGATGGACAGTGGGGGAGGGGGGTGGGTATGGATGGATATTTAGTCACTGATGGGAGGCATTCAAATGTAGCAGTATCCCATAATCTGTGTTTCATTCCAGCAGCTCAGCTCTCACTTCTCGGCCAATTAGCTCATCGTTCTTCTGTCAGATTTGTTGAATAGCAGCGATTGTTCCTCTAGCATCCTCTGGCACACAGAAATCTACTACACAAGAACAAAGGTACAATGTCCACTGATCTGTATCTCTTCGTCATCCATGGGGACCATTTGACAGAAGGTTCTTCTTGATTCTAGATTAGAAACTGGCCTCACAGCACGTGGGGCATTCCCATAAGTGCTGCGCCCTATGTTCCAGCAGCTGTCCGACTCGATAGTGTTTCGAGTCCAATGTTGCCGAAACAGACGTCGACATCAGAGCACAACTCTGGCCCTTGCGACATGTTTTTTTTGTGTTCCGCCCACCCACGCCGTGCCCGTAACTAGTTCAAGTACAACGTCTGCCTGTCGGAACAACATGGCAACTGTTATCGAAGGTTACGGAAGGTGACAGAAGGAAAAATTTATAAATCAAGATAAGATATGCAGTGACAATGATGACTTTTTTCGCAGGTGACAGTTTGTCAGCCTATCCCCTAACTTTCCTTATTCGCCTCCTACGACATAGCTGGAAAGACAATAACGGTATTATTTAGTTAGTTAGTTAGTCGTTTGATCATCATCACTGCACTCCGGACAAGTTCATAGGTGCTAAGATCTCTCCTTGGGTGTATCCGCCATTACACGTTGACTGACGGTCCCAGTTTTTTATTTGTTTTAGATTATTATTTTGGTATCGTGAACTAGAAGCCCACACAGTTATTAAACGGGAGAAAAACAATGATAAAATAATAGATCCAATGTGCAAGTTGTACATGTCATAGATCCAATGTGCATATTTTACATGTCAATAGAGCTTTATGCATGTATACATCGGTAAAGGTCGAATGAATAACCCCCGCTGCTATCAAGACCCACACGACATACACTGTAAAGGTAAAGGTAGGCTCCCTAACAGCATCCTGCTGTCGGGGATAAAGATTTGGACGTGGTGTCAAACCTGGTACTGTTCGCCGGTGATAGTAAACAAGCGCACTGTCAACTAGGCTACCGAAATGCTGCCATATCACTATAAAGATGTCTATACATAAGACACCATTCCAAGCAGACATTGATGACTCGTGTCGATGGAAATGTGCTTGTGCACTGCCATTGAGATCCTCCTGAGTGCGACAAAAATATGAACACAAGTACTGGTTTTGGCCAAAAGAATAAACTCGATGGTTCCAACGCGTATTCCAACGCAAAATAGAATAATAAATTGTACAACTGCCACCTGTGATATAAGTAGTTTTGACATTAGAGTTGACTAACATACACTAATACGGTCTGAGTCAGCTGCTGTCAACCTTTTCTGGGCCCGTGGCCCTCCTTTTGGGATAAATGTTCTTACGTGTTTCCGTTGGTGCCTACAAAAATGTTTTCAACCTCTTTTACTAGTCACCAAAGCTTTTTTATGCTTTATACTATGATTCTTCTTGTTCACTGTTGAAATACTTTCCTTCCTGCTGTCTTTCTGTGTGGGTCTGTGGCTCCTCAATTTCAAAATAAATTTTTATCTGTGTTCCCATATAACAATATGTCCAGAGTTAAGAACCACTGAATTATGACCCAAAAGTTACCCACGGAAGTCGGATGTGTGTACATAAACGTGTATATATATCGCAGTCAATCTGTAAACTATGATTCACCACATTGTGGTTTTATTATACCATGTTAGCCTGCAGGAGTGTGAGAATGATCGCTGAAAAATAAGTTGATTCTATCATGTAAAATCTACAAATAGAATTCCCAGCACAGCAACAGAAGACCAAAGATATCCTTAAATTGTTTACACTGTCGTCAGGGTAGCAAGGGTTAACAGAAGTAGAAACTCAATTGTCTGTTTACTAATTATAGACATTGTTCACGACATGATCGATTCGATTGATTGGGAAAAACCATGTGCTATTAATAGTCAGAAATCTCGTTTGAGAATAAAACATGTGAAATGATGTTTTTAATTAGGCAGTTCTAATCAAATCGGGTTAAATTTCAGGTTTAGTTGGTTGACTATTTGGTTGATTAGTTGGTTGGTCGGTTTGTGTATTGGTTTGTTAGTGTGTGAGTGAAGGTGTTGGTTTGTGTATTGGTTAGTTAGTGTGTGAGTGGAGGAATTGATGTGTGTATTGATTAGTTAGTGTGTGAGTGGAGGAATTGATTTGCAACCAAAAGTGGATACAGAGACAAAGCAAATATTGTTTTCCAATATAAATACTGGAACGGCTCAAAGGAATCACTCAACTGTACTCGCGTTTCCTAATAATTTATATGCTTTTCTCAGTAGAGCTACAAAATTATTTTAATATTGGTTGAGAGTATCGCCCACAGAAGGTACCTCCGTAGCTCAAGCTATTATTCTTGTGTATATTCGAAAAACTAGTTATGTAACCTAGTATTTCGTCAAATGAACAGTCACGTGGAATCGAGGTGCATATATCGACATCTTATGTTGCGGCTGAGCACCTATATGGCAGCCGTAGTGTAATGGCATTGCTTTCAAACCAGTAACTATACAACTAATTTTCAATTTTCAAATGATTACTACGTGGAAGGATATTATCAGCTGTGTAGTTTAGTATGCTCAAGACAGTGATGGATAAGAACTGGAAGTGAAAAATTGTATTTATTCCTGATGTAAGATCAAGTCAGTGGAATCTATCGCCGCTGCGACTGGATTGGCAATCCATCAATGTGTATTTGCGCTAAAAACAGAAATGGAGTTTAGAAAACAATTTAACACAGCTACTTGAAATGTGTGTGGTATCGGTGACTAGGTGGTAGAACTAATTATTTTTAATGAGAGAAGTAAAATTGAAATTTTAGGATTAACAGACGCCTGGAAAAAAGGTAGAAGTATCAAGAAAGTGAATAAAAGCTTTACACTGGTATGGAGCTGAATTGATACAAAAAAAAGAGCAACACATGGGGTAGGATTTTTAAACTCAAACAACGCCAAACAAATTGTAGATATAGAGTACGTATCAGAGAATCATCCGCATACAGTTGAACGACAACGGAAGAACAACCAGCATAATACAGATAGATGCGCCGTGTGATGACAACAATAAAGACGAAGAAAGAACATAATTTTTCAACAACCTATCTGATAACCTATTTCATAAACAAAGTTAACGACAGAGAAGAACCGCACGTTATGAGTTATCAATGGCAGAGTAGGAAACAAAACATTATCGTACGAAACATGTTTTGGCAGCTTTGGCGATCTAACAACGGAACTCAACAAAAACGGCGAAGAAATGATTAATCTATACCTGGAGCAGGAATTAATAACAAACACCTTTTCCCAGCATAGAAAAAGGCACATAAAAACATGGTACAAGTGGGACAACTTAATGAATCATCGCACGTAGATTTTATGCTTATTAGGTACAAACAAAAACGATAGATGCAAGAGTACTCCCTAACATTGACATAGATACAGACCACAGGGCCGTCATACTGACAGAAAGAATACCACCACGACAGGCACAGTATATGGAGAGAAAAAAATAGACAAACAGAAGACCTCATAACCTTCGTAAACTACAGGATGAAGTAATAAGAGACAACCTACATCAAGCAATGACTGATGTTTATGAACAACTACCAACCGCGATTGGCAACATACGTAAAGAATGGACAATTTTCAAAACATAAATGACAAATAATCTAAAAATTTTATGTGTCGCCAAAAACAAAACGAAGAGGTGTAAAAGAACTGCTTGGTGGAATGAGGAAATCAAACAATCTGTAAAAAGAAGCAAACATTCAAAATATAGGTATCAACAGGTAATCAAAAGGATTACGTTCAGTATCGTTTAGAAAGAAGAAATTTCAAACAAGCAATCAAACAAGCAAAAGAAAATGTGTGGAAGGAATATTTTGAACACCTTTCTGACATATGCATCAAAAGGAGAAGAGACTTCTTCAAAAGTATAAAAACAATGTAAGAGATGAGAGTAATAACTCCACGGCATTCATAAACAGCAAAAACGGTACCCCCATATTCAATGTAGAAGACAGGAAAACAAGGTAGTTAGAGTATTTTATAGAGTTGTATATCAACCAACAAAAGAAACTACCCTTTCACTCCAAGATATTCATATGTTCCTGAACCAGAAATACTAGTCCGTGACATTGAGGAACATGTTAGGAACAACCTCTGCGAAACAAATCACCTGGCGTAGATGGCATAACAGCTGAAGTTATTTTGGCTTGCAAGGAAGTTGGTGTGTCATGTGACGTATTCCATCCAGAACGTTGTCTTCCCAATGAACTCTCTCAACCTCTCTCTGTCTTGGGCGATGTGGCTTGCATTTTCTAGCGATGTATTCATATTATCTTTAATGTCGTCAGTCCATCGTCTTCTTGGTCTGCCCCTTCTCCTCTTCTCAGGTACTCTTCCCTCCAATATTTGTCTTTCTAAACAGTTATGTCTCTTTATATGACAAAACAGGCGTAGTTTTCTTTTTGTTATTGTGTTTAGTAACCAACACTCTGGAATATTCAGTGTGTTTATAATATCTGAGTTTCTGATTTTATCCTTCCATGATATTCTAAGTATCTTTCTGTAGCATTTCAGCTCGAAGGCGTTGATCTTCTTTGCCGCTGTTTTACTTAGAGTCCATGTTTCACAGCCGTATGTTGCAACCGGAAAAATAAAAGTTCGTAACATTAGCACTTTCGTTTCTATTTTGTTGTTTTTCCATATGTTCTTCAGCCGTGTTATTTTGCAATATGCCATTGTCAATCTCTTCCTTATTTCTGCAATGCAGTCTCCTGCACCGTTGATGTTTGCTCCTAAGTATTCAAATTTATCCACACATTCTATCTCGGTATTGTCTATTCTGATTTTTGGTGTACGCTGGCTAAAGAGAATATTCACAGCAGCATGGTCAGAAAAACAAGTACCAGATGACTGGCAGAGACCAATAAATGTACCCATATGAAAAAACAAGGACAACAAAAGAGAGTGTGAGACGTACAGAGGCATTTCTCTGCTCTGCTACATTGGGAAGATATACGCAAAAATCGTAGAACAAAGAGTAAGACCTATAATAGAACCAAACAAAATAAGAGACAATCTGGTTTCAGGAAAGGTATGGGATGCACAGACGATGTTTTTGCGCCATGACATCTGAGAGAAAAGACACTTGAATACGGTCTACAACTAAACATCGCTGTCATCGATGAAGAAAAGGTATATGACAGAGTTGACAAAGAAAAAAACTGGTGTGGCACATGGCTGAGAGGTTAGGGCATTTGTATCACACTAGTGAGGTCTAGAGTTCGATCCCCGGTAAGGATTTGATTTTTTTTCTGTCGGAAGTTAAATTACCAAACTCACCCTATACATGACGTGGAGACAGCAAGAGCATGCGGCCTTTATCACACAGCTGAAAATTTTCTCCCTGCAACCCTTTAACAGGAAACATGCAGTATTTTACAGTTTGACAGCGAAAAAAGGTGGCTAATATCGGAGGATTATGGGGTACAATTACTAGACAATATAAGAGCTTTATTTAAAAAACTGTCAGACGTAATCAGAACTACTGAGGGGACAACAGACCTATTTGAAATAAAAACAGTCATTAGACAAGGCCAGGTACTATCACCACTTCTGTTTGTAACATACATAAACACAATAACTAAAGAAACAGTACTCAAGAAACAAATTCACCCCTGCAGAATCATCAAATGAAGATCACAGATCACTCAAGAAACAAATTCACCCCTGCAGAATCATCAAATGAAGATCACAGATCACTCAAGAAACAAATTCACCCCTGCAGAATCATCAAATGAAGATCACAGATCACTCAAGAAACAAATTCACCCCTGCAGAAGCATCAAATGAAGATCACAGATCACTCAAGAAACAAATTCACCCCTGCAGAATCATCAAATGAAGATCACAGATCACTCAAGAAACAAATTCACCCCTGCAGAATCATCAAATGAAGATCACAGATCACTCAACAAACTGATATTTGCTGATGATCACTGTTTAATATACGAATCTAAAAAAAACGAATGACACCGGCACACACACTTGCTCCAAACAACCTTTCGAACAAAGCATGAAACTCATCATCATCATCAAGTGCCGTCTCCGCAACGAAGGTTGGCTGCAACGTATCTCCAACATCTCCTGTCTCTTGTCTTGGTGGTGCACTCTGCTAGACTGTAACCTGTCCATCCTGTAATGTTACTCTCTCACTTGTATCTCTGCCTACCTCTTGCTCGCTTCCCTTTGACGTTACCCTCAAGTAAGGTCTTCAATAAGGTGTCATGTCTTTTAATGTGTCCAAAGTATTTTATTTGCCTGATCTTTATTTCTCTTAGTAGTTCTTTCTTCATATTAAGTGTCTTTAGCACCTCTTTATTTGTTTTCTTCTCTTTCCATGATGTTCTCCCTATTCTTCTATATACCCACATCTCAAAGGCATCAATTTTGTCTTCTAATTGAAACTAAACACATCTAAAACAGAGAATATAAAGATAAGCAGAACACCAGGGCAGTTAAATGTATCTGTCAGTGGTGCAAAACTAAAGCATGTCCGAGAGTTTAAATGTCTAGGAAGCATATTTACGCAGGATGGCAAACTCGACAGAGAGATTGAAACAAGGAGCCAAAAAGTCAATTCTGTGACTTACTAGCTGTCATCATCATCATCATCATCATCATCAAGTGCCGTCTCCAAAACGAAAATTATACAATTTTCGGACTTTCTTTTTTTTTACATATTATGCATACTTGAACCTAATACATTTAGAATTTTCACTAAACATATTTTAGTATAATGATCGCAGACCAACCCCCCCCCCCCCCCATTCCCGTTTTGCGGGAAATAATTTGAACGGAATCATTGTCGCACAATTTGATAGTCGTAACACACTATTCATGAACGCTGTGACAAAACTTAAACATATGAAAATAATGGCAGAGAACATTGTTCAAACAGAATTCCACACACTAAATGATGACGTCATCGTGTGATAAAATTGTCAGTCCCATGTGTTCGTCTTGCGATAGGGTTAGCTCGTATGGCTAGGATTAGCGGTTGGGGCTATAGTGTTTCGATTAGGTGTTACGGTTAGGATTTGGCTCTAGATTGTCGGCCCACACAAGTGCTTTTGAAGTCATTCTCCACGGCATTGCAAAATATTGCCCTCCAAAAAATGTTTAGAAAGAAACAACCCTAATGCTAATCGTAACTTTAATACTTAACCCTAACACCTAACCACATACCCAACCCTAACTCATAATCCTAACCTTAGCCCTTAATCCTATCCCTAAGATCTAACCCTAACGCTGGACGGAACACATGCATCTGACAATTTTAACCACGATGACATCATCATTTAGTGTGTGTGTATTTCTGCTTATAATGCTTCTAAATTGCACACATTACAAACCAAAAAGAAAACATAATTCGTTTATGCGCAACCCTTGGTTGATCTACTATCATTGTACCTATAGGTTTAAGAACCGGCGGATTAGATGAGCTTGCATACTTTCATGTGGTCATTGGCAAAAATGCTGTTGTTTTGTAAGAGATCACCTTGAGCTTTAGCGCAATAGGAGCCGCGTTAGCGCAGTGGTTAGAGCACTGGCTTCGCATATGAGTGGTCCTGGGTTCATTCCCCAGTTGAGGCGGAAATGTTTTCAGATCGCAACGGCTCCCAGGTCGACCCAGCCTTAAATGGGTACCGGATTAATCCGGGAAGTAAAGACTGCGAGGGATAGGAGATGGCTACTGCCCTCATTTGCAGAGCCTGTGAAATGTGAGATCGCTAACATCTCACACCCCTACGGCATTAATAAATGCTATGGGTTACTTTACTTGTTAACTTTACCTTGAGCTTTGGGGTGAGTTTACACAGCAATATATCACTTTTAATTCAGTCTAGCGGGCCAATGCTGTTCGTCCATCACAAGTGATGATGACCATTTGTTACATCCACTTTTGAGAATTCGGTTTAAATTTTGTGCGCTTGATTATGAATTCGCAAATGACTAATAAGACCTATTCGTGTCGCAAATGTCCTTGGACAGTTCGGATATGGAATGACCACTGTAGACGGATTTTTTTGTCTATCGTTATTTTCTAGCAACTCTCCGCTGTGGAGATGATGCACTTCTCCTCTTTTCACAAGATGTCGCGTCTTTTTTTTTAACTGTAGATCGCCATGTAGCTCTAGTTTGTGCAAGTTCTTCCCATATATCTTGTTCTATTTGAAATACTTTTAGTGAGTTCTTTAATACGTCCTTGTAGCGCTTCTTTTGACTACCTTGAGATCGTATGCCTTTCTGAAACTCACCATTGAGAATTATCTGTGGCAAGTGATGATTTGGCATAAGTACTAGATGACCTGCCCAATAAATCTGTGTCTGCATCAGAATAGTGTCCATGCTAGAGAAATCATATTTGTCAAATACAGTTGTTTGTTTTGTTTGTTTTTCGTTCGCTCCATTGTAACCATCACGGATATCCGTGCGATTTCCGCCGGGAGCGTGATTACGTTGTGCCACCGTTATGCGCCTTGTAGGCCTAGCACATCCGATTTCGGCATGAAAAATACAGTTGTATCCGACATCATTCTTGCCATCTGATGTTCATAACTTTTCGGATACAAGTTGTACGAAAGTGATTGAGGTTCCTCACAAGTCGTCCATGCACAGTCCATGTTTCTCCAGCATATGACAGCACTGGAAGTACTACTGATCTGTAAACGTTCAACTTAGTTTGTAGGTTAGTGTCATTTCTATGACACATATTACATTTGTGTACAATCTGCCGAAAGTGCGAATGTGCGAGCTAATAAACACGGATTGACGGGCCGAGTTATGCCTGAGGGCCGTTTTTCACCTACCTTACTTTCAAACTTAAATATTGTTTCCTGTTAAAATGTCCCCAATACTTTAAACTTGAGTATTGTTTTCTGTTAATTTGTCCTCAATATTTTAAACTTTAGTATTGTTTGCTGTTAATTTGTCCTCAATATTTTAAACTTTAGTATTGTTTGCTGTTAATTTGTCCTCAATATTTTAAACTTTAGTATTGTTTGCTGTTAATTTGTCCTCAATATTTTAAACTTTAGTATTGTTTGCTGTTAATTTGTCCTCAATATTTTAAACGTTAGTATTGTTTGCTGTTAATTTGTCCTCAATATTTTAAACTTTAGTATTGTTTGCTGTTAATTTGTCCTCAATATTTTAAACTTTAGTATTGTTTGCTGTTAATTTGTCCTCAATATTTTAAACGTTAGTATTGTTTGCTGTTAATTTATCCTCAATATTTGAAACTTGAGTATTGTTTAGTTTTAATCTGTCCTAAAATTTGAAACACGAGAATGTTGTGCTGTTACTTAATGTGTCCCTGTATTTAAAACCGCGTATGTAGTTTCATGTGCTTATTTCATATGCTCATCTAATGTGTTTTTTTGTGTGTTCTTCTTGCAGGTGGACGGAGGCTGTTTAGGGAGTTCCTCCGGTCGGAGTATAGTGAGGAGAATATGTTGTTCTATATGGCATGTGAGGAACTGAAGAAAGAGGTTAATCCTGATCTTATAGAAGAAAAAGCGCGATTAATATATGAAGATTATATTTCTATATTATCGCCTAAAGAGGTAAGTTAGACTGAAGAAGACTTGTTTACTGAAACATTGCTTTTTATTTCTTGGTGAAATATTTGATTATAAGTTTGGAAAACTGTTGGTTTTTATACTTGATACTATCCTGGTATCGACAAACTCGGATATACGATTACAGGCCTCGAATACAAATGTTGCAAACGAATTATGCGCGTCTCCTATACAAAAAAACAGGACGAATGTGTACGTAATAAATATAATATCGATGCACACAGGCCTACAAGAATCATTACTTCAAATAGTGAAATGGCGAAAATGTACACTGTTTGGACATGTATGCCGACCCGATTCCTTGTCAGAAATCCCGATACTACAGGGAACAGTAGTTGGAAGACGCAGATGAGGACAAAGAACAGAATGGATAGATAACATAAAGGATTCGACAGACCAATATTTTTCTTCGTTCATCGGCATCGTTGATGAGAGAATTACTAGGAATTATGTGTGTGGATATATTCAATGTGGTACCCCTATGTTAGTAATTATGTGTGTGGATATATTCAATGTGGTACCCCTATGCTAGTAATTATGGGTGTAGATATACTCAATGTGGTACCCCTATGTTCATCACTTGTTTATCGGTTTTATTCTTCTTCTTCTTCTTTTTCTGCGTTCGTTCTCAAACTCCTGCAGATTATCAGGATGTAGTCCGGAGAACGGATTGCGTTGTGCCATGGTTTACAGCATTGCGGCGATATCTGCGCCTTTTTGGCCTGACACATCCGACTTCGGCACGGCTTTGGGCCACGTACCATATATGGGATGGGATAGCCAGCTCCACCCCATAACCTCCTTAGTCTCTTCTTACGACATGCATGGAAGGTAAACAGTGTTGCTATTCTTTGCTCCCCTTTCGGGCCCCGGCAACACACGGACGAATAAAAATTATCATCTTCATAACATTTAATTATCATCATAACACTTCAGGGCCGCAGACAAATCCCCCCCCCCATGTCTCTCTGTTCTCATCTCTTTATTTGAGTACGTGAATAATACGCTATAGAACCATCGGGGATTTATTTATGAATACAAATCATGCAGCAAATAGGATTCGAACCAGGTGCGCTCAGATGGCACCCATTCGCCTCGCGCCTTAAAAGAACACGTTTTCCGTACTCGACTACACCGCATCCCTTTAAAAATGTGATTTTAGTTAAGACTTTCAACTGGTATATTTCCAAGTTACTATGAATAGGAACCGGTCGAACGACACACAGACAACAACAACACACACGCTGAACAGATATATAAACTCCTCGAGAAATTGAGGATACATTTTTAAATACATTTTTTTGTACTCCTCTTTTTCTTCTACCCTCAACATTTCTCTGCAGGATAGTTATGGAATGGGAATCGTGCCTCATCACGTGGCTAAACCACATACGTTTGTTTTACCACTGCCAATAGATTTTCTTTTTGACCTACACAAGTATTCGTTTTGTTTCTCGGATACATGTTGATTTTATGTTCTGTTTAATAGATGCGCTATATTCGTATGTAACATTTATTTTCAGAAGCGTGTATTCTCCTTTCCGTTTCCGCTGTAATTGTCGAACTCTCACATCCAGACAAAATAACAGGTGTTATTATAGATTTATATAGGCTGATTTTCACGGCTGTAATTTTCTGGTTTTCCTTATGGTGTTTAACCTGGACACGGAAGCGGTATGGGTTTATGAATAGGTGGATACCTTGAATTGTATATTTAAAGGAGTTATTTTGAGAAATGATTACGTGCGCATTAATATTTTTAGTAAGATGTTTTTGTACCTATTCGCGGATCTACGACCTGTATGAATGTTATTGTACCTGATTCGCGGATCTACGCCCTGTATGAATGTTATTGTACCTGATTCACAGATCTACGACCTGTATGAATGTTTTTGTACCTTATTCACGGATCTACGACCTGTATGAATGTTTTTGTACCTGATTCGCGGATCTACGACCTGTATTAATGTTTTTGATATCTTAAGTGTGTTCTAATCGCGCATGTACGAAATGTCTAGTTATTTGTTGGTGGTCTTGTGGTATGTATTGTTACCAACGTCTTCATATTTTAGCAGTTAAACTTGTTGATAACACAGGTTGCTTTATCCCGTGACTCCGATAGGGCTTGTTGTGTAAGAACATAAAGTGGTTTTGTAGCTGGTTATCAGTGAAAACTGGAGTAAAACAAGGATGTTTTTCTCCCAATACTGTTTTGCATCGCGATTGACTGGGTGATGAAGAAATGCACCGGCCAAAAACAACTTGGAATCAAACGAGTAACCAACAAAACCCTGGAAGATCTCACCTTCGCAGATGATATTGCTCTACTGAGTTCAACACACCAAGATCTCCAGGAAAAAACAGAAAGGCTCAATTTTTTGCGCAACAGATATGCCTTCAAATAAACACACGTAAATCATGAACTTTACCTGCCTGACAGAATCAATGAACTAGATGACAATGTGCTAGACAACGTTTCAATTTTCGTATATTTGGGAAGCAAGATAACAGCAGACGATGATACTATCGGCAAGATAACAGCAGACGGTGATACTAACGGCAAGATAACAGCAGACGGTGATACTAACAGCAAGATAACAGCAGACGGTGATACTAACGGCAAGATAACAGCAGACGGTGATACTAACGGCAAGATAACAGCAGACGGTGATACTAACGGCAAGATAACAGCAGACGGTGATACTAACGGCAAGATAACAGCAGACGGTGATACTAACTCTGAAATAAAGACTCGAATCGCTCTCGCCTCCAACGTCTCTAACAAACGTTCAATCATCTTGAGATCGAAGATCGCAAGTAAACACATCAAACTGCGACTATTCAATGCAAGTGTGATTCCATTATTGACATATGGATGTGAAAGTTGGAAATCTACCGCAATAATTGATAATAAACTGGTTGCCTTCGAAAATAGATGCTTCAGAAAAATCACAAATACTAATTAGAAAGACTTCAAATTAAACGACATACTAAGAGAGGAAACAAAACAAGAATATGTGACAAACGTCATCAGAAAACGCCGCTGGACATAACATACATCGGCCACATACTTAAAATGAAGGAAGACAGAATTCCACGACAAGTTTTCTTGTGGACACCAGACGGGTAAAGAAAACAGGGAAGACTAAAAACAGCGCTCAAAAGAACATTTATGAATGAATTAAAATCTCAGAGGCATAAATGCACAAGACTTGCAATGCTTGGCAACTAACCGAATGTCATGGAGAACTATGACACCCACCCGATTTGCCAAACTTGGCAAAAGAGGAACTGACTGTTAGACTGAATCAAGAATCCGTTTAATTTTTTTTAACCATACATGCCCACAGAGTAATATTCTGTAGGACTACCTTTATCATACGCGCCCAGAGAGTGATGTGCTGTGAAGCTACCCTTATCATACACGCCCACAGATTGATGTGCTGTGAGGCTACCCTTATCATACACGCCCACAGATTGATGTGCTGTGAGGCTACCCTTATCATACACGTCCACAAATTGATGTGCTGTGAGGCTACCCTTATCATACGCGACCACATAGTAACATGCTGTGACGCTACCTTTACCATTTTTTCATTTTGTATAAAACCCAAATAATATGCTTGAGTCAGATTCTCGGGTCAGAAACGCAGATATTGCAGCCACGCTGTAAACTTCGCTTCCATGCAGTCAGCTCTCCTGACTACATCGTTTTTAATCTTTAGAATAAATACCGAATGTAAAAATTTGAGGTGATGGAATCAGTGCAATGTTCCAGATTTTATGCGATGTGCCCATTTTTACACATGAAACAGAAATAAGATTGATATTTTTGTGACATAAATTCACAACTATATGTCACCACACAGAAATAAGATTGATATTTTTGTGACATAAATTCACAACTATATGTCACCACACAGAAATTTAATTGAGTCAACCAATATAAATGTGTTGATAGGAGATTTATAACAAAACGTATAACATGTTATATTTTTATGTAACAGAGATAGATATGTTTATTATAAGATCTCGTGTTTTGTGGGGGTTTTTGGGTTTTTTTTTGTTTGTTCTACAATCCGCTCTCCGGTTCGATATATTGTGCCTGCTCTCTCGCTTCGTTCACACGTGAGAACATCGATAGACACCTCACGAGACTTGCAGGACAGATACGGCTAAGATGGATGAACACTGCCAACGATTTCATTCTCTGTTTGTTCTTCAGATAACCCTGTTCGCTCTCTCTCCTCCTCCCACTCAATTTCTCTGTAAAATTTCTTCTTTTTTTTTTCGCGCACTCACAAATCAATATTTCTTGAAATATGTGATGTTTGAATTTTGGGCTGATGTGGTTCCATGTAAGCAATTTATTTATCACGTTCCGCATCAATTTTGCGTTATAATCTTAAACTTGTCGATACCATCCATGTCACACAAGACTAGGACACGATATGTGTACATACTTTGTACAAATGGTAATCAATGTATTTTTTGCACAGAGAAATCATTTCAGAAGATAATTTACTGCAGCCCTGTATAAGCGTTACCGTGATATTACCAAACATAGCACGATAACATTTTCTAATAAATTGATTAAATGCTGTAGAGGATTGACTTCATTGGTTTCTAGCTTCTCTATCTACATTTCTTCTATCTACTTCATCTCTTCTGTCAGATCTACTTCATCTCGCTGTATGCTGAGAGTATTGTTCAGATTACGTAACTACGACGCTGAGGCTATACTCCACCGGACTGCTGAAAAATGTACTTGTAAATAAATCGCTGCAAATCGACTTGGAACCCACAACCACAGGAAAGATGGTAGAGGTGGGACACACTGATCAACCAAAAGAAGGCTTATGTGACATGGTTCTCTCTTATTAATTACATCGTGAAGTCTACGACACCGACGGTGGAGATGAGAGGGTACAATGTAATCAGGACCTCATCTTCACCATACCTGAGCGTGGGTCATGCTATCACAAATGCCAGCAAATCTTCTTCTTCTTCTGCATTCGTTCTCAAACTCCTGCAGATTAGCAGGATGTAGTCCGGAGAACGGAATGCGTTGTGTCATGTTTACAGCTTTTCTGCGATATCTGCGCCTTTCGGCCTGACACATCCGACTTCCGTATGGTTTTGGGTCACTGACCCTATATGGGAAGGGACAGCCAACTCCATCCCATAACCTCCTTAGTCGCCTTTTACGACATGCTTGGATGGTAAACAGTGTTGCTATTATTTGCTCCCCTTTCGGGCCCCGGCAACACACGGGCAAGCCAGCAAATGACTTACAACTCTGAGAGTAATGGCAGCAGTTGATACTTAACAATCGCAGCTGGTAGTCCTATGTGAGTCTCTTGTTCTGCCTGTCATTGAATACGCAGGTACCACTATCACTGCCAGTCATACACAGAATGAATGAAAGAAAGAATGATTGAGAGAATGGAGAGAATTCAAAATGAATCCTCCATTGCACAAGGTACACGCCCTGTGTTGCTATGAGATTTCTCCTCGATTTTCTCAGCCTATCTCACATAATTGCTATATGGGATGAACGTGCATACATCAGAATGAATTCTGACATATACGACCCACTAAACAATGAGCTCCCTCGTGTGAATGGAAGCAGGCTCAAGAGATGCATATGGTGGATGGGTCGTGCCGAGGAAACCGTTAAAATGATTTACTCCCCAGAAGGCATAACTTCTGGTGAGGAATGGACACCTATTCCTTTGTTCTTTCAATAGACAGTCAAGACCATCATTAAACTCAATAGAGAGTGCAGGGAACACACCCCTGTCGACGTGGATGCTGAGGTCAAGGCACTTATCTGTGAACATGCCAATGACACAGATGTTGTGATTTACACGGACGAGTCGGCCATCCGTCATCACCGATGGGTCTTTACTGCTAGAACACAGGGAAGAACATTGCACGAATCCAGTGGAGAGTTTACCGCATCGGCAAGCAGTCTCACAATGAAAGTATATGCTGCAACACAGGCTCTTAACGTCCTTCCTGCTGGATGTCAATCATAATTTACCATCTTTCTTATTGGCCTGTCTGTGGTGATATTATCTAAATTTTCTAATAATAATGCTAGCTGGAATCGCAAGTCTATTCCCATTAGTGCATACTAAGTGACTAAATGAATATGATTCAGAAAGTCAAAACAGGGGATGTACGTAGGAGATGGGTAGCGGATTCATTAGAGAGAGCTAAAATGCGGGCATCACAACGAAAACGAATCCTTAATTTTGTCCCCGGACACGCGGGCGTGGAAGGAAATGAAATAACCGACCAATTAGCTAGTCTCCCCACCATAACAGATGGTCACCTACTCACCTCGAAATTTGAGTGAAGACGTTTTCAGAATTCTACCACATCACATTCAACAATGTCCACTGTTCGGGGCCATCAGAACACAGCCACATTAAACATAATGCCTTATTGTAAAAATAAATAACACATACACAAAAACAAGAGTGCTTCAGAAATAACATATAAATAATAAAATTTGGAGGTATCCAAGTACTATTGAAAAAAGCACAAAACAGCAGTTGGCAACAAAGTGCCTTCTGTTTGTTTTTTCTATAAATTCTCGATGTTTCCTAAGTATATTATACATATATATAGAAGAAAAGAAGAGATATAAAGGTCACACATAAAGATATAGGCCGGAGCGCTAAGTAAAATATCAAGAATAGATTAAGGAATATGTAAATAAAGAGATACGGTAAGAGATAAAAAAAATGTAATGAAACGAAAATTGAAAGATGATGATATAATTGCCGAACCGAATTCCAGTCTGACAATTGTGTCGGCAGGACTTAATCATCTAGCAATTTCGCTAATCGAAAATATTTAACAAGAAAGTCTGTTTTATCGAAATTATTGACAAACAAACATTTTTCGATAAATTTTAGAAAACATTCTTTGAACTTAATTATAGTGTTATTTTCTATTATGGAATATTTGTATCAGAAAATAACACACACAAAAATCATGAGAATAACTTAACACAATTTCAGTTCTGAATTCATTAGAACACTAGATTAAATATTTTTCACACGGCATCAGTTAGCATTCCCCAAAACGAAATTTTATAAACACACAATAAATATGGACGTATAGACAAAGCAAGCAAAAGCATATGGACCACAGAAATAAAAGTAGCCACAAAAACAAACATTTATTAAGAGGTAAAAAAGCTGTCCACACGGAACACTTACACACTTGACTGCAATGGCCAGAGTGTTAAAGTGAAAATAAATACAAGTTGTCATCGTTACCCTTAAGTGACACATGTCACGTTCGAATGGGACAATGTACATATTCTGAGAATGGTAGAAATTGGAGCGACTAGAGGTTATGGTAGAAAGTGCTCCCTCTCTGGAAAGATCAGAAGAACGCGTAATCAGCAACTGACTGGGAACACTGAGCTTATACACTTTTAGATGACTGACGGAAGGGCAAGCAGAACATAATATGGAAATGCCCCCAGTGATGATAAAGGATCAAGACACATGGCACTTCATATCAAACGATCTAATGTGCCATATATATATATATATATATATATATATATATATATATATATATATATATATATATATATATATATATCACCTGAGCCTACAATGCCTCACAGTATAAATTAGAAACGGACATCAAAAAAAAGGATATTTATGATATGTGACCAGAGTTAGCAAGGTACTCGTCCAAATAAAAAAATCATAAAATGAAGCACATACAATAACCACGCTCTCATATAAAACTCACGTTATTCTACCATTAACTTTCACAAGAGACATGAAGGACTGTTGTTTAATGGTTTTACACAAAACACTGTATATGAGGAAGTCGTTTGTAAATATTGATTTTTTTTCCCCAAATTGTAGTCGTTATCTGGCAAGTGCGTCTTGTGGGGGGTTTTTTTGTGGGAGGAGACATTTTTGGGGTCTAGTATGATTCCTGATGTATATGACACCAAGGTGAAAGTTTCTACTTTTTTGAAAAATTGGAAACAATGTTTGATTCTTTCCCTGGATTATATTCGCTACTGTGTTATTACATGAATATTATTGTACTTTGTTATGTTTTCCCACTAGATGCATTTATTCAAAATGTTCATATTTTATTTCATTTATAGAAGTAATAACTGTTGCACTATTTTTTACAATCTAATATCTTTTCTATAGGGCGTTCCCGTTACAGAGCGTTGTCCTCATTGCCATTCTGTAAGTCCGTCTGTTCTCTGCATTCTGTCCCACTTCTCCCAGTGCCATATTGAAAAAGTCACAAGATATCTTGGGCTTACTGTTTTTCGTTTTCCCGGAACCCTTTGTTCACTGGTTCACTGTCCTAATCCCTTGTGTGTTTTTATATGACATAAAATTATTCGTTTTTGGATTTTTTTAATGGTTCCCTGAAGCCAATTTTCTACTAAGTTCAAGTCTATACGAACCGTCTGTTTTAGATTCTTTTGCCTATGATATTCTTAGAATGTTTCTTTCAAATGCTGATATTTTTATTTTTTTATTTTCCAACTGCGGATGCCGTTACCCAGGTCTCACAACCTTGTGCTGCTACTAGGAATATGTGCTGTTGTTGCTCATATCCATTTGCTGCTAAGTAGCTCTGCTTTTGGTAACACTGGGAATAGATCACCTATAGTCAAGCTCCGAAATTTAACAAAAAATATTATCAGAAAAACCTCACATTTCATGTGTATTGGGCAATACATTACTAGACCATATTTTTGCAATGCACAGCAACATATATAGAAATGATGTGGTCTGCATCACACCGGCTGCCTTTACTTCCTCAAGAGACATGATATTCATTTCCCTAAGACTGAAAATTGTACCCCGGATAACAGGACTACAGGAACCACTGAGCTTACCTCGGTCAAAACATATCACTTGATCAAAATATTAATTGGCTATTTTTCACTACTTTCTTTACCAGAGTTCTCACCGTTGTTAATTCAATTCGTTTCAATCATCAAGATTAACAGTATTAGTATATGTATTTATATTAATTAATAAAACAAACTAACAGAGATGCACGGAGATAGGCGACGTTTTGACTAAAAGCCTTCGTCAGGAAAAAGACAACAAACGAAATAAACAATGTTCTAAACGATGGAAAGCACATATGAGGGTGATAGGATGACGAGATTAAAGCGTGGTAAGAAGCGTGTCATATGGAAGAGAAAACGAGCTTTTCATTCGTATAATGGTTGACTCAAACCCGTCGAATTCAACGGGTGGAGTTGTAGAGTTCAACACCCCAGTAGAGAGGCAGAAAATAACACTTAGCATCATAAATTAATAAAACAAAAAACTAAGATAACCTATTCTCTACTCCTCATAACTGCTTATTTTCCACAGTTGATTATTAAATCATTCAGAAAAAATGGAATTGATAAGGTTTACTTTTGAAGAAGCCATCCTTATAAAAAATCATATCTGTAACAATGAGACTTTTACTGAAATCCTGTATTCGAGGTATGCAAGTGATACGTACGGTTAAACACAGACAAGACAGACAGGCAGGCAGACAGACAGAGAGACAGGCAGATAGAGAGAGAGAGAAAGAGAGGGTAAGAGAGAAAGTGTGAACTAAATATAGTGCTCACCTTTGAATGTGGGAAGCATTTTTCAGGAATGAAAAACAAGAGTAACTGAACAATAAGTGTCGGTCAAGACAGATGACCTATGCCTAGTTTAACCCACACACACACAAAAACAAGAAATACTAACAACAAGTTGGCAGGAGAAAGACAACACCGTTGAATTAATATAACAAAAAAATATTAATGACAAGTTATCAGGAGAAAGACAACAATGTTAATTAGAAATAACCCAAAAAAATACGCCAATGCACCCCTACGACCCTGGCCGGTTTTGAGTCTTATTATTAAGAACAAGTGGCCAAGAGAAATACAACATCGTTGGTTGGATACAACAACAAACTATATCACGAGCATGCATTAGTGTAACTGAATTGACTACAACATTAGCACAGAGAAAATATTGGCGTTCTCTTGCAGCTAAATCTCCATGTGAAGAGGGCAATTAGCCTGTTCTGGAATTTCTGAAGAATCCTTCACCGGTTCTCATAGAACACCCAGGTGACCATTATAGCTGGACGGAAGAAGCTTAGAGGTATTGATAAGAAGGCGATGTAGTGAATATTGGACAGATGTAAGGAAAAGAGGGGAGGGGGAATATACAGTAAAATTGGAAGATGTAAGAAAAGAGGAATAAAGTAAAATAGGAAGATGTAAGGAAAGAGACGTAAAATCAGATAGGAAGATGTATGTAAGGAGGAGTAAAGTAAGATAGGAAGATGTATGTAAGGAGGAGTAAAGTAAGATAGGAAGATGTATGTAAGGAGGAGTAAAGTAAGATAGGAAGATGTAAGGAAAGAGACGTAAAATCAGATAGGAAGATGTATGTAAGGAGGAGTAAAGTAAGATAGGAAGATGTAAGGAAGGAGAAGTAAAGTAGGATAGGAAGATCTATGTAAGAAGGAGTAAAGTAAGATAGGAAGATGTATGTAAGGAGGAGTAAAGTAAGATAGGAAGATGTATGTAAGGAGGAGTAAAGTAAGATAGGAAGATGTATGTAAGGAGGAGTAAAGTAAGATAGGAAGATGTATGTAAGGAGGAGTAAAGTAAGATAGGAAGATGTATGTAAGGAGGAGTAAAGTAAGATAGGAAGATGTATGTAAGAAGGAGTAAAGTAAGATAGGAAGATGTAAGGAAGGAGAAGTAAAGTAGGATAGGAAGATCTATGTAAGAAGGAGTAAAGTAAGATAGGAAGATGTATGTAAGGAGGAGTAAAGTAAGATAGGAAGATGTATGTAAGGAGGAGTAAAGTAAGATAGGAAGATGTATGTAAGGAGGAGTAAAGTAAGATAGGAAAATGTATGTAAGGAGGAGTAATGTAAGATAGGAAGATGTATGTAAGGAGGAGTAAAGTAAGGTAGGAAGATGTATGTAATGAAGAGTAAAGTAAATAAGATAGTAAATGCTTTCTCAAGGCCTCAATCCACTGTTCTCTCACTGACCCAAGCCTGGACGTTTTACTCCACAGCTGTGGGACACCATTCTCTGCATTCCCTGCTAAGTTGTATAACTACTCTCAAACAAGTTACGAAATCTATGGGTAGACCTATATCTTACAATCTGCACACGTTGTGGATGACATCCTCTCAGCACATTCCATCCACGACTTCCCTCGCTTGAGTCTGCAACCTTTAACGTTCTGTATTTCAGAATGCAATGGGTATACTTTATCTGCATGTATCTAAATGTACGCCCGAGCACGGCAATACTGTAATCTGTACTCTGCCATAGGACTGTCGAGTAGGTACCGCATAGTTCTTGTCGATGTGACGCTTGTGTACGAAAGAATGATGCGCATTACTGCATTCTGGATTCTATCCAGTATTTCGATCTGAGTTTGGCTAAGATTCAGAATTGCCAGTGCATTTTCCACTAAAGCCACCATCAAGCTCTAGTGCAAAAGAAATAACACCTTCTGCTCACACTGCTCAGAAGCCATAACCTTCATTGCTGCTAAGCCTTTGCCTGTCCTTAAGATAACGTGATCAACATCTTCCCTGAAACTCAGACATTTGTCAAACAACACACCCAGGTATCTCATGGTGTTGGTTCTTTCTAACCTGTTCCCAACCAACGAAACATGTGACATGGGCGTCTCTAACATGTGATTATTAAAGGAAGACTATGTCACGAATGCCTTAGAATGATTTACCACTGCTCCCTGTGATTCTTCAAGGAAAACCAAGTTACGAATGCCTTAGAATGATTTATCAGTGCTCCAGTATCGCTACACCAGTTCTGTTCTGTTGTTGAAATAACTGGTCTGTTGTAATTTCTTGAATAACTACTCACAAAATTATTTCTTCCGTTGATAACACCATTATCTATGTCATGCAAACAATTACTCCAACAGACGACAGCCATTCACTGCAGATTGCTTCACGGTGGACTGTGGGGCACAATTTGTTATGACGTCATGTACGTTGTTTTTCAAATGTTATCTCCATGCAAGGTACAGTGAGACTTTACAAACAATCTGTGCAATAATAATAATGAAACCCGTAACCAGTTTGGATTGTAGAGGTCCCACATTGGAACTATCAGCACACACATCCCTATGCTCATCCATCCGTACGACTATAGAAATATCACGCTCAAACAATTTCTTCATGTTGTCAACTCAATACTTGTGCACAACATCTTCTCATTCTATTCTCAGCTACTGCAAGATAAAGTCATCTTTAAAATCGAATGGTATCTTGTTAGAGGTCTAGATCAGACAATAGTACACACTTTGCCGTTGACAACAGTGCGCTCTACTGATCTGCATCCTGGGTTATTTTCCGACAGTTGCATTCGTTTTATTTTTCTTCAAGCGTCCAACATCTTAACCCTTCTCTCTGTTTGCAGTGAGCGTCAAGTATTAACGTTCATATTAAACAATAGCTAGTACTAGTGGTATGTATAGTTTAATCTTGACTAAGATACTGGTTTTACTTTACCATATCACGTATGTCCTTGTTATGGCAGGTATAACCTATGACTTATTAAACGTCACCAATAGTTGAATTACCGTAAAATAAATTATTCCTGGACGAAATAATTACACCTTGAACAAACATCAAAGAAATGAGTCGCTTTAAGATGAAAGCAACACCTGAAGAATTTTAAAATATAAAATCATAGTATCATTTAAAATATAAAACCGCATGTAAAAATCCATGTTGCTTTGATTATTGGTTATTGAGATGTTACATGAAATTTGACGATAAGCATTTTAAAGAGCATTATAATAGGATAGTTCTCTGTTTAAAGTATCTCTGCACTTCCTGAAAGACGAGTAGAGCCAATAGATAACTAGTGATTAAATTCAGTAAAACCAATAGTTTACTTCATATTATCGTGTGTGTTTATGACGATTAAATATCTCTATTGCTATTCTTAGAATTTCGATTCCTGTGTCACCACTTGTATTGATTTTCTCAGAACTGGTCTAATAATAAGACGAAGAGATGGGAAGTTTAGTGTGGACAAAACTGAATCACAGAAAGGTTGTAATAGTGATCAGATTTCCTCCAGTTTCATCTCTTGCATCAATAAAGATTTTATATCTGTACACATTATTCCCCTACTTTTATGTGTCCCAAACTGTACACGCATGACATAATGACAAGCCCATCTACGGACCTCCGTATATGTATACATTATTTCCCTACTTCCATGTCTCAAATAAAACACATATATACACATTAATCCTCTGTTTCCGTGGCTTTAACAGCAATTATATGTACACATTATTCCCTACTTCCCTGACTCAAACAGCAATCTTCTGTACACATTATTCCCATATTTCCATGTCTCAAACAGCACACATGTGTACACATTATTTCTCTAGTTTCAGGTATCACAACTAAAACATATGTACACATTATTCCCCTACTTTCAGGTGTCACAGAGAACACATATGTACACATTACTACCCTACTTTCAGGCGTCACAAAGACAACATATGTACACATTACTCCCCTACTTTCAGGTACCACAAAGAAAACATATGTACACATTACTCCCCTACTTTCAGGTACCACAAAGAAAACATATGTACACATTACTCCCCTACTTTCAAGTGTCACAAAGAAAACATATGTACACATTACTCCCCTACTTTAAGTGTCACAAAGAAAACATATGTACACATTACTCCCCTACTTTAAAGTGTCACAAACACGTGTCACATTCAGCACGCCGTGCATATGTCATTTTCAGAATGACGTACCCATGTCAAATGAAACCACCTTATTTTAGGAGTATACTCGAGATATCCAAATCTCGCCAACAGTTGGGGTGTGTAAGGAAACATCAAAACACTTTATAATAGTGTTTTTCTTCTTCTTCTTCTTCTTCTTTCGTTCACTTGAAACATGTCTGTATCTGTAATTCTGTCTCCTGAATAAAACACACTGTCTTTTGTATTTCGTACAGTGGCCCATAGAGCTTTGATTTCAGTGTTGTTTCCTCTGGCCAATATGTCTGCATCAGCGTTTCATACTCAGAACACTCTTAAAGTATATGTTTGGCAATCTGCTGTCTGTCCACATGTACACATGGCCGTGTTGCCAATCTTGAACTTTGTGTACATTTTACTGCGGAGTATGTTGTGCCCCCTCCTGAGGCGTATAATTACAACTTGTTCTGATCTGTTCGAAATGTGATGCTCATCTTGCGTTGGTATTTGTGGCCTTCTTATTGACTTGATCATCTGGGTTTTTTTTCTGATGTCAGATGATTGGTATATCTGGTCGGTCTTCGGCAGCCCCTTCCTTGGTCAATTGGTTTGTTTTTTCCTTTACTGGTATTCCATAGTGAGAGGGTATCCACTGCATGGTTAACCTGTACTGGTCAGTTATTTCATTAAGTAGTTTTTGTACGACGGTTAGTTTTCCAGACTGGAGAGCTTGAAGCACTTACATTGAATCTGTCAGGAATACCACGGGCTGTGGGCCAGGGTTAACGTTCAGAAATTTCTTAGCTGCCACCCTAATTACCTGAATTTCTGCATCATAATTAACACAGAATTTCCCTGTCGGTGTTCTGATTGTATCTCTAGGCGTGTGTGGATATTGTATTTATACACCTTCACCTCCATTCCTCACTGCATTCTGTGCTGACCCATCTGTGTATACTCTGACCCTTATGTCTTGTAGATATTCCTCGTCCAGGAAACTGAGGTTGACTGTCCTTCACACTGTTCTGTTCGTCCTCGATTAGTATTCTTTTCACATGAGTCTGAATGTATATTGGTATTCCATGCCTTTCACTCCATGGGGTTTGTTCTGGTACAGACCTTATAGGGTTATCAATTTCAGGTAGGTCTGTAAGTTGTCAACGGAGTCGTTTAGCTTTATGGATAAATATACTTCTTTTCAGTTGCACATTTGCTAGTTTTTGGAATATTATCTTCATTGGATGACTTGGCATACATTGAAACTTTTCTGCTTGTATTAGTACCTGTGTTCCTCTGCATCGCCAAATTTTTGCGTTCTCCCCATTCTCTGCATTACTACTATGAGTGTTGATTTCATTGCTCCTAACATTATCCTAAGCGCCTAGTTTTGCACTTTGTCTAGATCCAGTAATGTAGTATTTTATACAGGACACCACACATTTGAACCATATTCCAGTTGTGGTCTTATGCCTTGCTGGAAAACTTTATGGAGTATATTCCCACTGGACCGCCATGTGGTTCGACTTAGTTTTCTCAAGATAGCTAACTTCCTCCTGGCTTTTGTTGTTACTTTGTTTATGTGTTGTTTCCATGTCAGCTTATCATCAAAGGTAACTCCAAGGTATGTGTGTTGTTTTTCTTCTTTTAAACGTTCTCCATCTTTCTTGATAGTACCGGCTTTTTTTTTTTGGTAAGAGGGTAAAGATTGTAGTGTTGCACTTATCTGTGTTAATTCTGACACACCATCTACTTGCTCATAGAGGCATCAATAGCTCTTTGTATTTGTTTAGAGGTCACTGTCATATGTTCTTCCATGCCCCAGATGACTAGGTCGTCTGCATGCGTTGCCACTTTGATCCCGTGTGGTAGTTCGGCAACTAGGCCATTAATGTAAACCAAGAAAAGTGTGGACGACAGGACTCCTCCCTGGGGGACTCATTGATGCAGTAAGAATAGTGTGAAATGTATTTAGGTTTCTTTGATATACTGCTGATAACTTGTCATTATCACTATAACGTTTCTGAGACCATTTTCAGTTAGCAAATGTTATCTTAGGGAGTAGAGGAAGTGTTAGTAACTATGTGAAGGAAGGAGACAGTTAGCTAATGTTGTCTTAGAGTGGAGGGGGGAGGAGTATTAGTTTATCTATCTATACGCTGTTTCCCTGGTTTCCTTGTGGCATCAGGGCTATAAGAGTTCTCTGGAGATGGCCTTCTTGTGTGCTGTTTGTAAACCTGTTCATGTGGCTTATTTGATTTCTGTGATCCATCTTTTACATGGTCTGCCTCTAGATTTATAGCAGTTATGTCTGTGCCATGGCCATTTGTGGCATGCTATCTGTCGGTAGTCTGGAAGAGTGTGAAAACCACTTGAACTGTTGTCTTTTGTTGTGTTCCAATACTGGTATTGTTTTGGTTATCTGTCTGATGTTATCGTTTCTAATTCTATATCTTAATGACACTCTGAGTATTCTTCGTAGACATGTCATTTCTGTTGTCACTATTTTTCTTTTGTCTTGAGCTGTCATTGTTCAGGTTTGGCACTGGTAGCATAGTGATGGAATAATAATAGTCTTGTATAATGCAACTTTAGTGTCTATGTTTACATTTTTGTACTTGAAAATACGTGTCATCTGTCCTAGGATCTGGTATGTTGTGTATGTCTGGTATGTTATGTCTGGTATGTTATGTCTGGTATGTTAAGTCTGGTATGTTATGTCTGGTATTAGTAACACTTTGAAATAAGGGAAACAACTAGCAAGTGTTATCTTAGAGACGGCATGTTTTAGTGTAACTCTTTCATGGAAGGAACAGAGAGCATATGCTCTCTTGATGAGGAAAAGTGTTACAAAACTGTTTCATGAAAATACAGCGAATGCTGTTAGATTGAGAATGTTAACAACTTTCTAAATGAGGCTTTATATCCGTTATGTACTGATCAATCATATACTGTTGTATTTAAACGAAGAATTGAACTAACAGTTATATTGTTGTATTTAAATGAACAACTGAACTAATAATTATATTATGTTGTATTAAAATGAAGAATTGAAATAACAGTTGTATTATGTTGTATTAAAATAAAGAATTGAAATAACAGTTGCATTATGTTGTATTTAAATGAACAACTGAACTAACAATTATATTATGTTGTATTTAAATGAAGAATTGAACTAACAATTATATTATGTTGTATTTAAATGAACAACTGAACTAACAATTATATTATGTTGTATTTAAATGAAAAATTGAACAAACAGTTATATTATGTTGTATTTATAAAATGAACAACTGAACTAAAAATCGTTTTCTGTTGTATATTTGCAGGTTAGCTTAGATTCTCGAGTGCGAGAAGTTATAAATAGGAATATGGTTGAACCTAACCCACACACATTCGACGAAGCACAACTTCAAATATGGACATTAATGCATCGAGATTCATATCCCCGTTTCCTGAATTCACAATTGTACAAACGACTACTGCAGCAGACGTCATGAAAGATCGTGCATCACATACCCTAATAGAAATATCATGTACCGTTATTTTTGTTTTCTAATTATTATTTTAAAATACCTCTTACCAAGTCATGACTGTGAACAGACTGCACGAAACGAAAAGAGAAAAAAAAGTCTATTGGACAAATTCGTTCATTTAAAAAGTGGTATTGTAGCAAATTCTGATTTGAATTTGGTGAAACAAAACTACATTCCAAAGACAAGATAAGCTATTTGTGATGGTGAATCCGCTTCAAGGATTACGCAAAGTTCAATAACGTTATAACGACAATTTCAACAATATTGCTTTCTACAAAAATTCGCCGTGGTTTATATAAATAGTGTATGTGTGTATATATAAGTGAAAAGAACGAGCTAAGACTGTCTTCATCCATTGATACGTATCAATGATAGAAACCAATTCCAGAATTTTCCATACTGTAATAAATAATGCAACTATCGATGTTCCCCCCCCTCCACCCACACTCTACCAGGACAAAACTACCTCAGCTACGCGCTTGAAAACGACCATCACATCTAGTACACAATATCTACTGTCTACTTGAGGAGGATGTTATTTTCCTTCACTATTCATGTCTCCAGTCCCTGGCATTCATGATTTACCTGTTCCCGGTGGCAAGTGAAAATTTTAACTAGAATTTGAGCAGTTACCGTTTTTAAGGTCAAGAGGCTAGCCGTACATTACGTCAATGATTACGGGAGGGGGAGAGTGAGAAGAGTTTAATAGATGTTGACATGGGAGAGGGACGTTTGACAAATGTTGATGTCAACAATACTTTTTTTTATACACAAATTAAATATTTTGAATTGAAATATTTAAAAAAAAAAATACAAATGTGACATAAATTGTGCAGCTTTTTAAGTATTTTTCTCTGCGGAACGAAATTTTTATGTGAGGAAATGGGAGGGTGTTATAATAGTTTTTTTTTTAATAATTAAGCAGTGGGATTCCTGAAATTTTGGGCAGTTGTTGACAAATGGGGTGGACTGGGATTAAAATTGGTAAACAATTGTTAACGTAATGTATTGTCAACCCCATACTAGAAATATTAGTCAAATCAACCAACGCGCTCTTGTTTGTGTGACAAACTAGAAATATTAGTCAAATCAACCAACGCGCTCTTGTTTGTGTGACAGTTGCTATAGTCTGCAACAGACTATTGAATTATTGTGCGTGTTTGTGTTTGTGTTAGGTTATTTGGCATACAATTTAATTTTTTGACAACTTCTTCTTCTTTTTCGTTGGTTCTCGCACGTCTGCAGTTTAGCAGGATGTAGTTCGGAGAAAGAGATTCATTGTGTCATGGTTTACAGCTTTGCTGCGATATCGGAACTTTTTGGTCTGACTCATCTGAGTTCAGCATGATTTCTGGTTCAGTTTATCTCTATATGGGATAGGACAGACAACTCCACCCACAAACCTTCTTAGTCGCCTCTTGCGACACGCTCGGAATGTAAACAGTGTTGCTATTCTTTGTTGCCCTTTGACGCCTAGGCAACACACAGGCGACTTAGAGACTTAAAATGTAGAAGTAATTTCGCGAGCGTAATTAGTTCTTCTTCTTAGTTCCTTCTCAAATCCCTGCAGATTTGCATGATGTAATTAGTTCTTCTTATTAGTTCGTTCTCAAATCCCTGCAGATTGATATGCTATAATTAGTTCTTCCTCTGAGAACGTTCCCAAACCCCTACAGATTGGAACGATGTAATTAGTTTCCAAACGGCTTAGAAGTGATTTAGAAAGCTGAACGGTCATAGAGAAGTGACGTCATTGTACTCAGGTTATCTAATATGTACTCCGTACTTCTCAACGAAGCGGCACACTGTCTATACAGAGTACCACTCATATCACAGTACTCTGTATCTTAAAGCGATAACATGCGATATCTCTGCCTTTCTACTTGACATAACCAATTTCACGATGACGTTTGGATCACTTAAACCAGCATGACAAAGTCAGTCTGCCACCAACAACTTCTTAGTAGCCTCTTACGATATCAATGGCTGGGCATATGCCTGCTATTCATTGTTCCCCTCTTGAGCCTCGGAAATATATGTACGGTAATTATTCGCTTTTCATACCAGCGAAGTGTGCACAGTAAACTAATGTTAGCTCAGCATCTCTGACCATTGAAGTCGACACAGTAAACAAATATTAGTTCAGCATCTCTGACCATTGAAGTCGACACAGTAAACAAATATTAGTTCAGCATCTCCGACCATTGAAGTCGACACAGTAAACAAATATTAGTTCAGCATCTCTGACCATTGAAGTGTACACAGTAAACAAATATTAGTTCAGCATCTCTGACCATTGAATTCGACACAGTAAACAAATATTAGTTCAGCATCTCTGACCATTGAAGTGGACACGGTAAATTGATGTTAGTCCATCATTTTTCCTTGACAAATCGCATACTTAAAGATAATGTGGTCAGATTCACACAATTAATAGTATCAATATTACTGTTAGCGCTATAACTAAAACATTGACACTTTCTTCCAATAAGAGGAAATGGAGCCTTGAGTTATCAGAAATTGCTAGTTTTAAATTTCCCTGCTGGTAAGGGAAATTACAAACGTGTAATTGGGTATTATTTATATTATTAAACAAAAATCTCGTGCTAGAACTAAAAGTATAAAGCTGTTTGCATAAATTTTATTTTTAAAAATTAATGCCATTTTTTTCCTACGATAAGCCGCGAGTTAAATGTGTTGGTACAACATTGGTATTGTGTGAATTGTGAGGCAATCATGGTTTTTGAAACCTTTTTGAAATCACGGTTTGTGAAGTGGTGGTTTGTGATAGATGTGTGAGGTGGTGGTTTGTGATAGATGTGTGAGGTGGTGGTTTGTGCTAGATTTGTGAAGAAGTGTTTGTTTCTGACATGATAGATTATTGAGTTAAAAGTGATTCTAGATTACAGTAGTTATTCAGAATACATCAGAGATTAATAACCAGTAATCATGTCCACAAAGGCAAAAAATGCTCGATCGTACTTGGAACTTCTCATAACTACGACAATAAACAGCACTTATCGCAACCATAGGGCAATCATCGAACTATTTCTTCAACTATTGAACAATTCCTGATTGTTGTCGTCAGATTATGCCTTGTGATCGTAAAAAATTCTAGCAAGCACCGAATGTATTCGACATGCATTCCTGTAGAAATGTCCAAGATACAATCAAAGAGCGTTGCATAAACCAGATATAGCTAATACTTTTTTCTAATTTTAGTTTAATAAATTAATGATCTTGCTCAGATAACAAATTTGAATGTTTTCCCACAATTCACTGCTCGAGTTGATCATCCATTTCCTCCTCACACGCATCGATTTTGTTGAACCTAGACTTGTATGTTTAAAAAGTATGCCTGCTTCACAGACGAATATAAATAAATAAAACGTATGCCTGCTTCACAAACGAATATAAACAAATAACAAACGTACGTGATCATATGTTCCAAATTTACATGTATAAACTTCCATATTATTTATGCCGTATTATTGTTTTCATTTTTCATGTCTGCTGTTTCCCTTTTTTTTCCAGAATAGCAAAGTAAACTGTGTTTCACGTTATCACTGAATCTTACAATTTTGTTCCATTCTTTTTTTTTTTAATTGTGTTTATATCTTTACAAAATAACACATTGACGTGTTCCGTTAAATGTTTGTATACATCTTTTGAAGTTTCACGTTTTTAGTATAATTTTAGTTGGTATTCTTACAAAAGGGTTACCTATAACGAATGGTAATCAATACTTTGTATTACAAATATCATTGCTAGAATTATTTGCGCACATAAGATTTGTTTAAGCACTCTTGTATAATGGGCAAGATTTACTTTAGAGTGAGAGATTATTATTGAGAACATTCTTTCCAAAATACATGGAGAAGTGTTACGATATATGTTACGTGTTACGTATGTCGTTGTGTAATAATTCTGCTTGTTTGTAATCTGTAATGCAGCTAAATTCTGCATTGCTTAACATAAGCATAAAGACAATTTAACTCTTTTCATATGCAGTTCATGAGAACGCTCCTTCTTGTGCGATAGCAAGATCACCTTCCCGACATTGATATCCTGCAAATGTTTCAGATGGAAAGTATGTGGTCCTTGTTGATCAGATCTCAATTTTCTGGGGCTGGTCATTTCGTTCACATGCTAGACGAGTGTCTTCCAAAGCGGCTGTTAAAAGGTGAGCTATGTGTAGATAAGCTTTCAAGTGTTGGCCAGAAAATAGGCTTCACGGACTTGAAGACATCTACTTGAAGACATCTACTTGAAAACATCTACTTGAAGACATCTACTTGAATTCATCTACTTGAAGACATCTACTTGAAGACATCTACTTGAAGACATCTACTTGAAAACATCTACTTGAAGACATCTACTTGAAGACATCTCCTTGAAAACATCTACTTGAAGACATCTACTTGAAGTCATCTACTTGAAGACATCTCTCAATCACTGAATCATTGATCCATGTGCTTAGAAACCACAGCTTTTACCATCCAGTTTATCATGGATTAATGCGGGTATTAAAAACATTGTAAAGGTTAGAGCATTGCATGTGGTTTGAAAGAGACAAAAGCAAAATAGAAAGTCAGACTCCTGACTCTTATCTCAAGCTTTTCTTCATTCCTGTATACAGTGCAACAGTGTTTCCTAAGCCCGGATAGAATTCTTCGGCCATCTGACAACTCACAAACATCACCATAATTGATTGTATCAATGACATGCTCATTTCACTTGCGAAGGAGGACCATCATCAATCTCTTTATTTCAAGTACATCGATAAGCTAAAACTTAGTCCCACCCCCTCCGTGACCGTGATAAAACATTCTTCTTCTTCTTCTTCTTGTGCGTTTGCTCTCTGATAATCAACACGAAAGTTCGTGTGATTTCTACTGGAGATGGTGAAGTACGTTGTGCTGCCAGTTCCACAGCGGAATGGTGTTATTTACCCGCACAACCTTCCCCCCCCCCCCGACCGCCCAGCACATCCGTGTTCGGCATAGAAAATATTAATATTTTATTAGTGTATTATAAATGTATTGTGGTTTAACAGGGAAAAAAACCTGGACGGGATAAAAAGTTAAAAGTGTTGTCAGCTGTGCCAATAACTGTCTCAGGAAACCCCGGACGGGATAGAAAGTTAAAGGTATTGTCAGCTGTGCCAATAACTGTCTCAGGAAACCACGGACGGGATAAAAAGTTAAAGGTTTTGTCGACTGTGCCAATAACTGTCTCAGGAAACCCCGGACGGGATAGAAAGTTAAAGGTATTGTCGACTGTGCCAATAACTGCCTCAGGAAACCACGGAAGGGATAGAAAGTTAAAGGTTTTGTCGACTGTGCCAATAACTATCTCAAGAAACCCTGTCGGGATAGAAAGTTGAAGGTTTTGTCGACTGTGCCAATAACTGTCTCAGGAAACCCCGGACGGGATAGAAAGTTGAAGGTATTGTCGACTGTGCCAATAACTGTCTCAAAATGCGTAGGTAGTTCACATGATTGAACTCGAGCTATCTAATTTGTACTCCGTTCCTCAAAGCGAAGGGCACACCGACTTCTAGAATACCACTCATAGCACGTAACTACATAGCTTCAAGCAAGAAATCTGAAGAATCTCCGAAAAAATTTCTTTATAAACAAGACTTCGCAAGCGCCATTCGAAGCGGAGACTTTTCTAGTACAAAGCGAAGGCTTATCCACTACTCCAGGAATATCCCCCACCACCCCCCTCCCACCCCCTTACTTTCCCAATAAATGCACATTTTTGGTATCCCGCTGTCTTCTGAGTCTATAACAAGAATGCGCACCATTTGAGAGACGCGTTAAGTTATTAGATACGAGCGTCGTATAGGAATCACAAGAACGGTTTCAATCAACATAGAATTGGAACTAGCCGATACAATGTGCTGAAAGATTGTCTACGCCACACGGTCACCAGTCGAAATTCTAAAAACGGTAATGAAGTTTTGCTACTCATTGGTAACAAACATGATAACATACAAATCAACTTTTCGACCAATAGGCATTTATCAAGATCACAACATAACACACAACGAGTAAGAAACGGTGCTCATTGCGTACTAGAACCAGAACAATCAGTTACAATGTGATGGATAGCATATAGAATAAAGGTTATCGTTTAACTTATGGTTGTATCCAGCTTGCCATTGTGATCTGAGAATTAACAAATTTCGTTATGAAGCTGTTACCATTCCTGATGGTTGGTTGGTTGCTGATCCAGCGGTCCATGGGCTCATGCCCTTTGACTTAATGCCATTAAATGGCATTATATTGCTGGGAAGTCTGTGGATTTTCGGCCCACCCCGGGACAGAGTCAGAGAATAACTATCACACCTACAGGAAGGTAGGTTTCAACCTATGCACTGCTACTAGCCACTGTAGCAAAGATAGGGTTCACTGTGCTCATTCCCCGCCACCAAATGACTACTGGTTATTGTTCTAGGCATGCAACCAAATGTTCAAGTCAAAAGGATTGTCACGTCCTGAGTCACTGTGCCTCTATGATGGGTCTAAGCCATAGGAAAAAACAGTGATGTCGGTTTCCTCCTCCCCAGTGCTGCACAGTACATCTCTGGCTCCCTCCCAACCACAGAGGATGCATACATATATATTCAGGTGAACATGAAAAACATTTTAACAACAAATACAAACATAATTGTATAAATGACATGCCATGAAGCTTCTCTAAGAAGATAACCTCAATATAACGGCATTTCATCCCCTAAGGTTTTCTGTTGCATGGGTGGTTTGTCTAGTGGGCCATTGGTGAGACCAACAAACGCAACCACATGCGTAAACCATACCTGCTCTGTTCTTACGAATTTCTAACGCTTCCTTAATGAAAATAAATCGATGTCGTTTCGACTTGAATACCTGAACCGAGACCTCCATTATTTTTATGGTCGGGTGTTTGAAATAACCAAATCGGACTCGAGTCCGCATTAAAACTATACCATAGAAGATAAATTAACAAAGAGAGAACTACTTCCTTCTCTGAAGTTATTCCACAAAAATCATGCATGTCTTGGTATTTCTTTTACCAGATTGAAGAAGATCAAACATTAACTTTTTACTAACGCATCATCTTGTGCCGTGTCGAGTGATGTATGCAGTCATTGTTCTCTATTACATTACCGCATGCCGAAAGTCATTATTCTTCTATTAGACTAACCATTGTGTAACTGTAAAGTCTCAGATAATAATACAATCAGAAGATGATACACTCAGAAGATGATACACTCAGAAGATGATACACTCAGAAGATGATACAATCAGAAAATGATACACTCAGAAGATGATACAATCAGAAGATGATACACTCAGAAGATGATACTATCAGAAGATGATACACTCAGAAGATGATACACTCAGAAGATGATACACTCAGAAGATGATACTATCGCAAGATGATACACTCAGAAGATGATACACTCAGAAGATGATACACTCAGAAGATGATACACTCAGAAGATGATACACTCAGAAGATGATAATATCGGAAGATGATACACTCAGAAGATGATAC
The DNA here is from genome assembly GCA_034231615.1 of Meghimatium bilineatum. Lineage (NCBI taxonomy): Eukaryota > Metazoa > Mollusca > Gastropoda > Stylommatophora > Philomycidae > Meghimatium > Meghimatium bilineatum. The sequence continues at coordinate 28,731,051 of CM067315.1, read as the reverse complement.
ACTCAAAAGATGATACTCTCATAAAATTATATTCCAAAATAGTGAGGCTTTTCTCTTGTGAAGGTCAGACAGCATATGTACAATAACGTTTCATTTGTGATGAAAAACAAAGAGAGGCCAGCATAGCACATCATGCCGAACCAGATTGGTTCCAGCCCTGACTTCTTCTTGTTCTTCTGCGTTCAGCATCTGTGGTCATGCTATACCGTCAGGCCCGTCGTCAAGACGAAGTCCACTGTCTTCTTCGGGTCAGAGCGGCTTCCCCATAGCTTTTGCCTCAAATCTGTATCCTCTGGCCAGGTCTGCTGTCTCTGCTCTTTGTCTGTTGGGCAGTCCTGAAGTATGTGTTCTGGGGTCTGGGTTCCGGATCCACATGGACATTAATCTGTGTATGAGATCCTTAATCGGTAATGGTGACCCAACAGTCTGCAGTGGCCTGTCCTACGGCGAAATATTGTGGTCTGTTGATATCTTTGGAGGAGATGAATTGCATCATGTTCGTATTCCCCTTCCATTTGTTTCTTCCACTTTGCTGTGTATGTGTGGCGGATTATTGTTTTTGCTTCTCCGTAAGACATAAGACAGTGGGTGTCTGTGCTGCTCCATTTCGCTTCCTGCCTTTGACAGAGCATCGACTTTCTCCTTTCCCATGATTCCACAGTGTGATGGTATCCCCTGAAGGGCAATAGCTGTTGATTTTTGGATCTGTCTTAGCTCATGTCTGATGTTGTGCAGAAGGCTTTCATTTCTGTTGCTCTGGATTGATTCCAGTAGGGATCTGCAATCTGTGAATATGGCTATCTTCTTTGGTCTTTGCAGTCGTGGTTCGGTGAAGGCTTTCAGTGCTTGATGGAGTGCAACTGCTTCCGCTCTAAAATTAGAGGAGTATTTCCCGGTTGGAAAAGCTTTTGATATTGTCTTCCCATCTTGGAGTCTTATAAAATTTCCACCTCCTCCATTCCTTACTGCTCCTTCTGCCGATCCATCTGTGTAGACATGTGTCCATTCATTGGGATTGTATTTTATTTATACCATCTCTAGTGTCAATGCTTTTAGCTGAGGTGGAGTTTGGTATTCCTTATTAGTTATTCCAGATACCTGTGTTATTATCAGCCCCTTATTTCCTCATGGTGTGTCCTTAGTACCTCATGGTGTACCCGTGATACCTCATGGTGTACCCTTAGTTCCTTAGTATTCTTTCTAGCCCCTCTTCCAATTTGATAATCACCATCTTCTGAGGAACCACATCTCCGAGGTTTCATACTTGTACTTATTCTCCATGATTTTCTTCCAAGTCGAATCTTATGTCGCAATTTTCCCCTGCTAGTAATGATAAGACACTGTTTCTAACAAGTATTAGTATTATTTAATTGATACCTTATTTTTTCTTGTGCGTATCTTTTATTGTATAATATATTTTGTTCAGAAAAATGAAAGTAATTTATTTAAAATCCGCATGTGGTAAAAGATAAAAATATTTTAGATATAAAAAATAGTTAAATGTTAGTCTTACACCAGGGACAAGTGCATTGAGTGAACTTTTCGAACACAAAGTCTTTATCAAGGTCAAGAAAAACCCAACCTGGAAATAAAATTATATTTTTTTTAAAGTGTGTCATCTTCATCATCATTAAGTGCCGTTACCTCAACGAATGTTGACTGCAACAGACCTCCAACAACCATGTCTCTTGTCTTGGTGGTACACTCTGCTAGACTGTAACATGTCTATCTCTTGATATTACTCTTCCACTCGTATCTCCGTGTACCTCTTGCTTGCCTCCCTTCGACCTTACCCTCAAGTAAGGTCTTCAACAAGGTGTCATGTTTTATATATTTTGCTCAATATTGTATTTGCTTAATCTTTATTCCTTTCATATTCTTTTTCTTCATACAAAATGTTGTTAGAGCCTCATGTGTTGTCTTCTCTGTTCATGAAGTTCTCCCTGTGACGTGTACAACATGGCGGCTGGGCGGCTGCGAATTTCTCTTCTCTCGCCAAATTGTGTTTAAATACACTGAACTATGCCTTCCAACATATGTTATATCGTGTGATGTATTTCCAAGTCATGGATGTTAGTTCTACTCTATTATTTAGAATTTTAGAAAAAGGTAAAATTACTGTGTTAAATGACGGCAGATGTGAAACAGAAGTTAAAAGGAGATAAGGAATGGTTAAAAGTACCTTCAATGACATGAGGAAAATAGTAACATCTAAACAAATTACAAACAAGTTAAAAAGGAGAATTATAAAATGCTAAATCTATTCTATATTAATGTATGGATCAGAAACATGGACACTAAATAAACAATTAGAAGACAGAATTGATGACTTTGAGATGTGGGTATATAGAAGAATAGGAAGAGTATCATGGAAAAAGAAGGGAAAAAAAGAGGTGATAAAAACACTTAATATAAAGAAAGAATTACTAAGAGAAATAGAGATCAGGCAAATAAAATATTTTGGACACATTAAAAGACATGACACCTTATTGAAGACCTTACTTGAGGGTAAAGTCAAAGGGAAGCGAGCAAGAAGTAGGCAGAGATACAAGTGGGAGAGTAACATCGCCAGATGGACATTTTACTGTCTAGCAGAGTGCACCACCAAAACAAGAGACAGGGGATGTTGGAGATCTGGAGATCTGTTGCAGCCAACTTTCGTTGCGAAGACGGCATTTGATGATGATGAAATATAAACAAAAACGTCGCGAGAGACAATATTCCACCAGTGTGTTGGCGGGGAGAAAAAACTAGAGCAAAGAATAATAAGAAAACACTACCGCATACCATGCATGTTGTAAGAAGCGATTAAAGAGACTGAGTGTGGAGTTTACAGCCGAATTCCATGATTTTCGATTGCCCCCCTAAAGACATACTGGAGGCGTGCGATAGGTCTTTGCCCTGACCACGAAGCAATAGGAGGGAAAAGTTGAAATTTATTACAACGATTATTCCTCCTCAACTTAACGATCACTAGAATTTATGCCATCTCTGCACAACATTTAAAAGACTTTCAGAATAAAATAAAATATTTTTCAAACTAAACCAGTTATCACAAGCCAGTACGACATCTTAACTATCAAAATTATTTTCTTTCACCGGTAAGAATTTCTAAAAGGAAATAGACATATGGAGCCAAATCTGGAGAAAATGATGGGTGTGGAATAATTTCAATATTCAAATGTAGAGAATATGATGGGTGTGGAATAATTTCAATATTCAAATCTAGAGAATATGATGGGTGTGGAATAATTTCAATATTCAAATCGTTGACTGTTTGCAACGCAAGCCATGCTTAATGGGAAGGTGCATTGTCTTGAAGCAAGAGCATAATTTGAGTGCGAGTTATTCCTCGTTTTCTGGTCAGTTTTTCTTAGTTTTGTATGGAGTTCAACGTACCACTGGCCCTTAGTTGTGTTGCATTGAGGCAGGTAATTTTTCATTATGACACATTTGACGTCCCATTCAACAATCAAAATCACTTTTCTTACAGATTTTTTTACTCTTTGATTGATATGCATTAGTAATGGTGATTCTAACAGACTCCCAGAGTATACTGAAAAATTAGCTCTGGTTTCTGCCCGTTGCACCACATTCTGCGTTGAAGAAACATAAATAGTACCGTTGGAACAACACAGGGTAAAATGGGGAGCGTACTTACCCAGCGAACTACAGGAACAATTAGCATGCATACCTTTCAACATTTGCTGTGAGAGACTGGACACCTATGTGCCTGTCAGTCATTGCTCATCACACACGCACGCACGCACGCAAGCACGCGTCACACACACGCACGCACGCACGCATGCGTCACACACACACACACTCAATGACACACACACACGCGCGCACGCGCGCACGCGCACACGCACATGCACACGTACACGCACTCGCACACGTACACGCACACACACACACACACACACTTACTTACATGTGTACACACATACGTGTGTGTGTGTGGTGTGTGTGTGGGTGTGTGTGTACGTGTGCGAGTGCGTGTGCGTGTGTATGTGCGTGTGCGCGTGCGTGCGTGCGTGCGTGTGTGTGTGTGTGCGTGCGTGCGTGTTAGTGTGTATAGATTTCTTCACTTTATTTTGACACAATAATTAATCTTCTTCTTCTTCTGGTTCACAGTTTGACATGTCTACACAGCAAATCCTGTTTTCTTAATAAATGCTGCTGTATTTGAAAGCTCCTCAGTGCTCCCATACATCTTTTTGTGGATATCCATCTCTGTGGGCCAGTGTTCTTGCCTGAACTGGTTTAGTGTATTGCAGTCTTGCAGGATATGTTCAGCTGTCTGTGCTGCCTGCCTACAAGGGCACAGAGGTGATGAGACCAGTCTTAGTCTATTTAAGTGGCTGTTTAATCTGTTGTGTACAGTTCTGAGCCGGAAGATAATAACCTGCTCTGCTCTGTCGAGATAGTGGTTATTGTCTTTTGGGTGGTCAACTTTCCCGATGAGTGTCCTCTTGGTATGTGATTTTTTTGTCTTTTTGTTCCTGTATTGCTCCATCCTTTGCCAGTATATCTGTCTCTTCATTCCCTGGTATGCCATAGTGGGATGATAACTAAAAAGGGGACAATAATTCGTTAAAACAAATTTATTGACAATTGTTCTTATTATTTCCCTTTGATTGCAAGCGTAAAACCCAATTTTTTTAAAGTGGCAAGTTCTGTTTACTCTGTGACTAAATTTACTTTTCTCATAAAGCATTATGTTAATTCAAAGTGACTAAGAAACAATAGTCAAGTTTTCTTCCTGCAAACATAGCCCTGTCTCTATCTTGTGAGTACAGTTCACGAAAGGCAAGACGCATCTGTTTTTCCTAAATCTATATTTTTTAGGTCCTCTCAGAACTAATTCATATTAAAAATGGCACCAAATTAGCATAATTAAAAATGAAAATAAATTATCAAACTATTGAATGTAACTAAATACCACAGAATTTATATATATTTGGGTTCAATACAAGAATCCGTGGAGAAATCACGTGACAGCATACGAACTTTTTAATTTCATATGCTATTGCACTATCTCGGAAACTTAAAAAGTCGTAACTTAAAATACCAATCTTGCAATTTGCGCACAATGAACTGGCCATCGACCTCCCACTCCGTGTACAGCGCGCATATAGAGTTGTCAGGGGCTCTCATCTCGCAACGTGTCGAATAGTGGACACGTCTGTATATGCGACTTTTAGGAATTTCGTTCCATCTAATTATGTTAGTTATTTGTTCTGTAGAAACATGTCCTCTGTTTCTTGTATTGTACCTATATTTGTATTGACAAAGGCAAGACGCATCTGTTGATACTATTTCTATAATTTTTAGGTACTCGCAGAACTAATTAATATTAAAAATGGCAGCAAATTTGCACAATTAAAATGAAAGTAAATTATCAAACTATTGAATATAATTAAATACCAAAAAATTTATATATGTGATGGCAAAGGCAAGACGCATCTGTATAGACTACCTTTGCACTATTCCACCATAGAGCCGTATCAATGATAGAAGTCGCTATTGAAATAATGAAACAGAAAAACAAGAAATCGTCCATAAATTCCTTGAACAATTTTGCTCTGTATTTTGACCACCTTTTCTGCTTGTCAACAAATTTCAGGAATTTAAGTACACACCTGCTTAATTTGTTTTTTTAAATTGCAACCCTTCTTTCCCTCCCCCTCCCCTCCCCACCTATCCTCGTATCCGAAAGAGACGAAAGATTTAATTGGTGTACTAATAAAGGTGTTGATATCAACGTATGTCCCGAAACACAACCTCCCCATTGTTAACAATTGTCAAACTTTTTCATACCCCCCTCCTCTCCTATGTTGATATAATATATGGGCAGCCCTTAATTGTGTTTCTTCTTCACAAGTGAAGGCGATCACGCCATTGGTTTACAGATGTTCCATAAATCCAATCAGAGATCGGAAAAGAATATTGAAGTGTTAGCATGAATTAAGAAGGTAAAGTGGTTAGACTTTTTTGTGCTTTTTGTCTATCTGCAATTCTGGCTGTGTTCTACGGATTTTAATATCTATATATACACTGATTGGGGCATATCAGGCTGAAAGGACAAGTGTAATGGACATATCAGACTGAAAGGACAAGAGCTATGGACATATCAGGCTGAAAGGACAAAAGCTATGAACATATCCGGCTGAAAGGACAAGTGTAATGGACATATCAGACTGAAAGGACAAGAGCTATGGACATATCAGGCTGAAAGGACAAGAGCTATGGACATATCAGGCTGGAAACGCATGCGGTTGCGTCTGTGGGTCTCACAAATGGTTCATTAGACTAACCACCCATGCAACAGAAAACGTTAATAGATGACATGCCGTTATTTTGAGATTATCTTCTTATAGAAGCTTCATGGCGCGTCATCTATACAATTATGCTTCTCGTGCTTTTATTTTGTTGTTGCAATGTGTTTTTATGCGTTGCTATTTGTATATATGTATGCACCCTCTGTGGTTGGGAGGGAGCCAGAGATGTACTGCCCTGCACTGTGGAGGAGGAAATTGGCAACACTGTTTTTTCCTATGGCTGAGGCCCATCATAGAGGTACAGTGACTCAGGACGTGGCAATCCTTTGGACTTAAACATTTGGTTGCATGCCTGGAGTAATAGAGAAGTTCGGTATAACCAGTAGTTAATTGGTAGCGGAGTTCAGCATAGCCAGTAGTCAATTGGTTGCGGGGAATTAGCACAGTGAACCCTATTTTGGCTGCAGTGTCTCGGAGCAGTGCATAGGTTGAAACCTACCTTTCTGGTGGTGTTATTCTCTGGCTCTGGCCAGGGGTGGCTCGAAAACTCACAGACTACCCAGCAATAAATTGCCATTTTAATGAAAATAGGTCCAAGGGCATGAGCCCATGGACCGTTGTAGCAGCAACCAACCATCAGGCTGGAAGAACAAGGGCTATGCACATATCAGGCTAGAAGGACTAGTTCTATGAACATATCGGACTGGAAGGACTAGAGCTATGCACATATCAGGCTGAAAGAACAAGAATGAATATATCGGACTGGAAAGACAAGAGACATGGTTTCCCACGAAACCTGTCAATATTGCTGTAACAACATAAACTAAAGACAGTTTGTCATCATGTTACGACATGAGTAAACTGTTATCTTCAGACTTCGAACAGGAAAGCAAAAACTTAACAACGTTATCTAAGCGGAAATTTTAAATTTGATCAAGAGGTGGAGCGCATGTTATGGACCATGGGCCTGGAAAGCCAAAATCAAATCTTTGCTGTAGTGCGTTCATTATAATATTTTTTTTCTAGTCATGCAGATTAAGGACACACTCTTAGAACAGAAGATAACTATATGTTAACGCTACATGGGACTGTGGATTTTGGTTATTCTGCGCTTTACTCATAGTATATAATGTATTCTTCAAGTTACATCAAGCTCCCACTATCTACGGTCCTGAATGTTGTGTTTGTTTGCTTAGGCTTACAGTAAGCACGAGAAATAGAGCTCTTGTAGCCTTTCTGAATATTAAGGGCACGTCTCCAAATATTTAATCATACCCTTAAAGGGGTGCAATGGGAACGCATAGCTCTATGCGGACCCAAGGTTAGCAGATAACCAAGATCTCAAATGTACCTCCTCGCGGCGCACCCTGATAACAGAAAAACAACAGATCAAGCTGGTTCTGGCCAAATCATTTGGGGATCGTGTCCGAGAGTGTGGAGGTAGCAGATGGAAAGAGCTTTGACTGCAAAAGAGACAGACAATATCTCCGACACCACTAGCAACACCACATACAGCGACACTGTCGACATACAGTGAATCTAGTTAGTCCAGTCCGAACATTGGAGGGGCGGCCAATGAAAAAAGCATGAAAAGGTGGATGCATGGCGAAAGACAGATAGATTTCATACTGAGTACTATGAAATGAAAGGGCAGAACAGCGCTAGAAGGCAGCGCCAACTGCAAATAGAAAGTGAAAACGATTACGGAAATGGCAACTACAAGCTCTGTTAGCTCGTGACGAGCTTCTAGTTACTTGATTTCCTTATAGGCAGAGACCCATACCCAATAATGGGCGTCCAGCAAAGCAAAAAGACCTGGCCTAACTCTAATGTCGAGTCTTCCTATACCGGAAAAATGCTCGCAAAGAGAAAGGGTGCCGAAACCGATAGGCTCAGGAAAAAAGGGACATAGATAGCAGCCCTGGCCCAACTCTACTGCCAGGTTCTCCTATACCGGAAATACACTTGCAGAGAGAAAGGGTTCAGTACCTGATGGGCTCAGGCACTATTGGGACAAGGTCGCTCAGCTCGAGAACGCCTTGCTCTCAATCGCGTGGTGTGAGACTCGAACTTGAGCGAGGGGTTCACGATGTCGTTGAATGTCACCTCGGCTAAGAGGGCGAAAGGGCCTGGGTCCACTCTTCTGCTGAATTCTTTCTTTTAAGAAACCAGGCTCACGGATGAGAAAAGGTTTAGTACCCGATGGGACAGCACGTCCAATTACACGAGGCAAGTTCATAGACAGTGGAACACCTCGTGCGAGACAGAAGTGAGCAAAAAATCGTCTGGTGAAAAGTCACCACACAGACGCGTGCTTGGCAACAGATAGGGAGGCTGTCACAGGCTAGGGTAGCCCACCCGAAATGTAAAGGCATGCCGAAATCGGATGTGCTAGGCCTACACGGCGCATAACGGTTGCACAACGTAAACACCCGCCCGGAGGAAATCGCACGGATATCCATGTTGATTACAATGGAGCGAACGCAAAACACATAAACAAACTAATATACCCCTAAAGATTAAAAACTCTAAATAGTGTGAAATTTTGTGATAGGAAGCTTCCGATTCGGAAGTGCTACAAGCATAATTATAGGCAGGAAGTGGTGTGGAGATTCCACTAAAGGAAACTTTCACCTAATAAATATAGTATGGAATTCCTCTATAGCGCATTCTTGTATAACATATATCCCTATATAACAACACTTCAAATTCTCGAATTATATTTATTGTATATTGTTTGTACTGTATTAAAGAATATTTAAATTACATGCATAATTTGTCGATCTGAATCAAATGTTATAACGGGAATTCACTGCATGTCAGCTATCAGTTATATACCGGACACATCCATATGTGCTCCGATCCCCAATAAACCGTATGTTCCGTTCTACAGAGTAAAGAAAGGGAATACTGTCTTCCGATACGGCGTTAATTTCCAGCCTGTGAGTTCTATGAATGACATGAAGCAAATCGTACAGCTTATTGAAGCTATTGATTTTATCAATCGTTTCCTACTTTCTGACAATTGGTAAACTTCTTAAAATGTGAAAGGTAACAAACTGGAACAGACACAAATTAACTTTATAAATTTCATGTTTTTTAACATTGTTTCAGTTTTACTACAATAGAACTCTCAATGCTCAAATAACCAAGGTTTCGTTACTCGTAACATTTCATTGATTCTCTCCCTTAAGTTCTACAGAAAGCTGAAGACCAATGCGTTTTATTTTCTTCTTGTGCTGGACAAAATCCTGCTAATCTGCATACGTTTCCTATTCTTTCATTCACTTACAATGTGATAATATTTGAAGTTGTGTTGGAGGAGTTAAGAACAAAAGAAGAAGAAATACCATAAAATGATGGACTTTTTGTGGTAATCGTCTATTTCAACCACGGACTACATTAAATGTCTATTTCAACCACGGACAACATTAAACGTCTATTTCAACCACGGACTACATTAAACGTCTATTTCAACCACGGACTAAATTTAACATCTATTTCAACCGCGTTTGATCATTCAAAGATAGTAATGGTTTGTAGTGTCACAAAGACATGCTAGAAGTATATATTTCAAACATATTTCATATAATTATTCTAAGACATACTATTAGGTCGAGCTGACTCGATTATCTAAATCCATACTATAAATATAACTGATGGTCGCACTTTATGATATAACCAAAATGGACTCAGGCCGTGGTTGAAATGGACGTTTCTTACCCTGAAAGGTAATCTATATATCCAAAGAAAATACGATTCGTTTAGTCCATGCTGTGTTGGTGTTGGTCTGTCTGTTCAGCTCATTCTGTCCAGTTCATTCCATCCAGCTATCTACGTCCAGTTCATTCTGTTCAGCTCATTACGTACGTCCAGTTATCTCCGTCCCACTCAATCTGTCCAGCTCATTCTGTCCAGCACATTCCATCCAGGTCATTATGTTTAGCTCATTCCATCCCAACTCATTCCGTCCAGCTCATTTCATCCAGCTTTCTCCGTCCAGCACATTCCTTCCAGCTATCTCCGTCCAGCACATTCCTTCCATCTATCTCCGTCCAGCTGATTCCGCCCAGCTATCTCCATCCAGCTCATTCCGTCCAGCTATCTCCATCCAGCTCATTCCGTCCAGCTATCTCCATCAAGCTCATTCCGTCCTGCTATCTCCATCAAGCTCATTCCGTCCAGCTCATTCCGCCCAGCTATCTCCATCCAGCTCATTCCGTCCAGCTATCTCCATCAAGCTCATTCCGTCCAGCTCATTCCTTCCAGCTATCTCCATCCAGCTGATTCCGTCCAGCTATCTCCATCCAGCACATTCCTTCCAGCTATCTCAACCAGCTCATTCCGTCCAGCTATCTCCGTCAGCGTATTCCTTGAAAATCACCACATCCAAAAAAATACTGGGTTGATGGCTACGTCCTGAATAGGATATGCTAAAAATGTTATTTTTTTCATTCTTTTCCATCGCATTATGTCCGAATTCTAATCATTTTCGATATCAAAGTTCTCCAACTCCACAATGACAAGTTGTCCGGCATATTTCTCCTGCTATTCCTCTAATTATTCCCATTGTTCATTCACTGAACTTTTACAGATGATCAAGTCAATAAGAAAGCCACAAACACCAGAACAAGATGACTATCACATTATGAATAGATCAGAACAAGTTGTAATTCTATGTCTCAGAACAGGACACAACCGACTCCGCAGTCACATGTATACAAAGTTCAAGATTGGCAACACGGCCATGTGTACATGTGGACAGGCAGCACAGAGTGCCAAACATATACTTCAAGAGTGTTCTGAGCATGAAACGCTGAGGCAGACATATTGGCCAGAGGAAATAACACTGGAATCAAAGCTCTATGGGACACTGTATGAACTACAAAAAACAGTGAGTTTTATTAAGGGGACATAATTACAGATATAGACATGTTTCAAGTGAACGAAAGAAGAAGATGAAGAAGAACTGAACTTTTATAAGTTCGTGCTTCATTTGTGCATCCACTTACCTGTTATCACTACGTGCTTCACTTGTGCATACACTTACCTGTTATTAATACTTGCTTTATATTTTCTCCTCATCTAAAAGTAAAGTCAATACTGTTTTTTTTTTCATCAGGGAGTCTCAACTTACGGGTGTGCAATAAAAGCACATGTTTTTCATTTACATTGTATGTTGTTTTTTTTCATGTACCCTCCGTCAGAATAAAAAAAATCCCTAACTTGGAATCTAACCCTGAACCTAACTGTTATGAGACCAATGCTCTGATCTCTCGACCATGAACCTATTCTTTATGTGGCTAAATAAGGGCTGTCTTCTGATGCCAGTGAACAGTTGTATTTTTTTTATTATTGTATTATTTCTTTCAATATATCTTTATTACATCTTTACATGTCCATGGTGTTCTCAACATTCTTCTATAATTCCATATTCCTACTTGCTTTACATTAATGTCTTACTACAGTGAAATCTCGTTACAACGAATCTGTCTTTAACGAACTTCCCCGTATATTAACATTTTTCACACACCCGGATTTTTTAACTCTTTTATTTAACAAAAAAAACAACGATTTATTCCGAATGCATTTAAGCACACATCCCTCCATCCCTGTGCGAACCCACTAGTTACTGTTTGTTTGTGCAATGTAATCTCCAATTTTTACGTATGCCTGTGTATATGCGCGTCTTGTATTCTGTGTCTCTTCGTTTGTGTGAGTGTGTGTATGTGTCTTTGTGTGCTTCTGTGTGTGCGTGTGTGTGTCTGTGCGTTTGAATTGTGTATGTGTGCGTGTGTGTGTGTGTATGTGCTTGTATGTGGTATTTACAAATTGCACAAAATACTCCAACACTGTGTGCAGACTACCGATTGTCCAAGATGCACTACAACAATTGAGAATTGGTTGAATATAGATTCTACAAACTCTCCCACCACCATTAACAAAGATGTATTACATAAGCGAACCATAACATGTTATTATTTATAGACAGGGCCGGTCTTATGACATTGCAACCTATGCGGTCGCAGTGGGTCCCGCACTTCATAGACCCATAAAAACATATTAGAATTTATTTTATTATCCTCTTCCCTACCCAGACTGGGCCCCGCGCAATCCGTTTTGCATTGGGCCCCCTCAATTGTTAGGGCCGGCCCTGTTTATAGACGGTTGAAAGCAGCGTACACCCCCACAAGGGGTGTAAATGAAATGACCACATGACCACGAGAAAATATTTGCAATGAATTTACACACCGCACGTGTGTGCTGGATACTGTGTGTAACATTTCTTGGTATGTTTCCAAAAATAAAATGCATTGTAGGCTTATAACAAAAATACATTGCACATATTTTTAGTTGTACATCATCACGTGATCATTAATCGTTCAAATACAAAAATCACAACAGAATCGAACATGTTTCCCCCATGTGTTGCCAAGTCCTGAATGGGAAGCAAACAATATTGATACTGTTACCTGCCGTGCAATCCCCCATGTCAAGGCGAATAAGTTGGGTTTTTTTGGGGGGTGTGATCGGATTTCCCATACAATAGAGTGTCATAGTGATCCATGTCACATACAAAAGAGTGTCAAAGTGATCCGTGTGGCATGCTGAAATCGAATTTGTCCGGTCGAAATGCGTAGATATCGCAGCCGAACTGAAAAATAATACAACGCATTCCGTTATGTGGAGTACATCCTGTTGACCTGCAGGAGTTTGAGAACGATCGCAGATAAAGAGGAAAGTAAAGAATGACATCTAGAATGTATCACTATACTATGTATCACTATACTATGTATTACTATACTATGTATTACTATACTATGTATTACTATACTATGTATTACTATACTATATCACTATACTATGTATTACTATACTATGTATTACTATACTATGTATTACTATACTTTATCACTATACTATGTATTACTATACTATGTATTACTATACTATGTATTACTATACTATGTATTACTATACTATGTATTACTATACTATGTATTACTATACTATGTATTACTATACTATGTATTACTATACTATGTATTACTATACTATATCACTATACTATGTATTACTATACTATGTATTACTATACTATGTATTACTATACTATATCACTATACTATGTATTACTATACTATGTATTACTATACTATGTATTACTATACTATGTATTACTATACTATATCACTATACTATGTATTACTATACTATGTATTACTATACTATGTATTACTATACTATGTATTACTATACTATATATAGTGCTGAGTACACCCCACTACGGATCTGAAACATTGACTACCTACACAAAACACGTGAGGAGACTTAACACAATTTATCTAAGATATCTCTACAAAATCTTAAACAGTAAAAGGCACGATCAAATCACCAATATATAAGTGTTACGCCGCCCACATCTACCATCTGCTTATGAAAACACTTGGTAGCACGTATGCAGATTGCCACACTGCCGCATATCAAAAAGATTACTAATCTTAGTACTTCTTCTGAAGGTCAGCAGGCCAGTGGTAGACCAATGCTGAGATACAAAGATTTACGTAAGTCCTCAATGAAAGATTTTACCACAGAAACAAAAACTGGGAAAACACGGCGTTAACTTGGGCTGTCTTGGAGCAACCCTAAACAGGAAGTTGCTGGAGTAACACAGGGCAAATATCAAGATAAACAAAAATAGGTAAGATGTAAGATTCGTTGTACTGTTGTTTCTTGTTTGTCCTGATGAAGGCTTTTTAGTCGAAACGTCGTCTGTCTCTGAATCTCGTTGTTATGCTGTTTTATTTTGGTAACACATCTACCTATTTCAGTATGCATAATCTTTGTCGTGTGCTGTGGCAGAAACCAAACAACTGTGGGTTTGCTGGAGAGCCGGAACGCATTTTCATACAACTACAGCTAGAAAAAGAGTGATCATGTAAAACTGAGTAAAAAAAATGTCCAAAGATATCTTGTCACGTTCGTCTTTGTGACATGTCTACAAACACAACTGGCAAGCGTCACGACTTTCAATATGTCTGAACAGAACAAACAACGTGGTTGTCTAGCACACTGGTTCTCACTTTGAATCATCATGACCCATTGAATGACACAGTGACTTGCATGGGGGATTAACAAAATATAATGAAATTTTGACAAGTAAAGATCCTTACAGGAGGAACACAGAAAGGCAACTTGAGGATCTATAACCAATTAGAATCAAATATATAAAGCTTTCAAACTTGTTGTGACTTGCAAAGAAAGTGAATGATTTATTATAAAAGAAATTCTTTTAGGCACTGGGACAGCTACGAAAGAAAATGTGTCCAAAAAAGCGAGCCACGGGTCTCAAAGGGCTGAGAACTATCAGTCTAGCTGATCAAATAGTTGATTGTCGAATCTTTAGTACAAACAAGGCAGATTTAGTGGTCGGACACGTCGCTGTCAGTTACAAGGGCGTCACAAATAAATAGCGATATTAAAAATAGATAATTGTGAAATGTGTTGATTTACCTGCTATCTCATACCAGATAGATAAGTGCAGAACTATGAAAGAAGAACTATCTGAGCTGAACTATGAAAGAAGAACTATCTGAGCTGAACTATGAAAGAAGAACTATCTGAGCTGAACTATGAAAGAAGAACTATCTGAGCTGAACTATGAAAGAAGAACTTACTGATCAGAACTATGAAAGAAGAACTATCTGAGCTGAACTATGAAAGAAGAACTATCTGAGCTGAACTATGAAAGAAGAACTATCTGAGCTGAACTATGAAAGAAGAACTATCTGAGCAGAATTATGAAAGAAGAACTATCTGAGTAGAACTATGAAAGAAGAACTATCTGAGCAGAATTATGAAAGAAGAACTATCTGAGCTGAACTATGAAAGAAGAACTATCTGAGCTGAACTATGAAAGAAGAACTATCTGAGCTGAACTATGAAAGAAGAACTATCTGAGCTGAACTATGAAAGAAGAACTATCTGAGCAGAATTATGAAAGAAGAACTATCTGAGTAGAACTATGAAAGAAGAACTATCTGAGCTGAACTATGAAAGAAGAACTATCTGAGCTGAACTATGAAAGAAGAACTATCTGAGTAGAACTATGAAAGAAGAACTATCTGAGCTGAACTATGAAAGAAGAACTATCTGAGCAGAATTATGAAAGAAGAACTATCTGAGTAGAACTATGAAAGAAGAACTATCTGAGTAGAACTATGAAAGAAGAACTATCTGAGCAGAATTATGAAAGAAGAACTATCTGAGCTGAGCTATGAAAGAAGAACTATCTGAGCAGAATTATGAAAGAAGAACTATCTGAGTAGAACTATGAAAGAAGAACTATCTGAGTAGAACTATGAAAGAAGAACTATCTGAGCAGAATTATGAAAGAAAAACTTACTGATCAGAACTATGAAAGAAGAACTATCTGAGCAGAATTATGAAGGAAGAACTTACTGAGTAGAATTATGAAAGAAGAACTATCTGAGCAAAATTATGAAAGAAGAAATATATGAGCAGAATTAAGAAGGATACATTATCTGAAAAGAACTATCTAAGAAAAATTATCTGATCAGAACTATTTAAACACAACTATCTGAGCAGAACTATGAAAGAAGAACTATCTGATCAGAACCATGAAAGAAGAACTGAGTAGATATGAAAGAAGAACTATCTGATCAGAACCATGAAATAAGAACTGAGTAGAACTATGAAATAAGAACTATCTGATCAGAACTATGAAATAAGAACTATCTGAGCAGAATTATGAAGGAAAAATTATCTGAATAGAACTATCTAAGCAAAATTATCTGAGCAGAACTATTTAAACACAACTATCCGAGCAGAACTATCTGAGCAAAACTATCTAAGAAAATCTATTTGAGCAGAACTATCTAGAACAGGACTATCTAAGCAAAAATATCTGAGCAAAAACTATCTGATCAGAACTATCTGCGCAAAACTATATGAGCAAAACTGTTTGATCAAAACTATCTCAGCAAAATTATCTGAGCAAAATTGCCTGAACAGAACTATGAAAGAAGAACTGTCTTAGCAGTATTATCTGAGCAAAATTATCGGAGCAAAACAATCTGAGCAGAACTATCAGAGCAGAATTATGAAATCAGAACTATCTGAGCGAATCTATAAAAGCAAAACTACAAAATCAGAACTATCTGAGCAAATCTGTGAAAGTAAAACTACAAAAACAGAACTATCTAAGCAAATCTGTGAAAGTAAAACTACAAAAACAGAACTATTTTAGCAAAATTTGCTTGTGTGGCAACTGTAATCTGCAGTTCTAGTTTAGGGTGCAAAGAATAAGTCCACTGTCTTGTTACCATGCATGTTGTACTGCATGTTTTACTTCAATTTCTTGCTTTTGTCTTGCATTAAATGGTCCCATTGATGACGGAGAGACGGTTATAGCGGGTCTATGAAAAACTATGAGAGCAGGTCAATGAACAATGCATCTTTGTCATTTTGTAGCAGACTCCTATGTTGCGGAGAATTCTAGATCTGGCATCACAGCAGATTGGTCAACAGATCTGATGGAAGAATGATGATTTTGTTCGCCCAGATGTATATTATACACTCCTGGCAGCACGCGATAATCATGGGATATTGTCACACTGAAATGCATGCCTTGGGGGACTCAACATGCATCCGTAAATCCCAAGTAACACAGTCATTTCTTTGAAACAGTAAACCGTATGTGTTTGAGCGTCACCTTTGGTTACTCAAGTCTCTGACTATTACACTGGTGTAGTGTAAGTATATTGTCCAGTTTTCCTTCTTGTAGTTACACCTAGAGAGAGTGCTATTATTTTTAATAAATTCAATATCTACAATCAGAAAGGCTGGCCGGTGGTCGCTGCCTCCAAGCTGTTTTCCAACAACACGACTGATGTTCCACTGCAAATTTGGTGAATGGAATGCCAAATCTGGTGTAGAGGTGGTATGCCATGATCTGGAGTAGAAGGTTGGGGGGGGGGGTCAGTTGTCTGGGTGATCAGGATTATTTCATGTTCATCCTGCCAGTTTTCTAGTTCCTCACCTCTCCTGTCCATGTGATCATAGCCCCAACTACGAGTGGCTATTGAAATCTGTATATGGAATGCTGTACTTTCTGTCCTGAAGTGGAATATCTGTTGTTCCATATATGTCCTTCCATATATGTTTCTAACTAGCATGTACTGATATTATTCATAAACACCGTCAGTATCCCACCATTATTTCGCCTGTCTTTTCGATCGGATTGATAGCATTAGAAAACTCTTATTTTGAAAGCTACATCCTTGTTTAAAATAGGTTTATTGCAAGCGGCATACATTTACTTGCTCTTCATTAAAGATTTATTAGAGTTCTAATATTTCTGTTGTTGCATTCCAATGAATTATTTTTAATGGTCTTGTTTTTTTACCAGTTGCGCTATTATCATGTCTGATCAGCTCAACTTCCATTAGCTCAACTTCCATTAGCTCAACTTCCATTAGCTCAACTTCCATTAGCTCAACTTCCATTAGCTCAACTTCCATTCAGAAGAATTTCCATTAGCTAGGGTTGAATCCTTTCGATGCTTAGAGACCGGCACAGTCTCTGCCTGAATGTCCGTCACAGTGCAGTCACCATAATATATATCAGATATAAACATATTCACATTGCGTGGGTTGATGCGAAGCATCCTGATTGTCTCCACCTTTGATGATTGTCTCCACCTTTGATGATTGTCTCCACCTTTGATGATTGTCTCCACCTTTGATGATTGTCTCCACCTTTGATGATTGTCTCCATCATTAGCACCTATACTTGTTAGGGATGACTGTGGTCTTGCTTGATTTTAGGAGAGCCTAGCCAGTCTTAATATTCAACCTCTGTTGGCTTAACTAAGCCCCATCTCCGATGCAAGGATCTGTCTTCTATGGGGTGCACATAGTTAAATGGATTATTTCATCATCATCGTCATCATCCTCATCATTTGAGCAAAACCTTAAGAGCAGAGCTATCTGAGTACAACTATGAAAGCAGAGCTATCTGAGTACAACTATGAAAGCAGAGCTATCTGAGTACAACTATTAAAGCAGAGATATCTGAGTACAACTATGAAAGTAGAGCTATCTGAGTACAACTATGAAAGCAGAGCTATCTGAGTACAACTATGAAAGCAGAGCTATCTGAGTACAACTATGAAAGCAGAGCTATCTTAGTACAACTATGAAAGCAGAGCTATCTGAGTACAACTATGAAAGCAGAGCTATCTGAGTACAACTATGAAAGCAGAGCTATCTGAGTACAACTATGAAAGCAGAGCTATCTGAGTACAACTATGAAAGCAGAGCTATCTGAGTACAACTATTAAAGCAGAGCTATCTGAGTACAACTATGAAAGCAGAGCTATCTGAGTACAACTATGAAAGCAGAGCTATCTGAGTACAACTATGAAAGCAGAGCTATCTGAGTACATCTAAGAGAGCAGAAGTATCTGAACAATTCTATGAGAGCAGAATTATCTGAGAAAGTCGATGAGAGCAGAACTATCTGAGCAAATCTATGAGAACATACTTATCTGAGTAACATTATTATAATATAACTATTTGAGCATAACTATGACAACTCAGCTATCTGAGCAAACCTACCCGCAGAGCTATCAGAGAACAAATATATGTGCAGAACTATCAGGGAACAAATATATGTGCAGAACTATCAGGGAACAAATATATGTGCAGAACTATCAGGGAACAAATATATGTGCAGAACTATCAGGGAACAAATATATGTGCAGAACTATCAGAGAACAAATATATGTGCAGAACTATCAGAGAACAAATATATGTGCAGAACTATCAGAGAACAAATATATGTGCAGAACTATCAGAGAACAAATATATGTGCAGAACTATCAGAGAACAAATATATGTGCAGAACTATCAGAGAACAAATATATGTGCAGAACTATCAGAGAACAAATATATGTGCAGAACTATCAGAGAACAAATATATGTGCAGAACTATCAGAGAACAAATATATGTGCAGAACTATCAGGGAACAAATATATGTGCAGAACTATCAGAGAACAAATATATGTGCAGAACTATCAGAGAACAAATATATGTGCAGAACTATCAGAGAACAAATATATGTGCAGAACTATCAGAGAACAAATATATGTGCAGAACTATCAGAGAACAAATATATGTGCAGAACTATCAGAGAACAAATATATGTGCAGAACTATCAGGGAACAAATATATGTGCAGAACTATCAGGGAACAAATATATGTGCAGAACTATCAGGGCAGAATTATCTGAACAATGCTGTCAGAGCATAACTATCTGAGAAAACTTTCAGAGCAGATAGATACATTTTTTATACAGACGCTAATTGGGCTGAACCTCAAGCCTATTGCTATACTTGCATACTGAGTGACTCGATTAGTATTGGTCTGGTACACAGCCAGAATAGCTGCATTTGTTTTCAGTGTGTACCACGAGAAGGTACTTTTAGGATTTTGGTTATCTGCTATCCCTGGTCCGCACAAGAGAAATAATGAGACCATTTACACCCCAGTGGCTGTGATATCTTCGCATTTCTGCCTGACAAAAGTTCGACTTCAGGATGACATGTGTCGGGTGAGGTAGACAACCCTACGTCCAATGGGGAAATTAGGCGCAGAGACATCACCTGCTGCCAGAGAATGATAACTGAAATGCGTCTAAAACGTGTCCTCATCATCAGATGCAATTCCTGCTGGCTTAGGTGATCATGGCTCTCTACAGCTCTTTATCTCCAGTATTATGTATCAAGCTCGCTATTGTTTCCCTGCTGTGCCAGGTTGTCAAACTGTCTAATATTTTCTCACGTTGTCGCCTTCTATCTCCGTTGCATTCAATCTTCCCTGTTGTGACTA
This sequence comes from Meghimatium bilineatum, assembly GCA_034231615.1. NCBI lineage: Eukaryota > Metazoa > Mollusca > Gastropoda > Stylommatophora > Philomycidae > Meghimatium > Meghimatium bilineatum. Next base: position 28,710,853 of record CM067315.1, on the reverse strand, counting down.
TGTTCTCCAAACCTCCATGTCTCATGAAGTGGACAAAAAATTAAATGTGTCTTTTTCTTATATTATTGATTAAGGTCCATTTCGCATATGACTCTTTCAACACTTCCACATTCGATTTTCTGGCAGTCCATGGTATTCCCAGCATTCTTCTGTAAAACCACATCTCTATTGCCTCTAATTTCCTCCTTTCCAGTTTGTTTATTGTCCAAGACTCGCACCTATATGTTTGTATAGGGGTTATATAGCACTGCAAAACTCTCTTTCTCACCTCTAATGACAACATCATATTATACAATATATTTTTCATTTTTCTGAATATTTTTTTTTTGCCTGTCCTATTCTGCTTCTTTTTTCTGCTGAACTTCTTCAATCTGCTGTAATCGTTGTACCTAAATATTTGAACTGGTGGACCTGTTGTAATACTATATCATTCACTTTGATCTTGTGAGGTGTGGTATTTTGTTTCTAAAAATGTAGGTAAACAATAATTTAAAATCCGGAATTCGTTGTAGCTGGATTACCAAAACCACGACCTCCAGTATTGATATAACCAAATTGCACTAAAGTCCACGGTTTAAAAAAGCGTCCCTCGCCATAAGGGGTACATTTTACTTAAACACAATGCATTATTTTAATGTTAGAGGCTTTAGGTGTTCAAGTATCGCCGACTTGAATTATTCCAACTGTACTGGCGGTCTAATGCAAACGTTCTTCTTCTTCTTCTTCAGCGTTCGCTCTCAAATAACCACAACGAATATTTCGTGTCATTTCCGCCGGGGAGCGTGAAGTACGTTGTTCTGCAAGTTCCACAGTATAACTGTAATTATTTGCACCCCGGTTGGCCACTTGTGGTCAGGACGTCCGAGGTCCAGCACATCCGTTTTCGTCATTCCTTTATTTCGGGTTTGGTCCCTAGTCCGTCACAGTCTGTGTATCTGTCACCGGGCACGCTGGTGTGTAGTGCAACTCCGCCAAGACACTTGTCGAGCGCGTCTATCTGGTACGAGGTGTTCCACCGTCTATGAACCCATCTCGTGCAATTGCACGTACTCTGCCAGTGTCCATCGGGTACTGAACCGTTTCTTATCCGCGAGCCTGGTTCCGTATGAGGAAGAACTCGTCTGATGAATTGGACCCTGGCTAGTTCACCCTCCTACCCGAAGCGTCGTTCACAGACATCGTAAACCCCTCGTCCAAGTTCGAGTCTCACACCACGCGTTTGAGAGCAAGGCGTTTGAGAGCAAAGCTGAGCAACCTTGTCCCAATAGCGCCTGAGCCCATCAGGTACTGAACCCTTTCTCTCTGCAAGTGTCTTTCCAGTATAGGAAAGTTTGACAGTAGAGTTGGGCCAGGGCTAATATCATTGTCCCTTTTGTGCCTGAGCCCATCAGGTACTGAACCCTTTCTCTTCGCGAGCTTATTTCCGGTTTAGGAAGGCTCGACGTTAGAGTTGGGTTAGGTCTTCTTGCTTTTCCGACGCCCATGATTGGGTATGGGTCTCTGCCTATAAGGAGCACAGGTAACTAGAAGCTCGTCTCGAGCTAACAGAGCTTGTAGTTCCCCTTTCCTAGGAACTTTTCCCTTTCTATTTGCAGTTCGCGCTGCCCTCTGGCGCTGTTCTGCCTTTCATTGTGTCATTGTACTCAGTATGACATCTATTAGTCTCTCGACATGCCATCAATCTCCACATACCTTTTAACGCCGCCCCTCAAATGTTCAGCGTCACTGTATGTCGACAGTGTCCCTGTATGTGGTGATGCAAATGGAGTCGGAGATGTTGTCTGTCTCTTATGCAGTCAAATCTCTTTCCATCTGCTACCTCCACATTCTCGGACACGATCCCCAAATGATTTGGCCAGAACCAGCTCGAGCTGCTGTATTTCTGTTTCCAGGGTGCACCGCGTAGAGGTACATTTGGGATCTTGGTTATCTGCTAACCCTCGGTCCGCCTAGAGCAATGCGTTCTTTTTGCACCCCATGCAAACGTTCAATCAATCAATCAAGTACCATGCCGAATGGCGTAGGTTGGTTGGTTGGTTGCTGATCCAGCGGTCCATGGACTCATGCCCTTTACCTAATGCCATTAGATGGCATTATATTGCTGGGAAGTCTGTGGTTTTTCGGCCCACCCCGGGACAGAGTCAGAGAACTATCATTCCTCCAGGAAGGTATGTTTCAACCTATGCACTGCTCCTAGCCACTGTAGCCAAGATAGGGTTCACTGTGCTAATTCCCCAACACCAATTTACTACCGGTTAAGCCGAACTTCTCTATTACTCCAGGCATGCAACCAAATGTTAAAGTCAAAAGGATTGTCACGTCCTGAGTCACTGTGCATCTATGATGGGCCTCAGCCATAGGAAAAAACAGTGCTGTCAGTTTCCTCCTCCCCAGTGCTGCACAGTACATCTCTGGCTCCCTCCCAACCACCGAGGGTGCATACATATATATTTAGATAAACATGAAACACATTTCAGCTACAAAATAAAAGCATAATTGTATAGATGACGTGCCATGAAGCTTCTCTAAGAAAACAACCTCAATATAACGGCATGTCTTCCACTAAAGTTTTCTGTTGCATGGGTGGTATGTCTAGTGGGCCATTGGTGAGACTACAGACGCAATCACATGCGTGAATGGCGTAGGCGGTCATGTTTCTCCACGACTCTCTTCCTCTTGTGCTGTCAATAAGCTCGATTGGAGAACTTCTCCCGTGTCATAATAGTCATAATACTGAGAACCTGTGTTCTTCTCAGCACATTTTCTAGAAACTTTAACTGTCTGCCCGTAATGTTTGCTATGATTGATCTTTTTTCGCCAGCCTTAATGAGAATATCTACATTAGTTTTTTTAGCTGTTCATATTATTTTCATAATTCTTCTCACAAACCACATCTCTGTAGCCTCTAGCTGGTTTTGAATTTTTTGTTTACAATGCATGTTTCGCATCCACACAAATAAAAAAGAAATGCAAACGATCCAACTCTTAATTAATCCTCGTATGTCAAGCACGCAGGTCCGTAGACAAAGGGACGGGGTTTGGGTATCGCAAACACCCCTCCCTTAGGAAATGAAAACATGATTTTTAGATCTAGGAATTTAGCCACGAGATGGGTATCATACCTACTACCTTTCTTATTTAGACAAGTTTTATCACACAAAAAAGAGGTATACACCCCACTTTCCCTTTGCTAAAGACATACTGACAGCCCTGCAAACAAGACTTACAAAGTTTCGTCACTCTTTGATCAATTATTATATGCGTACAGTCATTTATTTGTCATGTATAAAGCAGTTGGTTTATGTCGTTGTGGGTTCCTGACACTACACAACAATCGATGACGCATCTAAAGTGTTATTACGCAAACATTGATGACGTCATATCTAAACTGCTACTACACAGCTCATGTGGACAATTACTATACATCCAGTCAGATATTGGTCACGTATAGAACGGTTTGTAACAATCAGAAAGTTAGGTTGTTGATGGTTTCCCATAACTTATTGTGCAGAGATGTTCTTGTGGTCCAGACATTCATTCCGGGAGCAGCAATGTTATTCATCTTTGTTTCTCTTTCGGGCACCAACAAAAAAGTAGGCTATCATAAAATTGATCTGTTTTATGTATGGAAATCCGTCGTCGGCAAGCTCGACCGAAAGATAGAACATTCAATAAATTAGTTCATTAGTGAATTTTTTTTGCTAGACATTGGAAAGAAATAACAGCCTGAACAGGAAATGATGCCAGCCTAAATCACCTAACACAGTTTGACTTCCAAAGATAAATATAGAGAAAAGATTTAGAAAGAGAAAGAGACCTCATCACGTTCGTGCACACAGAGTATGAAGTGGAATTCGTGCACTATAAAAACCTCAACAAAATCCGTTTGCCAATTTGATTTCGCAATCGATATCCAGTGCCATGGTCTGTGCGCCAAGTATTCATGAGAATTATCGCTCACTTTGTACTGAATCATTCAGCATTGAATAACCAAATTTATACACGTTTTTAGATATTTGTGGGATATGCATGCCTGCGTATGGTTATATCAGGAACGTGTCAAATTATAGATAATTTCTACGATTATGATTTTATCAAATTCCTATTTGGACATGTCATAGCTCAACAGATATTTTGTGGATTTCTGTCTTCCGAATTAAATTCCAAGAAATCGAAGTAGATGTCTATATATATATGGTGCATACACTTTGTAGTAGGTTGCTTTTAAACTACTGTTACATTTTATATACAGTATAGGCCATATATTGCCGTGTGTTGCCGGGCTATAGAGGGGAGCAAACAATAGCAACACTGTACATTGTTCATGTATGTCGTAAAAGGTAACTAAGGAGGTTGTGAGATCAAGTTGGCAGCTCCGTCTCATAAAGAGTCAAAGTCAAAATTTTGAAGTCGGATAAGTCAGTCCGAAAAGCGTAGATCTCGCAGCAATGTTGTACAATATTATATAAAGTATTCCATTCTCCGGAATACATGCAGCTAATGTCCAGGAGTTTGAGAACAGACGTAGAGGGAAAAAAAGATATACAGTAAATACTTTCAAATATATTGCCAGTACACTATAGACTGTCGGATTGTCAGATATTCGAACTAGTAGCAAGTATGAACGAGTTGAGATCGTATGACTGATCCATAACTGATAAACGTGATGACGAAAAAAATAATAGCACATATACACAGAAATAGACTCACGCCTACAATAACTATCAACAACATACCAAGTCTGGGGCACAATAGGAGAGTAAAGAATAGCAATGATGTTTGCCTTTGATGCATGTCGTAAGAGGGGACCAATGAGAATTTGGGATGATGCTGGCTGTTCCTTCCCATATAGAGTTAAAATGACCCAGACGTGATGCTGAAGCCGGATGTGTCAGTCCAAAAGGTGCAGATATCGCAGTTAAACAGTAAACCTTCGCACAACGCATCCCGTTTTTTTTCGGACTACACCCTGTTCATTTGCAGGAATTTGAAAACGAAATTAGAAGATGAACTGGATAACTAAAGAAAAAGAAATGCTGTCTCTTGTGTTGCTACTCTCCATGATTCTGAGCCATAAACCAACATCAATTTGTCATTTAAGCTACCTTATTACTAGCTCCATTACTGTGTCGTTTCTCGCAATGCCAACTACGTACACTATCCAGATGCAACGAGGTCTTTCATAGAGATTATTTTATTTGCATCATTATTCCACGTGTTAGTTGTAATCAGTTGATTAATTTCAGGGTTGTCTGCTTTCCAATAGATCCAATTTCTACACTCTATCCGATAACAATGAAGCTGCTGTTAAATTTGCGAGCGATCGATGTACAGTTAGCATGATTAGTACTATGATTTTGCCCAGTCATCATCTGAGTCTGTCAACCAATATATTTCACTGCAGTCCCATACCTTTAATGTCCTCTGTCATTGGTGTATTGTAGCACGCATATTTGGTTTGAGTTGAACAAGATTAAGATAGAGATCTAATGAAAAAATGTAGACATAAATTTAATGTTTACAGTAGTTATCTGTTTAGTTATAACAGAAGGTTGCCATACAGTTATAAAAATTAAAGACCCACATTTAGAGATAAAATTTCTACACTCATAAATTGTCTACAAGATGTAATAAAGACATAATAAAACAATTTTCAGTAAAATTTAATGACAAATTATTATTTTAAGTTATGTTTCTATGAGATCACATTTTACTGTTTTCATTTTGTGATTTTTACAACAGTTACAAGAGTAAAGATTCTGTCGAAAATAAGATTTTCAATTTTGCCGCCAAAATAAACAAACAAAAATATAAACATTGAGACATTTAAGATTCCTTTAAAAAATGCTCTGTTATTGCCAGTGATACTTCAAATATCGAATTGAATAGAACAGGCTACAACAGAATAAAAAGCACATGTGCATAAAATGTGTAATAGGGCGACATATTTTTTTCCTTGTCATTCTTTCAAAAATATAAAATGTCATGTTCTGACTTCCAATCATTAAATGTCATATTCTGACTTCAAAGTATCAAATGCCATGTTCTGACTTTCAAATTGCGGAGTTGGGTGTACAATCCCCTTTCATAGTAGGGAGAAGATTGAACAACCCTCATAAGTGAGGGGTTGAGCTCCCACCTCTCATAAGTAGGAGGAGGTGGAATCATTTACCTTCCCATATTAGGGAGGGATTGAAACCCCTTCCTCTCATAAGTGGGGAGGAGGTTAACCCCCTAATAAATGGGGAGAAGTTGAACCCAGATCTCACGCGTGAATAGGATGTTAACCACCCTCATAAGTCAAGAGAAGGTTAACTCCTTCTCATAAGTAGGGGGCGGGGTTTGAATCGCCCCGTCCCTTTCTACGGGCTTGATTACAATGTATAGAGATATGTTCAACTACTTCTAATAGTTCTCGCCATGAGGCGTTGTTCCTCCCATCTGCCCACTAGTGCTCTGCTATTTCATTTACCAATATTCCTCCAACTCATGAATATCTGCTGTACATCATCTTCTTTCTTGCTCTTTAACTTTTCTGTTCTTACAATGCGCTCTATTATTTTTTTTCCTGGTTTCCGTGATACTGTTGTGTTAAGTCAATCACCCGTCAACCACCAGACACGGGTTTCAAGTTAACTCGTCCTTCGTGGTTTGCTATAAAATTGTTACTCACGTGGTTCACCCAGCCACAAAAAGGTAGCGTACCATTGCCTATGCTCTGGGAAGTACGAGGGATAGCGCAACGTGTGGTCATCGGCGCTAGTCGGGTGATGTTTGGACAGCCACTTACTGTTATAATGATTCTCAGTATGAGCGGATAAGAAAGAAAGAGTGAAAAATGAAGAGAATAAAAGAGATGTAGAAGGTAGCAAGAAAGAAGAAGAACAAGAATGGGAAAGTGAAAGTGAAAGAGAAAAATGAGGGCATCTCTCTGACGTAATGATGAATCAGCATTTCACTGAACAACGGGCATTCCCATAAATGCTCTACTTGCCATTCTGCCATCCAGCTAAAAAGTAAATATGTTCAGTGTCTCAGTTGTTGGTTCAGTCAGTAGTTGGTTCAGTAGATTGTCGTAGTGGTTAGGTCATTTGTCTTCAAGATGTGTGTTCAATCTCGGATCGTCATGTTTTGTTTACAAAAGCATTTTTTTTATATCTCTTGGGATTAATGATTGAGGCTATGGAGTTACCTTATGAGTTGTACTCTTGGCTGGTTCATTGAGAGAGGCAGAGTACATATTAGAAAACTCTAGTATAATCAATCTACTCCTCTACTCCTTCATGGCCTTTTTTGGGTGCTGGATACAGTGATCGAGAAATGGAGTTAAAGAATAATACGCCCGTGTGTTGTCGGGCCCGAAAGGGGAGCAAAGAATAGCAACACTGTTTAGCTTCCATGCATGTCGTACGAGGTGACTAAGGAGGTTATGGGATGGAGTTGGCTGTCCCATCCCATATAGGGTCAGTGACCCAAAGCCATGCTTAAGTCGGATGTGTCAGGTCAAAATGCGCATATATCGCAGCAATGCTGTAAACTATGACACAACGCATTCCGTTCTCCGGACTACATCCTGCTGATCTGCAGGAGTTTGAGAACGAAAGCAGAAGAAAAAGGAGAAGAGAATAACAGACAGACGAGACGATACATGAGACAGCTATATCTCTGTATTTGTGTTCCGACTTGACAACCTACAAGCCAACATGTACATTAATTCCCGATATGCGATATGACATAGGCATAAATGATATTCTCAAAGGAATCAAGTCAAGGTTGAACATCATCAACGTTGGTATGTATAGATAGCCGGATCTAGACTGATTAGTTGGCACACTTGCACACCAGAGCTCCGTTTCTCTCTCATGTTCTTGTGCATGGTGTGTACTTGAGCCGCCTTCCCCACGGCGCATGCAAATTTAATTATAGTTTCTTGTTACAATTTTAGTTCCAATGTGTGCATGGAGTTAGCCAGACGATTCTCATGATTATGAAGACAAAGTCTTTCATTTTATAGTTTTAGAACCCACAATATGTTTGTTAGAAATTATAAGACGAGGCCAAACATTTAAATATATGAAATCCTTCATAGTCACCTAGAACAGGGGTAAAAAGGGGGAGGGGAGTGGGTGATATTAATTGGGGGGGGGGACCAGCAATTTGGGAATCTAGTGCATTACAGACATGATCTCTTTTCGGTTACTCATAAACATGTCTTTTTTTTTTTTTAAATAAGAAACGTTTAAATGAACTGTTATATTAATTTTATTTGATGTTAATTATTTTTTGTAATCAAAGTAATGTTTATACCAAAGTAATGTATATTTCCCTTTATGTCAGGATGTCAGGATGACAAAGTCACTGACGGTATACGATACGAGGACTTTGTCATCCTTAAGGAGAGTGACATAAACGACTTGGTTGGCGAGTTTAATAAAAGCATCAAGAATGGTACCATCAAGGAAGAATGGCTGCACAGCTACCTATTGCCACTAAAGAAGCCCAATAAAAAACAACGCACAGATCAACGGCTACCGAATCATAACGATGTAGAACACCACAGGCAAACTTATTGAGAAGATAGTAGCATAGCACCTCACTCAAGAACTGGAAGAGAGTCGCATCTTTACGGGCACTCTCGGAGGATACAGACGTCGAAAAGAAACATGGCGCAATGCCGCTGTTTTCGCCTACGGTGTATTCGAGGGTCTCCATGCAGGTCTGGAAACTTGGATTGACTTGGAAGACGCTCATATCAGAGTGCAATTCGAATACCTCAACAACACACTCTTGCTCTCTAATGTTGACCCTTTTGTCGTCAGATGGATATCAGCGGTGTTGCTCGAGAGGAAGGTGGCTTTCAAGTGCGGTTGTTGGACATCTAAACTCATAACAATACTCCCAGGTCTTCCACATAGATCTCCCCTCTCACCCGTATTATTCAATTTCTACACTGTGGCAATCACACAGCAGCAATTCGACGGAAGAGGTAGAACAATGTCTTTTGCTGGTGATATCCTGGTATACAGACAGGGAAGATATAGAACAGAAACTGTCGGATCACTACAGAAAGAGCTAGACCGTATCCCCTACTGGTGTGATGGTTCAGGGGCACAGATCAACAAAGAGAAGACCGCGGTGACATGGTTCTCTTTGAGCAATCACATCGTAAAGTATGTGGCACCGACTGTGAAGATGAGAGGGTACGATATAATCAGGACCTCATCCTGACAATACCTGGGCGTGCGATGTGATCGTAGTCTGTGTTTCCGGGAACACTTTGATCATGTTATCGCATAGGCACGTAAAGGACTTTCAGCTCTGAGAGTAATGGCAGCAGCTGAAACTAAACAACCACAGCTCGTAATCTTATACGAGGCTCAATGTCCTCCCTGTCATTAAATATGCAGGCGCCACTATCACCGCCAGTCACACACAGGCTGGAGAGGCTGGAGAGGATTCAAAACGGAGCGATGTGGATCATTCTTGGATGCACAAGTGACACACCCTGTGTGGCTATGAGATTTCTCCTTCATTTTCCGAGCATATTTCATAGAATTGATATGTGGCGTGTCAGTGCATACCTTAGAGTGAGTTCTGACATAGACTACCCACTACATAGCGAACTCTCTCTTGTGAAGGGAAACAGGCTCAAGAGAGGCAAATCGTGGATGGGTCGGGCCGAGGATACCGTTAAACATATCTGCGCCCCAGAAGACATAGTTCCTGGCGTGGAATGGATACCTATTCCTGCGTTCTTTTAAGAGGCAGCCAAGACCGTCATTAAACTCAACAGGAAACACAGCCACGTAAGCGTGGATGCAGAGATCACGGCACTAATATGCGAGAACGCCGATGATTCAGATGTTGTGATTTACACGGACGGGTCGGTCATCGTCACCAGCAATGCGCATTGGCCTTTACTGTCAGATCAAAAGGGAGAACAGTACACGAAGTCAGTGGTGTCTTTACCGCAACAACATATCCACACAAGCCTAGAGATACAATCAGAACACCGACAGGAAAATTCTGCAATAATTATGATGCAGAAATCCAGGCAATTAGTGTGGCAGCTAAAAAAACTGCTGAACTCCAACTCTGACCTACAGCCTGTGGTATTCCTGACAGATGCAAGGTCAGTGCTTCAAGCTTTCCAGTCTGGTAAACTAACAGACTTGAAAAAACTACTTAGCGAATTGTCGTACCAGTATAGGGTAACTATGCAGTGGATACCCTCTCACTGTGGAATACCAGGAAATGAAAAAGCAGACCAACTTGCTAAGGAAGATGCTGCCGAAGACCAACCAGATATACCAATCACCTACCATCAGAAAAAGCAGATGATCAAGTCAATAAAAAAGCCACAAACACCAACACAAGATGACTATCACATTATGAACAGTTCAGAACAAGTTATAATTCTACGTCTCAGAACAGGACACAACCGACTCCGCAGTCACATGTATACAAAGTACAAGCTTGGCAACACGGCCATGTGTACATGTGGACAGGCAGCACAGAGTGCCAAACATATACTTCAAGAGTGTTCTGAGCATGAAACGCTGAGGCAGACATATTGGCCAGAGGAAACAAAATTAGAATCAAAGCTCTATGGGACACTGTATGAACTACAACAGACAGTGAGTTTTATTAAGGAGACAGAATTACAGATATAGACATGTTTCAAGAGAGCGAAAGAAGAAGAAGAAGAACCGCAACAACGAGCTGTCTAACTATGGAAGTATTTGCCGTAACGCAGACACTTTACTGGCTGGAATCGCAAACCTATTCCCATGCATGCATACTAAGTGATTCACTGAAAATTATTTAGAAAGTCAGCACAGGTGATGTACGTAGGGAATGGGTGGAATCATTGGAGAGAGAAAAATGCGGGCATCACTACAAAAACTCACACTTATTTTTGTCCCCAGACGTGCGGGCGCGGAGGGAAACGAACAGGCCGACAAATTAGCTAGTCTCACCACCACAACAGACCGTCAGCCTATGGACCAAGCAGACACACTCACTGCTCTTCGGGTCAGCTCTTCTAACCCTAACCCTAATACCTAATGTATAAGCCAAAGTCATGTTTATGCTAAAATAATGTGAGGCCATTGATTTACTTTCTCTTAGTTTCACAGAATGATTTTTTAAATGATTTTTATATCAGCGGTTCATTGATTATTATATTACTTTTAAATCAGTCTGGTGGGCCTGGAAAAGTGACCTGGTGATCACCCTGCTAAGGTAGTACTTCTTATTTTGATTTTGCAGCACGTGCAAGTTTCATAACAATTTTGTAAGTGCACGGATATCGAATGCCTATATAACATTAGTATTCAACAGTTGATGTATTTTTGTAAATGCTCGGATATCGAATGCCCATATAACATTAGTATTCAACAGTTGATGTATTTTTGTAAATGCTCGGATATCGAATGCCCATATAACATTAGTATTCAACAGTTGATGTATCTTTGTAAATGCTCGGATATCGAATGCCCATATAACATTAGTATTCAACAGTTGATGTATCTTTGTAAATGCACGGATATCGAATGCCTATATAACATTAGTATTCAACAGTTGATGTATTTATGTAAATGCTCGGATATCGAATGCCCATATAACATTAGTATTCAACAGTTGATGTATCTTTGTAAATGCACGGATATCGAATGCCTATATAACATTAGTATTCAACAGTTGATGTATTTTTATAAATGCACGGATATCGAATGCCCATATAACATTAGTATTCAACAGTTGATGTATCTTTGTAAATGCTCGGATATCGAATGCCCATATAACATTAGTATTCAACAGTTGATGTATCTTTGTAAATGCACGGATATCGAATGCCTATATAACATTAGTATTCAACAGTTGATGTATTTTTGTAAATGCTCGGATATCGAATGCCCATATAACATTAGTATTCAACAGTTGATGTATCTTTGTAAATGCGCGGATATCGAATGCCTATATAACATTAGTATTCAACAGTTGATGTATTTTTGTAAATGCTCGGATATCGAATGCCCATATAACATTAGTATTCAACAGTTGATGTATCTTTGTAAATGCTCGGATATCGAGCTAAAGTTTATCGGATAAAGTTTAACTTAACCTGGCCATGTGAACGTCTATGGTTCTTGTCGTTTTCTGTTTTGTATGTTCAATTGTTGTCTTGATAAAAGACTTTTGGTCGAAACGTCGATTCCTGTGTGTTATTGTGTGTAGCTTCAGTGATTAGCATAACTGCATTACCCTGTTTCTGAATGTAATCATTAAAATATATTATTTCATCATGAAAATATTTTCACGATCACACAGGTATGGCAGAAACGTATACTTTCAGATAGTGGCCACATTGAGAAGGAATAAGCACTACATCATAATTCCACTTACTCCGAAACCTTCTAGTCAAGCTAAAGACTTAAGGCCTAGGATTAAATCCCCTTTAAGCAAACAAGAGTAATTGAACAGACGTCTGGATATACAAAAAGGCAAACTACGGACGTCACAGAAGGGAGTGGCTGGGAATAATTATTCCCGGGATTTCACGTACACTATTTACCAAGTTCTTAACTAGAATAGTCCGGAGTTCTGATTTCACTTAGCGTCACTCAACGTGGCTGATGCAACTGATCATGTATTGCTTTGCGTATACTCTGTGTCGCCAATCAATATAAATCACAGAAATAGTCGGATGTTTCAAGAGAAGTGATGCTGCATGATATCAGTGCGTAAATCCTGGGGACGGACATTTTTCTTGCTATACTCGTGAGATTTGGATCACAACGGTTAATCCAGAAGAAATACACCCTAACTATGACGTCCTAATTGACCCGTCCTTAAGTATCTAGATGTCTGTGGTAGTAGTTCTGATGCGTGAAACGCATATTCCTCTCATTTTCTCATTCCATATCCAGTAATTGTTTACAACAGCCCATGACACAGCGGTATTTGTAATAGTAAATATCTGTGCACTTCAAACGAAATGTAAGTAACAAGTGTGAGGTCATACAACGCATGTTGAGTGCGTGATACGGTAATCGATTGGACTGAATGTCGGTTACAGCGTTGTGGAAACTATTATCATAGTGGTGGCCAGAGAAGCATCAAAGGACGGACTAGAAAAAAAATGTGTTTGGCTGGTGTGACATGACTCATTCAGTTACTATTTAGAGTTTCGAAGAGTACAATTAGAACATATATACATACATGCTTTCAGATATACATACAGATATACATACAGATATACATACAGATATATATCTGTGTCAGGGCCGTATGTACTTATGTTTTAATTCTTCTTCTTCTTCAGCGTTCATTCTCAAACTCCCGCTGGATCTCCCTTGTAGCAGGACCATTGTCCTACTAGATTTCTAGCAGGATGTAGTCCAGAGAATGGAAATGCGTTGTGTCGCCGTTTTATTTGCGCCAATGGCCGGACACATCCGTATTCTGTGGTATGTATTAATTCAATGATAAATGGAGGGATGGGTTTGTATTAACTAAAGAGGTGATTTCTTTGTTTATGTGGGATTTTATATAACCTTTTTGGGTAAATCATTTTTAAAAGGGGTGGGGTGGGAGGGAGGGGCGTTCGTTTTATTACTTGCCTTCTAGTACTATATTTTTATGCGTCCGTTCTCAAACCCCAACCTCCTCTCTCTTACAGCAGGACAATGACTTTTCCAGATTTATTAAAGTATGATGTAGATCAGAGAAGGGAAATGTGTTGTGTCGCCGTATTATTAGTGCCATTGGCACGACACATCCGATTTCGGTGTTCGTAAGTAATACATTGGTGTTTTACCGCTTCCAATGAACGGCGTATATCTGTAACCATATCGTCTGTAGCCAGTCGAACGAAAGAACTGTTTCTTGTACTTACATGCTCATAGCCAAACTTAAAAGATATCTATGGTAACGCATGTTTTACAGTTTGCCATTGTCTTGTGCCGCTATTCACACCACCACAGATTCCCACTTCTTAGGGGAGAAGAGTTCAAACCCCAAATCTCTCTCATATATGTGCTTAATTTGTTTAGAGTACCAATGACTTTGTATTAACACACATGTTTTAGATTTTAACATATAAGTGCTCGTGTGTAGAAAGTCTGAATGTCTCACCAATGGCCCATCAGAATCAGAATGCAACAGAAAACCATAGTAGAAAGTATTCAAATATAGTGAATATTGCTGAATAAGGTTCAATTGGGGAAATGATTCAGGGCCGATGGCTATGTCATGAGTATATGAGTGGGTCAAGTATATTGATGCTTCACACTTCCAAGGACTTACTTGGATATTTTGTCCAGATCACGCTGGGTTGATGGTAATGAGAGATCCGACAGACTGGCGTCAAGATCGCATGTGTCAGGACAGTGATAAACGACAAAGGGGACTATGGTTATGTATCGATATACGCGTCTGTTGGACGAGGACTCTTTAGTGGACGAAATTGTTATGAAGAGATTGAGGGAATTTGGAATTGCTTGAAGTGAAAAAAGGGGAGGGGGAGGTTCGATTAAGGGATAGAACTAGAAAGATACACCCATCTCTGCTATGAGATTTCTGCTTGATCTCCCCTGCATTAGAGTGCGACATCAAGTAGCACAAGTTAAGTCGTACCTTAAAGTGACAGAATACAACCACCACCCATTACACCATCGTCTAGATGAGTCAAAGGGAAAACGTATTAAGCGTGGCAGATCATGGATTGCAGAGGCTGAAGACACTGCGAATAATATGTGAATTGGAAGAAATAGGAAAGGGCAGTGAATGGGTGGAGGTAGACACTGAGAAGAAATCACTGACTAAAGTAATAATACAACTAGATAAAGCGTGTCGAAAATGGACGGCAGTCAGGGCTCAGGATACAGTGCAAGAACTCGCCCAACTACACTCGAAACCACAAGACATAATTATATACAGGGATCTGTTAGCAGAAACACAAATAAAAGCGGTTGGGGTTTTGTTGCCTACAGAAATGGCGTGAAGTTGGTTGAAAAATCTTCAGCATATTCTACTGTCACATCGAGCATGAGGATGGAGATAGAGGGAGTTACAGCAGCTCTTAATTGGTTGATAACTGATACATCAACACACGCGGTAATACTGGCAGGCAATGCGGCGATAGACGGCACATTGCTGAGAAGAGATAAAGCAGATTTAATAAAGGCAGTAATAAATTCATTTCGAGATGTAGATGATGTCAATGAGGTTGAGAACGTACACATACAGAGAATGTTAGAAATGGGAGTATTCGGAGGTGAGGGGAGGAAAAGTAAATTTTTTGGAAAGTTCCGAAGATCACACAATCAACACCTGACCGGAACTATGAGTCTACATACACTGGGATGGCTGTTGGAGCGGAGGGTGGAGCACTTATATGAATTTCCCGCGTGCTGTGAAGCCAGTTTCTAATCACGAATCAAGAACTAGAAAGATATGCAATGAATGTTTTATAGAAACTCTCACTATAGAAACTCTCACTATAGAAACTCACATCATTTAAACTCTCACTATAGAAACTCTCACTATAGAAACTCACATCATTTAAACTCTCACTATAGAAACTCACATCATTTAAACTCTCACTATAGAAACTCTCACTGTAGAAACTCTCACTATAGAAACTCTCACTGTAGAAACTCTCACTATAGAAACTCACATCATTTAAACTCTCACTATAGAAACTCACATCATTTAAACTCTCAATATAGAAACTCACATCATTTAAACTATCACTGTAGAAACTCTCACTGTAGAAACTCTAACTGTAGAAACTCTCACTGTAGAAACTCTCACTGTAGAAACTCTCACTGTAGAAACTCTCACTGTAGAAACTCTCACTGTAGAAACTCTCACTGTAGAAACTCTCACTATAGAAACTCACATCATTTAAACTCTCACTATAGAAACTCACATCATTTAAACTCTCAATATAGAAACTCACATCATTTAAACTCTCAATATAGAAACTCACATAATTTAAACTCTCAATATAGAAACTCACATCATTTAAACTCTCACTGTAGAAACTCTCACTGTAGAAACTCTCACTGTAGAAACTCTCACTGTAGAAACTCTCACTGTAGAAACTCTCACTGTAGAAACTCTCACTGTAGAAACTCTCACTGTAGAAACTCTCACTGTAGAAACTCTCATTGTAGAAACTCTCACTATAGAAACTCTCACTATAGAAACTCTAACTATAGAAACTCTCACTATAGAAACTCACATCATTTAAACTCTCACTATAGAAACTCTCACTATAGAAACTCACATCATTTAAACTCTCACTATAGAAACTCACATCATTTAAACTCTCACTATAGAAACTCTCACTATAGAAACTCACATCATTTAAACTCTCACTATAGAACCTCTCACTATAGAAACTCACATCATTTAAACTCTCACTATAGAAACTCACATCATTTAAACTCTCACTATAGAAACTCACATCATTTAAACTCTCACTATAGAAACTCTCACTATAGAACCTCTCACTATAGAAACTCTCACTATAGAAACTCTCACTATAGAAACTCTCACTATAGAAACTCTCACTATAGAAACTCTCACTATAGAAACTCTCACTATAGAAACTCACATCATTTAAACTCTCACTATAGAAACTCTCACTATAGAACCTCTCACTATAGAAACTCTCACTATAGAAACTCTCACTATAGAAACTCACATCATTTAAACTCTCACTATAGAACCTCTCACTATAGAAACTCTCACTATAGAACCTCTCACTATAGAAACTCTCACTATAGAACCTCTCACTATAGAAACTCTCACTATAGAAACTCACATCATTTAAACTCTCACTATAGAACCTCTCACTATAGAAACTCACATCATTTAAACTCTCACTATAGAAACTCACATCATTTAAACTCTCACTATAGAAACTCACATCATTTAAACTCTCACTATAGAAACTCACATCATTTAAACTCTCACTATAGAACCTCTCACTATAGAAACTCACATCATTTAAACTCTCACTATAGAAACTCACATCATTTAAACTCTCACTATAGAAACTCTCACTATAGAACCTCTCACTATAGAAACTCACATCATTTAAACTCTCACTATAGAAACTCACATCATTTAAACTCTCACTATAGAAACTCACATCATTTAAACTCTCACTATAGAAACTCTCACTATAGAAACTCTCATTATAGAAACTCTCACTATAGAAACTCACAGTATAGAAACTCTCAGCATGTATACTCATCGCCATCTGTTGAAAGGGACAGAACTACTATGTAGATGTTTTGAGTACACCGCAATCGGTTCAGAAAATCACTAATCACTACTGCATTGAACTAACGGTCATTTCCCTCAAGAACTCGACGTAGATATGTCTTCAGTAATATGTCTTCAGTAATATGTCTTCAGTAATATGCCTTCAGCAATATATCTTCCTTTGTCTCCGTACGGTTTTCCTGCTATGCCGAACACGATAGTAAATTCAAACTAAAATGTAGATTTAAGCGGCTTTTCGGTATAGTGGGTCTCCAAAATGTAGATATTAGCGGCTCAGTGGACATATAGATACGTCCTCAGTAAGTAGCCCTACACATGCCATGGCCCTACACCTGCCATGGCCCTACACATGCCATGGCCCTATACATGCCATGGCCCGACACATGCCATAGCCCGACTAAAATTCATGTACTGATTTCCTAAGAAATTTATGAAAAACAATTGCATGAAACAATGGCTTATAGAAGAAAATTGTTATATTCAAAGACAGAAATTGTCACTCTGGTGTCGTTTTTATTTGAAATAACTTTCTTTATTGTTTAAATAACAATTGTGTCTACCACAAATATTGCTCTTGTTTGGGTACACCTTTGCATCATTTGTTTTGTTTTTGTTGCTTTGAAGAACACATAAAGTAAAAAACCCACACTCAACATGACGCGGCGACAGCAAAAGGCATACGAACTTTATCACACAAGCCACTCGAAACATCCCTACAACTCCCTAACGGTGAAATTGCTGTATTGGCAGACAGAAGTGCTGAGTAATTCGACCTCAGACATCAATATTTGAACTAGAATATACATCATGAGTCAACATCATGTGCCAGGTTTCAGGGGATGTACATAAATTACATCAATAAGTTGTAAATATCCGCTCATCAGAGGCCTTTCTTGACCAACCGACAACACGTCAGTGTATGTCTTTACGAGAGGATATTTCATTCTTTTAATTGATTGTGGAAACGTGAGTAAACTTTCGAAGTGAAGCACAATATGGTGTTTCGGTTGATAAGTCTTCTTCTTCAGCGTTCATTCTCAAACTCCCGATGGATCTCTCTTGTAGAAGGTCAATGGTCCTACTAGATTTCCAGCAGGATGTAGTCTAGAGAATGGAATTGCATTGTGGTGCGTATTATTTGTGCCAATGGCCCGACACATCCGTCTTCAGAGGTCGTTGATAAGTCACAAATATATCCAAAAAATCTCCAATGGACGGATGTTTACCTTAAGATGTATCGACGTTTCTTAGTTCGCTATGAGCAAACCCACACCAACAACATGCCAAAATGTGATGTGCTATTCTAAACAGCGAAAATAAAACAGTACAGCAGTGTAGTCACGCTCTGTGGTTCAAATCTCGGGAGACTTTGATATGGATATACTCGAGTGAACGGAAACAAACACTGAGTTTAGAATAAGTCTATATGCACTCAGATCTCGTAGTCAATCCAAGCTATCTCTTGATATAGATCCTGATGACTACGTCATTTGTTGTGAAGGTACGGTTAATTCCAGTTTTTCCTTGGTTGACAATATAAAGTATGCGCAAAGTAACAAATGAAAAGCTTGGACATGTTAAAATAGCAAAGATAAGTGACGTAGGCCTATTACACAGGAGTTAATGCACACGTATAGGAAGGCCGTTGCAGTCTAGGGAAACCCACACGCGTGCCGAAAACAGATATGTTAGTAAAAGTTAATTAAAGTAACCCATAGCATTTATTAATGCCGTAGGGGTGCGAGATGTTAGCGATCTCACATTTCAGAGGCTCTGCAAATGAGAGCGGTAGCCATCTCCTCTCCCTCGCAGTCTTTACTTCCCGGATTAATTCGGTACCCATTTAAGGCTGCGATATGAAAAACATTTCCGCCTCAACTGGGAAATGACCACTCATATGCGAAGCCAGTGCGCTTCTAACTACGCTAACGCGGCTCCCTATTTTAGTCTTATATATGTATGTGTGTGTGTGTGTGTGTGTTGTATCCTAAGTGGTAACATAGCATAATGCAGTCTGACTTAATCACAAGAAAATGCGTGCTCGTTATTTGAATATTTGAGAACAAACTTAAACAAGCGACAAAGAAATATGTACGGAATGTTGGACGTTTCGAATGTCATGAAAAGAATAAGACAATGAAATATACAGACTATTTTCACCACACACTAAGTAATCCTATTATTTTTGTGCTTAGTGTAGCTGAACCTATGTCTGTGTGCTTGATGAGAGATTTGTGTTGGGAAATGCGACCTTCGTTTGACACGACTGGATCAGGTAAATTTATTGTACTCGTAAAATAACTTTTCTAACGTTCCTGTGTATACAGTTTTTTTCTGAAGCAGAATGTTCAACTATTCTCTAATGTTTTTCCCCAAGTGAATTATGTTAGGTGGTATCCACACTTGCCAACAAACGTAGGAGTGAGAGCCTCAATTGTCGTTCCATGACCAGATGTGTCGCTTTTTTTATGTTGAGTTCATGTTTATTCAAAATCATTTTGATGTTTTCTATGCATCGTTTTCTTGGTCTATCTTTAGCTCTATAAAAATTGTTATTTGCTCTTATTAGTATTTGGCGTGGGTTCATTCTCATAAATCCAACCGAATCATTTTACTTGCTGTCTTTCCATACACTCAATGTGGAATATTATGCCTATCATATTCCTATATTATTTATTCCTAATTTTTATTTAAATAAAATCCTTCGGATGTTCAATATTTTAACTTTTCAATGCATGATTTATTTAGTACTTGTATTCTCAATGTACGAGTTGTATTATACTTGTGTTCTCGGTATATGAGTTGGGTTATACTTGTGTTCTCGGTATATGAGCTGTATTATACTTGTGTTCTCAATGTACGAGTTGTATTATACTTGTGTTCTCAATGTATGAGTTGTATTATACTTGTGTTCTCGGTATATGAGTTGGGTTATACTTGTGTTCTCGGTATACGAGTTGGGTTATGCTAGTGTATATAGGTCTCGTATTATGTGACTTGGTTAAATAATCTTGCTGAAGTTGTAACAAATGTAGTGTACTTATCTTTCCTTGAAAAATAAGAAGAAATTAACTATGTTTACTTCCTCACTTCCTTAACAAATTCCCGGTCACATTAACCACGGTCATACATAAACTAAATATGTGGGATAATGCATCGTCATACAAAAACCATATTTGGGACAATGTACAAATGTACATAAACTAGATGTAGGGCAATGTACAGACATTTACATCCATTCAAGGTCTAAGGATTTGGCACGTTACAGTAACACGCGATTATAAACAAACATACCCTCCATTCCCCCAATTGCACTTAAGAAACAATACCTTTATCACTTGTACTTTTCATGTTTTGAAAATATGTCTTCCACAGTATCGCAGATGTAATCTCAGGTACACTTGGCTATCATCCGCAACACTGTACCTATAGACTTGGATATCATCCACAACACTGTACCTATAGAGGAGTCTATCATCTACAACACTGTACCTATAGACTTGGATATCATCCACAACACTGTACCTATAGAGGAGTCTATCATCTACAACACTGTACCTATAGACTTGGATATCATCCACAACACTTCACCTATAGAGGAGTCTATCATCTACAACACTGTACCTATAGACTTCGCTATCATCCACAACACTGTACCTATCCACTTCACCTCTTTTTTAAAATTCCATATATACTTTTCCACCCTTCATCCAAAACGATTCTAGACATCCATTCTGCACGATTTAAAGAAGAGTTATATTATCAATTTTTCTATAATTTAAAGAAGAGTTATATTATCAATTTTTCTATAATTTAAAGAAGAGTTATATTATCAATTTTTCTATAATTTAAAGAGTTATATTATCAATTTTTCTATAATTTAAAGAAGAGTTATATTATCAATTTTTCTATAATTTAAAGAAGAGTTATATTATCAATATTTCTATAATCTACACCTGAGATCTATATTTCCTGAGATACGTAATCAAATTCTGTGGCCGCGCAGTACAGAGCGTGTCTCTGACGGCCAAGATACCGGGTTAGAACCCGGCCTCAGGAAATAAATTTTTGCATCCGGACCGGTCAGATAGCAATGACAAACTACTGGTGGTATTTATTTTGCATAGAATACCACTTGTTATGTAACGTATCCTTTCCAGAAAGTAGTCTTAAGTATGAATCTCTTGAAATATCCATGGTCTTTGGCAAGTTGTCCCGCTTCCTCTAGCAACATCTATATGCATTCCTTAATATCTCTTATCCAACGGCGCCTGGATCTGCCTCTAGCTCTAGTACCTTCTATCGCCCCTTCCAATAACACTCTTTCTATGTTATCGTGTTCACATGGCCGAAAAAAACCTAACTTCTTTCTTAATATGATGATAAAAAGCCAGCCTTATTGAGCGTTGATTTTTCTTAACACGTCTTGGTCTTTCTTGCTGCTTTCTACTCTCAGGACATACTCTCTATGGCATTTCATTTCAAAAGCCTCTATTCTATTGGATGTAGTTTTATTTATTGTTTTTCTATCTCCTAGTCAGAATCTACCTTTCCCTTTATGTTCGTATCCTAGTCTGTTCTTTCCTATCTTGACGTTGAAATCACCCATTATAAGTAATATATCTTGTCTGTTGGTATTATTTTGTCTGTTGGTATTATGTTGTCTAAGACAATTGTCTTCTTTCCATGCATGCATTTTAAAGCTACTAAGGAAAGTTGAGGGATAGGTTGACAACTATCACTTGTGATAAAAAGAAAAAGCTTGAAACAGAGTAAGGAAGTTTTGATAATCATAATAACACAAACATTTTGGTCGACGTTTCGACCAAATGGCATTTATCACAATTACATACACATCACAAAGCGACGAGCCAGAATGGACGTTCACCTGGCCTAGCAAAATGTACAGATAGCCGGAAAGATTGAAACTAGGTCAGAGAATAAAATATACAAACAGGAAATTAACGGAACGCAACCAAATACATGTAAAACTAAACAGAGAAATAAGGGAACAACATGACAACATACATACCACTGGTGCTCATTGATCGCATACGTTTAATAGTGCCAAATGTATATACGTAGCGGTTCTCAAACGTGAATCGGGTCCGGTCGTCAGAAAAGCACGCCTCAATAGTCGTCACCTGAATATCCTGGGAGCCCTGATATCCTGTTCCATTGAAGTGGACGCCGTCCATATGATTTTGGATGATGTATAGATGTTCGCAGAATTGGTCAGTAAGCCTCCTACCAGTCTCACACATATACGTCATGATGAAGCACTTGCAGATGATGGCATAGAGGTTACCGTACACACATGTTAAATTCTCTTCAATGATGAATGTGTCTTTGAGGAATGTTACCGACCGGTTTTGGGTGACATAGGCACATGTATAGCATCTTTTGTGTTTTCAGTTGATGGTGCCAAAATGATTGGGGACGTCAAGCTTTACATGACCCCGGACCAGTAAATACCTGAGGTTCTTTGATTCCCATCTGTAAGCAACAAATGTTGGATCGCAGAACACTGAACACTGAACACGTCTTAGGATCCGACTGGAGAAGAGGAAGGTGTCGGATTAGGACATGGCGAACAGCAGCGCTATGGTTGTGGAAAGTGAGAACAAGTGTGACCTTGTCCGAATAGGAAGACCTCCGAGCGTTCCAGAGGGTATCCTGGCAGGAGAGGACGCACGCTCGAAACAGGGCAGACTTGAGGACCCTGTCGGGGTATAGGTGACAGCGAAAGAAATCCATTATCTCGTCGGCTTTCTCGAAGAAAGCCCTCTTCATCACTACACAGACGCCGGATACGAAGAAGTTGAGAGAATGGAAGGCAATCCCAACAGACAAAGGGATGAGAGGTGTTTAAGATAACGCTGTGTGCATCATTCTGTTTTTAGTGTGCCGATGTGTTGAGACAGGAGGGTCATGGAGGGTCATCAGACAATCATGGATAGTCCAGGAAGTTCACATGGAAGGTAAGATTTCGAATGTGTACTTGATGGCCGTGTGAAAGTTATCCATGAAATTTATGAAGCGTGACAGGTCAACCTCAGCCATGTCAGTGATAACGATCCCATCATCGGTATAAAATAAAGCATCATTATCACTGTCTGTTTGGTCTCATTTTCTTACTTTTTGCCTTCTTTCGAAAAAATCCCAAAGAATGACAAAGAGCTGCAGGACAGTGGACATTGCACCTTTGTCTTTTAGTGGACGATGATTAGGTAGTGGGGAATGATATGTGTACCATTACTGCAGATGTGTCAACAGATATGAGAGAGTAATAATTAACCAGTTGACTCAGAAGTGTATTATCTGTCCATGGCATGATGTGTATATCCTGGGACAGAAGTGTATGCTCGCTCCTGGCAGGATGTGTATATCCTGGGATACAGTTGCGCTGAAATGATTACCTCCCATAACACAACTTGTTCATTACCTGTTTCCTACATAAGTACTATTTTCATACAGTTTTACAGCAGTATTACCTTTTATTTATTATCATAACACAACCGTGCATTCGAGACAACAAACCTTATACGACTTCGGTTGTTACCTTGGTTAGTCAACTGTAGAGGTACTTTTGCCAGAAAAGCTAGGTGCTTTCAAGAGCTACATATCGCATATTGATGCCATAGAAGTTGTAAAACATGACGCATCGCATTCCGTACACCGGACTATATCCCGCTAATCTGCAGGAGTTTGAGAACGAACGGAGAAGAAGTAGTATAAACCTACAAAATGTGCAAAAATTAATGCATTTTTAAACTGACAGTAACATTTTGTTTAAATAGTTAAAACATTCTTCTTTCTTCTTCTTCTGCATTCGTTCTCATTGTAGGTTGGCATGGTGCGATCTGGAAAGCTTGTGTTGTGTCATGGTATACAGCATTGCAGCTTTATGTGTGCCTTTTTTCCTGACACATCCGACTTCATAAGTCCGACTTGTGGCCATGTGGGTTCTGGGTCACCATGATCGTGCATCTGCTGATACGCCCAGTAGCTTCATTAGTCACCCCTTGCGACTTTCATTGACTTTAAACTATGTTGCTATTCTTTGCTCGTCTCTCTGGTGCCGACAACTCACGGGCTCCGGATGGGACGTATGGACGTATAGTCGAAACATATATTTATAAGCTAATGATATTTTTAAAATGACAAAATTTGACTTATTTAACCAAGAAATTGTGAAAATGGCAACACTGTACATTACTGAGTATGTTTTTCGCGAGTATGCTCTAAGGGGAATGAGATCTAGTGACATTGATCTGGATGTTCTGAGCACACACATAGACCATGCTGTTAAAGTGTGTGTATATATTGGCAAAGATATATTTGGCTTACATCGTACATATGTTGGCAAAAATTGTGACATAACCGCTTGCCAGTTTGGCTTACGTAAGCGATATAAAGACGTATGCAAATACTGGTATATATTACATCGAGCATCACACGGAATGCCATCTTGGATAGCGAATTCAGTGTTTCAGCAGTTTTTGACAAACTTCTTTTGTCCTCAGGCCAAATACTAATGACCCAGCTAGTCGAGTGAACATACAGTCACATATAGAAAGCAAAAACAAAACAATATAAAATCCCAGACTTTCGTGTTACATTACATATTTTTTTTGCTCTTGAATAGTTGTTGCATGACTACCTAAACTGGTACCTCCATTTCAAGTCATACACATTGTTATTTTCAAATTGGACTAACTACCGCGGTTGAAAGGACGTTCTCCGCCATAATGGAAACATGTTATTTATAAAAACAAAACTACTATATTTGTAACATCATCATCAAGAGACGCATAAATCCTTCAGAGTGGTAAGGGTGCCACTTTAGGAACATTAACACACAAAATTTACTCTACCTTTCTGTTCTCATATCCTTGTTTGAGCGTATATTATTTTCATTTCATATTATCAATCAATACATTCGTTTGCTTCGCTCTTCTCTCCAGCCTCCAACAGTCCACCACAAGCCAGTCTAGGAAAAGAGAATCATGCCTCATCACACGCCCAATAACCCACGTTTCATCAATTCCAGGAGTTTCTCGAAAAGGAATTCAGTATGTCAGCCATGTACATTGCTTTATAGTTCAATACAGCAGTGCTACCACGCCTGTCTGCTTTTACATTGCCTTGAACACCCGAATTACCATGCATGTAAATAAATAAGTTTGTTTGTAAGCGTTTATTCTCAAATTTCTTCTGGATTTTCTTATAGCGTGGCAACTGTGCAACCAGATTTCAGCAGAATGTAGTCCTGCGAACGGAAATACGATATATCGCAGATGTATTTCCGCCAATGACTCATCACATTTGACCGCGGTGGATAGAATGAATATCACCCGATATCTCAAACTCTTGCACACTAGCAGGATGTAATCCGAGGAACAGAATGTAATGGTTTATAGCTTATCTGTGTCATCTACATCTTTCAGACTCATCTGACTTCAGCATGGCTTCTATGTAAATGTGACGATGAAGAGACATCCAACTACACCCCAAACTCTAAATGCCTCTTACGACATGTATGGAAGGTAAACTGTTGCTATTCTTTACTCCATTTTCGGGTCCCGGAAACACATTGGTGTATTCATTCAATGAGACTGCAGACATGAGTTGCATTGTATGTGCTTATTTAGTTCTCGGCATTGGCCATTTCCATAATCTAGATGGTCACTTTGCCTACAGTCACATCAAACGCTCCACTTTCTTCTCTCAAGTTCTCCTCTATAAACTGAGATGTAAAAGTCAATGTATTATGCACGTCAAATAACTACACCATCAGTGTGCGTAATCATACCACCGTTTATAGGTTAATGATTATCTAAACCGACGCCGGTACACTACCAGAGATACAGCTCCAGTGTCGATTATGTTATGAAACTCAGCCGTTGGACCTCTATATTCCCTTTTCACTGCAGGCCTCCATGATAACACTCAGCTAAGTACAGTTTTATGTATATTTAATTGTCATTACATCCGTTAGATCCTCCACTTTACATTTTATCTTTTTAACTCCATCGGTTGTTTTACTTGTACCATGTACTTTTTCCTCCTTTCTTTACTGCTTTTGTCTTCCTCTCATATATATTCCCATTCATGCCAATTTACTTGTGCTTCTCCAATATTTTCCTCGCTTTTCTCCTTCTTTTCTTTCTATGGCCATCATCCCATTAGTGTGTCTAAATGAACAAAACTGTGTCGTCTATATAATTATATTTGTCCGGATGAAGGCATTGTATTCGGAACGTCGTATGTCACTGTATCTCATTACTAGTTTGTTTTATTGACTTTTACCGGTAACACGTATACATATTATATGATGTCCTCGTTCAATAGACCCATACCTATATCCGCCTTCCAAAGAAAGAACCTTCCCTGAAATTCTCGCTGACCTCGTTGCCACAATATTTGTTTTCTCAAAGGTATGGTTGTGTTAAGGAGATTTATTGATGCACGTTTATTCCCCGAATGGGAGACATTCCCGTACAGAAGTATGCACATCAAATGCACACCAAATTCATCGATAAATATAAAATTCTGCCGCTGTTGAATCAGAGAAATCCATAGATCTGATGCATTGGTTGGCACTTCAATATTTAGCGCAGGGGTTTTCAACTTCTTCAGACCACGAGCATCAACCCAGTGTAAACAAAGTTGAAGAGTGGGCAAAAACCTGGGGTGTTCAAATAAACAAAAGTAAGACAGTCACTACACTTTTCACCCTCTCCACAAAGCCTGAAAATTATACTCTCACTCTAGACAATACCCCACTCCCAAAAGAAAACACCCCAGTCTACCTGGGGCTAAAATTTGACAAAAGACTTACTTGGGGATCACACATTGAAGAGACAGAAAATAAAGCCACACGCAGACTACAAATAATGAAAAAACTATCTGGGACAGATTGGGGAGCCAACATAAAAACCATAAGACAAGTCTATGTAGGTCACATTCGTCCAACCCTGGAATATGGATTGACCACATATGCAACAGCAGCAAACACCAATCTTCAAAAGCTGGACAAAATTCAAAATGCAGGTCTCCGAATCATAACAGGAGGACTAAGGAGCACACCTATAACATCAATGGAAGCAACAGCAGGATTACAAAACCTAACAGACCGCATGGATGAGAAAATCACAATAATGACAGAAAAATTTAGACGTCTGAAACATCACCCAATGCATGAAAAAACAAAAGAACTAACAAAAAACAGACTGAAAAGACCAAGCTTCAATCACCTATCAAAAAAACTTATGAAAGCCAATAAAGAAGTAACCAGCAACAATCCGGATGAATGGGAACAGCTAGAAGCATATTGCAACATCACAAACACTTCACCCATATATACAGCAAAACTTACAATACCAGGTATTGAGAGCAAAACTATGGAAACCCCTACTGCCCTTAAGGCAAAAACACTTGATCACCTAGACACCCAATACCCTACCTCACAGTGGATTCATGTCTTCACAGATGGATCATCAGAGGGTGCAGTAAAGAAAGGAGGAGCTGGGATACTAATACTCATACCAAACACCCCAAAACTAGAACTCTCAATTGCTACTGGAAAATTATCAACAAATTACAGGGCAGAGCTACAAGCAATCTTGGAAGCATCAAAGGCTCTAGAGGAACGGAGGCTCAAAGGAGCTAACATAGTCTTCTTGTGTGACTGCATGTCAGTACTCCAAACCATCCAAAAGGAACCTAAAGATCTCCTAACAAAAACAACTGTAGAACTTCTAAATCAACTATCTGCCAACAATAAAGTTGTGCTGCAGTGGATCCCTGCACACTGTGGAATAGCAGGAAATGAAGGAGCTGACAGACTGGCAAAAGCAGGTGCAAAAAAGGAACAATTCCACCACAGAATATCACTGACTGAAGCAAAAACCCTCATCAAAGGAATATACAAACATACATGGAGTCAGAGAACAGGCAGTAACTTTCCACAGGACCCTATTCTAACGTTAAACAGGTCACAACAAACCACAATTTTTAGACTTCGCACAGGACACTGCAGACTACAAGCACATCTCCACAAAATTAAGGCTGCCCAAACTGACCAATGCCCATGTCAAAAGGGTCCCCAGACTCCAGAACATATTCTGCAGACATGCCCACTCTTTGATGACGTGAGAACCAAAATATGGCCTCAAGAGACAGATCTGAAGGTGAAGCTGTGGGGCAACCGTGAGGACCTCCTGCTGACGACTGAATTTATGGAGGCG
The DNA here is from genome assembly GCA_034231615.1 of Meghimatium bilineatum. Classification (NCBI taxonomy): domain Eukaryota; kingdom Metazoa; phylum Mollusca; class Gastropoda; order Stylommatophora; family Philomycidae; genus Meghimatium; species Meghimatium bilineatum. The sequence continues at coordinate 28,682,297 of CM067315.1, read as the reverse complement.
GCCCACCTTCCTGTATAGACTTATGAGCATAGGAAACTGATCGCAGAAGAAGAAGAACCCAGTGTGATCGTTATCACTTGCAAGCGCTCTAGCGCATGTTAACGAGGACACCAATGTGATTGCGAGTACCAGGTTAAGAACAAATAGTAACGCAAAATGAGGTAAACAGGTTACTGAAACACTTACCTGGCCTATTAATAAAAATATATTTAAAAAAGTATATATAAAAAACATGCAATAAAACTAAACAGGACAATTCTCCACGTATATTATATATACTTTTTTAATATATTTTTATTAATAGGCAAGGTAAGTGTTTTAGTAACCTATTTACCTCATTTTGCGTTACTATTTGTTCATTAGGTTACTGCGGCGCCATCCACTTTGTCGGACAACCTCTGACCACCAGGTTAAGAACGCCTGCTATAGGTGATGGATGAGTGGTAAGAAGAGTTGAGTCATGTATGCACTACAACGTGATAAAGAGGATGCTGAAAGAGGCAATGCTCATGTTCAGAGAATGATACAATGATCATGTTCAAAGAATGATACAATGATTATGTTCAGAGAATGATACAATTTTTATGTTCAGAGAATGATACAATGATCATGTTCAAAGAATGATACAATGATCATGTTCAAAGAATGATACAATTTTTATGTTCAGAGAATGATACAATAATGATGTTCAGAGAATTATACAGTGTCCATGTTCAGAGAATGATACAATGTTCATGTTCAGAGAATGATAAAAATTAGAGTGACTATGAAAACGGGAAGAAAGTACCTCCTCTTGTAAAGACCCGCGAAATGCATAACCAACAACTGATTGAAACACTGAGATTATGCACTCTAAGATAGCTGATACATGTCTGGGCATCAAGTAAAGACCTGTGTACAAAAAGTAAACATGACATAGAAAGCTGATTTTTTTATTATTTTGTTGAATTTCGTTGGCTGGCCTTGGCTTTTTTGGCATGTGAATCCAAGTATATAAATAATGACCAACAAAAATTACGACAATAATCAAAAACGTCACGAATGAAGTCTTATTTACTTTCAGTGCAGAGTTCTTTACTGCTGATACACGACCACCTCTAAAAGACATTTCAACAGAATTTATTAAGCCTTCATGTGTAACGTTTTTGACTATTGTCTTCGTTTCAGTTGGTCACTATCTATATACTTAGAGTATCCTTGTCTATTTTGGAAAGCGATTCCCAGTATAAAAATAGTGACCAACTGAAAACAAGAAAATAATCAATAAAAGTAACGAATGAATGCCTAATTAATTTTGCCAACAAGTCTTATATACCCTGACGGTCTCGACAATCTCCATTTATTTCTCATAGTTTTCCTTACCGTGCTGAGTTGCGCCATCAGGGCTGCAAGATTGAAATTACTATTTAAAACCAAACAATACTACAACAAAATCGAAGATAAATTACACTATATTTTTCATGCGCGCATTACGTTAGGAAGCTGTAAATCCAATTAAAGTAAGAAACTAGAAGCAATAGAAAATTGTGTTCTTCAGAAGAATGTTGAGAATCGCATGGACAGCTAAACAAAACTAGTTTAGCTGGGGTGTTGTGGGAGATTGACACCAAAAGAAAGTTACTTATCAACATCAGAAATAATACAGTCCCCATTTACACTCCACTCTTTAATTCTTAACAGCAGTTGACAAAAGGGGGGGAGGAGTGAGAATAAAAAATTGACAACAAATTCTTGACGTATTTATGAACAGCCCCTTTGTAACAATGCAAGGATAGGTTAAATTGATTGGAGGGGTGGGGGCAGAGTGACAGGATAGTTTGACATCATTGCATGGTAGAAAGTCAATAGAAGAGCTGACACACAATATAGCGGATAGAATGTTGTGGTGATCCAATGATTGCATACGACACACGGTATGAGACATAAAGATGATGATGAAATACAATTCAAATTGATGGATCTAAAGTTTTATCTTCATAACTATGTTGTCTCTTATTACGTTCTTCAACAATATCTATGTTGTCTGTTATTACGTTCTTACACAATATCTATGTTGTCTGTTATTACGTTCTTACACAATATCTGTGTTGTCTGTTATTACGTTCTTACACAATATCTATGTTGTCTGTTATTACGTTCTTACACAATATCTATATTGTCTGTTATTACGTTCTTACACAATATCCATGTTGTCTGTTATTACGTTTTTACACAATATCTATGTTGTCTGTTATTACGTTCTTACACAATATCTATGTTGTCTGTTATTACGTTCTTACACAATATCTATGTTGTCTGTTATTACGTTCTTACATAATATCTATGTTGTCTCTTATTATGTTCTTCAACAATTATGTTGTCTGTTATTACGTTCTTACACAATATCTATGTTGTCTGTCATTACGTTCTTACACAATATCTATATTGTCTGTTATTACGTTCTTACACAATATCCATGTTGTCTGTTATTACGTTCTTCAACAATATCTATGTTGTCTGTTATTACGTTCTTACACAATATCTATGTTGTCTGTTATTACGTTCTTCAACAATATCTATGTTGTCTGTTATTATGTTCTTACACAATATCTATGTTGTCTGTTATTACGTTCTTGCACAATATCTATGTTGTCTCTTATTATGTTCTTCAACAATTATGTTGTCTGTTATTACGTTCTTACACAATATCTATGTTGTCTGTTATTACGTTCTTACACAATATCTATATTGTCTGTTATTACGTTCTTACACAATATCCATGTTGTCTGTTATTACGTTCTTCAACAATATCTATGTTGTCTGTTATTACGTTCTTACACAATATCTATGTTGTCTGTTATTACGTTCTTCAACAATATCTATGTTGTCTGTTATTATGTTCTTACACAATATCTATGTTGTCTGTTATTACGTTCTTGCACAATATCTATGTTGTCTCTTATTATGTTCTTCAACAATTATGTTGTCTGTTATTACGTTCTTACACAATATCTATGTTGTCTGTTATTACGTTCTTACATAATATCTATGTTGTCTCTTATTATGTTCTTCAACAATTATGTTGTCTGTTATTACGTTCTTACACAATATCTATGTTGTCTGTTATTACGTTCTTACACAATATCTATATTGTCTGTTATTACGTTCTTACACAATATCTATTTTGTCTGTTATTAAGTTCTTCAACAATATCTAGAGCAGGTTTCTGTGAACATTCAAATTCCTTACTGGTTTGCTGGACCTGTCGTAATTTCATCGTTGAGTGAGATGATAGAAAAATATCATGCGATTAATGAAGAGTTTACAGGAACTGCTCTGGGGCAACATATGTCGTCAAATTAATTGAAAAATTGAGACTGAAATCGTTTGGCCATTTAATAAGAATTAACTCACATTGCCAGCAGTAGGAGCAGACAATATGAAAATGGAAACACAAAGAAGCAGAGGAATTCCAAAACGACGATGGATTGAATGAGCCCATGGACCGCTGGATCAGTAACCAATGTTCTGAAACGTCACAAAATTACTGTATTTCAAACGACCAAACTGACCATAGCCCGAAAACCGATCGTTATTTGCACTACAGCACCTTACAGCTAAAGCTGAGGAAAAACAGCAGATAGTCAAATAGGTTAGACAGAGACAGATGGGCAAACAGACAGATAGATTAACAGACAAATAGACTTAAATAAGCCAGTATGGTAACCCTCCCGTGAGGTTATTTATTTTTGGCGAACGGAATGATCCAGCTATCGGTATTAACCAATGAGAATGAGGTAAAAGTAGGTAATGTCTTATACAATATTAATGACGTTCGGTTGGAAATTGCAACACGAATAATGTCGATTTGTTTTGTCATTAAAGAAAAGGGGAGCAGTGTTTCTCCTTTTTTTTCAAATACGTTCCAATAAACTTACCATGCTATATGCTATATGTTATGTTATATGCTATATATTATATGCTATATGTTATGTGATATATGTTATATATATTATATGCTCTATGTTATATGTTATATTCTATATCGCCCGTGTGTTGCCGGGGCCCGAAAGGGGAGCAAAGAATAGCACCACTGTTTACCTTCCACGCATGTCGTAAAAGGCGACTAAGGAGGTTATGGCAGTGGCGTAGCGAGGGGGGAGGGTGGAGGTGCGGACCGCCCCGGGCGGCATCATCAGGAGGGCGGCAAATTTATTTTCGTCCAGTCTTTCACAATCACTGACATATTTTTTAATGTCACAAGAGCGGAAAATTATGATTCCGCCCCGGGCGCCCAATGACCCACGCTACGCCACTGGGTTATGGGATGGAGTTGGCTATCCCATCCCATATAGGGTCAGTGACCCAAAGCCATGCTGAAGTCGGATGTGTCAGGCCGAAAGGCGCAGATATCGATTACAGCAATGCTGTAAACCATGACACAAAGATTTCCGTTCTCCGGACTACATCCTGCTAATCTGCAGGAGTTTGAGAACGAACGCAAAAGAAGAAGAAGAATATTCTATATGCCATATGCTATATGTTATATGCTATATTTTATGTTATATATTATATGCTCTATGTTATATACTGTATGTTATATGCTATATGTTATATAATATATGCTATATGTTATATACTGTATGTTATATGCTATATGGTATATGCCTTATCTTATATGCTATATCTTATGTTATATATTATATGCTCTATGTTGTATACTATATGTTATATGCTATATATTATATGTTATATTATATGCTATATCTTATATGCTATATCTTATGTTATATGGTATATGCTATATATTATATACTATTTGTTAAATGCTATATCATACATGTTATGTGTTATATTTTATATGCTATATGTTACATCAGAAATTTTGCTATTATCAAAAGTGTTCATAAATTATGTCAAAAATTAAAGGACGGAAAATTTTGGCTGGGGGGAGGGAGGGAGGGGGAGGTTGACACATGTTGACATTAACAATAATGTTTTTAAATACTATTTTAAGTTTGCATTTGAACATTTGTTTATGCAAATTTGAAACGCGTATTATTATTTTAGTATTTTCTCTGCTGAAAATGTACGTTGGATTGGGCGGGGTGTGGAGGAGGAATTAGCATACTTAAGCAATCTCTGAATTTTTTTCTCTAAAGTTAGGTTCCATGGCAGGAACCTGCTGTCGAGGATAAAGATAACTCTTCATGTACTATGTAGTAGCAACTATTAGATGGGGTGGCCAATTCCCTTCCTTGCTGTCTTTACCTTGCCTAACTCATGCGTCAGGTACTAGTTTACGGCTGAGTCGACTGGAGGAGTGGTCATGTCAAGCGAGAAATCACGACCCAGACTTTTTGTTTTGTCGGATTTGGTTTCGAACCTGTTACGCTGCAACCTTGTGATAGCTAGTAAGCAAGCTCACTATCAACTAGGTTAGAACCTAGCACGCTGTAACTCGGTGATAGCAAGCAAGCAAGCGCAATATCAACTAGGTTAGAACTTGTCACGCTGTAACCAGGTGAAAGCAAGCAAGCAAACTCACTATCGGCTAGGCTACCGTGCTCTTCAATGTTTGCGAGCTGTTGTCAAATCATACCATTTTTTTATAATGACGTAATTAATTTATGGACTACCAACGTCCATTATTGTGGTCTAAGTACGAACTACCGCAAAGTCCAGTTTTGTTGCCTAGGTATTTGAGAGCATTCATTGCCTTCATTTTCATTCTGTTTATCAAGTAACATCTGGTAATATCATAACCTACACATCGTATTTTGTAACCACTGTCCAGGTTATATATCTTAGGGAATAGATCATTGTACAGTTCTGAACAGGCCCGTAAAATAATTCCCATATCTTGGAAGCATAATGTCAACTGAGAAAAACACCAAGATAGATGCAACATAACAATCCAAGTCTTAGGATAGATGTATTCTATTTTCAAAAAACAAACATGTGAACATGAACACCAATACTGCACTATATAAAACGATCATGTTACCATCAATATGGTATCAATGGCGAACGTGGACACTAACAACAAAAGACAAAAGAAAACTTGTTACAACAGAAATAACTTGTCTACGTAGAATTCTAGAAGTAATAATAAGAGACAGAATCAGAAATAAAAACATAGAAGACTAACAAACGCAATGCCAATCCTGGATTACACCAGAAGACAGCAGATTCAGTGGTTGTCACATGCTTCCAGGCTACCATCAGATAATATCCCTCAAAAAAGCATTGCTATACATGTCTTTGGCTAATGCAGGCCTACTTTCCTAGAACAGAGAGGCATTCACAGTATCCACGACGACGACAACGTTCTGGAAAGAATATGTCACTTTATATATATATATATTCCCCTTCCCGTTCTATTAAGCAAAACTTTGTACCAGAAAAAAATCTTGCATGGATTTTCTCTCTCTCTCTCTCTCTCTCTCTCTCTCTGTTGTTGTTTTATTGAGACAATATTGCTGAAATAAATTTTTGTCAAATCTGCCCCTTCCGTTCATCAATAACTCAAAATTGTTCAGACCATCCCCCAATAGTTGATCTAATTTATGGACAGCGCCATAGATAAGTACTTTTGATTTTTAAGTTGATATGGTATACTCACTACATGACTTGTCCAACAAATTTGTGACACGCACCAAAATAGTAGGTATAATATCTTGTACAGATTACATAGAAAGAGAACAGATCAAGTGGTTTGGCCACATTATGAGAATGCATCACGAAACGTTGCCGGTACAAGCATATAACCAAATGAGATCAGGGTACAAAGCCAGAGGAAGACCACGGAAAAGATGGATAGAAAACGTCAAGGACATCCTGTACAGACATGGTCATAGCACAGCCGAGGCCACACGTCTGGCTTTAGAACGCAAGCTCGTGCTCCAATCACCCCTACGCTTAACGGCAAGAATGGATCACAAACCACCTGGGGAAAGACAATAGACCAAAATAGTAACAAGCTCTTTCGACGACTGGTATCCGGAATTTTATCTTGTCATTTCATGTTCAGGTAGAAAAGATACAATTGGGAGGGAAATAAAATTAAACAAATAAAATATGTGGGACATATTAAATGACAGGACACCTTGTTGTATAAACATTTTCAGATGCCAAGCTCCGCCCAATTGTAATACTGAATGTGCGTGTACCATAACAAATACGATGAAAGGGATTCAAAGTAACAATGAACGTGAAAATGGCCATAGTCTTCTTCGTTGCACTGTACACACCTTCTCTCTCATGTATCCCATAATCGTGCACTGTAACACTATTTGATTCGGTTTATACAACGCAGTTTGAATTGGAAAGGGACTCATGATAGTGCTAACATTAATAAGTATGGGCCCTTTTTAACTCGCATGGCGGGATCATTTACGAGAGCAACATGGTGCGCACGCACATTGAATTGAGAACGCATGTCTTACTTGAAGAGTTAAGGGAATGTGAGCAAGAAGTAGGCAGACAGGACCTATACACATGGGACAAAAACAATATGCCATTGACTGCATAAAGCCTAGCGGATCGCACCGTCAAAGCAAGAAATATAATAATAATAATAGGACCAACAACCTTCAGGTTCGTTTGTAGTGCTCCACTGGAAACAGAAGCAGAAGAAGCTCTTCATACACCTTTATCCTTGCCTAATCGGACAAGTGTAGAAAATCATGCCCAGATCGTTTCTTAATGTTGTCAATCCAGGATTTTCGTTGTTTGGGTATTTTTCTTTTTATTCTTTGCAAAATAGATTTAGAAAGTAAGTCGAGTCTCTATATGCCTAGATCAAACAAGTTTATGCCGTTTCACCAGTCAACAGTGGCTCTTTATAGCCTGCAAGTTCGTGTATTTGTTGCCTAACGAATATATTTGTCTTGTGTTCTATTTGGTAGCACATCCTATTGAGAACGTAGCCATCACCCCAGCATTTTTGGCTGTAGTGATTTGTAGGCAATATAAATATGTTCAGTAGTTTGTCATTGCTTTCTGAACGTCCAGGATGCACAATTGCATGTGGAGGGATTAGCACCTGGTGCCTTGACCGCCACGAGCCAGACCTATATAGTGTTATATATAGACCTAACTAAATTTTTACAAACGTCTGTAGCACTTGTACTCAAAAGCCTGAATCATTCTTTCCGTATCTAGTTAGTCGTGGGATCATCGTCATTGCACTCCGGACAAGTCCATAGGTGCTCAGATCTCTCATTGAGTGTAGCCGCCATTACACGTTGACTGACTTTCCGTATCTGATTTGACTGAGCAAGAGATGATAATTTTAGATGTCCGTTTTATCCAACGTCAGATGCGGAGACGACACTGATGGTTATGGTCAAAGACTAGGATCCTAGTATATTCAAATTTGTCAGACCATAAGATTTAATTGCGGACAATAAGCGATGCAATTCATTATGGCTCCGCTCGCTTAAAAAATCCGGTCTGACCTGGTCTGACAGACTTTGTCTATTTATAGAGCGCAGTGGCGCCGTCCACTGCACACAATAGGCAAGGGAGATAACCAACAACACGTCTGTTGATTCACGAGCTTGGAGCGTGTCTCGTGCGCATCATACCACAGAGAACAATCATATTTTAATTACAGAAACACGCTGTTTAGTCCATGCAACGACTGAATTCCTGATAATAATACAAAATTAAAGATGAATAGACAAGTGTAATGATATATAATCTTGAAAATCTATGGAAACAACGTCGGATAAATCCACGAGAAACCGGCATGTCCTAAGCCAGTAGTTGTAATTGTAGTGAGTAGGCCCCTAGTGTTTACCGGTTAAGAGGAACATTTTAGGGTTTGTTTCAGTCAGGGACTCCATCTTTCAGTTAGAATTGATACATACCGGGGGAATTCGTCAATATTGTCAGGCACAGAAAGGATTCATTTCTCTATTTTATCAAGTAAGTGCTCTAGATGTAGAAACATACATTCCTCATTGTGTAAGTCTAGACAGTCTGGCATGCTTGTGACGCAATAGAAAAAACGAATTGAATATCAAGGACAAGTGAAGACTCCACTCAACGTTCTTGGCCTTGATTCTGTAGTACTACCTTTTGTTCAAGTTTTATGAATGAAAACGTAGATTCAACACCTCTGATTTGACATTGACCTGCAACATTTTACAATCTGCATAGCCACATCATGAAGATCGTCGTATTAATTTTAATCAGTCCAATCATGCATCTTATGTTAATTTATTGACCTGTAATAATTTAGCCTACAATTTTTAAAAAGACGTAACTCTAGCAGAGGATAATTTTACTACCTCGTTGGTGTTTTTTATGTGTATCTTAGTATCTTTTTTCTATTGTTTAATGTTGTGGCAATAACATGAATAGGTGCAAGTCCGTAAGCTTAGATAGAAATTGGGTTCACCCAATCTCAATTAGGAAAATATAACAACATGCCAGCATAGTTCCCACCTCCGCATACATGATACATATGGCTTTTTTGTCACTACACTAGTAAAAAAAAGACTGGCTTCCCCAACTCCATTATCACTACTATAATAACCATAAAATTACTGGGAATATTGTGTTTTCTCCAAAAAGTCTTCCACAACAAAGTGAACATTAAAGCAATGATTTTTCAGGAGCCCCCCCCCCCCTGTCCGTTTTTCTTTAGTAAAGTTGTAGACACATTACTGTAACTGTAAGTAACTGGATATTTCCCCACTATAATCTTAACATTGATGATAAGGAATAGGTCTGTTCAGTTGGTAACAAAATACAGTTAGGCCTATCTATACAATTCTACAGCATTGAGAATTGATGACCAAATGGGAGAAAACACATCAAACATTGGTTAGACAGGGTTGACTGCTGTCACCTGATTGGTAGGCCTATAAAAACTATAATGTAGATTGTAGGCCTATATAGTGAAATAATAATGAGATCCATATAAAGTAGACCCTGTGCAAGGAATATCAGTTGGAGAACACATACAAACCCTGATATGCAGTGATACATTTTTGATAGCAGAAATTGAAACAGATAAATATAGTTTCAAAATGAAGGGCATATGCTTAGTCTGCATAGCAGAAAAAGTGGAGTACTGGGTAATGGTAATATCAAAGAATAAATGTCCCCCAGAATGCAACATCAAACTAGGTTGGATCAGTCTGAAGCAAGTCAACATATTCAAATATTTAGGTACATTAATATCAGATGAAAAATGTCTTAAAGAAGCCAAATATAGAATCACCTAGGCAACAGCAACATTTCACAAGATGATCAGACTGTAATGTATCTTTTGTCAATTGAGCTGAGAGAGTTCTTAGAAGTTATATAGAACTGATTATGGAAGTGAATCTTGGACACTCAGCAGATCAGTGAAAAATTATATTGAGGCAGCAGAGATGTAGTTTTATAGAAGAATATTAAGAACACCACAGACAGAAGTTAGAAAGAAGTTAATTTAAAAATATAACTGCTTAACCCACATCCGAAAGAAACCGTGCACATTTCATGAGAAGAGGAAAGATGGAACATGTAACAACAGGCAAGTTGAAGAGTAAGAGGCGTATGGAAGGACCAAGAGAGAAACTTGACAACTAGGATTGTGACATGGGGGAATATCAGTAGCAGAAATGGTTGACAGCACACGAAATAGATAGCCGTGGTAAGACATGATAACCAATGCCACACATCGACCATAAGTCCTTAACAAATGATGAAAGAAGGTTCAAAAGTTAGATGATTCACAGCGTCACATTAATACCATATACATTATGTTCAGACATGCTTATCTTTGTCCTTGAACATGTGGATTTGGAGGGAAACGAATTGGCAGACCAATTAACTACTCAGCGCAACTAAGGATCAACTCTTCACTGTGACCTTTGTTCTAGTTTCGAGGTATAACCTAACCTTTGCAGTGTGATTGCATAAGTTGTAATTAAAATTAAATTATGTTGTTTGAAACGGAATATTAATTTGGCATTAGCATTTAGATTGGGGGGAGGTGGGTAAGGGTTATGATCAGTTATAAATTTAAAAAATGAATTAGTTATAAGTTTTAATTTTAAATGTGGGTGATATCATTTGCGTCTGGAAAGGTGGCGTCACGGCAGCCATTAATTTTATATGGCATTCATTAATTTCATATGTGATACACAGAAATCCATGAGGTCTTTTAGTTAAAAATGTAAACATTGTGTGCTATTTATAGCACAGTGAAGAGTTGATCCTGAGTTTTACCAACTACTGTAATATACACCTTATATCTTATAATATGTAATATTACTTCTTATCAAGTGACCAAATGTACCATAACCCAAAAACCTTATAATATGTAATATTACTTCTTATCAAGTGACCAAATGTACCATAACCCAAAAACCTTATAATATGTAATATTACTTCTTATCAAGTGACCAAATGTACCATAACCCAAAAACCTAGAATCATCCAATCCTGCAAGATTCAAACACACTACCTCTTGAGCACAAAGCATAAATTTTGGCACTTGCAGTGTACAAAGGAGGTGGTAATTGCCTAGGCAAGGGTCGACCCAACCTTAATTGGGGACCTGATCAGTCTGGGAATTAAAGATTGCGATGGAGAGGAGATGGCTGCCGTCCTCATATAGCAGAGCCTCTGAAATGTGAGGTCGCTAACATCTCACACTCCTATGGCAGTTAAATGCTATGGGTTGTTTTTACCCCATATGAGTTTCATAAGTTATATGTCTGCAGTATAGTTATATACATCAGATGTGCTCGAGCTTGGATAGTGACTTAATGGGTTTTGTTTGCTGTGATGGTGTTAACAAAAATTAATTACAATAAATTACAACTACCTATTTAAACTAGAAATGTGTTTGTGAAATTTCTTCAGGAACATGTAATTTTGAAATGTATTTGTCTTTGTTCAAATGGATGTGTGATGCAATTGAATCATAGATGCAACGAATGAATTTGCTATTGGTCTCAAGAAAGTTGGTCACTTTACGTTAGGACATGGCCTCAGAATGCTAATTTTACGGTTAGGGGTATCATTGTGTTTATATATTTGTAGTCAAAGGAGTTGACAATAAGATTCTGAGAATCTGAATTACCAGTAGTTTTTAGTAGTCCAACTATGGGATGGAACAGATTAATTGTGAAATCTGTGCAACAGTGTTGATTACTAATCCAGTTATAGGTCAGGGGTTGGGAACCTATTTGTCTGAGAGAGCCATGCACACCACATATTTTGAAAAGTAATTCTGTGAGAGCCATACATTATTTTTAAAACTAAAAATTCAAGTAAATGTGTGCATTTTGTGTAATTTCAACACTAAAAGTACAATAATTGTCTCTGAATTCTTTTTAATAACATTGTTATGCTGTTGCTAATCAATAATGAGACTTCTGATGCTGAACTGCAGTAGACTTTAGCTCATTTGCAGAATGAAATATTGATATGCAATTAATATGTACATCAAAGGAGTCTAAAGAAACACTTTTTTTTATAATCAAACATTTGTCTGCGAGCCAGATACAGCCATCAATAGAGCCACATCTGGCTCGCGAGCCATGGGTTCCCGACCCCTGTTATAGGTGAACCAAATACCACTAAAAGAAATTTGAATGTCACTGCATGTGCTCCATGTTTGTTTGTAAGGAGATCGATTTGTGTTGAATGACATTTGAATGTGACATCATCACTCTACATGTGATCGCTCCAGTTATGTTTGTATGAAGATCGGTTTGGAACACATTGCACTTTATAAAACATCTTGAAAAAAAATACCAAATATGCACAAATATTTGTTGCTTTTGTTAATGTGTTACCTTTACTCCTGTAAAAATTGATGACATACTTTTAACATTTGTTATTTCAATTTGTTTATTCTACAGCTCATTATACACCCAGGTTATCACTACCTGATCTTGCTGGTGTGATATCATCCAGGTTGACTCTGCTTTAGGGCTTGGAATGGGCCTGAGAAAAGACTCTGAAAACTGTGATAAAGCTGAGAAAGACACTATCTCCTACAAGTCTGCTACAGAAACTTTCAAACACGCAGCTTTGGTGGCGGATTCCAAAGTTGCTTCAGATATAGGAAAGTTAGTTAAAATTTCTTATGCATCTGCTGTTTTATGATGTCCTAAGGGCTTCCATCCACTGGAAGTGATAACAATTGACTGCACAAACACAGGACTATGAGCATACAATCTAAGGGTTTTAAGGAACCGCGCTCTTTACAAGCATAAGAAAATTAGCCACTCAAGGTCACTCGAAAAGGACATGGTTCTGTAGCACCATTAAATTATGATCAGTAGCATGTGTACGCTTGTAATCGCTTCCAGTAGACTAGGTGTCAGCTAATACAGATTTTCCGTATTAATACGGATTCCGATCCCCCCCCCCCCCCTTTCATTTTTTTTTATTTTCAAAAAGTCCTTTGTGTTAAATTTCCTAGTAATTATTAATAATGCAGATGTTTTTATCTCACACGCTCATATTGAAGGACAAAAATAAATTTTGGGGTTTTTTTTTGGGGTTGCTAAATACATACGTTTTTATTGAAATATAAATAAAAACTGTTAAAAATAAGTTATCAAAAATACGGATTATGAAAAAATAAGTTGACGACTATGAGTAGTAAGTAGCTGCGTGAATGTAGAAAATTATTGATGATACATCAAGAATGAATAATTTGGTTATAAATATGATACAAATACGACTGGACATCAGGTTGTGCAGATGTGTATGTTTAACCAGCAAGATACAAGAACTGTCAGCATGCATACTTTTATATATGCTAAACACACTGAATACCTATAGATTTGTCTGGAGTGCTGTGACGTAAAGAAAATCAATAACCAAATTATTTAAATTAAATAATTGTAAATAACTGACAGTCTAACAAAATGATATAATTGGTGGTATAGAAGTAAGGAAATGAGTTCTTCATTGTTAGAGCCACTTCTGTCATGGAAGTAAATCATGGACAATACATAAACAAGCAAGTAGAAAATTGGAGTTCATGGAGATGTTGTTCTTCAGAAGATTGCTATGAATCCCATGATAGCTAGAAAGCCTAATGAAGAGGTACAGGTACTTTTGAAAATTGATACCAAAAGAAAGTTACTAACAAACATCAGAAAAAAGCAGTGTATATTTATTGGCCACCTCATGCTTATATGTTTGGAATACAATGTAACAATGGGTAAATAATTTAGGAAAAAAGAGACAGAGGGTGTCATCGAGAGATGATACTGGATAGTTTGACATTGTGACAGAGAGTGTTGCAGCGAAGCTGATACACAGTGCTGCAGATTAAATATTATCAGTGACTGCCTATGCCTTCCTGCACGGCATGTGATTATGATGAAGATATTCCTATTTTGTGTGAGTGGTAACATAACACAGTCAGGGACAGATTTTCTGATGGTGTTTAATTAACTGTGCGGTTAACCCAACATCAGAATGACAAAGTGTTCTGGCTTTTTTTAATGCAGAGAAAGGGATTTAGCGAATATGGGGAGGGCCTGAGTACAGAAATGGTATTTCTGTCTGGTTTTTACTTCCTATTTTGTTTATTAGCTTCCTCTTGCTTCCATGATTCCTGTAATGCCAGTAGCTGGAGAGATATATGCCATTAGTTGAGGATATGAAAAGAGGTTTATTAATTATTTTAATTGCCAGATGGGGGAAGTAAATAAATATGACAACACTTGTTGTTTCTCATTGACCGATAATAATCACTATACGGATGGTAAAAACTATACCATGGTCAACACTATAAATTATTTGTCATGATTTACATAGATCTTGATTACAAGATTTCATATGAAGGTTATGTTACCTTCTCTACATTCTGTTGACTTTATGCCCTAACATTATCTTGCCTTTTGGAGAACATTTGCTAACATTTTTATTGGTGTGGTCCTTATTGTATTGCTGTCCATGTTGTATTGGGTAATAATTTGTTATCTGTTCTCATATCCTGTTCCGTTTTCAACAAAACCAGCTTCCGTGACTACATGTTTCCATGTACACCACTGTCACTTTGAATTTCAAATTATTTACATATCAATAGTGTATCTAGTGCCTCTGTGGTGGTAGCATTGTTTGTACTGTTTTCATTGTTTTTCTAGTGCCTCTGTGGTGGTAGCATTGTTTGTACTGTTTTCATTGTTTTTCTAGTGCTTCTGTGGTGGTAGCATTGTTTTTCTAGTGCCTCTGTGGTGGTAGCATTGATTTTACTGTTTTCATTGTTTTTCTAGTGCTTCTGTGGTGGTAGCATTGTTTGTACTGTTTTCATTGTTTTTCTAGTGCTTCTGTGGTGGTAGCATTGTTTTTCTAGTGCCTCTGTGGTGGTAGCATTGATTTTACTGTTTTCATTGTTTTTCTAGTGCCTCTGTGGTGGTAGCATTGTTTGTACTGTTTTCATTGTTTTTCTAGTGCTTCTGTGGTGGTAGCATTGTTTTTCTAGTGCCTCTGTGGTGGTAGCATTGATTTTACTGTTTTCATTGTTTTTCTAGTGCTTCTGTGGTGGTAGCATTGTTTTTCTAGTGCCTCTGTGGTGGTAGCATTGATTTTACTGTTTTCATTGTTTTTCTAGTGCCTCTGTGGTGGTAGCATTGTTTGTACTGTTTTCATTGTTTTTCTAGTGCTTCTGTGGTGGTAGCATTGTTTTTCTAGTGCCTCTGTGGTGGTAGCATTGTTTGTACTGTTTTCATTGTTTTTCTAGTGCTTCTGTGGTGGTAGCATTGTTTTTCTAGTGCCTCTGTGGTGGTAGCATTGTTTGTACTGTTTTCATTGTTTTTCTAGTGCTTCTGTGGTGGTAGCATTGTTTTTCTAGTGCCTCTGTGGTGGTAGCATTGTTTTTCTAGTGCCTCTGTGGTGGTAGCATTGTTTGTACTGTTTTCATTGTTTTTCTAGTGCTTCTGTGGTGGTAGCATTGTTTGTACTGTTTTCATTGTTTCTCACTGTTTGTTTTATATATTCTTGAGAAAGATCTAATGGTTAGAAATGTCTTGTGTATTGTCATTTGTATTTGTTCATGTTTACACCTTTTAATTCCTTGAGTGATTGTCTGTTGTGTTCAAGTGAAACTTCAAAAACATGTGTTCTACATAAGTATTATTGTTGTTCCATTTCACAGCAGTATTACCTTATATTGATTGTAATATTATCTACCTCATTCTCTAGCCAAAGTCAGATGTTGATATGTATCTCATTAATGAGCTGTACTATGGTCACCAACCCAAAATACAGGGCTGTGTAGCTTATCTACCAGAGCTGTTTCAGATGGCTATAGTTTTTTTTCCTGCTGTGTGGTACAATGGACAGTTTTGTAAAATATGTTCAGTGTTCTCTGGAGACTATCCACAGAGGCACATTTTGATGTCACCATTTCCAAACTTCATGTGCACGTGTTGTTTAAGTCTGTTGCGGTCTATGCTCAATCTAAAAATGATCCCTTACACTGAAATTTGTTCATTTTCAATATGCCCGTATGGAAATATATGGCTTGATTTGCCAACATATGGTCGCAGCATATGTATCAGCTGAAGTTAGGCGAGCCTGAGTCAAATATGCCTTTTCATGGCTAAATCTGTGATTGGTTTGATCTGTTAATCAGGAGTAAAAGTAAAGGTTGTTACTTTGTGAAGGTTGTGAGTAAAAGCAATCTGCCATCAGGGATGAAGAACTAAGCCGCAGCAACTATTAGATGGGCAGGCCAGTTCCCTTCCTTGCTGTGTTTATCTTCCCAAACTCATGCATCAGGTACCAATTTACAGCTGGTTCGACTAGCGGAGTGGTCACTTCAGACCCAGATTTTGTTGAGTCGAGGTGTAGTTTCGAACTTGGCATGCTGTAGCCAGTGGATAGTAAGCAAGCTCACTATCAACTAGGCTACAGTGCTCCTCATCAGGAGTATGGGACATTGTATCCTTGTGCTGTTGCTCCTGGCATGTGAATCTTCCTCCTGCTTTACAAAATACTTATCTTTTTAATGTCCTAGCACCTCTACACAGGTTTGTTCTCCATATCACACAATCTTCCATCATGCTTTACCCATTTGTTAGAAGCGATGACAGGTATTACGTTTTTTATATGACTTTGTATTGCAACTATGGTCTGCTCCTCTTCTTATGTGGTATTTGTTTCGAGAACATTTGCCACACCAGTTATGTCTTCTGTGAATGAGAGCAGTGGAAATTATTGTTGGAAGCCTGACTCTGTATAGGACTTCAATGTTGGTAACTTTATCCTGTCAATTAATTCATGAGAAAACAGAGAAAAACTATGGGAAACATTAAAAAATGTATGGAGTTTGCCAACATTTAATTAACGTTTGTAGAAGTCTCTATAACAACAGCAGTTGCACTGTAAGAACAGCAGCAGGCTACACAGAGGACTTTGTGATTAGCACAGGAGTAAAACAGGGATGTGTATTGTCCCCACTACTTTTTATTACATACATGGGCCATATAAACAAAACAGCAAATTCTAATGAAACAAATGAACTGCTTTTTGCAGATGACCAGGTTTTATTTCACAACAGCATTAAAAATCTGCAAGACCACCTAAACATAATAGACACAAAAGGCTACCACTTTGGAATGAAAATCAACATAGACAAAACAGAAGTAATGAATATTGCAAGAGAAAAGGAGAACATCAACATACAGATAAACAACTAAAACAAGTACAGTAGATAAATTCAAATATCTGGGCAGCACATTGAGATATGACGGCAGACAAGAGGTGGAGATAAACACAAGATGTAATAACTCATGTCAGGTCATTAGTCAATTAACACCTTTACTTAGAAACAAAGAAAGCGCTTTTCAACACCATTTTTTTTACCAACATTGTGTTATCAGTGTCAAACTTGGACATTAGATTCTAGAACAATACATAAGATTAACACCACTGAAATGAAATGTGTGAGACGTATGATTGGAGTTAGCTTGAGAGACAAAATCCGGAATGAAACACTAAGGAAACAATTAGGGATAAAGTCAGCAATAGAATACATCCAGAAACAACAAGTTAAATGGTACGGCCACATAACCAGACAGAAAGAGCAAAGTATTATCCAAAAAACACTTAACAAACGATACGAAAACAGTCGACCTATTGGACGCCCTCGTAAAAGGTGGATAGATAGTGTAATATATCTATTACACTATCTATCCACCTTTAGAGACTCGGAAATATAACAGCGGAAGAGGCAAATAGAAGGGCAAAAGACTGTACACTCACTCTCCCCTCAACACAGAAAGGTACATGAGGACAAAAAGAAGAAGAAGAATTAATTCATAATTTTTGAGAGACTGCTCAAATGAAAGATATTAACCTCTTTTCTTGCTGTATGATGTGTCCATGTTTCAGGCACATAAAGAACATTGAGTATGGATATCTGGTACGTTGAGATCTTTGTTTCCATTGTCAACTGCTTGTTCTTCCACTCTTTTTGAAAGTTTACCAAAAGGGGCTCAGCATTTCCTATTTGAGCATTTATTTCCTCAAGTGATAGTGTATTGATAATTGTGGATCCAATGTAATTGAAACTGTGCACTGATTCAAGTTGTATGTTGTTCAGCGTTGTATTTGGTACTGTAAGTCTTCTGATAAACTTTCAGTTTTCTTGTTTATTGGTAGCAAAAACAAATCATAGTCCCTTGTCAAGATGTTTGTCAGGTCTTGCAGTATTTCTTTTTGATGAACTAGTGTTTTGTGCAGAGATGTTGGATTTTCACTGCACATACCTTTTTTTAATTATTTACTTTTCAGTTGCCAGCTGACCATTCCGCTCATCAGCAACTGTGATACAACTGTAAACATCTTCTGCACTCATTCTCAAACTCCTGCAAATTAACAGGATGTAGTCCACAGAATGGAATGTGTTATGTAATGGTTTACAGCTTTGCTTTGATATCTGCGCTTTTCAACTTGACATCTGACTTCAGCATTGGTTCTGGGTCACTTAGACCCTATATGGTATGAGTCAATGCCACCTCATTACCTATTAGTCACCTCTTGCATGGAAGGTAAACTATTTATATTCTGTGCTCCTCTTTCGGACCTGACAACACATGAGTAAATTGAACTATTTGTTCACTTCTGTATCATACTGTATTGACAAGTATATCAAGATTGCATAAGTTTTATTTGTTTACAAATGACTAAATGTTTATGTACTCTTTACAGCGACATTCTAGTACAAAAACGAGGAAACGCAGTTGATGCTGCAGTAGCCGCTGTGTTTGCAACTGGTGTGCTGAGTGCCCACAGCTGTGGCATCGGAGGAGGATCATTTTTTGTTATATATGACAAGTAAGAAGTTTGCAATATTTGTGACACTTGTAGAAAAAACCTGTATAGCAATATTGCTTCTATAAACTATGAATTAATATCTTTATGCTCAGATGTAGAATGTCTAATGTGGGAATCTCCCGGAATGTCTTGAGGCTGAGATGTTGGATGTCTATCTTGGGGATCTCCCTGAATGTCTTGAGGCTGAGATGTTGGATGTCTATCTTGGGGATCTCCCTGAATGTCTTGAGGCTGAGATGTTGGATGTCTATCTTGGGGATCTCCCTGAATGTTTTGATGCTCAGATGTTGGATGTCTATCTTGGGGATCTCCATGAATGTCTTGATGCTCAGATGTTGGATGTCTATCTTGGGGATCTCCCTGAATGTCTTGATGCTCAGATGTTGGATGTCTATCTTGGGGATCTCCCTGAATGTCTTGAGGCTCAGATGTTGGATGTCTATCTTGGGGATCTCCCTGAATGTCTTGAGGCTGAGATGTTGGATGTTCATCTTGGGGATCTCCCTGAATGTCTTGAGGCTGAGATGTTGGATGTCTATCTTGGGGATCTCCCTGAATGTCTTGAGGCTGAGATTTTGGATGTCTATCTTGGGGATCTCCCTGAATGTCTTGATGCTCAGATGTTGGATGTCCATCTTGGGGATCTTCCCGACATAGTGCTAAAGTCTTTCACTTTGTGCTCAAGGGGTCGCAGGTTTCAATGCTACATGTGACATCTTGTTTACAAAGTGGATTTTTCAGATACACCTGTGGATTGTTGCTTGAAGCTATGTGCTATTAGCAATACTCGGCAGGCTAAGGGTTCTTAGTTGAGAGGGAGGGAGTATGTATGGGATACCTTAAGTACAGTGAAATCAATCTGCGCCTTTTCAATCCTCTTTTTTAATGTCTTCTATAATCTCTCTTCAAGTTGATGGTGATACTACTGATTGACAATTGCCGTTAAGTGTAGGCATGAGAGTTTTTAGCTTTTGCTCCAAGGCCAGATGTCATTTTGGTTGCACAGGATCATATTTGTTCAGAATATCTTTGATATTTTTTTATTTTTTTTGGTTCTCTTTCTGACTCTTGTAATGTGTTTGTGCTTTTATTTTATATGTTCTTGCATGAGGTTGGGTGTGATATAATTCATATTCTAATTCTGAAGTCATAATTTCATAATATCTAACCTAGTAACACTGTCAGCATTTCACATTTTGGTTCTATCCCATTTTGCAAGTCTATCTGATTTTAGTTGGCCGCTTCATCCCATAGATGGTCAAAGTGACACATGCTGATGTCAAATGTGTCAGGCCAAAAAAGGTACAGATATTTACAAGCTAAGCTGTAAACCATGACAAAAAGCACTCCATTCTCCAGACTACATTCTACTAATCTGCAGGAGTTTGAGAATTAACACAAAAGATGAAGGATTGCATTAAAGACACATATGTCAGTGAGTTGATGATGGATAAGGGAGATTTGTTAATGTTGCTTAATGATTGGCTGTTGAATGTGAACATTTGATTGGCTGTTGAATGTGAACATTTGATTGGCTGTTGTATGTGAACACTGATAATGAACCTATTCAGCAATTGGGGAAATTATATATTAAACGTGACACATATAAGATTGGGCTCGTGTGTGGTAGAGCAAGGAGTTTCTTTAACCAGCGTGCCACAGTAATTGTAACCATGCAATTCATTTCAACATCTCCTATGGAAGATTGAGCGGTTATAGTTTTGCTTGAAGTGCAAGGACATCAGCTCATAACCAGTAATCCACAATATCCACTTATTTTGCAATAAATTGTTAAACATTCAATCCAATTATGGTCATGCATTGTGTGGTTTAAGCCATCTTTGGTTCCCCACAACTTGTTTTGTAGAGAAGCTTCCTTGGACCACATTGTTGTTCTGTGAACCGCCAAACTGTGACAAATTCTGTAGTATTTAGCATATCATTTAGTTCAATTCTTGAAGGTAGAGTTGAGGGGAGGCAAGTAACAGATTGGGAAGAAAACATGAGATGGACAGAATAGTCTGTCAGAGAGTACATATCAAGGCAAGAGACAGTACTTGTTGGAGGTCCAATGCAGCTAACTTTTATTATGGGGACTGCACTTGATGATGATGATTCAGTTCAATTCATGACTTATTTACCTATTTCATAGCTATTTATAACTTTTTAAAAATTTTCAGCAGTTTGTCATATTTTTCACTTTGTGAATGTGATACCATCATTGACATGGATGTGAAAGTTGGAAGTCTACTGCAATAATGGATAAGAAGTTAGATGCCTTTGAGAATAGATGCCTCTGAAAAATCACAAATACTAATTGGAAAGATTTCAAATAAAACGACATACTAAGAGAGGAGACAAAACAAGAATATGTGACAAAATTCATCAGAAAACATCGCTGAACATACATCTGTCACATACTTAGAATGAAGGAAGACAGAATTCCATGACAAGCCTTCATGTGGACACTAGACGGGTAAAAGAAAAAAGAGAAGACCAAAAACAACGCTCAGAAAAACTGTTATGAATGAATTAAAATCAACAGGCATAATTGCACAAGACCTACAATCCTTGGCAACTGACCGACAGGCATGGAGAACTATGACATCCGCCCTATGTGCCAAACTTGGCAAAAGAGGAACTGAATGTGATAGCTTTTCCACTTGGCAATTATGGTTTTGCTTAATTCTCAGGCAATATGGTTGGCATGCAGTTGACAGCAGAGAAACTGCTCCACAGGCAGCTTCTGAGGATATGTTTATGGCACCAGAGAACAAAAGCAAATCACTCTATGGTAAGTAGTGTTAAAATTTGTTTAAAAATGAACATGTCAGAACTCGGTATACTTTACTTTCGATTTTAGTAGCTAACAATATAAAAAAAATGACAAAAACTATTTAAGAAGTGAAATGAAAAATTATAAATATATTTTATACATTGTGATGACTGCACATGAAACAAATAATTATTTACTTGTAAAAAATGATAGAAATTTTCTCTTGTATTTATACTATAGTTTTGCCTGTGTTACTGGCACCCCAAATGAGAGTAAACAATAGCAATACTGTGACCTGCCATTCGAGTCATAGGAGGGAATTAAAGAGGTTTGAAAGTGGTCTAAAAGAAATGCTGAAGTCAGATGTGTCAGGCTGAAAGCTGTGAATATCGAAGCCAAGCTGAAAACCAGGACAACATAATTCATTCTCCAGACTAAATCCTACAATCTGCAGAAATTTGTAACAAAATCAAAGGAATTTAAATGCATATGTCAAATAATAAAACATATTGTACAAATCTCAATAAATGTAGAACATTGAAAGATGTCACTAGAAAACAGCACAAATAATTATTCACCTCAAATGTGAAGATAGATTCACATAAAATTTCTTATGCTGAGGTTAACTGAATTCACTTCTGATTATTTCTAATAGTCCTTATCAGGTAAGCCAGTGTCATTAATATAAGGGAAGCAACTGAGAGTGGTATATAAAACATGATGTAAACCATACACTGTCTGACTCCGGAGAATGAGAAAGAATAAATTTAGAATTATTATAATTTATATTCTGTTAGTCTTGGAGTGACTGTCTGACGATTTCATCAGAAATTTCTTCCTGCGTGTCTTGTTTAGTTTCAACCATCTGTTGCAACATGTTTTCTAGGTCTTCGATGACCTGATTCCAACTGGATCTGTCTTTGGAAGACTCCAGTATGTTGATGAATCTGTAAGATAAATATTGCAGAACATTGTCCTCGCGTCACTGTGTAAGCCTCTCAGTTCTGTACCAGCAATCCTCTCAGTTCTGTGCCAGCAAGCCTCTCAGTTCTGTACCAGCAAACCTCTCAGTTCTGTACCAGCAAACCTCTCAGTTCTGTACCAGCAAACCTCTCAGTTCTGTGCTAGCTGTCACAGTTTCCTCCAGTGCCATATTTAGGTCTTCATTATCCTGTGTCCTTCCATCAGTCCGTCTCTTGTTCTCTTTCCTGGAACTTTTCCCTCTGTGATTAATCTCTCTAAACTGTTACCTTTTAATCTTTTTTTCTATACAAAAACCACAAGTTATTGGTACAAGGCACTTATGGGCAGAATGAGGATTATGTTTAATCATTGAGCAAGAGTATGTTTTTATCAGAAAATCAGAATATGTTTAACCAGCGACCCAGAGTATGTTTAACCATCGAGCCAGAGTATGTTTAACCATCGAGCCAGAGTATGTTTAACCAGCGAGCCAGAATAGTTTTAACCAGCGAGCTACAATGTTTGACCAGTGAACCATGTAAACTATGAGTATGCAAGAAATTTTTAACATCTGCTGGTAGGGATTGAACACCTATGGGTTTGCCCGGAGTGTAATGTCGGTTCATAACCAATATTGCATAAGGACCACTGTAAATCTGAAATTTATTTAAATCAATGTTGGTTGACTGGAGTGTAGCTAGGCTATCACGTTAGCTTTTAAGCAGCTGTATGTATTGCTATTTGGTAAGATGATTCTTGTGTGCAAAGGTGATTGAGCGAGTGTTTGTCCAGATTTATCCAGCTATGCAGATATAATTTCCATTATAAATGTTGATATGAAGTGCCCAAGTTTCATGCAAGTGTTACATCTAGATTTTAAATAATATTGTTAGCGAACACAAGAAAAGATACTCTTCTGTCTTGTAAAATTCTGCTATATAGTTGGTTCTATCAGTGATTCTCAAACAGATCTGAAACATCTTCATCAGTTCCATCAACACACCTTTTTGCTCACTTTGTCAAACATGAGAGTTTGAATCATATAGTACATGGGTAGAGTTTTGCGATTAACTCGGAGTGGTACAAAATCATTTGCATTTTTGAAGTTCGTGTTTGTTTGTTTTTTAAATTGTGTTTGAAAGAGTTCTATAATCATAACATATATATGTTCATAACGTATCTATATTTGTTATAAAGCTGATTTTATGAGAAACGTAAATTTCCAATCATGTACTGACATAAGGTTTTCCGACTGTTGTAGGTGATCATGGATCTCCTATTTCCATGATCTATCATCAGAATTGTTGTTGACTCTTTGCCATTACACGATGTCAGACTCAAATATTTTCTCTTGCTGTCATCCTGATTACCTTTTGCCTTCTATCTTGCCTGTTGTAACAATTATCTCCAGACCTCCCTGTCTCATAATGTGTCCGAAAAATAAAGATTGTGTCTTTCTGATATTAATAAGTAACCTCCGTTTTGCATTTGACTCTGCACCTCTTTGTTTTCTGTCTATGATACTCTCTGCATTCTTCTATAGAACCACATCTCTGTTGCCTCTAATTTTCCACTATCTTGGTTTATTGATTGTCCAAGACTAGCGTCGATATGTTAGAATTGGTGTTATGTAGCTCTGAAAAACTGTCTACCTCACCTCTATTGACAGTGACATATTACACAATAAATTATTCATTTTATGAATGCTGCATTTGCCTGTTTTTTTTTAATCTCTGTTGAACATCTTACATCTGATATTAACATTCCTAAATATTTGAATTGGTTGACCTTTTTAAGTATTGAGTCATTCACCTTAATCTTGCATGTTGGGTCCAAGGGCATGGACCACAGGATCAGCAACCAACCAATCTTGCATGCTGGGGAATTTTGTTTCTTACAAACCAAAACTATCACTTCTGACTTCTTGTTATTTAATAAAAGGTCTTTGTCTCTGCTTTCTGTTACTACTATGTTGATTAGTTCTTGAAGTACCGGTACTCATGTTCTGTAAAGATCATAATAATGAGCAGAGGTTGCTATTTCTTTTGTACCAGGGTTTGGTGGTAGCTGTGGGGAATATGCACTGACAATTCTGACTTTTAGCCAAATTCAGATAGAAAGACTGGATAGAATCCAGAATGCAACAATGCTTATCATTTTTGAGTGCACAAGAGACACATCGACAACAGCTGTGCGGTACCTAATCGATCGTCCAATGGCAGAGCACAAATTACAGTATTGTTGTGCACTGGCGTACCTTCAAATACGTGCAGATAAGGAACACCTGTTGCATTCCGAAATACAGAAAGTTAAAGGTAGCAGAATTAAGAGAGGGAAGCCATGGATGGGACGTACTGCAGATGTCATACAAAGCGTGTGCAGATTGCAACATGTGACAGCAGGGCGCAGAAGAATGATGGTCAACTAGCAGAGGACCGGTACTGTCAGCAAAAGTGCAATGGCGGATACACTCAGGGAGAGATTGAAGAAATTATGGACGTGTTCAGTTTAAAGTGATGATGATCCAGCGACTAACTAACTAACTATAGTGGTTTCATTCAGTGGCTCCTGTGATTGTGTACATATTTACTTGTGCATCTTACTTGGTTGAAATAAATTTATATTATATTTTATTTGTTAATAAACTTCTACTGGATTTCTCTTGTGGCAAGACAGTGGTCGTAGATTTCTTGCTTAATATACCTTTGTTTGTGTCAATGGCTTGACACATGCAAATAAGATTTAGTTTACTATGTAGCATGAACACTGCATACATTGTTGACGTCACAGCGAGATCTGTTTCTATCAATATTCTCATATAAGACACCAAGCATGGCAGCCTTACAATGAAGAAATCAATAATCTAACCAACAAATATTACAGAAATATTTTCAACACAAACACAAATATTGACCAATGTACACATTTTTGGTGGAGCTTACGATGTACAGAGTGCTATTGGTTGACTCCATATTATGGCAGAAAGCCAGAGCTGCGATCCTGCCCCATGTCACCAAGGATAGCTGATGTAAACATGTTTCATACTGCTTTCTGAAAGCAAGTAGGAATTGAAAAAAGCGGAAACAAATACATTAATAAAAATGAGAGTTCTGATTATGAACCTACGTAGCAGAAAGAACATAAATATAAGTATTTAAAAGTGTCTGGATTATACTTTTATGTTGAAGAAATACACAAGATTGATGCTTGGATCAAAAGGGTCTTAATCAGGATTGGGTTACGCAAACACAGAAGGGAACAATGGAATAGTAGACTAGAATAATATAATGGAAACTAAACAGATGGTAATAAGAAATTACCTGTAGCAAAAATAATACAATGGAAATATGTGAAGACAATGCAGTGTACAAGGAAAATGTGACGTTAGAAATAATTAGATGATAAATAGTATTGGGATTTCTTAAGTGGGCGCATCAACTTATCAAGATAGACACAATATATTGACTTGCTGATGGTGTGGAAATGAGGATGTAAATGACAAACCACAAAAAAATAAAACAAAGTATCAGTTTAAAAACTGAAACTGGACGAAATAGCAATTTAATACCGGATTGCAGGAAGGGGCGGAGATAAGAATGTGTGAATTGTATTCAGTCCCTTGACCTATTCACACAACTGACAGAAGCAGGTATTGCATGCAAGACACAATAGGATGGACATATGAAAAATGGAATGAGCGATAACAAAACTTTGAAAGGACAACAAGAAAGGGACAGATATGTGAGTTTCAGAGTTTTGATGTTGCTCACTTGACTTGCATTTAAAAAAATGTGTGTAAAAGTTCCTATAATAAAATTGGTTTAAATAGAACATGCTGAAGAAGATTAACTTTTCTTAAGTAGAAGATTTACCCAGAAAAAGTAGTGTTCGAAATGTATCAGCACAATGGAGAGTGCATACAGCACTTTCGCTAGCAGTATGTTGGATTTGTCATTTCTTTCTGCAAATATTCTAGATAGTACGAAACCCAGATTCTTGTCATTCCTTTTCACACAATGAATTTAGAAATGTGACTTTTGTGGGTCCATGAAATGTCCATTCTTCTATGGCCACACATCTCCAATTTTGTATCCCTGAAATGTCCATTCTTCTATGACCACACATCTCCATTTTTGTATCCCTGAAATGTCCATTCTTCTATGACCACACATCTCCATTTTTGTATCCCTGAAATGTCCATTCTTCTATGACCACACATCTCCATTTTTGTATCCATGAAATGTCCATTCTTCTATGACTACACATCTCCATTTTGTGGACCAGTCTTATGTGAAACATGTGCAAGAAATTATACATCTCAGTCAGGCATATTTGTATCGATCATTTCACATTTTTGTATTGAAAATTACCAGTAGAATTCTTTATTTCAAATGAAGCACCACATAGACTCACCTTCCATGCATGTCAGCCAATAAATTCTCCATTTGTATAGTGAATTTTAAATGTTTTGACAGGACAGCAAAACTTCCCGAGTTCAGTATTTTGTTACTTGTAGTTGCATCTGTCCTACATTAAGACCTGTTTTTAAACTGATATCTAGTAAGTCTGCTGTGTTCGGTCATTGGCGCAAATAAAATAGCGACAAAATGCATCTCTTTTATATTCTGGAAATATAATACAATCATTGCACAGCTACAAGAGAGATTCAGAGGGAGTTGAACAAATGCTTAAAAGTACCTGATGTCTATTTTATTGCTGTATGTTTGAATGGGAAATTGTGTATGGGAAATAGTTCTTGGTATGTGAGATGAAGAAATAACGTTCGATTTACTGTTCTGTGTGTTACAACATCTTCATTTATTCCTTGAGGGGTCCGTAAACCAGGCGGTGAACAAAATGTAGCCCTTGGACCAAATCCAGTGCAACATGCCATTTTTTTTCTGGCCTGCCAGACTGATATAAGCATGCAATATGCACTGACCCCCTAAATCAGAAAGCACTATTTGGAACTCTAATGGACTTTAAAAAAAATCTTTTGTGTTCCATACTATGCGGATAAAGCTCAATATGGTCCAGATATCACAAAAGGTTGCCCACTTCTGCTGTAGATTTAAATTAATTCTGTGAGAATTGTGTGTAATAATTGAGCAAGGATAGAGGGAGTACACCTGGCACCTTTCTATCTTCCGAGACTATAATAATATAGTTGTACTCTAAGAAATATAATTTGTAATCCATGGCAATGACAGATACAACCCACAAGACTAATCTGCAGATAAAATCAATGTTTTAACTCAATATTTATAAAGAACAGCACAAGATTAAATTAATTAACTCAACAATTATATAATAAAACAATTAAATTATCAACACTGGAAAGAATAAGGTTGCTGTTAAAGTGGTGAAGGGTAGGAGTAGAGGACATTTATCTTTGGCATGTCTTTTTGACAGCATAACTTAACATGTGACCTGCTTATAATAGTCATAGGTTTAGACACCGGAGCAGGAAGCTGCTACTCAACGTATTGAAACACCATTGTGTCTTCTGGGTATGAAAGAAAACTTTAAGGAAAAAATCCCATTGAATATATAATACTGGAACTTCATTGCTGTAAATTTCTGGGGATTGAAAGAAGCAATTGTGTTGGGCCATTGGCGCAAATAAAACAATGACACAATGCATTTCTATTCTCTGAACTAAATCCTATTGGAAATCCAGTAGGAGGATTGTGCTGCTCTATGAGAGAGATCCAGTGGGTGTTTGAAAATGAACGACGAAGAAGAAAAAAAGAAGCAATAATTGTGTCCCGATATACAAGTGTCTATAAAGTCACTGTGTACTCATATTGCTTGTGACATTGATTATGAATTGTGAGTATTTAGTGCAGATATGTGTGATGTCATTACACCTACTTGTGTTTGTGCACTGCTGGTGTGATCTTCCTGCAAAACAGAAAATTTGGAGCAGGAGTGGCTCTTCGCCAAAGAGGTTTGATCACAATCGAAACATACAAATTCAACTGATGTAGAGAATTGACTTTAATCATGACCGACTACAATATAAGACACTGACTATTTGGAAATCCAGCTTTCTGAATGACTCATTTGACTTTTCCTGTGATTTTTATTGGCCATTATGATTATGTATGGTAGACAGCCAACAAAAATCAAGGGAATAGTAAAATGAGCCATTAAGAAGGCTGGATTTCCAATTATCCAGTAAGTCTTATACTGTAGATTGTTAGATGGTTTTCAATGTAATTGAACTTTCTTATGTGTACTCTGCTCCTCGCAGTGGAGCAGCATGTAAATCGATAGCGTCAAATGATAATTGCCAAGTATCTCAGAAAATTGCATTTGTAGACAAGTCATCTATTGAACCTTCCATTTCCTGGATTCAACAGACATGTTTTAGTTACTATGCCATGGAGGCCCACTGCATACAAAAACAGAATCTATGAAACAAAGATATTAACTTTTTTTTCATCTCTCCTACTGCTTCTTTTTCATCTTAATATTGCAAGCCAGGAAGGCTTATTACTGTAGACACAGTTCCCCTCCATCCATCTGTCCCTGAAGGCTTATTACTGCAGACATATTACCACTCCAAACATCTTTCCCTGAAGACTTATTACTGCAGACACAGTTCCTCTCCATACATCTTTCCCTGCTTTTGTTCTCCAATTTCCAATCCCTGGTACGTCTTCTTTTATGCTGTCAATCCATCATCTTAGTTTTGTACTTTATTTGCTCAGACCACCTTTATCATTCTGGTAACTTACATTCTCTCTTATGTGTCCACCGAGTCTTTGCCTTCAATATGGATGGGAATTTATATAGATCATTCTGGTAGATTAATCATTTTTTTCCTCTTTGTTGTCAAATTATCAGTGTGTATGAATGTTCATCACGTCATCGTTTCATCATCTCGCAGCAAAATAAAATCGTTGCATGTGAAATGAAGTGTCTGAGAAAAGTTGAAATGTTTTACTAAACTAAAGAAATTTGGGAAAGAGTATGTATAATATCATGCCCCATCTTAGTCCAACATCTTGAACTGGATATTGGGGCTTAGTCCAGCCAACAGATTCTGGAAACTAAGATTGGTCAAGCCATCCCTGACATCGAACAGGCAGGAACTGATGCTGCAGTCGGAGATAGAAGGCTGAAACTGAAAGGCAGTCATGGTATCACACAACATGACTAGATAACATGTCTTCACAACAAAAATATCACGTGTTAAGCATATTGAAAGACAATAAGTTAAATAGTTTGGTCACCTTATGAGAATGAACCCAAACCAAATACGAAGAGGAGCATATAACAAAATAATATCTGGATATATCAAGATAACCTTGAAAAAAACATGGAGTATTTGCAATGAAGACAACGCATCTGGCTTTGGAACTGAGGGTTAAGCAAGTGTGGATACAATCGATCATTGACCTGGGGAAAGATAATCGATGAATGGTCATCTATGATTCCTTTTAAGTGAAATAGTAGTTCCTGAACTTCTGCCCTGGTGGTCCATTTCCTCTTTGATATATTCAAATAATCTTCTCAATACCTGGTACTCTATTCTCAAACACCTTGAGGCTTATTGAGTCGGAGCATTATCCTTTAGTGTATAATACACAACTTTCACTCATTAACCCATAACCTCTCAGGGTCATAGGGATGCCACTCTAGAAACAACAATTAAAAAAATGTCTCACTGTTCTCAGTTCCTTGTTTTTCTTCTTCTGAGTTCAGGATACTTTCGGTCTTGCTAGATCTTCAGACCGGTCGCTAGGACTAAGCTCCCAATCTTCTCCAGATCAGAGTGCCTGCCAAAAAAGTTTGCCTCAGTTCAGTCCAGAGTGGCCATGTCCTGCTTTGCAGTTCCTGGTTTAGAATCGTGATCTTTTCCAGTCTTTCATATTATCAATTCATACTTTTTTAATGCCCTCTTCTTCTTTTCCATGTCCCCTTCTTCTTTTCCATTTTCAACTCTACATTTCACAACATTCTCATAGGTAGAATCTTTATATCCAGCAGTACACATGTTGTCTAGTCCACACCATATTTGATATGTCATATGTGAATCTGGTTTACCAGTTATAATGATGATTGTTATTACCTGATATGTGTATGTCATTTTATGAGCTTATACTGTGTTGAATATGTTTTAACAAGAAACACAGAAGCTGAGAAATGTAAATTTAACCAGATGTTATGAAGTTGCATTTTTCCAATGTTTGCCAGGATCTAGGACCATAAACTGGTTTTCTAGGACCAAAAAAACCGGTTTGGGTTGAAGGCTATGGAGGGGGTCTTCACATATACTTAACTCACAGATGTTGAGCTATGTCTGTGTTTTCATGTAAGCACATCTATAGCCTGGATGGTTTATCAATTTTAGCAGTTATTTTTGATGTTACCTTGAAATTTTCTAAGTATTCTTGACGACATTGACCTCATAAAGGACCAGTTTACTTCATGTAGGATATATCTTAATTTTGACAATTCAATATGTTTAGAAAAGTCATGCAATTTCAATAAAGCATACAGTTAAATAATCATTTATGGTGCCCTTAAGTTATGTTTAAAAAGTGCCATTTCTAAATGTAAAGTTCAGATATGAAATTCAATAATCATTTTTAAAAATAATGAAAAGTAATTATCAGCATTAGCACAGTAATAGTTTTGTTTGGGTTAATTTGAAGTTCAGAGGTCACATGATGCTGCAGATCTATCTATCAACCATGGCACCAATTGTTAAAGTTTGAGCATAGAATATCAGAGAATCACTTTATTTCCTCTTATCAAATATTAGTTATGAAATCATGTCAATATTCACTCTGCAGGGGGTATGGCAATTGGCATTCCAGGAGAAGTCAAAGGTCTGTATGAGGTTCACAAAAAATTTGGACAGGTTTCTTGGAGAGAAGTTGTCATGCCAACGATAAAACTTTGTGAAGACGGTGTACCTCTTACAGGTGCTCTACACATTGCCCTGGGACGCCTTCAAACACAAGAGTTGAAAAATCATTTTGCGTAAGTCATTTACGTCATTTATTTTCCACAAAAAGCTTTGCTGTTGATAATTAGGTGTACTAACACAGATATTGCAAGATACACTCTTCCATTCATCTTGCCAAAAGAGGATCAAAGAATAGCAATACTGTTTACCTTCCATTCATGACATAAGAGGTGACTAAGGAGGTTTTAGCGTGGGGTTGGCTGGCCTATCCAATATAGGGTGAATGTGACCCAGAAGCCATGCTGAAGTCTGATGTTTCAGACCGAAAGACGCATATAATGTAGCTTAGCTGTAAACTATGGTATAACACATTCTGTTCTGGACTACATCCTGTTAATCTGCAGGAGTTTGATATTGAGCGAAAGAATAAGTATTACAATAAAACATTTTAATTTGTCTTTTTTTGGTATTAACACTTCCTACCTACCTATGTGTATTACATCAGGTAATATTAACAAGGAGCTTGTTGCCCATGTGTGGCACACACTCATCAACATGCTTTCACACGTCTGACAAAGATTTTTGTCCTCGATATAAGTTGGATTTTTTCCAGGCATGTAAGAGTCAACTATGGAAAGTTAGTGGACAGGCTACCAATCTGTCACCTGTGAAAAGTCATTGTCACTGCATGTCTTGTCTCAATTTCTTAACTTTTGTCTTCACACTTATTCACATGCTGCCTTGCAGGTTAGCACTTAGACTGCCTTCCTTGAGCTAAGGGAGTCAACCTCTAGAAAATTTCCTAAGGGAAGACTCTAAGGCAGTCGACAGTGTATTAAACCATCTTCTGGCATCTCCTGCACTTCTGCTTGTTTCCAAGCTTATTGGCATTGCCTTTCCCTTGGAACTAATCAAGAGTCAAGAAGAGGGTAGTGCAAATGGTCGAGACACTCCATAAAATCTGCCAGAGCAAGCAATTGTTTGAAATTTTAAGGCAAATCTAGTCTGTATGCAATGTCTTTTTGTATATTTGTGTTATTGATACTTATAGTGTGACACATGGCCGAGAGATTATAGTGTTGGTCTCACATCTGTGAGGCGCAGTGTTCGATCCCCGGTAAGGACTGTGTTTTTTCTGCCTGAGGGTAAATTAAACTCACCCTGTACATGACGTGGCGACAGCAATAGCATGCAGCCTTCATCACACAGCTATAAAATCCCTCCGTGTAACTCCCTAATGGGAAACATGCAGTATTTGACATTAATTTTTTTAAATAGTTATAGTCTGTGTAAGCAGTGATTGTTGTATATTTGTGTTATTGGTAGCTATAGTCTGTGTAAGCAGTGATTGTTGTATATTTGTGTTATTGGTAGCTATAGACTGTGTAGGCAAATGATTATTGTATATTTGTGTTTTGCAGTGAATACTTTGACCACAATCATAACATTAAACCAATGGGAACACCTATCAGATTACTAAAACTAGCCAGAACTTTCCAAATTATTGCTGATGACCCAATGTCTTTCTATAATGGTTCACTGGCTGAGGATATTGTATCGGATATTGCTGATGATGGTAAGTTGAGCACGGTAAGGAAAGCAGTGGCACTTTCTAAAAGCATCCTTGTTTAATTATGGGGTCATTTGTTTGTGTTTATTTTTTTGGTATTTGTTCTCAAACTCCCTACCAGGACAATGATCCTACTAGATTTTCAGCATGGTGTAGTACAGAGAAAAGTTATGTTGCAATTTTATTTGCCCCAATGGGTATACACATCTCATCACTTCAGTACTGGCTTTTAGAGTGGATAGAGGGCCCTTCACAAACCCAGCTCTGTTGAATTATCTCATATTTTCAAAAATGGTCATCCACATTGTAAAAATTGTCCAACTCTCATGTCCATACAAAATAATATGTACTATATATGTATATAATATCTATATATGTATAATAATAAAGTAATATGTACATGTATTAAAAAAATGTACTACATGTTGGTTATTCCTTTGTAAGGTCGCTGATGTTGGACTGTGTGTAGTAAAATGGTTTAAATAATAAATTGTGGAAATATTATTTCTTGGGATATTGAGATAATGAAATAAAACATAAATTATGTGCTATTGCAAGTGCTATACAGATTTCTTATCAAAACTATAGAAGTTAATGGAATTTTGTGGAACATAAAACAAAAGATAATATAATTGTGTGGGACAAATAACAGAAGATAATAGAATTTTGTGGGACATATATAAGATATGGAATTTTGTGGGACATAATATAACAAGATATGGAATTATGTGGGACATATAACAGTTTTGCAAATTTTCTTATATCATGAAAATACCAGTTAAGATAAATATAAAAACATGGTCTGCACTCGTCTCCTTATCTTCTCATTCATTCACTGGTAAGACCACATTGAGTTTTCTTATAAAGGTGGCAGTCCACCACAGACTTGTCATAGTTTCTTCTTCTGATAGGTCTGGAAACAAGCAGTTCCTGGAACATGAGATCTACAGTCTCCTTATCTTCTCCATAGGGACACTTATCTGCCAATATTAGTGCATTTAACGTGGGCATTTAACGCCAGATCATGTGGAAGAATAGTTCATGAAGCTATTGCGGCCTTTGCCACAACAAGTAGTCTAAGGGTGGAGGTGATTACTGCAACACATGCCTTAAACTGGCTGGAATTACAAGCCCATCCGCATGCATGTCTATTGAGTGACTTAATGGGTATACTTCAGAAAGTCTTTGGTCTGCGCATAATCACTGTCACCTTTGTTCCAGGATAGGTAGGTGGTAGAAAGGAGGGAAAACACGAGTCAACAAGTTGGCTGGTTCTGCTTCTATAACAGGTGCTCAACCTATGGACAGAGCAGACATACTCATTGCTCTACAAGAGTCTGCATGATCAGAGGATTTTGAGCTCAAAGAGCATTAGTTAATCTGTATCAGCCCAGCTAAAAACAATACAGACTTCCTCTGACACCCAACCATTTTATATGACTTCTGGTTTTTCTGCACGTGTTTCCTTTTTTTGCTAACATTTTTATTTATTGAGTTATTGATTTAAAATTCAGAGACAATAGAGATAAGTGGATGCTGGATATGATTTTGAGGTGCTATTTGCTTGTGTGTGTTATGTTGTGTACAACCAAAATCGAGAATGTGGACAAACGCACACAAAGAACTTACAGCATCAAGGTCATGCATAGACTTAGCTGTAACACAGCTCCTCAAATTCCTTGTCGTAAATGAATGTATTTACATGCTATTAAATATTATCATCTCCCTCAAACCACATACTTTTATCTACAGTACCTGCACTGTAGCTTTAAAACATCAAAGCTTTAAAATTCACCATTTTCTTAATTATAATCCATGAAGAATTAGCGGAAAATTGCAGCACTGAAGTTAGACCTATTCAGTTCGGCTTGTAAACGTGAAAGGTTGAATAAATTATGACTGCATATTTATATCACTGTGGAAAACTAAGGAACAATCACTCTAGCACACATTATGATGAGAAATAAACATGGACGATTGTTGTCCATGACTACCTCGATGTAGACATTTGTTGACAGTGGGTTTCTATCGCTAGATTGCATTCGTCAGCATTTTGTAGACTTTGGATTGCTACAGGTTAATATCAAGAATGTGCGAACTGGGAGTGAGAATATGCATGGCATGGAGAATGTATGAACTGGAAGGGAGATTTGTAGCATGCAGAAAACACTTCACAGAAATGTCCAAATGAACACTTAATCAACACAGAACCATCAGCCACTACACCCTGAGCGATTTACTAAAGTGGGGATCTGAGAACCTATGGTCATGTCTGATGTACGAAAATGATAGTCATTGTATCTAAACTTATCTCACCTATCTTTGGCATATGCCAGTTTGAGTGAGAGAGATTTTAATCTGATCACATAAATCCCTGACGATCTAGCAGAAGAAATGAAGCTGCAGAACTAATTTTATTTATGAAAATACCTTGCATGAAACTCTTTCCTCAATTTTTATACACATTTTGAAATAATATATTTTTATAAATCAGGTGGCATCATTACTATAGAAGATCTGAGGAACTACACTGTCAAATGGGCTGATCCATCAGTAATGCATCTGCCTGGTAATTTAAGTGTATATTCAATGCCCCCTCCAGGAAGTGGGCCCATCCTTTCTTACATTCTCAATATTTTGAGCGGTAAGTTTCTTGTCTTATTGTGTTATTTTTGTTAGTGTTTTACTTATCTACTCACATCAACAAGACCAAGACTTAATTGCAAGAATGTAACCTATCTGGCAATTCAACATATACACCTATCTGGCAATTCAACATATACAATAAAATAAACAAGTTTATACTTTATAATGGTTGCTAGTAACAGGGGTAAGGCCTGCCAAAGACGACAATGAGTAAGAGGCTTCTCAGATTGTTTAAACATGCTTTTAGCTGCAACAAGTCAACTCTCCCAGAATCATGAAGAGTTCGGAACATCCATACATAAGATTATGGTCTAGAAAGAATATATCGACTTTTTGATAACGTCATCTTGCTACTTGTGGATAAGAACATGCCAAAACTGTTAGAGCTATGGAATACGGACTATGATTAATAACACATCTGAGCTGTGATTGGAATTTTTATTGATTTAGTACCAATAGAGCAACTAGAAAATGTTAAAAACTGTTAATATCAAGGGTTGACAAGTAACAGAACAGGAAATTGTTAATATCAAGGGTTGGCAAGTAACAGCACAGGAAATTGTTAATATCAAGGGTTGACAAGTAACAGCACAGGAGATTATTAATATCAAGGGTTGACAAGTAACAGAACAGGAAATTGTTAATATCAAGGGTTGACAAGTAACAGCACAGGAAATTGTTAATATCAAGGGTTGACAAGTAACAGCACAGGAGATTATTAATATCAAGGGTTGACAAGTAACAGAACAGGAAATTGTTAATATCAAGGGTTGACAAGTAACAGCACAGGAAATTGTTAATATCAAGGGTTGACAAGTAACAGCACAGGAGATTATTAATATCAAGGGTTGACAAGTAACAGAACAGGAAATTGTTAATATCAAGGGTTGGCAAGTAACAGCACAGGAGATTGTTAATATCAAGGGTTGACAAGTAACAGCACAGGAAATTGTTAATATCAAGGGTTGGCAAGTAACAGAACAAGAAATTGTTAATATCAAGGGTTGGCAAGTAACAGGACAGGAGATTGTTAATATCAAGGGTTGACAAGTAACAGAACAGGAAATTGTTAATATCAAGGGTTGACAAGTAACAGCACAGGAAATTGTTAATATCAAGGGTTGACAAGTAACAGCACAGGAGATTATTAATATCAAGGGTTGACAAGTAACAGAACAGGAAATTGTTAATATCAAGGGTTGGCAAGTAACAGCACAGGAGATTGTTAATATCAAGGGTTGGCAAGTAACAGCACAGGAGATTGTTAATATCAAGGGTTGGCAAGTAACAGGACAGGAGATTGTTAATAGCAAGGGTTGACAAGTAACAGCACAGGAGATTGTTCAGCAGAGATCAGAAAGAGATTAATAATGACCCTACAAAATATATATGACAAAGAACAAATATGAATACAAATAGTTACAACTACTAAGAAGCTATATTTTCCTCACCAGTGACATGGTTGTGAGACTTGGGTAATGGCATTCGCAATAAAAAAAAGAAAATAGTAGCATTTGAAATGAAATGCTATAGAAAGTCCTAAGAATATCAGGGAGAGTGAGAGAAATGATCAAGCATTGATGTACACATGTACCTGAACATGGGGAATCAGCTCCTTAAAACCAATAAATCGAAGGCTGTCATATTTAGGTGTATAAAAAAGATCATGTAGAGAGAGATTCAGGGAAAGAGAATAAGAGTCTTCATAAGATGTTTAGGGACATGGGGATATTGAAAATCTTCTGAATATGACATTGGAAGAAGCAGCCCAGCTTGCACAGAACTAAGAGACTTACAGAGTGGCAATGAGAACAATGTTCTGTAAAAGATGGTCACATAGAGGTATAGCTGAAGTGTCTGCATACATATCATTTGACAGCTACTGAAAGATACTGAGCACCTATAAGTCTACAGATCTTAATGATGGAATATGAACAAGAAGGATGATCATACATTTTTTACCTTTCATTTTTGTGGCTAGACAGAATCAAGAGTATTTGTTACTCGGACAAACTAGTAGCAAACACATTCAGGATACCAGTCAAGAAATTCAGAATATCATCCAAAGTTTGACATGAGAATGAACTACAGGTACATAATTTCAAGATGTTTTATGAAGTACAGATGTATTCCATGACTGATCTACATTCAAACATAGCTGGAGAGTTCACACACGTACCTTATCTGTGACATAGAGTGCTGAATTGATAAAAAGTATTGAGAAATCATGGGAAGATAAACCTGAGAGATCAATCATTGAACAATCATTGCAAGAATTAACATCAGTTAGAAAAAGTTACCAGCAAGTACGGAATGGAAATCAATTTAGA
Source organism: Meghimatium bilineatum (assembly GCA_034231615.1). Classification (NCBI taxonomy): domain Eukaryota; kingdom Metazoa; phylum Mollusca; class Gastropoda; order Stylommatophora; family Philomycidae; genus Meghimatium; species Meghimatium bilineatum. The sequence goes on along the minus strand of CM067315.1, from coordinate 28,643,793 downwards.
TAAGAGCAAAATCTTGGTAAACAGCAGAGACACAGAAAACCAGACTAATATCATGATGAATGGACATAAGCTTGAAGAGGTGAATACCTTCAAATACCTCGGATCCAGTATATGCAGCGATGGTAAATGCAAAGCAGAACTAAAAATAAGGCTGGAGATGGCTTTAGCGTCCTTGTCAAGGCTAACTGTGATTTGGAAAAGCAACATCAGTGTTGGAGTGAAAATCAAACTGTATAGGTCGCTGGTGCTTTCCGTTGTGTTGTATGGTTGTGAGAGTTGGACACTCACTGCGGACATGGAGAGAAGATTACAGGCTTTCGAGTATAAATGCTACAGAAGAATTCTATGAAAACTAGCATGGTTCGGACATGTATGCAGGCACGATTCCCTGTCAAAAACAATACTGCAGGGAACTGTCGAGGGTGGAAGAAGCAGAGGAGAGCAAATAAAGACATGGACAGACAACATCAAGGAATGGACAGGGCTAGATATTTCCACACTCATCCGCATCGCTGAGGATAGAATTCGCTGGAAGACTCTGTGTGCTGAAGCTTCCAATGTGGTACCCCTACGACCCTGAAGGGTTATGGGTTTTATTGATTGATTGAAACTGAGAGATTCTTGAAACAATGGATATGAAAATAGTACAGTTAAAGGAAATAAAGGTAATTAAATACTGTGGACGTTTGACATTTGAAAAGATATGACATCTTGATGAAGACCTTGCTTCAAAGAAATGTTGAACAGCAGCAAGGAAGATGTAGGTAAAAATTTGAATGTGGAATCATGAGATGGACAAATATGGTAGAGTGTACTAATATGGTAAGAGGCAGAAGTTGGAAGAGGTCCGTTACAGCCAACCTTTGATGTAAAGACCGTTTTATGATTGAGAGCAACACAGGATTGAGAAGCGTTGAATTATTGAAGCCTCATTCACCATGAGGTAGACAAGATTCAATAAATGAAAGTTTTTGGTCTTCCATGCAACAAGGTTGTTATATAGTATCTCTCATCCTCAATATTTCTCCTTATTAACAGTGGAGAACACTGGGAGAGAGATATGCATTACTTACTGCTGCATAATTGATATACAGGAAGCACTCCAGTCCTGCAAACTGCCAGATTTGGAAGAAGTTTTATCTGGAGTGTGATGTTGCAAAATTGTGCTACAAATGGATTCTGACTTAACAATGAATAAGAAGGCTGACCAAGAATGGTAAGAATGCTGACCAAGGATGGTTAAAAAGGCTGTTCAAGAATGGTTAAAAAAGGCTGTTCAAGGAAGGTAAGAAGGCTGGCCAATGCTGATAAAAAAAAGGCTGTTCAAGGATGGTTAAAAAAGGCTGTTCAAGGAAGGTAAGAAGGCTGGCCAATGATGATAAAAAAGGCTGTTTAAGGAAGGTAAGAAGGCTGACCAATGATGATAAAAAAGGCTGTTTAAGGAAGGTAAGAAGGCTGACCAATGATGATAAAAAAGGCTGTTCAAGGAAAGCAAGAAGGTTTACCAAGGAAGTTTTACTGCATTCTCCTATTCATTCAGTAGATGAAGGAAGGTAAGAAGGCTGTTCAAGGAAGTGTTATAGTGTAACAGCTAAATGTACCATTCACCCGGTATCAAAATAAATCTGTAATAAAGGGACAGATTGCTAAATATATCTTTACTGCATTATATCAGGAAGAGTCTCCTTCCTCCAAAACAAGGCAAATGAAACTATATGGAACAAAACAATGACTAACAAACACTGTAGATATCATTGAATGACATTGAACCAAAGGGAGAAAGCCTAATATCCACTGGATCACTAAGGAAGATTAACTGCTGATTAAAATAACAACATATATATATATATATAAAATAACAGTTGTATATAAACAAGGAGCACTTGTATGTAAACAAGGTTTAAAATTGATGTCTAAGCACAGTGCATATGTGGTCAAGCATATCACACTGCAGAACATATCTTTCAAGTAAAACTTTTATGATGATCTGATACTTTATGAATGTTAAACACTGGAGTCTTAAGCAAGAAATTGGAGAGAGAAAATGGATTTACAGAGACTAATAAATCTGAACTGAAACTGTGGGCCGCTATGATACATTTAGAGTACTATGGATGTGTCCAGTTTGTGCTGTTAACTGTCCCATTTAATTCAAATATGAAAAAACATCCAGTTTATAGAAGAGCTATTTAAATTGAAGATAAAAACATATGGCCAACCAGAATTCAAAATGAGATAAATAATCTTGCAAGGAGAAGAATACCAAAAACATGACCAATCAGAATTCAAAATGAGATAAATAATCTTGCAAGGAGATGAATACCTAACACATGACCAACCAGAATTTTAATGGAAAGATCTTGAAAGAGGAGAAATCTCAAAACAAACATTTCATGGCATATGAAGAAGATGACTAAACAAGTGCCTGACATTTCCTAGTACATTTCTTTTGAACCTAGCAACTCATTTTGTTTTTATATTTGCGTATCGTTCTCTTAGATTTGATTGTACAAACTCACAATGGACTTGGTCAATAGTCTCTGTTTGATTGATTGATTATCCATGATTTACTTCCATTAAGCAGGATTACACAAAATAACTCTCTTTTCACTAACGTTGATAGTGACTTGTTGCATAGGATGCTCTTCCTTTTCAGGAAAGCTGTTTTTACCTGGCCTATTCTATTGTTTATTTCTGGAATACATCTCTGGTCTGATGTTTATCAGAGTTCTCAGGTACTTATCATTGTGCATACCAGAAATTGTACTGTAACATATTGTAATGCTTTGATGTCATAATTTCTGATGCTAACCATTGTCTCGGGGAAATTCCCTGACCCTTTGTCTAGATGGGTAAAAATATAACGAAGATTCTGGGTTGTAAAAACTTAACTCTCGTTGATCAAAATGGGGTGAAAATACTGTAGTTGAGAAAAAATGTAGCACATTACTCATGCCTTAATCATGAGTTGCTACAAACCTATGTCATATAATCACCTCTGCTTGGTGCATCTTCCAAATGTATGAAAAGTTAGAGAATTTAGAAATGCTATTGATGATAGGTGTCATGAGATCTACCCCAATAATAGCAATGGAGATTTTGGTTTGTTTACATTCCCTACAAGAAAGAAGATGCCAAAATTTTAACTCAATCTGCCAGATATCAGTCTCTGGAAAACCACCCTCTAAGCTAAAGAGTAAACAATCCCAGCTCAAAAAATGACTAAAAGTGAGCCAACTTTGTGAATGAGGCTCACATACTTCAAGGGAAACTGTAGCTAACATATCTCTCTGAAAAAAGAAAACCCATTTAGCTCATGTCCCCCTTGGGCCCAAAACACTTATCAAGGCAAGTAAAAAGGACATCTTGATGAAAACAATGGGAATATACACCTTGCTACCTCTATAGAGAATGTAAAGACAAAACCTGATCAAGATCCTATTGCCCTAAAACAAGCAGTTGATGAAATCCATATCAGCATTTGTTTTTGACTGGAGGCCGAGGAAGAAGGTGCATCTGGGAAAAATGCAAATTTGTGGCTTTAATGAATTGTCTGGCTAATGCTTTATGGATTTAATTCTGGCTGTCTAGGCTGTAAATGGACAATATTTGATTATAACTAGATGGACAGTATCTCAGATCAATGCCTTACAATGAGTAGTCTGCAAAACAGTTATAGAGAGGAATCATCTATGCATTTCTAATGAGAATGCCTTTGGATAAGAAAGCATGGTGGTATGGAGAAAAATTTAGTGCCAATGAAATTCTTGGGAAATTGAATGATGTTCACACTGTTTGAGTCTCAAGGACACAGACTACAAACAACCATCTTTCAACATATCACTGCAGACTACAGGGCCATACATACCAGATCAGGGTGGTCACCGCAAACAAATGCTCATGTAGGATGAGAATGCAGACTACTGAATACATATTTTAAGACAGCCCAGCCTTTAATGAACTACAAGGCAAGATTTGACCATATTGGATTTATCTGCAGCTATAACTTTATAGGTTCCGCTCGGACATGGAGATTAGGAGCTCTGTCCTTGTAACTGGCCTAAAATCTAGCAAAACTAAACAGAATCCTTTTCCCAAAAGAAGAGTCTCAAGCAGTACAGTTAAGATATTCCTGGTTGAGAACATGGCACATGTGCCTGAGGACCACAACAGAATGTTTGAAAGGTTTTCTTATTAAAATAAACCCTTTCACAAAATCTGAAAATTTTCACAACAAAAAAACTGAGAAATGATGTCTTGTGAGTATAAAGAGACAATTTAGAACATTCAGAATTTCATACAGAGAAATAGGACACTGATAAATTACTGTGAGAACTTTCTCAAACTGGAGACATGACATGAATCTGAATTGTGAATAGTTCAACAGTCTCCTCCAATAAGGCACAAACTGCTCAATTCAAATTCTGCTGTCAAGTGTTTTCTTAACTGGAACTAGTCTCATAAAATGGTCCAATTCCTAGGGATGCAATGAGTGGTGGACCAGCTCAGCTTTAGATTTGAGAGATAGCTGTTAAAGGCAGCAGACTTAAGAGAGGGAAGTCATGGATGGGACATGCTGAGGATGTCATACAAAGCGTGTGCAGATTGTAAGATGTGGCAGCAGGTGCAGAATGGATAAGTCTACCCCCAGATTTCGAAACTTGTTTGAGAGTAGTAATATCACTTAGCAGGGAATTGTGTCCCACAGCTGTGGAGAAAGAAATGAGGTTTTTGGTCAGTGAGAATGCCAAAGGGGGGGGGTGTGATTATATTATAACACTGATGGATCTGTGATTAGACATGTTCGCAGTGCATGGCTTTCATAGCTCGGTGTGCAAGGTAAAATGATCAGGGAGGAGAGTGAGGCCTTTGCGGTTACTACAAGTAGCATGGCCATGGAGACTATGGCATTTGAGTGGATATGCACACAGAAGGTATCGCAGAACTGCATCTTGAGTGACTATGTGTATGATTAGGAAGGTACAAGTGGGTCTCATTCACGAACAGTGGATTGAGGCCTGGAGATAGGCGAGGCTGAAAATTTATTTTCGTGCTGGGACATATGGGTGTTTGAGGCAATGAAAGAGCAGATCAACTAGCATCAATATTCGATTGTGGCATGGGGCAATGGATCGAGCGGACACTTTTAACTCCTTAAGAGATATAGCAAGCGAGAGTGAGACTAGTGTGGATGATGATTCCTTTTCAATGGCCAGGATTAAAGATCTAGGTTTGAAATGCGGTGCTGCTAGACGTGAACACTTTGGAAGGCGCAGAGGAATGATGGTCAACCAGCAAATGACCGGTACTGTCAGTAGAAGTGTAATGGCGGATACACTCAGGGAGAGATCGGAGCAACTATGGACGTGTCCAGTTTGCAGTGACGATGATCCGATGACTAACTACTAACTAATCATTACCTGGGTGTTCAGAGAAAATGGATCACCTCAACTTAGATTTGATAAATAATTGTATATAAGACCTGCAACATGACATACACATTCCATCTAAACTGCATCATTGCTCATGGAATTCAAAACAATACGCGCATATAAAATTGAGGTCTGTGGGCAGAAAAGTCTTCAAACATCACATTGAGAGTGATTTGTACATTCAGTTTTTTAGCTTCCAAAATCGTCATTTGATCAACTCGTGCAGCAAAAATTGTATGGAAAACAGCATGTGTCTAGTCACGCAGAGGAAGGAACTCTGAGTAAATGTACATTAGTCCAAGTTCATTTTGATGGAGTTGGTTTCCACTTGACAAGAGCACAGCGAGTGATAAACTATCTTGAGTTAAAGTCATTATACAGGATGAAAGACTGTCACAGTTTTAAAAAATGAATATACGAAAAATGCAAAGGATTGACTTGTACTTTCTATCCAAAGCAGGTGCAATTGATCAAATCCAATTCTTCTGAATGGAGTTACCTAAGCTAAATTAGTCTTCCATAGAAAATCAGGTTTCAATATCCAATGAATGATGGATGGTCATAGCATAGAGTTGACATTCAAGCACCAAAAAAAACACCCAATTGTTTTTAATAAAATCCTTTTAGTAGAGGACCTTTTTCCATAGAATTAAAAACTACTAAGTGAGAAAATCTCCTCCTCCCCCCCCCCCCCCCCCAATTCCCCAACATAGTTAAAAAAAACAGTTTATAATTCCGGGGAATAGAAACAATAATAGACATTATGTATATGTGTATATTTATATATATATATATAGCAAAGATTATTCTATATATATATTTAGGATTTAGTATGATGCTGACATATTAGTGTTTATGGGGTTTATGGTGCAAATCTTTTGTTTCTTTTGTGAATGCAGGTTATGAGTTCAGTCCAGCAAGTATTGCAGATGAGGCCTCTTCCATTTTAACCCACCACAGAATCACAGAGGCTATGAAATTTGCATACGCTAAAAGGAGTGAATTAGGAGATAAAGACTTTGTTGATGTAACAGAAGTACGTTGTTAGGATTAGTTAATTGGTCATCAGCATAACACACCAGACACATCCATAAGCATTTCAATATCCTATTCAGTATGTGGTAAATGACTGTTCTAGTTCTGTCTTGGTTGGTAACTCTTCTTTTGATTATTATATTGCTGCCTACTTCTTGCAACTCCATCACTCCATGATCCTGTATTCTGACAATAGATACAGAAGAGGTAACAATACTCTCTTTACATTATCCAACTGGCCTAACTCCTTGATTGCATTCAAAATATGATCATGGTCCTTTGAAATACCATTTGTTACAGTAACCATGCAGTAAAATCTGGTCTTTCTTTTTCTCTAGCACCTACATGCCCAGGACAAAAAATGAAAGTAACTCTTTGGCACAGACTTCATTGTCGACTCCAACAACTCACAGCGTAGATATCCCAACGTATATCTTCTCTAGCACTTTCAAATCATATCATTACGTATTCACTTGCCATGACTTCAATCATCATACCACCAATAGTTGTACTGAAAGCACTGTTTTCTTCCCTAACATACTTCTTTATACTTTGAGCTGCGTAGGTTGCTGTTATTAAAGCAGCATTTCTCAATTTTTTGTGTGTTCCCTAGTGGAACTCTTGACACAATGTTAACACTTTACTGACCAGAAGTCCAGATTGTACTTATTTCCAAGTGTGTTCACAAATATTTTAGACACTGACATTGCCGTCTTTAAAAATCTGTATAAAATCGAACATTGTGCAAGAGAGTCTTGAAACTTTTTATGTGTCACAATGCATGTTTGCATTGAATATATTTACACTGTATGTCAGACTAATTCCTAGACCTAGTGAAGAATGAATTGACAAGATTAGTGGCATTTACATATACTATTTGTTTTCACAGAGGATATAAGAACGTTATGTTTGGTTGTGAAATAACATATAGACAATAGAACTAGGTATGTAGGAGAATTTTATCAGAATGCCACACATTGGACAAGTATAAGTAATTATTTCATATTTCTTTTCTATTTCATTTTCATTTTTTTTATCTCCGTCTGCTCACATATCATATGTACATAACAAAACTCTAATCCCACATACACCTACAAAAATCACAAATAATAAAAATTAAAATTATTTAAAAATCTCTAAAAACAAAATAAAAAGTTTTGCATTTTCCAAACACCCACCAATAATAACACAAATTGTCAAAATTCCAGCTGCAGGGGGTAATTTGTGTAATATTAATGCAGTGTGCTAAAAGTGTCCATGTTTCACAGCCATAAATTTATACTGGGATTATGCTTGCATACTCAAGTTGATGAAGTATATTTTGCAGTAAGATGTTCCATTTTTTTTCCTCAACATTGCAGGATGTTAGAATTATGCAATCGCTGGTAGAAGGGGAAAGAGTCCGCAGGAAGATCAATGACACATTTACTCAGGACATCAGTTACTACAGTCCGAACTACTACATGAACAATGACCACGGTACTGCTCACATTTCTGTGATAGATGCTCAGGGCAATGCAGTCTCTGTCACTAGCACCATCAACACTTAGTAAGCATTTCTTATCAATAATTTGTTTAGATCTTGTGAAATCAGTCATTATTCATTAAACCCATAACCCATCAGCATCATAAAGTTGCCTCTTTGGAAACATCAACATGAAATTCCCACCATACCTCTCTGTTGACAGGACCCAAAGGGGAAAACAAAAACACTTTACTTTCCATGCATGTCTTAAGAAGCGACTACGGTGGTTTAGGGAGGGGAGTTGGCTACTCCGTATAGGGTCATAGTGATTCAGAAGCCACGCTGAAGCCAGATGTATCAGGCCAAAAGGCATCTCACAGTTAAGCTGTAAGCCTGACACAACACATCCTGCTTTGCGGACTACATCCTGCTAATCTCCAGGAGTTTGAGAACTAATGCAAAACTTTCTTACATGATTCTTGACAAATGTTTTGTTTGACTAAAGCTCATATATTAATGTAATCTCAAACAAGGAGACTTGGAGAGGAGATGGGCACCACCAAGAAAATATTTTGCCTGTAGAAATGTCATAATGCATATTCAACATAATCACTATGCACCTTGTCCAATATTGGTCATGTTATATACCACTGTGGGCTCCCAACAATTTGGTTTACAGAGATGCTCCTTTATGCTAGACTGTGATGATGATAATGATGATTTTATTGGGGGGGGAAAGGAAACGAAGAAAACCTAGAAAGGCATAGAAAAGAGAGACCATGAAGAACTTGACAGATATCGGAATCATGGGGAATATGGCTGAAAACATATCCAATGATAGATACATGAAAAATTTGTTCTCTGACCTATGCACTCAAGTATGAATATGGCTGAAAACATATCCAATGATAGATACATGAAAAATTTGTTCTCTGACCTATGCACTCAAGTATGAATATGGCTGAAAACATATCCAATGATAGATACATGAAAAATTTGTTCTGTGACCTATGAACTCAAGTATGAATATGCATCCATGGGCTTGATTGATGATGATAATGATGTTGACAGTGATATGATGATATCATTTTGTATTTTGACAGATGATCAGAAGATTGTTGTCAATGTATAAGTTGAATATTCATTTGTTATATTACACAGAGAATATCTTAAAAAATATAGAAGAAATACCAGGACTCAAGATCAATGGGAAAATAATAAACAACATTAGATATGCAGATGACACTGTTCTTATAGCAGAAAGTGAACATGAACTACAAAGACTAATAGATCAAGTCAATAAATCAAGTAATGAATATGGACTGGATATAAACATTCAAAAAACAAAAACCATGATAATCATCAAAGACACAGAAGAACAGGAGGTAAACATAAACATACAGGGAGAGAAACTACAACAAGTAAAACAGTATCAATATCTTGGACACATAGTCACAAATGATGGCAGATGTGAAACAGAAGTTAAAAGGAGAATAGGAATGGGTAAAAGTACCTTCAATGACATGAGGAAATTATTAATATCTAAACAAATTACAAACAAGTTAAAAATGAGAATTATAAAATGCTACATCTATTCCATATTAATGTATGGCTCAGAAACATGGACACTAAATAAACAATTAGAAGACAAAATTGATGCCTTTGAGATGTGGGTATATAGAAGAATAGGGAGAACATCATGGAAAGAGAAGAAAACAAATAAAGAGGTGCTAAAGACACTTAATATGAAGAAAGAACTACTAAGAGAAATAAAGATCAGGAAAATAAAATACTTTGGACACATTAAAAGACATGACACCCTATTGAAGACCTTACTTGAGGGAGTAACATTACACGATGGACAGGTTACAGTCTAGCAGAGTGCACCACCAAGACAAGAGACAGGAGATGTTGGAGATACGTTGCAGCCAACCTTCGTTGCGGAGACGGCACTTGATGATGATGATATTTGATTATAACTGGTTTAATAGTTACTTATATTAACTTTGTTAGTTGGCAGATTGTCCTCACAGTGTAGTTGTCCATGTCTATCTGTTTCCGTTCAGTTCCCTGTGGAACATAGAGGGCTTTTCAATGACTTGTGTGCTGAATTATTCTCCTCCTATGTGCCCATGATGTCCCAATTGATTTGATATACTCCTCCACTGTTCTTCTTCAGGCATTCCTCTGTCTTTCAACTCTCCTCTTTCCCTGTAGATTCTAGTCCAGATCCTGCTTGGTTACATTGTCTGGCTTCTGTCTACTTCTTCCTGGCACTCCTCTTCCACAACTCATAATTTGATATAAAATCTGGCCATCTAATACAAAGTAAACAACGGAGACGGATATCTATAATAAATGCTCCTGCTGTAAAACTATAATATTAGTGCTTACATAAAATACAAGGACAATCAGATTTACCGTGAACATAACATACGTACAGACTAGTGGAAACAGGTATGAAAAAATGCAAATAACAGTATACTTCAGTGTTCGTTCTCAAACTTCTGCATATTAGAAATAACAGTATACAAGACAGTTTTCAACGTTTAAAGAGAGCTCTCTGTCTCTCTCTCTCTCTGTGTCTTTGTCTCTCTCTCTCTCTCTCTCTCTCTCTCTCTCTGTGGGTGTGATGTGTTTACTTTCTAGGGCAGACTTGTCTTACTTAAGTGTAGGATAGATTGGTCAGAATTAGTTTTCTGCAACTAATGGCTCCTCATGCTTAAACCATATCCCCTTGAGAAGGAGGTTACCACGATGATATATAACCTTTTATATTGTTATATATACCTGAACTGAAATTCCAGGCCCTTTCACTATCAAATATAGCACCAGACTACTTTGTTTTCAGCAGCTAGTACCACATTTAAACACCATCCCCTTGATGAGGATTTAGTCACACCCATCTGGACATAATATATACATAATTGTGAAATCTAGATACGTCACTTTTATGAAGATTGAAAGCCCTAAATACCATAACAGAAACATGAATTGAAGAACGGTAGAATAAGAGTTGATTAAAAGCTCAGGGTAAAGTTGAGTTATGAACCAGCATCATGGCACACGGTTACCCCTAAGTATCCAGCTATCTATTCAGTGGCTTACCAGAAACTGACTGAATGTCATCTACCACATCTAATTTTTATTTCAAGCCACAAATAATAAGTGAACTCTGAACCCAGATCTGATGGTCGGCAGGTGAGTGACTTAGCACTACACTACCATAGCTATCAATACGAGTTGGGGAATAGTGGAACAAGAATTGATGAGCATAGATGCACGTGTTGCCAGGTTCTCAAAGGGAAGCAAAGAATAGTGTCACCGTTCTGCCTTGCATGTTGTTAGCGGTGACTAAGGAGGCTTTGGGGGTGGAGTTGGCTGTCCCATAAAAGGGTCACGTGACCCAGAAGCCATGCTGATATGTCAGGCACATATAGCACATTCATGCTTAACCCATGACACAACGCATTCTGTTCTCCAGACTACATCCTGCTAATCTGCAGGAGTTTGAGAACGAACGCATAAGAAGATTAATAACATTGGAACAAGAATTGAACAGTTATTAATGAATTATGAAATATAATTGATGAACAATGGAACAATATTTTATGAATGATGAAACAAAAATTCATGAACATTGAAAAAAGAATTGAAAGGCATAAACCATAGGAGTACAGTATAGAAAAATAGTAATGGACACAGGAGTGATCTGCTTCAGTTGCTACCGTATGAGTAATGTGTGTTTTAGGGTGATAATTGTTGTAAGAAATGTTTTTATTTCTTTTCAAAACAAGTTGTTTGTTAGATTAGAATTTTAATAAAATATTATTTCTGTTTTATCAGTTTTGGGTGCCAGGTGAAAGGCAGAAGAACAGGCATAATCTTCAATAGTGAGATGGATGACTTCTCAACACCAAATACCACAAATTATTTCAATTTGCCAGCATCACCTGCAAACTTTATTAAACCTGGCAAAAGACCGTTGTCTTCTATGTGTCCTGCCATTGTGTTTGATAATAGTTCGGGAAAAATCAAGTTAGTGACTGGATCTGCTGGTGGTAGTAAAATCACTACAGCAACAGCTCTGGTAGGTTCATCTTGAATGTCCTGTTACAGATATGCTGTTCTTTAGTTACTGTGTGTGTCTCAATGTCTTGAATGTCTTGTTATTCTATGTCTTGTTATGTCTAGTTCATCTTGAATGTCTTGTTATTCTATACACTATTCTTGAGTCAGCGTGTGTCTCACTGGTAGGTTCATCTTGAATGTCTTGTTATTCTATACACTATTCTTGAGTCAGCGTGTGTCTCACTGGTAGGTTCATCTTGAATGTCTTGTTATTCTATTCACTATTCTTAGTCAGCGTGTGTCTCACTGATAGGTTCATCTTGAATGTCTTGTTATTCTATACACTATTCGTGAGTCAGCGTGTGTCTCACTGGTAGGTTCATCTTGAATGTCTTGTTATTCTATTCACTATTCTTAGTCAGCGTGTGTCTCACTGATAGGTTCATCTTGAATGTCTTGTTATTCTATACACTATTCGTGAGTCAGCGTGTGTCTCACTGGTAGGTTCATCTTGAATGTCTTGTTATTCTATACACTATTCTTGAGTCAGCGTGTGTCTCACTGGTAGGTTCATTTTTGAGATTTTATTTTTTAGCATGTTAATTTTAATTCTATTCTTGTCCGTTAATCTTGTGGCTATGTCGTGTCCCTAGTAAGTTAATCTTGAGTATAGGTTCTTGTCTCTGTATGTTAATCTTGAGTATAAGTATTTATCTCAATGTCTTCATCTTGCATCTTGTTCGAAGTTTAACATGTGTACACAGCAAGTATTTTCTTGTGAAGATATCTAGCTGTGTTGCGTTATACCATGGTTGCTGGTCTGCCTCTCAGTCTGGTATCTCTGACTTCAGCACCAGTGCCTGAATGGACAGGACTGTGGTCCTGCTCAATTTCAGGGACGACCGGACCAATCTTAGTTTCCAGCCTCTGTTAGCTGGACTAAACCCCAGCTTCACTTCAAGGAGTTGGTCTCCATGGGGTACCTTGTATGTTAATCTTTAGTATATGTTCTTTATATTTGTGTATTAATTATGAGTAAACATTTCTAGCTCTAAGATGTTTATCTTGAGTTTATATGTTGATTTCGTTTATTGATGGTTTATTTAACGCACTTCGGAGCAAAGACAAAAACATGAGAAATATTTCTTATGGAACTCCTTTTCACTGGTGATGCTGCTGTACTTATGGCACATATTGAGGCTATCTTACATTCGCAAATTGACAGCATGACAAGAACCTTAGTAATCGGCACCACAAAGACTATTATTTATGGTAAAATATCTAAATATCTATGACATTGGCTCTGAATATGGACCATATGATGCCTCTCACTCCTGGGACCACATCACTCTGCAATAGAGGGGGGGGGGGGCTATGAAGAAAAAGAAAAGATGGACCTTAGGGTTTGTGGAGCACAGACTCATTTGAGGGAACTCCGGAATGATAATGATTTGAACAGCATATAAAAAGATACGGGTTAATATACACAACAGAAAGACTTTGGGGGGAGGGTTCCTTGAGCGGCAATGGAAACAAATTTCATTTGAAAGCAGATAACAGGAGAAAAGATTGCAAACCACTGATCTACAGTTCCAAGTATTAATTAAACAACAACCATCTAAAACAAGTGAAAATTTTTGGTTGCCTATACTCCACAATTACATGCACCCAATCTTTTGATGATGAGATAAATACATAGGGAATTTAAAGTGGCCAATGATACAAATGGTAGGGAAACATGAGACGGACAGGATACAGTCTGTCAGAGTAATCCACAGGACGAGACAGGGAATGTTGAATGCCCATTGCAGCCAAACTTGTTTATGGAAGCGGCACCTGATGACAGTGATAATAATCAACTTTTTATTTTGATATTTCTAGAAATGTTATAGATCGTACCATGTAGGGTATCTAAAAAGACTTTCCTATTTTCTCTGTCCTGTTCACCCCTTTTTTGCAGTTCTGTATGTTAGATAAATTTGCTACTTTTTTTCCTTCATTGTTGTTTCTATTCTTTAAATCTACTAATCTGCGGATGATGAATGTTTTCAGAATATTATAGATGTTCTGTGGTTAGATATGTCACTTCCAGCTTCCATTGATCGTCCTAGATTGCACCACCAGTTGTTTCCTTCAGAGATTCAGGCAGAGGATGATTACCCCAAGGTAAAACATCAGTTTGCATATATTAACATTTACTCGATAACACAGTGAAACGATAACATCAGACAGATAACTAAAACAATACTAGTAATGGAACACATCAAAAGACAACAGATCAAGTGGTTTTCAGATACTTCCAGACTATCAACAGACACCATGCCACAGATGGCCATGACACATAGACATCACAGCTATAAAGCCAGAGGCATGCCATGCAAAAGATGGACCACAGAAATCAAAGAAGCCACAGGAACAAGCCTACAAACAGCACACAAGAAGGCCATCTCCAGAGAACACTGACTGCGCATGACAAACAAGGGCCACATCGTATAGATAGATAGAACATTTATTCATTTGTGGTGGCCGTCTGTGGCTATGCTGATGGTGACACAGACAGCAGCGACAAAGTCAAACAAGTTTGACCATGGTTAGCTTTGAGATTGGTGACAATCTAGTACAGGAGCCAGTTCTCTTATACCAGCAATTGCCTACTAGCAATATGATTACATATATTCAGTGGGAGATGGTAAAAAACACTGAATGTATTAGTTACCACTGTCGATGTTGGATTTGTTTGGTCATTAGTGGAAATAAAATGACATCACACCGTATTTACATTCATTGAACTAAGTCCTGCTCTAGTAGGACCATTGTCCTGCTGCAATAGAAATTCAATAGGATTTTGAGAATTCACACCCCAAAAAAAATAATTTATTTGTGCTTTTTTCTTGTTTCTTGACAAGCAAGAGCTGGTGTATTTTATTATAGTCATATTTCTCTGGTAAAACTTAACTTATCAAGAGGTTTGTTTAGTCTGAAAACTGACCTATACGTCATAATAATGTCAGAAATTTTGAATTAAAGAAAGACTGCAGTAAAACTGAACCATATATGTTCAGGTAACATTCTTTCCAGAACATATTCCTCTTTATGGATGCTCTGAACAGCTCACAATTCTGAACGAGTTGATTTGCAGCACCCAATTGCATGTTTAAGCAAACTGAAATACCTGCTATACATTGTCATCTAGTCTGCACTTATCCTCTGCGAGAAGGACTGTGGAAGGTGCTTACAAAGTTCGGATGCCCCCCAAAACTTGTCACTGTGATATGACAATTTCATGACGGTATGATGGCTAGTGTTATCTGCGACGGAGGAGTATCTCCTGCATTCCTTGTCACAAATGGTGTAAAGCAGGGATGTGTGCTGGCCCCTACTCTTTTCAGCCTGTTATTTACAGCCATGTTAACGGAAACACACCATAGTAATGAAACAGCAGGCATAATGATCAATTACAGAACGGATGGTGGTCTTTTCAATTTACGTCGTCTAAAAGCAAACACGAAAACTAAATCTAGTACTGTTAGAGAATTACTTTATGCTGACGACTGTGCATTGTATGCTGACTCTGTCGTAAACATGCAGAGCACCATAGACCGCTTCTCAAAGGCCTGCAACAACTTTGGTCTCACTATTAACACCAAAAAAACAGAAGTCATGCACCAAGCAACATCAAATAGCCAACATACTGCTACTTCCATCATCGTCAATCAGGAAAAACTGCAGGTAGTCGACAATTTTACTTACCTTGGGAGCACTCTCTCTCGCGATGTCAACATTGATGTGGAAATTAGCAATAGACTGGCAAAAGCTAGTGCTGTATTTGGCAGATTACGCAAAAATGTATGGGACAGAAGAGGTATAAGAACAACCACCAAACTACAAGTATATCATGCTGCTGTTATACCAACCTTACTATACGCCTGCGAAACGTGGACAGTGTATGCTAGACATGCAAGAAAGTTAAATCATTTCCATCTTACCTGCCTACGTAAATTACTAAACATCCATTGGTGGGACAAAGTACCAGACTACGAGGTGTTGGAAAAATCAACATCAATAAGCATCCACACAATACTTATGAAGGCGCAGGCACGCTGGGCAGGCCATCTTGTGCGTATGGAGAACTCTCGTTTGCCAAAACAAATATATTATGGAGAACTCAAGGCAGGATTTCGAAAAGCTGGTGGACAGAAAAAGCGTTTCAAAGACACGCTCAAGTCATCCTTGAAACATCTTAACATTGACGTAGGCGCTTGGGAGAGCCTCGCTCAGGATAGAACAGCATGGCGTTACAGCATTAGAACGGGAGCACTAGCGGCAGAAGAATTCAGACAAGAAACTGCAAGACAGAAGCGGACAAGTAGAAAAGAAAAAGCATCCAACCTCACACAGATACCTTCTATTGTTGTCAATTCTGTAAAAGAACATTTTGTGCGCGCATTGGACTTGCTAGTCATTTAAAAACGCACTATTAACTTTATTATTTTATTATTTATTGTTATTATTATTATGGTTGAGTTTTTGGTCATCGTCGATCACGACGGACGAACATCATCCTCTGCTACCAGCAACTATACTTCCTATACATTGTCATCTAGTCTGCACTTATCCTCTGCTACCAGCAACTATACTTCCTTTACATTGTCATCTAGTCTGCACTTATCCTCTGCTACCAGCAACTATACTTCCTATCCATTGTCGTCTAGTCTGCACTTATCCTCTGCTACCAGCAACTATACTTCCTATACATTGTCATCTAGTCTGCCCTTATCCTCTGCTACCAGCAACTATACTTCCTATACATTGTCATCTAGTCTGCACTTATGCTCTGCTACCAGCAACTATACTTCCTATACATTGTCATCTATTCTGCCCTTATCCTCTGCTACCAGCAACTATACTTCCTATACATTGTCATCTATTCTGCCCTTATCCTCTGCTACCAGCAACTATACTTCCTATACATTGTCATCTAGTCTGCCCTTATCCTCTGCTACCAGCAGCTATACTTCCTATACATTGTCATCTAGTCTGCACTTATCCTCTGCTACCAGCAACTATACTTCCTATACATTGTCATCTAGTCTGCACTTATCCTCTGCTACCAGCAACTATACCTTGTATTATTAATTTTTCTATGCTGTTATCTCATTTTTCTTTCTATTATTTTCTTCCTCATTATGTGGCCAGAAACCTCAGATGATGTTTAGGAGTTGCCCTCTTTGACATTTAATGTTCTTAACACTTCTTTATTCATGTTTTTCACTATCCATGGTATTCTCTAAATTCTTCTGTAGCATCTCATTTCAAAGGCAGCAATTTCTTTGCCATTTATTTATTAAGTGTCCATGTTTCACATCCCTAAATTACTACTGGAAATATGCTTGATCTGTTCATGTGCATGTGTAGTACTATGAGTGTCATGGGACATATTCTTTCCAGAACGTTGTCTTCCCAATGAACTCTCTGTCTTGGGCTGAAAATGGCTTGCATTTTTCAACGAAGTATTCATGTTATCTTTAATGACGTCAGTCAGTCTATCGTCTTCTTGGTCTGCCCTTTCTCCTCCTTCCAGGTACTCTGCCCTCCATTATTTGTCTTTCTAAACAGTTGTCTCTTTATGTGACCAAACAAGTGTAGTTTTTTGTTATTGTGTTTAGTAACCAACACTTTGGAATCATCAATGTGTTTATAATATCTGAGTTTATCTTTTTTTCCTTCCATGATATTCTAAGTATCTTTCTGTAGCATTTCATCTCAAAGGCATTAATCTTCTTCGCCGCTGTAGTACCATATGGTAAATAAATATAAGCCAAATAAATAGGTTCAAATGTATGTTTGTGTATGAACTCTTCAGCAGTATGTAGTTCAGAGAATGGAATGCATTATGTCATGGTTTACAGCTTGGTTGTGATATTTTAGCATGGCTTCTGGGCCATTTTGACTCTTTGAGATAGGACAGCTAACACCTTTCTCAAAACCTCCTTAGTTGCCTTATATAATACGCATGACAGATAGCACTATTCTTTGCTTCCTTTCAGACTCTGCAACACACGGGCACCCACACTTTTGGTCGAAATGTCAATCCACACTTTTGGTTGAAATGTCAATTTGCATGTGTTTCCGATGGTAGCAAAACTTCATTAATCTGATTCAAGCTTCGCCCTCTGGTTTGTGTGGAATGACCAAAACAATAAAGTTCTAGCACAGAATCCCGCGTCACCCTGTTAATCACTACAAACAAAAAATACTGCGTTGATTACTATATTAAGTAAAGTTACGCCATCGTATATATTAATACTGTATGTGTGTGAGATGTTAGCGATCTCACATGTAAAAATACTTCAGCATATTTTTACATGAGTACATGTGTTGAATTAAAATTAACTGAAACTATCGGTTTTTTTTTCACATTTATAAAACCATTTGCTGAATCTTCTTCTTCTTCAGCGTTCATTCTCAAACTCCTGCTGGATTTCTCTTGTAACAGGACAATGGTCCTACAAGATTTCCAGTTGAGTATAGTCCAGAGAATGGAAATGCGTTGTGTTGCCGTTTTATTTGCACCAATGGCCCAACACACCCATCTTCGGTGGTATTTTTTGAATCAAATCTGCAGTATTTTAAATATAAGACTGGATGCTGAATATTTTGTTGGGCCCAAGCCAGTCTGTTGGTGATGTGGCGCATGATAAAGCTAGCTGTAATATTAGGACTTTCTTTTTGCCTTCGTGCAGTGTTTACCCTAATAAGCCCCGTGTATGAGCTGCTGTCTGAGTTGCTTTTTTGATGCATGGATGCATCAGTACAATATGACAATCTTGAGCTAGTGTTGTTACACAAGGGTGATCAGGTCTGTTGCGGTCATCTGTAGTACCTGTCGCCAGGAATCGTTGGTACAGCCTTACTTTAGTGGACTAGTCATAAATGAAATGTCTGGCAATTTCTCTGGTCGCCATTCCACTGACAAGCATACCAGCAGCTTGCCATTGCTCTCGTAACGTCAGTCGAGGCATGAAAGAAAAGGTAACACATTTTAATATAAAAAAATGTCTTGTTTGCTGTTTTGCGCAAAAGGTGTGAAACATCAACAAAACAATGGGACTGTATGAACTTCATCACTTGCAACTTGCACACATTCTGTGTTGAATGCACAAGTGCATAAAACATTTTAAGCATGAAAACAAGTAATGTTTTTGATGTATTTATAATGGTTGCTAGTATACATCCTCAGTATGCTACTAACTTTAGTCAAGAGTTGGACATCTGTTTCTGTCATAGTGTGACTATTCTTTGTTCCTCCTTTGGGACCAGGCACACCACAGGTGTAAGCTTACCTTCTTCTCATTGTCTATGCTGTGTGGCATTAGTAATCATGTCTTTCCACAGCCTTCTATTTCGTGTGTTGTCAATAATTTCTTATGAATGTTCTCCCATGTCACAATGGTAGGTTGTCAAGCATCTTCTCTCATGGTCTTCCTCTACCACTCTTGCTCTTTAACTTGCTTCCTGTTACAATGTGTTCCATCTTTCCTCTTCTCATGTCTACCTTAGAAGTAATGTATTCTTGTGTTAATTTTGTGATTTCCCCTCATTTTTATTTTTTCGACTTTTACTTGTTATTTGTCACTTTTGCGATAAACTTGCAGACTGACTATTTATTCCTGCGATTTTCAGAATATTCTTAATGGATTAAAAGCTAAGGGTCACATTATTGGCAGCATGCAAGGTCAGTCAATTATCCAGTCAATAGAGATATTAAAAAATGGCATTATGGCAGTAGCTGACTTCCGTAAAGGTGGAGCTCCAAGTGGATACTGACTCCAGCTAATCGGAATACTTGTAAATTTTCTATTACCACTGCTGAATAATTCATACTTAATGCACAGCTTGCAAGCTTTCTTAACTTGATGTACATTAAAAATTTTGTTCTGCATTCTTGTTCACTTTATGAAATCGAACCATGACATGTTTGTGAAAGACTTCTCTCTAAGATTGATAAGTCTATTCAGTCAGCATTAATATGGTTTCTCAAATTACTTATCAAAAATGTTTCTGTTTGTCTTCAACATATTAAACTGTTACGTGATGTTTTTTGTATCTTGTCTGTAGGAATAATTATTCCATCTATCAACACAATTACATTCATTAACACTCCCATGCCTTTTTAATGCGCTTTCCACTGCCTAGCCTTTTTTTTTTTTTAGGTATGATGAGTTTTACGAGATGATTTTAAGAAATTATTTTAAAATCTAAGAACGGCAGTGCCCCGCTTCCGTATTCGAAGTGGGTATCCACAACTCACTTCTGGACCCATAGATCTATCTCGTATCAACCTATGACAGTCATTACTTTAATTAGTCCAATTATCTATCCGATTATATGTCCCTTTTATTGCTATTTTTAGTAGTAGTTATTGATTACTTAATATTTTTTTACACAGAATCATTTAACTTTCTCACAAAAAATTTCAAGTTACTTTTGACTGGGTATCATCCATTTTGAAGTGTTTAAGGAAACACTTCGATAAAATCATTAAATTTCCAATTATCGGCATTGAATTGATCTAATAACAGGCTCCACCAATTTGAAATGATATTTGTAATAAACAGAAAGTACTGCACTGAATAAAGCCGGTGTAAAATATGCAAAATTCGCCCCACAAAGAAAGTCTTATTCGTGGATGACAAAAGTCATCTGTGACAGTGAAAGTGTTACATCTTTCTCCCTTTTACTGTCACATTGTCCAGTACCATGCCCACTGCTATTGCATGTCCTTGTTTTCATGTATTCCATGCCATTATCTAATGTACATAATCAGTATCATCCATTCAACGCATCTCATATTATTTAAATGTATAAATATATAATTAGCCCTGGGTTTACCAGAACTACAGGTACATATAAATACAGGGCATTAGATAGAATTTGCTGGAGTAAAGGGAGAGGTTCCTTTAAACAAAAATTTTGTTCCTCATTTCAAAAGATATTTTGTGAACATAATTAAATCTCCAAATAATCCACTGGAATCTGTATATAATAAATTTGTCCTTGCAGACAGACAGAGATATATATATATATATATATATATATACTCCATTGTATAAATAGATTCAATATGAATGTCAAGACTTCTATTTTATGACTCAAGAGATGTGCAGTGACAAAGTCTTGTGTGAATAATTGCCTGAGAAAGTCTTAATAATAATAATAATAGCAATAAAACCCATGAGCCGTTAGTTGTAAATGTGCAACATGGAAATATCAGCACCAAAAAATCTACTAAATATCCCTATCTTTGATAATATGCATGAGTGTTAACATTTCGCACATTCAATGGTGGAGTGTTAACATTTCGCACATTCAATGGCGGAGATTGAAAAAAGAAAATTATGTACATCCTAATTATTCGACTGAAATTTTTAACCTTCCAACAGATCATCAAGTGCTTAGAAAAGAAGTTGAGTGTATGACTAGTATTTGTGGTAACCACATCATGACAAGCTTTAACTACATGCCCTACTGTCGTTTATACACACAATCATTTTTAACTGCACACAAAATTATTGTGAATACATTCGTATGTGAATAGATAATTCTGTATAAATTATGTCTGTATTATATTTTATATTCTGGCTTGTTTTTTTGTGTGCATTTTTGATACAGTTGTTGTGTCTTACCTGTGGAGTGATCGTCTTGATGTTCTGTCATTGGGATATATGAATTCATATCCTACTTTTCTCAAATTTTAAACTTTAGATTTTTTTTTAAGTTGAATGTTGTTTTTATTTGTGTAACAAAAACAATCTTGCATTACAGGTGATACTTGGAAAAGGGGTAATGAGACTTTACTATCACTGGTAACACACAAAATAACACACACAAATTTACGTTTTGACCTACAGGCCTATTGACAACATAACACACTGCGTAAGAAAAGGTATCATCTACATTCACATAATGAGGGGATTCTTTTTATTATTGTTACCAGTGATTAGCATATCTTTATTAGCCTTTTCAGGCGAAACTTGCAGAACGAAAACCATCATGACATCTATGACAAGTAAGAACATCGTTGTTCATGAGATATTGATATTTAGCTCTGTCCTGTGAATAGTGTTGTTCTTACTCATCATATATTACCTTTTGGTAAAAAAAAAACATCGATTATCGTGTGTTTCCTGTGATTAGTAAAACTACATCACCCTGTTTTTTTCTTTCAAATTTCTTCTTTTGCTGCAGTTGTTGCATACTATAGAATTTCTTGCATTACAGATAGTGATATGGGGTTCTACTTACTATATTGTTACAAATCTCCTGTCCGTGTGAAATCAAAATTTATGCAGCAGTCCATATACCTTCAATGACATGAGGAAATTATTAATATCTAAACAAATTACAAAGTTAAAAATGAGAATTATAAAATGCTACCTCTATTCCATATTAATGTATGGCTCAGAAACATGGACACTAAATAAACAATTAGAAGACAAAATTGATGCCTTTGAGATGTGGGTATATAGAAGAATAGGGAGAACATCATGGAAAGAGAAGAAAACAAATAAAGAGGTGCTAAAGACACTTAATATGAAGAAAGAACTACTAAGAGAAATAAAGATCAGGCAAATAAAATACTTTGGACACATTAAAAGACATGACACCCTATTGAAGACCTTACTTGAGGGTAAAGTCAAAGGGAAGTGAGCAAGAGGTAGGCAGAGATACAAGTGGGAGAGTAACATTACACGATGGACAGGTTACAGTCTAGCAGAGTGCACCACCAAGACAAGAGACAGGAGATGTTGGAGATACGTTGCAGCCAACCTTCGTTGCGGAGACGGCACTTGATGATGATGATGATATATTGTGGATAAACATTCTTATTTGAAGGTTTTTTTTTTCTTCTTTTTTTTTGTTCACTTGAAACATGTCTATATCTGTAATTCTGTCTCCTGAATAAAACTCACTGTCTTTTGTAGTTGATACAGTGTCCCATAGAGCTTTGATTCCAGTGTTGTTTCCTCTGGCCAATATGTCTGTCTCAGCGTTTCATGCTCAGAACACTCTTGAAGTATATGTTTGGCACTCTGTGCTGCCTGTACACACATGAGACAGTGTGGCCAATCTTGAACTTTGTGCACTCATGACTGCGGAGTCGGTTGTGTCCCATTTTTAGGCATAGAAAACTTGTTCTGATCTTTTCATAATGTGATAGTCATCTTGTGTTGGTGTTTGTGGCTTTCTTATTTACTTGATCATCTCTTTATTGTGATGGTAAGTGATTGATATATCTGGTTGGCTTTGGCAGCACTTTCCTTAGCTAGTTGGTCTGACTTTTCATTTCCTGGTATTCCACAGTGAGAGGATATCCACTGCATGGTTACCCTATACAGTCAACACAGTTCATTAAGTAATTTTTGCAAATCTGTTAGTTTTCCATACTGGAGAGCTTGAAGCACTGACCTTGCATCTGTCAGGAATACCACAGGCTGTGGACTAGAGTTGGAGTTCAGCAGTTTTTCAGTTATCACCCTAATTGTCTGGATTTCTGCATCATAGTTAGTGCAGAATTTCCATGTCTGTGTTCTGATCATATCTGTAGATACTCTATATATACACCTGTATATATTCCTCACTGCATTTTGTGCTGACCCATTTGTATATAGTCTGACCCATATGTCTCGTGGATATTCCTTATCCAGGAAACTGAGGGTGACTGTCCTTTGGTGCACACTGTTCTAATTCGTCCTTGCTTAGTATTCCTTTCACATGGGTCTGAATGTATACTGGTATTCCATGCCTTTGACTGCACAGGGTTTGTTCTGGTACAGACCTTAAGGGGCTGTCAACTTCAGGTAGGTCTATAAGCTGTCAATGGAGTCCTTTAGCTTTGTGGATAAAGCTACTTCTTTTTAGTCGCCCCATTGCTAGATTTTGGAATCTTTCCTTCATTGGATGACTTGCCATACACCAAAACTTTTCTACTTGTATTAGTACCTTTTGTGTCTCTGTGTTTGCCAATGCTTGCATTCTCTCCATTTTCTGCATCTCTACTGTGGGTTTTTATTTCATTGTTCCCAATATTATCCTAAGCGCCTGGTTTTGCAATTTATCTAGATCTTGTAATGTGGTTTTGATGCAGGACACCATGCAGCTGAACCATATTCCAGGTGTGGTCTTATGCCTTTCTGGTACACTTTACGGTGTATATTCCTACTGGCTCCCCATATGGTTCCACTTCCTTTCTCAGGATAGCTAACTTCCTCCTGGTTTTGTTGCTTTGTTTATGTGCTGCCATGTCAGCTTATATTATCATCAAAAGTAACTCTGAGGTATGTGGGTTGTCTTCTTTCAAAAGCATCTATCTTGATATCACTTGCTTTTTGTTTTGGTGAGAGTGTAGTGCTGCACTTATCTGTATTAACGCTGACTCACCATCTATTTGCCCATAAGGTTAAGGCATCAATAGCTCTTTGTATTTGTTTAGTGGCCACTGTTGTGTGTTATTTCGTGCACCAGGCCGTCAGCATATATTGCCACTTTGATCCTGTGTGGTAGTTCGGCAACTAGGTCATAAGAGTTTTTTCCAAACCTTGTTAAATGCTTCCATAGGTCTATCCATGCTGCTAGTACCAGTTTCTTATTTTAGAAAGCATCCTCAATCTCTTGGGAGAGGTAGGCCGCCTGATCTTCAGTAGAGTCCTAAGATTTATAATGCATTCCATTGTTTTGCATAAACAGCTTGTGAGGCTGATGGGCCTGTGGTTGGAGACTGTGTTGCCATCTTCTCCTGATTTGAGGAGTGGAATCATTATTGCTTCTCTCTACGCTTGTGGTACATTACTTGTAGACCAGCTTGTGTTAAAGATCTGCAGTAGCTTTGCTCTTCCTGCAGTTCCCAGGTTTTTAATCATTTTTGTTGGACACTCCATGAGCTCCAGGGGACTTTTTCAATTTGGATATTGCATGCTCCAGTTCTTTCATTGTGATTGCTGCCTCCATGACTTCAGGTATAGGTTTGCCTTGTCCAATGTTTTGCTGGTTCTCTCTAACCTCCTGTTGTTTGTCTGGGCTAACTTTGATGTCTTCTGCAAAGGAATCTGCAAAGTAATCAGCTGCATGTTTACTTGTTAAAATGTTTCTATCTTTATAAAGTGTGATCCTGGTATTTCTCCCTGTACCTTTGTCATTTAATTGTTTTACAAGTTTCCTTAATTTCCTAGTATCCTTAATTTCCTAGTATCTCTTTCTAGGTTCAGCGACTCTGTTTTTTGTTTCCGCCTGCTGTCTAGATGTCATTTTGCAGCTTTTCCAGTTCATCATTCCAGTAGGGTGTGTAGTTTTTGTGTGCCCCATGGGTATGGTTTTACTAGCAGCATGTAGTATACATCTATTAAACTCACTCACTGCTCTATTGATGTCTTTGTCCAAGTTATGTCCTTAGCTAGAACACTGGTTAAATGCTGGTACATTTTCCAGTCTGCCCTCTTATAGTTCCACCTAGTGAGTGTGCTGCTGTCCTTGGTACATTCATTGTGGATTTCCAGAAATACTGGTCTGTGGTCACTACTTCCAAGCTGCTTTCCAATGACACGTGTGATGTTTCATTCAAGGCCTGGTGAGTGGAATGTCAGGTCTGGTGTGCCATGCTCTCAAGTAGAATGTTGGTGTGTCTACTAGCTGGTTAATAAGGATGAGATTATTTTCATCTTGCCAGCTCCCTTGTTCATGTGATAATTGCCCCAGCTCTGAGAGTGGCTGTTAAAGTCACACCATAAGTCTCTCTTTTTATGGGATTGTGTCTAGTGCCAATGGTCTATCATTTGGGCAGTAGTAGTTCAGGAGATGAAATTCTGTACTGTCTTTATGCGAAGCATCTGGTATTCTGCCCCCTCCATATACACTTCAAGCTGACATGCACTGATATTGTTTTTAATAGGTGTCAAAATTCCACCCTTTCAACTGCGTTTCTGTCGGATTAGTAGCACATGTAGCCTCTGATTTTAAGGCTATTTCGCTGCTGAGGTGTGTTTCTTGAATACAGTACACATTAACTTGTTCTTCACATAGGATATTTTCAAGCTCCAATTTTTTTTAACTGTTTCCATCTCTTTTACTGTTGACACTCAGCATTCCAGTGCATTATTTTTATTGGTCTTTGGTTTGTTTGGCCAGTAGCTCTTTTCTCTTGCCTCATGGCTCCTCAGGGCAATTGAGAAGGACTTCCAGTAATTGGGGTTGGGCCCTTTCGAGGTGTAGGGCCCGGCACTGTCCCTGCCTGAACATCCACCACAGGGCAGGCACCATAACTATTATGAGATTTAGACATGTTTCCATTGTGTTTTGTGCATGGCATCCTGATTAATTGTGCGACTTGGCTATTTGCCTCCATCTTCAGCACCCTGCTTACTTGGGTGGGACTGCCCAAACAGTCTTAGTTCTAGCCCCTGATAACTGAACTAAGTCCATCACCATTTCAAGGTGCTGGCCTCGATGAGGAAGGTTTTCTTTTACCTGCAACTGATGATGGTTTCCTAGATTACTGTTCATGAAAAGATAAACTATAATCATCTTGGTTTACTTTTTCTGCTCCAATATAGCTATTCAGATTTATTATAACTAGTTTACATCAGTGGTTCTCAACTTTTTTTGTGTGTGCCTGTGGTCCTCTTTTGAGACGGTTTTTTCTCCCCTTGTTGCCCTCTACCTGTGCTTAAAAATGGAAACGGTTGTTTCACATTTTTCACAGACTCACCAATGTTTACCGAATCTATTTTGTTTATTGTTTTTATTCTTTGTTGGTTCTCAAACTCTTGCATATGTCAACTATGTAATATTGTTCCATCTTTTCATTTAATTACTCTATATTTGGCACATACTGTGTTAAAATTTAAAAAAATACATGATCAAATATCAAGTATTTAAACTCTTATAACTGAGAGTGTAGAAAAGGGCTACAGTTAAAAAAGGATGAGAGTTTCTTCTCTAAATAAGAGGTAGTTCTTTCATATATTTTAGACGTAGTTTCAGTCAGTTCCTTGTCATCTACTGGTGCAGGTGAGTTCCCTTGGAACATGTTCTTAAAGGCTCATCGTTTCATGTTTTTGGAACATTATATCTGCTGTGCCATCCACTGGCACATAAAACTTTTTTTAATGACTCATCCCCTATCATCGGGACATTGTATGTTCTCTCTGCCGTGCCATCCACTACCACAGAAAATTTTCCTAGTGAGGATTCATCACCTATCATTGGAACATTGTATTTTCTTTCTGCGGTGCCATCTACTGGAACAGAAATCTTTCCTACTGGGGATTCATCCCCTATCATTGGGACATAGATTCAACATTGTAAAAAATGTGAATAAATGCTCTACTACAATATTTTATTTTTGTTACAGTTCCTTAATTTAAATGCATTCCTATATTTTTTTTAATAAACTTGTGCTTGTTTGTAAAGAAAATTGAGATGATGAATATGCCAATATTTTAAACAATTATATCTCTCTATGGCCACATTGCATTTTGTCATGACCATTGAAATGGATATTTAAAAAAGTCACAAATGCTCAGCTAATGTTGCCTTGTGTTTTTATATGTACATATTGCCAACGTTGCCATGCTGAATTGTTGCTTCTGTACTTATTCACATTATGACGCTGTTGGTCACCAGATTACAATAATTCATAGTTCTAAAAATGAAACTCGCTTCGGTACTTTCCTGTTTAGTGGGCATTTTTAAAAAAGTGTTTCTTCTCAAATTCCTTCTGGATATCTCTCGTAGCATGACAACAGTATACTATGATATTACTAGTTTTCCAACAGTCTAGAGGAGGACGGATATAAGTTATGTCATCATTTTGTTCTTCCCACTGCCTAGACAGATCCGACTAGTGGGCTACCAAGCAGACATATAAATTTAACGAAATAAACCAATTAGAAACAAAAGAGTACACAACGGGGGAAGAGATATGAAAAAATTTAATAAAGGAGAACAAATAATACATTTTATTTCTTTGGGGGTGTGTGTGTGATGGTGTCAGTAGCCTTTCATGTTAACCAGAATGGGTTCAGCTCAACCACCAGTTTGTCTACAACATTAATTTGACTCTGGCTTTTGAGATGCTTTCTAGATACTCCAGACTCTGTCCTATGATCGCTTCTCTATATGTAATCGTGTATTCGGCCTGTGAAAAACTATGTCACATTGATATTTACTATCTGGAGAAAAATCTTTTACTATCTGGAGAAAAATCTTTTACTATCTGGAGAAAAATCTATCTAAAAAAAAGCATGACTTTATAGCAATATAAACACATGAATTGTATAATTGATCATTGTCAACTGTATTATGAATCAACATCATAGCACAATTTGTGTTTCTTAAATGTCCAACTGCCTAGTCAGTGGTTCACCAGAAACCCCTTAAATACTGCTGCCTTCACACTTGATCAGGCTTCGTTACTTGATTTTCCCAGAACTTAAATCCAACACCCTACCTTCTTGTGAATTGGGAGGGGGGGTGTACATTTGTAAACCTGTAAAACAACTACGATTAACAAGTGGAATCAAAACCTTGATTATTTTTTTTCCGGTCGGCACGTGAGTGACTTAACACTAAACTACCACCACACAGAAATTGTATTCTCCCTAACCATGAAAGTACCTTTGCTCCTCCATTATTGTATGTGTACAAATGTTGTGTAAATATTTGAACGCTAATATCAGAGCTTATTTATTGTACATAGTATTGTGGAGATATTATGAAACTCTTTATGTCAATATAGTTATGTTTTATTTTTTTAGTGCTGCTCATTTGTATACACATTCTTTAAAGAGATCCTTGCATTGCTTGAATGAACATAACACAGTTTTTGCCAGCAAAGTATTACAATGTGAGGTACTTGACCCTAATTCTCCCACAAAGAAGAGAATGTACTTGTTACTCTTTGAGTAAACTCAATAGGTTTGTAGTTTTGGTTTGGTTAGAGAACATTGTGTCATGGCGAGCTATTTTAAAATGTTGATGTTGCTAAAGAGAAGTAATAATTACATTTCTTACCTTGTGGAAGGATTGAGGACCAGCTACTAATATTTTATTTTATTAAAACATTTTTTAAAAGTATTTTCATTAGTAGAACTGTTATCAGAGTTTTATTTTTGTGAATTGTTTCCTCAACCTCTCTGGATATGTCCTATCTCGGGATGTACTGTGCAATAAAATTAGTTCTCAGGTTCCTTTTTTTCAATGTAGTATTCACTGTTATATTTTTAAAATTATATTTCCTTGTGTGGTGTAGCCTTTGAATGGTCATTTAAATATTTTATTATGCTTTCCTAGTTTGTGGCGAGGTTCCGTTATCTGCACCGTTCAAGCAAACACATTTTAAGTATATCATTTTTGGGAAAAGGGTATTGCTTCCATCTTAATCTCTACTCATCCAATCATATTTGGGACCAAATTTATGTTCATCATCAACCCCCGTTAACTAGATTTGGACCTAACCATGTTTTGGACTAATTATGCCATCGATCAATACTAAATCATCTGTGACTAGGTAGGTCTGCAATTACTACTCACCCAATCATATTCGGGACCAGGTAGGTCTGCAATTACTACTCTCTCAATCATATTTGGGACCAGGTTTGGGACCTTTAATCCCTACTCATTAAATCATTTAGTTCTTTAACTCTTACTCATTCAATCACATTTGGGACCAGGTATATCTTTAACCCTTGCATTAAATCATATTTTGGGATCAGGTAAATCTTTTACCCTTACTCATTCAATCATATTTTGGGACAATGTAGATGTTTAATCCTGAATCAATCATATTTGAACCATGTAGGTCTTCAATATCTACTCTTAATTTGAACTAGGTTTACCTTTTACTCTATTTTAACTTTTAATCTCCCAACAATGTTTGGGACAAGATATGCCTAATCACCCAATGATATTTGGGACCATGTATGCTGAAATAACCCAACCATTTTTTGAACCATGTAGATCTTCAACGTCAATCCATTCAGTCATGTTTGAGACGATGTAGATGTTCCATTCCTGCTCAAGTATATTATAAAGAGGCAGGTCTTGGGACCTAAAATCATTTTTGGACCTGGTTTGCATGTAAGGAGGAAGTAGGTCTTCATGGGATTGTAGGAAGATTTTAATAAACTTAGGGAGGTCTTCATGGAGCTGTAGGAAGATTTTAATATAACTTAGTGAGGTCTTCATGGGACTGTAGGAAGATTTTAATATAACTTAGGGAGGTCTTCATTGGATTGTTGGAAGATTAATTGAAGACAATTTTAATAAAAGGTCTTCTTGAGACTTTAGGAATATTTTAATACAACTTAGGCCGGTCTTCCTAACTAGATGGCATCCATGACTGCCTTCTGAGTCTTACGTAAGTGCCTTTTGAGATGCAGGAGTTTGTAGTAAATAAAAGAACTGACATCCTTGCTTCCAAGGCATCTATAATCAGAGTGTTGAAGTGGGGATATTGGACATAATTTAATTTCAAACACATTCTAAATGTGGGCGCTGAAATTAAGTACACATTATATGATATGCTTGAATTAACTTAGAATGAAATGCTGTAGGATCACGAATGGTCACCCAGAGGAGCAGAAAGAGTGTATTTAACCAGTGAGCCACATGAATCAACATGCATCAATTCTTGATCAGGATCTAGCTTTACTACACAAGGGACATTCCAATAAGTTCTCTGCTTGCCATTCCATCAGCCATCTAAAAGTATATATGCTCAGTGTCTCAGTCAGCTGATGTGAGGTCTTCAGGGTGTTGTTGGAAGATTTTAATACAGCTTAGAGTAGTCTTCATGAGAATGTAGAAAGCTGGCCATCTTTCCAATCAGCATGCATACCCTTCAACACCTACTATTGGATGTAGAACAATTATCATATATAATTATATTATATAAATTAAAATATATATATAAAGTCAGAGAAGATGGAATGATCAGATGTGGGCCATAGGTAACAGTTTTATGGTCGAAACAGGAATAGTTTTCTTCCTCATTCTTGTTATTAGAATTGTTTTTTTATTGTTAGTAGTAAGTTTTTGTAACACTTTTTACCAAATCACTATATTTACTTGAACAGTCAGTTATTAGTCTGGTTGGATTGCTATAATGATGTATCTGTGGTGACTAGTAATAATGTTGCAATGTGATATAGAAAAAATGTATTTGGCATTATACAAATTATAATTTTTGCCATGCTGAAGTATACTGAACTGTTGGAATTGCTATAGAATTTGAATTGTTTGCAGAAACTACTGTTTAAGTGTTCTAATGCTGTCAATTTCTATATAATAATGACTTGAAGGATATACATCTGGAGATTTTCCAGGCATATTGGTTAACCTATTTGATTTGTGCTCAAGATATTTTAAGGCTTTAATCCCTCTCTCAAAATCTGGTTTATAAAGTGGATTTATTTTAAAAGATTCCTGGGATTATCGTATGAATCTACGGAGTTCTGTACTGTGAGTGGTACTCTTAGCAGGTGACCTGCCATTTTGTTGAGAGGGACTACATGGATATGGGATAATATGAGCTAAATGCAACCAATCTCCGACACCTCGGGTAGGCATCACCTCGGGTAGGCATCACCTCGGGTAGGCATCACTGAAATGGGCAGCTACTATGTTTAAAAATGGAATGAGCTGATTTAACACTTTGCTTACCTTCAATCCAGAGCGTACTTATCTCGCAAAACAAAGGGTGTTAGCAAATATTTTAGCTATTGACATAAGTCTTTAAACAAATCTGTATAAAACTGAGCTTGTGTGAGAGAACTTTAAAACAATTTTATGTGCTGTAATGAATGTTTGTATTTTCTAAATGAATTTGAAAGTCTCATAGTTGTTTCATCAGAAGTGAACTCTTACTTATTATAATGGTAGGTTTGGATTTACATTACTTTCTGTAGATCACAAAATCTCACCTTCGAAGAGTCCGATTTTTTCATGATTAATACTCATAAATGATGTCTATAGACTGTACTGCATGGCATGGTTGCTTTTGTTTTGAAATAAAATAACGCGCTGTCCCTGGGGAGCTATTTTTCTTAAAACTGTCGCTACGGTTGCCATATTTCTGAAGTATAACAGTTTCAATAATCGCCATAGTTGATCACCTGGGATTTGTAATGCATATTTGATCAGTAGAGTGTTAATATTTCTACATTTGAAGATCTAGTGTTCTGTACCAAGCACAATAGTACTTAACGTAGAACAGATCTAGTGTTCTGTATCAAGCACAATAGTACTTAACGTAGAACAGATCTAGTGTTCTGTATCAAGCACAATAGTACTTAACGTAGAACAGATCTAGTGTTCTGTACCAAGCACAATAGTACTTAACGTAGAACAGATCTAGTGTTCTGTACCAAGCACAATAGTACTTAACGTAGAACAGATCTAGTGTTCTGTACCAAGCACAATAGTACTTAACGTAGAACAGATCTAGTGTTCTGTATCAAGCACAATAGTACTTAACGTAGAACAGATCTAGTGTTCTGTATCAAGCACAATAGTACTTAACGTAGAACAGATCTAGTGTTCTGTACCAAGCACAATAGTACTTAACGTAGAACACAATTTTTTTGTGTGTCACTTGAACACAGCAGATGGACTATCACTAAGACTAATAACCCCCTCAGTCTTATTGATAGTACGTCTGTTGTGTTCAAATGAAACATCAAAAACCTGTGTTCTACGTAAGTACCATTGTTGTTCCATTTCACTGCAGTATTAGCTTATATTGATTGTTGTATCAAGCACAAGCAATGACTACTTAATTCCAGATTGAATGACTCAATAAAGATTGTGAATGAAGTGAGGAGTTATACAATGTGCTGACCTCACTCCTGTGTCAAGCATCACACCAAAACTACTGCATTTATAGATTGTGCTATATGCTTGCCTTTGTAATACTAAACTCAATCATTACGTTTGAAGTATTATCAATTTTCTTGCATATATTTTTGTCCTTATATCTTGTTGCTAGTGATTGATCATAATGTGAAAGATGTACTCAAATATGAAAACAATCATCTGTTCATGTAGACCAGTCTGCACATTTTTTGCCTAAGCGGGCCAGAGTGAGCTTTTATTTCATGGTATTGGGGCCACACCTTTTTTTAGTCCCTTGGAACTCTTTACGTCCCTTGAAGTGTTTTTTAAGCTCGAAGTCCAATGCATATAGTATTTTTATGTCAGCCTAGCTGGCCAAAAA
This sequence comes from Meghimatium bilineatum, assembly GCA_034231615.1. Taxonomy (NCBI): domain Eukaryota; kingdom Metazoa; phylum Mollusca; class Gastropoda; order Stylommatophora; family Philomycidae; genus Meghimatium; species Meghimatium bilineatum. The sequence goes on along the minus strand of CM067315.1, from coordinate 28,610,522 downwards.
GAACAAAATTTGTGCTGAATTTTGCCCACTCCATATGTAGACTTTTATATTTTTCTATTTTTAACTTTGTAAATAGAATTTGCCAATTAAATATTTTTTACAAAAATGTACTGCCCTTTTAGTGTGGCTTGAGTGTCACATCAAGCCAACCACAATGAAATAGCAAAACCATAGCAAATTACATCTGAAACGTGTCGTGAGTGTCATATCAGGCCAACCAATCAAAATCCTAGTAAATTACGGCTGAAAACCTGGTGGAAGATTGCTATTCATTGAGCACTAGCCTGCTTAATAGTGCTAGGACTTTTGGGAATTCAATAACAAGAAGAACAAAAGAATGAAGACATGCGTAAGGACCAACAACCCAAAGATGAGACATTTTCATGGAACTTCTGTGGTAAATTGCTAAAGGATGGGCAGATATAGTCAGAAGTCCTGACCTTCTCATTCCACCTCAAATCCAACTGATGCAAGCTTACTTTAGACTGTCTTTTAAGATGAATTAAGTCCATATAATAAATGACATGCCTATATCGTGATGCCTCCCTCTTGAGAAAACTCCACAGTACTTCATCTATAAATTCTGGTTTACCCCCTTTGGGTAGGTAAGTAGATAAGAGGCACAATGGTTTAAAAAGATTAATCATGGCAGGAAAAGTTCCAGGAAAGAGAACAAGAGGCAGACACAGGATATTGTAGACCTTCTAACTCCGACTCTGGAGTAGGCTGTACAACTTGTACAGAACCAAGAGGCTTGCAAAGTGGCAGTGAGGATAACGCTCTACAAAGGACACATCATAAGGATAGTTAACGGCTTACATGACTCTTTTAAAGGTAAACACCAAGGATCACCAAGGGCATATTATTATTATTATTCCTAGATGTGTTCATTGCACATTTTCCATATTCACTGCATTTCTTTGGCATGTAATGTCACATTTTTCCATTGTTTTCTTTCCTGCTGCTGCTCTATTATTCTAATACTCATGTCTGTTTCTAGTACATAATTTCATGTATCTTTGGATGCTTTGTTAATCATTCTGTTTGTTGTTTGTATATCACAAGTGGTTATGACCATTTGTTACATCCACTCTTGCAATTCAGTTAGTTATGTCCTTGACTATGAGTTTGTGGGTGGCTAATATGTCCTGTGTTGGTTGTATCCCGCTTGTAATGTTGTTATTGATATCCAAATGCTGCTGAGTAGCTCTACTCTTGGCAGCACAATGCCATTCTTTAACAAAGTGAAGGTATTCTGAAGTTGACAGTGATCCATACAGTGAGTCAGTGACTGTTAAAGGGTGTCTGCAAATGTTTTTTTTCTGGCAGTTGAAAGGTAAAGGCAGTCAATAAGTAGGTGTTCCACACTTTTTTAAAGATGAGAGCAGTGTTTTCAAATGGGTATTTGCTGAGGTTGAATTGGTTATTGATTCCTGCATGTCCTGTTTGAAACTGAAAGATAAGGGATTGATTTCTCCTGCAGAGTTTGTCAATGTTGTCATTGTCCTTTGGCTGTGTCATTCCACTTAAAATATTTTGACTAGTCAACCCATTTTCCCATTTGTTGAACCAGATTTCCCTGGTGTTGTTTCTGAGAATTTGTTTGACTCTCCCCATACTACAAGGTCTTTGCTTTTATTGGTTTCAGGCAACTCATTTTGCAAGTCTGTTAATTGTTTAATTTCCTGCTAGATCACGATGTCCAGGGATTCATTGTAGAGTCACACTGATTGAAAATGCGGAGCTAAGACTGTGAACTGCTCTTGCTATATAGAGGATATATCCCTGTCGTGATAGGGGATTTATCTTGCTTAGAGGTTAAGCCTTTTTTCTTGTTCTCAAGAGGTCGCGGATTTGAATCTGGCATGTGACATCATCTTTACAGATTTTACCCAGATATCTCCATGCATTATAGCTTGAAACTACACGTTATGTTCTATCGGTGGTACTCTCTGCTTGCAGTGTGTCACTTTGTTGAAAGGTATGAAGTATATATTAGATAACCTGGGTACAATAATGTCAATACACTACAACTATAAATTACATTTAAATCATTCGTGATAAACAAGTTTTATGTGTTTAATACATTAATGTTTGTTCTAAATAAAACTGCTATTTAATTTTATATTGGCATATTAAGATTAACATCAAATAGAAAAAGCAAAATAGAGATAAGAAACAACAGGGGGAGAAAAGGCAACATTCTTAAAAATGAAGAGTTGACTGTAATATGTTCCTGTCTTTAGAGGTAAGAGAGTTCTTCAAGACTATATAACACAGATTCTAACATATGGATGCAAGTCTTTGGACAATACACAAAACAGGATAGGAGAAAAAATTAGAATCAACAGAGATGTGGTTTCTATTTTTTTTAAAAGGGGGATACCATGGATAGGTGGTTCTATAAAAGAATGCTGAGAATACCATGGATAGGTGTTTCTATAAAAGAATGCTGAGAATACCATGGATAGCTAGGAAAACTAATAAAGAGGTGCTGATAGTGAAATGTGGTACTGAATCAAATCGGAAGAAGATAATCCCAATTTATTTAGGCGTTATAAGACAGAGAGATCTGGGGAACTTAATTAAAACAGGCAAGAGAAATCAAGAATGACAGCGTGATAAACTATTAGTCTGACATCATGGTATGGTGAAGAATCAACAAGGATACTGGAAATAGATGAGTTGTAGAGATCCATGATTGCCTATGCTAGTTAGGCACATGATGATGGTAATACCCAAGTGTTTTTAATACAAAAGTCTATTAAATGTGTATATCTGTCTATGCAACGTGTCTTTTACAGTACCTTGTCCTCACTGACACTCTGCAAGCTTCTCAGTTCTATGCAAGCAGTCCTCTTCCAGTGTCAGTCATGTTGAGAAGGGCTTCCATATTCTGTGTCCATCTTAGTCTTGGTCTGCCTCTTGCTCTCTTTCCTGGAAGTTTTACCTCCATGATTAATCTTTCGAAACCATTGTCGTTTTATGTTTTGCTCTAAGCAAGTATCTAGATTGGTTCGTCTTTCTGTCCATAATACCCTTAGTACTTACGTAGAACGGTTTTTTATGATAAGAGGACGGACTAAGACTAATGGTTATGAGGTGTAAACACAAATACAAGATTGTCAAATACAAGATTGTCACCTTGAACTTCATATTGTTTACATGTCAATATTGTATCTAGTGCCTCTGTGGTAGTAACATTGTTTTTCACTGTTTGTTTTATATATTCTTGAGAAAGACCTAACGGTTTGAAACATTGAAAAAGTCTTCTGTACCGGTATTTTAATTTCTGCTTTTGTGTTTACACCTAATAATCCCTTAGTCTTAGTGATAGTCCATCTGTTGTGTTCAAGTAAAACTTTCAAAAACCTATGTTCTGCGTAAGTACTATTGTTGTTTCATTTCACTGCAGTATTACCTTATAATATCCTTATAACTTTTTTATAACATTGCATTTCCAATGTCGATTATATTTTCCATTGCAGATGTCATTGTTCATGTCTCACAACCATATGTTGTGAATGGAAAAATATAACTTCTTAATAATTGTAACTTTGTTTTTTAGTCTGCCACTTGCCATAGATTGTTTAATCTATGCACTGAATTATCACTGAATTATCTCACACAACCACAGCATTTATAGGCTCGTCTATGAGTTTGTTAATCCACTAATTAATCTGTAAGTATTAATTATTTTATTGTAAAAATCTATCATGATTTTGTACTTTAATGGTTGACCTTAAATATTTTTAATCTACTCAAATACAGAAGCTTGTTAAGCAAAGCACAACGATTGGCTTCTATATTTTAAACCACTGTCTATTTTAAATTCAGTTTGCAAATTATTTTATGTATAAAGTATTGCTAGTTTTAAAACCTTATATCTGTGCTATAGTTGTCATGTGATGTGTTACACTTTAACAAGTGACAAGAACATAACATGTTACTTCTGCTCCAGGATAGTTTAAAATAAACACTGAATATTTTCTGGAAAATTTTTTAGAGATTTGTAAGAAAATACTGCAGACTTCTGTTTGACTCTAATTTTAAAGTCTATATTAGTTTGCTAGTAAATAAAATATATATTAATTTGCTAGTACAACTAATGTTCAGATCTACATTAGTTTGCTAGAACAACCCTAATACTAAGATCTACATTACCAGTACTTTGTTAGTACAGCTCTAATGTTCAGATCTATATTATTTTGCTAGTACAACTCTAATGCTGAGATCTACATTAGTTTGCTAGTACAACACAAATGCTCAGATCTACATTAATTTTCTAGTACAACACAAATGCTCAGATCTACATTAATTTTCTAGTACAACACAAATGCTCAGATCTACATTAATTTTCTAGTACAACACAAATGCTCAGATCTACATTAATTTTCTAGTACAACACAAATGCTCAGATCTACATTAGTTTGCTAGAACAACCTTAATACTAAGATCTACATTAGTTTGCTAGAACAACCCTAATACTAAGATCTACATTAGTTTGCTAGAACAACCCTAATACTAAGATCTACATTAGTTAGCTAAGACAACTCTAATGCTCAGATCTACATTACCTGTACTTTGTTAGTACAGCTCTAATATTCAGATCTAGATTATTTTGTTAGTACAACTCTAATGACAATAATTATGTCATGTTTTCCAGGTATTCTTATATTTGTCAAACTCGGTAAATGACAATGACATGTATACAACCAAAGATGTGAATTTTTTAGAATTTTTTTTTTGCTGTTGAATAAATCACTCTTGTAACAATTTGATGTACATTAAACTATTGAATCTCACTTTAAAATCTGTTTGTTGTCTCTGCATTATATGAGATATACATGGAGGTTTGTCTTTCTAGCACTTCAGACAGCTGAACCATATGAAATTATCAGGGTATGCTGAATCAGAGAGTTGCAGTTATGACCTGACATCCAAATTAGCCATGATGAGAAACGTTAGGTATTGCACCAGCATTGAATATAAATTACTTCATCATGTGTATAATTTCAGTGGGAGAGATGTTTAGTTATATAGCAATGATGGATTCCAGTGAAGAGATGTTTAGTTATATAGCAATGATGGATTTCAGTGAAGAGATGTTTAGTTATATAGCAATGATGGATTTCAGTGAAGAGATGTTTAGTTATATAGCAATGATGGATTTCAATGAAATGTTACATGATGGCAATTATGAGGTGTTCCAGTGAAGAGATGTTTAGTGGTAGCAATGATGGATTTCAGGGGAGAGATGTTTAGTTATATAGCAATGATGGATTTCAGTGAAGAGATGTTTAGTTATATAGCAATGATGGATTTCAGTGAAGAGATGTTTAGTTATATAGCAATGATGGATTTCAATGAAATGTTACATGATGGCAATTATGAGGTGTTCCAGTGAAGAGATGTTTAGTGGTAGCAATGATGGATTTCAGTGAAGAGATGTTTAGTTATATAGCAATAATGGATTTCAGTGAAGAGATGTTTAGTTATATAGCAATGATGGATTTCAGTGAAGAGATGTTTAGTGGTAGCAATGATGGATTTCAGTGGGAGAGATGTTTAGTTATATAGCAATGATGGATTTCAGTGAAGAGATGTTTAGTTATATAGCAATGATGGATTTCAGTGAAGAGATGTTTAGTTATATAGCAATGATGGATTTCAGTGAAGAGATGTTTAGTTATATAGCAATGATGGATTTCAATGAAATGTTACATGATGGCAATTATGAGGTGTTCCAGTGAAGAGATGTTTAGTGGTAGCAATGATGGATTTCAGTGAAGAGATGTTTAGTTATATAGCAATAATGGATTTCAGTGAAGAGATGTTTAGTTATATAGCAATGATGGATTTCAGTGAAGAGATGTTTAGTGGTAGCAATGATGGATTTCAGTGAAGAGATGTTTAGTTATATAGCAATGATGGATTTCAGTGAAGAGATGTTTAGTTATATAGCAATGATGGATTTCAGTGAAGAGATGTTTAGTTATATAGCAATGATGGATTTCAGTGAAGAGATGTTTAGTTATATAGCAATGATGGATTTCAGTGAAGAGATGTTTAGTTATATAGCAATGATGGATTTCAGTGAAGAGATGTTTAGTTATATAGCAATGATGGATTTCAGTGAAGAGATGTTTAGTTATATAGCACTGATGGATTTCAGTGAAGAGATGTTTAGTGGTAGCAATGATGGATTTCAGTGAAGAGATGTTTAGTTATATAGCAATGATGGATTTCAGTGAAGAGATGTTTAGTTATATAGCACTGATGGATTTCAGTGAAGAGATGTTTAGTGGTATAGCAATGATGGATTTCAGTGAAGAGATGTTTAGTGGTAGCAATGATGGATTTCAGTGAAGAGATGTTTAGTGGTAGCAATGATGGATTTCAGTGAAGAGATGTTTAGTGGTAGCAATGATGGATTTCAGTGAAGAGATAATTAGTGGTATAGCAATGATGGATTTCAGTGAAGAGATGTTTAGTGGTAGCAATGATGGATTTCAGTGAAGAGATGTTTAGTGGTAGCAATGATGGATTTCAGTGAAGAGATGTTTAGTTATATAGCAATGATGGATTTCAGTGAAGAGATGTTTAGTGGTAGCAATGATGGATTTCAGTGAAGAGATGTTTAGTTATATAGCAATGATGGATTTCAGTGAAGAGATGTTTAGTGGTATAGCAATGATGGATTTCAGTGGGAGAGATGTTTAGTTATATAGCAATGATGGATTTCAGTGAAGAGATGTTTAGTTATATAGCAATGATGGATTCCAGTGAAGAGATGTTTAGTGGTAGCAATGATGGATTTCAGTGGGAGAGATGTTTAGTTATATAGCAATGATGGATTTCAGTGAAGAGATGTTTAGTTATATAGCAATGATGGATTTCAGTGAAGAGATGTTTAGTTATATAGCAATGATGGATTTCAGTGAAGAGATGTTTAGTTATATAGCAATGATGGATTTCAATGAAATGTTACATGATGGCAATTATGAGGTGTTCCAGTGAAGAGATGTTTAGTGGTAGCAATGATGGATTTCAGTGAAGAGATGTTTAGTTATATAGCAATAATGGATTTCAGTGAAGAGATGTTTAGTTATATAGCAATGATGGATTTCAGTGAAGAGATGTTTAGTGGTAGCAATGATGGATTTCAGTGAAGAGATGTTTAGTTATATAGCAATGATGGATTTCAGTGAAGAGATGTTTAGTTATATAGCAATGATGGATTTCAGTGAAGAGATGTTTAGTTATATAGCAATGATGGATTTCAGTGAAGAGATGTTTAGTTATATAGCAATGATGGATTTCAGTGAAGAGATGTTTAGTTATATAGCAATGATGGATTTCAGTGAAGAGATGTTTAGTTATATAGCAATGATGGATTTCAGTGAAGAGATGTTTAGTTATATAGCACTGATGGATTTCAGTGAAGAGATGTTTAGTGGTAGCAATGATGGATTTCAGTGAAGAGATGTTTAGTGGTAGCAATGATGGATTTCAGTGAAGAGATAATTAGTGGTATAGCAATGATGGATTTCAGTGAAGAGATGTTTAGTGGTAGCAATGATGGATTTCAGTGAAGAGATGTTTAGTGGTAGCAATGATGGATTTCAGTGAAGAGATGTTTAGTTATATAGCAATGATGGATTTCAGTGAAGAGATGTTTAGTGGTATAGCAATGATGGATTTCAGTGAAGAGATGTTTAGTTATATAGCAATGATGGATTTCAGTGAAGAGATGTTTAGTTATATAGCAATGATGGATTTCAGTGAAGAGATGTTTAGTTATATAGCAATGATGGATTTCAGTGAAGAGATGTTTAGTTATATAGCAATGATGGATTTCAGTGAAGAGATGTTTAGTGGTAGCAATGATGGATTTCAGTGAAGAGATGTTTAGTTATATAGCAATGATGGATTTCAGTGAAGAGATGTTTAGTGGTAGCAATGATGGATTTCAGTGAAGAGATGTTTAGTTATATAGCAATGATGGATTTCAGTGAAGAGATGTTTAGTTATATAGCAATGATGGATTTCAGTGAAGAGATGTTTAGTGGTAGCAATGATGGATTTCAGTGAAGAGATGTTTAGTTATATAGCAATGATGGATTTCAGTGAAGAGATGTTTAGTTATATAGCAATGATGGATTTCAGTGAAGAGATGTTTAGTGGTAGCAATGATGGATTTCAGTGAAGAGATGTTTAGTGGTAGCAATGATGGATTTCAGTGAAGAGATGTTTAGTGGTAGCAATGATGGATTTCAGTGAAGAGATGTTTAGTGGTATAGCAATGATGGATTTCAGTGAAGAGATGTTTAGTGGTATAGCAATGATGGATTTCAGTGAAGAGATGTTTAGTGGTATAGCAATGATGGATTTAAGTGAAGAGATGTTTAGTGGTATAGCAATGATGGATTTCAGTGAAGAGATGTTTAGTGGTATAGCAATGATGGATTTCAGTGAAGAGATGTTTAGTGGTAGCAATGATGGATTTCAGTGAAGAGATGTTTAGTGGTAGCAATGATGGATTTCAGTGAAGAGATGTTTAGTGGTATAGCAATGATGGATTTCAGTGAAGAGATGTTTAGTGGTATAGCAATGATGGATTTCAGTGAAGAGATGTTTAGTGGTATAGCAATGATGGATTTCAGTGAAGAGATGTTTAGTTATATAGCAATGATGGATTTCAGTGAAGAGATGTTTAGTTATATAGCAATGATGGATTTCAGTGAAGAGATGTTTAGTTATATAGCAATGATGGATTTCAGTGAAGAGATGTTTAGTGGTAGCAATGATGGATTTCAGTGAAGAGATGTTTAGTTATATAGCAATGATGGATTTCAGTGAAGAGATGTTTAGTTATATAGCAATGATGGATTTCAGTGAAGAGATGTTTAGTGGTAGCAATGATGGATTTCAGTGAAGAGATGTTTAGTGGTATAGCAATGATGGATTTCAGTGAAGAGATGTTTAGTGGTATAGCAATGATGGATTTCAGTGAAGAGATGTTTAGTGGTAGCAATGATGGATTTCAGTGAAGAGATGTTTAGTGGGGAAAAAATATTATTTAAAAGGTAGTTTCACAAAAGTGTAATTATATATAGTATACTTTTCATTTACTGTGGGAATTATGTTACAAGACAGTTGGTTTCTCCTTTATTTTTGTCCTTGCGTTCGCTCCATTAAAATATACACAAAGACTCGTGCGATCTCCACCGGGAGTGTAAAAATCGTTGTGCCACCGTTATGCGCCATGTATGCCCAGCACAGTCGATTTCGGCATACCTTGACATTTCATGTGTTTTACCTTAGATGGGGTAGCCTTTCCATCTGTCGCCAGGCGGCGAATGTGTATTAACTCTACGCCGAGACGGTGTGTCCTTCATTTCTATCTTGCACGAGGTATTGCACAGCCGGTGAACTTGTCTCGAGTAACAGTGCCCGTGCTCATCGAGTACTGAACCTTTTCTCACATGCGAGCCTGGTTCCGGTGTAGGAAGAACTCAACAGAAGAGTTGGGTCGTTTTCCATCTTAGCCGAGGTGTAGTGAACCACTCGTCCACGTCTGGGTCTATACACATATTTAGGAGCGCTAGGACTAGCCTTTTGTTCTCCAGGTGAACAGAGCTTGTCTTGTCTCCTTTGAAAGTTGTGCCTGTGCCCATCGGGTACTGAACATTTTCTCTCCGCGAGCATTGGTATAGGATAACTCGACAGTGGAGATAGGCACTGGTTACGAGCACCAGTAACTAGAAGCTTGTCTCGAGCTGACAATACTTTAGTTCCGATTTCTTTGAAACGTTTTCTCATTCTTTTTGCACATAGGCTCGCCCTCACGCGTTGTGCTGCCTTTTCGGTGTACTCAATATGTTATCCTTATGGAGAATGATACAGCAACTCGTATTATTTCTCACAATATCTGACCACTTCGTAATGTCTGCATTGGCCGCTCCACCAATGCTTCTGCCGGACTGACTAGCGTCACAGTGCCACGGAATGTGTTGGTGCAGTGGTGTCGGAGATATTAGCCGTCTCTTTTGCAGTCAATTCTCTTTCCATCCACTGCCTCCACATTCACGGACGCGATCCCGAAAGGTTTAGCCAGAATCAGAACGAGGAGCTGTATTTCTTTTTCCAGGGTGCACCTCGAGGAGGTACTTTTGGGATCTTAATTATCTGCTAATCCTAGGTCCGTCAAGGGCAGTGCAGTACCCTGTGCACCCCGGCAGTTGGTTTGATCTAGTGGGTCACTGACGTGAAATCCCGTAGATAATTGGGGGAGGGGGGGGGGATTAAATTCACCAGAAAGTCAGAACACAACATTTAATACTAGAATCGTATGTGGCTATATCAATAGCGACGCAAGACAGCGGCAACGCAACAAAAAGTCAAACATGTGTGACCGTGATTATCTTTGAGCTTAGCGTGCAAGTACGAGAACCAGTTCTCTCGTACGACAAGCTTACTATACTAGCGATATGGTTAAAGACATCCGCCGTTCAGTGATAGTGATAAATGCACCGAACATTTTAGTAACCAACGCCGAAATCGAATGTGTAGGGCTATGGGCCAAATAAAACGGTGATACAACTCATTTCAACAGGCTAGTGGATCCCACCCGAATTAAAGGAATGTGGAAAGTCATGTATAAAATGCTTTATTGGGTACCTTCATACTGTGTTGTTCTGGGAAATTAGAGGGTCGATGAGCTAGCTAAAGAGGGAATGGGGTGTATTCAGGAAGAAAATGGTGTCTCAAATCAAGAAAGGAAGAGATCTATACAGACCATCAGAAGTGAACATAGCATGATCGAAGATGCCTATCACTACCTAAATCGATAGGGGCATGTAACCATACTTTTCCTGACAAACTGACAGGTCATAACAGACTGAACAAACACATGCAAATGATGCGACTATGCTGTGAACTTGCGGAACTGATGAACAGACAACTGAACATATTTTGAAGAACTATTCCCAGTATCAACAATTGAGAGAGATTCACTGGTCCAGTGGCACAAACCCTCCAAGGAAGGATATATAGAACTAAATAAGAGCTTCAGACAATGTATGGTTAGTTACGAGACTCATAAGACTTCTATGACGGTGTAGACATCAAGTAGCGAACACAAAAAAGAAAGAATAAAGGAAATGGAAATAGTAGAAAAGTTGAAGTAATAATTATAACAAAGAACAAATGTCACAGAGAACAAATGTCACCAAGAATGCACCATCAAAGTAGTTTGGACTAGTCTAAAGCAAATAACATATTCAAATATTTTGGTACTTTGATAACATCAGATGGAAGATGTATTAAAGAAGGCAAATGAAGAATTGCACAAGCTATCGGTTCTTAGCGATCTCGGAGAGCCAGGGGGCCTCTCATTGTCAGCAAAGACATGAAGAAAATGTATAAGCCTTCACATATCAAATTTAAAAATAAAAAAAAAGATAAATGAATAGCTACTTCTAGGATCTGCAGAAAACATTAAAAAAATATTTAAAGGAGGTCCGCGACAGCACATAGTTTACGAACTCAGGCAAAGGCAACATTTTACACGATGATTAAAATCATATGTAATTTATCTTTGTCAGTTGAGGTGGAAATGTATTTTAAGAAGTTATATAGAACAATTCTAATATGTGGACGCTAATCATAGACAATCAGCAGAATAGTAGAATTTATAGCAGTAGAGATTTGATTTTTTTTAGATGACATGGACAGATGAAAACAAACACAAGCTAGTTATCTTTAAAAAATAATATTATTTCAAAATGCTCATTCACACCAAAAAGAAGAACGTTCGCATTCTATGGATACATCACGAGAAGAGCAAAGATAAAGTACATCGTCACAGCAGGCAAGTTGAATAGTAAAAGGGATAGTGGAATACCAAGAGAGAAAATACTGACAGTGGGATATAATGGCATGGGGTGAGGGGAGATTTGTATCGAAAATGATTGGCTGCACATTGAATAGAAGGATGTGGACATACAAGATAATCAACTTCACATGGTCACCATAGACTATACTCCTTCTTCTTTTCTTCCTCTTTTACCCTTTACGGGTGTCGAGGGAGATTCAATGTTCTTGTTCTCGCTTTTCTGGCAGCTTCAGATAATGTTATTTGGTGTTCGTGTAATGTCTCTTTGATGTTGTCAATCCAGCATACTCTAGGTCTACCCTTGGCTCTTCTTTCTGCTTCTCCTCTCTTATAGACTATACGAGGAAGAAAAAGAAGACTTTTCAAGCGCATGTAAACCTCCTACACGATTCCCCAAAAATGTGATCCTGCAGGAAAGAATCGATGGTGAAAGGATCGTATGAAGAGCATGAAAACGGCGTAGAGATAGAGACAGCATCAAAGAATGGACAGAATCACAATTATTATACACTCATCCGCATCTCTAAAGATAATCAACTTTGCAGAGATCTACGAGTTTATTCCTTCAGTGCAGCACTCCTACAACCTTACCAGGCTACTTGTTAATGGATTATGCGACCATAGAAACTGTGGCTTCATTAAAGATAAAAACGGAAAAAATTATATTTGATAAAACAAAAGTACTTGCAAGATGAACAGATTATGTGACAGAATTGTCTGACGACCAACGGAACAAAATTCATACAATTTACAACAATGATGTACCATGAATACTGAAAGCAGAAGTAGAAATCGCATTAAAATCAATAAAATGTGGGAAGGCCGCAACATAACAGCAGACATAACAAAAACTCTAAATGAATTTGGTGTGGATTGTATCACAGAACTTTGCAATGACATATATGAAACTGGCCACATAAAGACATAAAATCATCAACATGGATACCACTACCTAAGAATCCCACGGCTGTGGACTGTACAGAATATAGAACAATAAGACTAATGAGCCATATAATTAAAATACTACTCAAGATAATACATGATAGAATTAAGAACAAGATAGACATGGAGGTCGGTTAAGAACAATTCGGTTTTAGGAAAATCAAAGGAACCAAAGAAGCTATACTGAGTATCAGACTAGAGATAGATAAACATATAGAAGTTTAAAACAGTATCTATATTTGCATCATAGACTACAGCAAGGCATTTGACAGAGTCCAACTTGAAAAAATAATCAATTGTCTTCAAGAAATAGGCATAGATAAAAAAGACATCAGACTGATTTGAAATATATACTGGGAACAGACTGCGTCAATAAGGTGTGAAAACAGCTACTAACCTTACATGGAAATAAGAAGAGGGGTAAGACAAGGATGTATTTTATCACCAATTCTATTTAATATCTACATAGAGAATATCTTTAAACATAAAGAAGAAATGCCAGGACTCAAGATCAATGGAAAATAATAAACAACCTGAAATATGAAGATGACATTGTTCTTTTAGCAGAAAGTGAACATGAACTACAAAGACTAATATATCAAGTCGATAAATCAAGTAAAGAATATGGACTGGATATAAATATCCACCCAAAAAAACCATGATAATCAGCAAAGTCACAGAAGAACAAGAGCTAAACATAAATATATATGGAGAAAACTACAGCAAGTAAAACATCAATATTTTGGATACATAATCACAAATGTCGGCAGATGTGAAACAGAAGTTAAAAAGGAGAACAGGAATGGCTAAAAGTACCTTCAATGACATGAGGAAAATAGTAACATCTAAACAAATTACAAACAAGTTAAAAATGAGAATTATAAAATGCTACATCTATTCTATATTAATGTATGCCTAAGAAACATGGACACTAAACAAACAATTAGAAGACATAATTGATGCCTTTGAGATGTGGATATATAGAAGAATAGTGAGAACATTCATGGAAAGAGAAGAAAACAAAAAAAATTAGGTTCTAAAAACACTTAATATGAAGAAGAAATTATTAAGATAAATAAATATTAGGCAAATAAAATATTTTGGACACATTAAAAGACCTTGTTGAAGACCTTACTTGAGGGTAAAGTCGAAGGAAAGCAAGCAAGAGGTAGACAGAGATACAAATGGGAGAGTAATATCACAAGATGGACATGTTACAGTCTATAGAAGGTGGTACTGCTAGTAGAACATAATGGAAAATAATACTCACGTGTAAAACAGGTAATGAAGTCCTACTGAATGATGACTAAAACACTACACACTATCACTAACGGATGTAAATATGGTACATATAACAAAACAAAACACAGAATATAATCTACAGATGACAATACACAGGACAAAGTCGACGTTTCGGACCAATAGGCCTTTTTCAAGATACGGACATAACATACAAACATAAAAAAACCACAAGTAAAAATGAATGCGTATCCGAGTGAAATGTGGTACTAAGATAGATGATAGTGTGATAGTGACCGTTAGTGATAGTGTGTAGTGTTTTAGTCATCATTCAGTAGGACTTCATTACCTGTTTTACACGTGGGATGTTACAGTCTAGCAGAGTGCACCACCAAAACAAGAGACAGTGGATGTTGGAGGTCTGTTGCTGCCAACCTTTGTTGCGGAGACAACACTTGATGATGATGATGAACATTGAAAATAGCCTAAAATCCCCCCCCCCCCAAGAAAGGGCTAAAACAGTCTTTTGGTCTTAACATTCCCAATTTCTATGTGTACAATTCCTGCTGTGGTCTGTGAATTTTCTGTTTGATTTATTTCGTCTCTAGCTTTCTAGTGTTTACATTTCTAATTTCATACTCTTCCGGCATGTATTCCAATTATTTCTGCTATGTGATCAAGGGCAATCCCGTTCTCTACTCGTCGTGTATTGTGTTCTTGATAAAATAAAATTAACCATTTTGGTCGATTTGTTTTCCTGCACGTTTCTAGTGATTAGCAAAATTAAATGCATCATGTTTTTATTTTTTTACCCGTCGAATGTATTTTTCTGCAATTAGTTTCTGTTAGTTTTCTATTATCGAGGTTACGGCAGTTAGTTTCTGTTAATGTTCTATTATCGATGTTACGGCAGTTAGTTTCTGTTAGTTTTCTATTATCGATGTTACGGCAGTTAGTTTCTGTTAGTTTTCTATTATCGATGTTACGACAGTTAGTTTCTGTTAGTTTTCTATTATCGAGGTTACGGCAGTTAGTTTCTGTTAGTTTTCTATTATCGATGTTACGGCAGTTAGTTTCTGTTAGTTTTCTATTATCGATGTTACGGCAGTTAGTTTCTGTTCGTTTTCTATTATCGATGCTATGGATTATGAAGTATTCAAGACTATTGTTTAAAATTGTGTTGTTTGTAAAGAAAGTCTTTCTGTTCACAAAACTTTTTCTTCTTCTTCTACTTCGTTCTCAAAGTCCTGCAGATTATCAGGATGTAGTCCTAGGAACCGAATTCGCTTTGTCATAGTTCACATCATGACTGCGATTTCTGCGCATTTTGGTTGGACACATTCGACTTCAGCATTGCTTCTGTGTCACTTTGATCCTCTACATGTAACTCCACCCCAATAACATCGGCAGTCGTCACTTACGACACACATGGCAGTTAACGCTGTCGCTATTCTTTTTGCTCTTCTTTTCTGCTCCGACAACACGCGGGCGACTGTTCACAAAACAATAAAACGCGGAAATAAAACAACATATACATTATTTTATCAACCTTCTCTCAAATCCTAAACATGGGACACAAATCGGTTCGAATTTCCCATATATTTTCTAAAAGTTATGTCCCTTGTATATTTCTTTTTTGCTTAAAAATATGATGGTGATCACGTGACACGAGAATTGTGTCTATTAATATTTCAACCCAACCTCGCACGCACGAGTCGCCGGTCGGATCGTACTGTGAGAAAGTTCTTTCGCAATCTGTCATATTCACTCAAGGTAAGAATACAACCATTGAATTAGAAATTTCCATTTTTTGTGTGTACTTACTAACAACAGCACGGAATAAGTTTCCGGCTTAATTCGACTTCTGCTCTGATTGTAGGTATTACTTGACCTCGCTTCTGGTTCAACTTTCACTATGTCCTCGTGGTCACTTGAAACATTACATTAATTTACATCAACCATAGTAGGCCATACTATTTTATCAGACATTTACACAGTAACATTACGAAGATAGGACATTATTGTCTCCATAAACTGGAGCAAAAATTAGGAAGTTGTTAATAAATTGTATATATATTAGGGGCCTATATATAGCCTAGGCCTATATTAACTTTATATAATTATATAACTACTTGTTTTACAATATTTCGTGAATGATGAAACAAGTATCAACAATAAAATCAATATAAGATAGTGGTACTGTGGTATTGCTATATTAGGCTCTAAGTAATTTTTGTCGTGTTCTGCCGTTTGCTGAAGTCAGTCAGAACATGAACATCTAAAAATACCAGAAATGATTAATTATGGTCATTGTGATAAAGGGGCGGTTCCAGTAGCTGCCGGAATTCCCATCAGTAATAATGTCTCTCCAGATTAATTATGCGTGTTGATCCATGGTCATCTAGATTATACAAAAGGACAGGCGACATAGAAAGGGTTGCTTGTTAGGTTACCAAAAATAGCCAAGATACTAAGAAAGACAGAGGCAAGGAGAATAATCATATAAGCTGATCTCACACTCTGCTCAGTGTAAATCATTTTGGCTGATGCAATTGGCCATGTATCGTTTTGCATATACTTTTCATTTGTGTTACCAGGTCAAAATAGGATCAGCCAATATAAGTGACACTGTTTACAGTACACAAAGTTATCATGAAAAGGGTTTGTTTTCTAGCCATATTATTGAGCAGGCTTGTAGATTAAGGAGGGTTCACACCCCCCCCCCCTTTCAAATCTCAATGACATTACTACTTAGCAAAAATCTTTGACACAAACCCTCCTCTCCCCTTATTGATTATTAGATTAACATCAAGCAAAATGGTCATCAAATTTATCATATAACATATGATCTGACAAACAATGTGCACGAATGACTTTAAAAAAAAAAATATCTGTGGCCATGCTATTGAGAACACTGTCTTAATTTTAAAAAATTTAAATAATACAAAGCAGCTTTAAGGTTTTATAGCAAAAATCTGAAGGCTGCAAATAGGATTTGAACCAGGTCCATTCAGCTAGCACCGATTTGCCTCACACCTTGCGTCAACACATTTATGTATTCAACCAATTCACTTTCATTTAACTAATCCTGCATGCTGGTTCAAATTCGGCACGACTACGGTTTAATTCTTCACTGTGATGTTTGTTCTTAGTTTTGAGGTATTACCTAACCTTTGCAGTGTGATTAGTAAACATTGTATTTAAAATTAAGGTATATTAATTGAAAAGGCATATTAATTTGGAATTAGTATTTAGATTAGGGTTAGGAATTATTGTTAGAGTCAGTTATAAATTAAAAAATAAATTACTTATAAAAATTAATATTTATTCTGTAGTAACTAGACATGCGCAGTCCGAGGAAATCCATGATGTTCCGTAGTTAAAAATGTAAACATTCTCTTTATAGCGCATAGCGCAGTGAAGACTTAATCCGTAGTTTTACCATAATATCTCTTGCTGCCTTTTGATTTATTCTTATTTATATGAGAGATCCTGTAGAAGTCTGGGAAAGAGCATTACAAGCATATAATTTTCAGTTGATTTTCTTCTATGCCATGATAACCCATCCAGCATCTTCTCTGTCTTCCTGTTCTCCTTTGAATCATACCAGTAGCCACTAAAATGGTTATGTTGTGCTCCCTTCTCATCACATGCTATTACGTTACTTTTTTCTTTAAAAATGTTAAATCTTCTTCCGCATTCTCCGGTCGAAGTCAGACACTGATATTGATTTCACCAATGATCTGTACTGTGGACACCAGCCCTCAGATAGTGCCACAGTGCTTGTCCGCCAGACCAGAACTGTTTAAGATGGTCAATTTTCATAGATTTACAGCAGGATATAGTCCCGAGAATTGAAATGCATCGTGGTGCCATTTAATTTGTGTCAATGGCCTGACACATTCGTCTTTGGTGGGGTTCTCAATCTAAAAATAATTGATTCTTTCTTTCTTCCAAGTTTGTAGATAGCAACATCTTTTTCGGCTGCCTGGGTGATACTTTGATTCTGCGCGGGTTTTTTGAGAATCTATTGTATGTTAAAAGAGCTTTTGATGGTGGACTTCATTTCTGGAAATGATACTGAATCTTTTATCCGTTGTTGGCAGTTACTTTCAGTTTTTTGCTAGCTCATCTTGCTATCTTATTTCCCCTGATGTGTGAGTGACCTGGAATCCATTGGAGAAGCAATTATTTTGCTTTGTTGTCTAGTTGAGATAGTTGTGATTTTAAGTCATTTATGTGGAATGTGTTTTGATTATTGGGTGCCAGCAAAGCAGGTTTGGCATCGTCAGGATCACTGACTGTCCTTTCTTCCTACTTATGTGATGATCCCAGAGGTAACAGAGTTGATTCCTTACTTGCTTCACACTCTGTCTTGAAATTTGTAGATAGGACACTTTTAGCTATTGATTTTTCAAGTTTATTTCTGTTGGTTAGTTAGTTAGTCAGTCGTCGGATCATCATCACTGCAAACTGGACACATCCATAGTTGCTCCGATCTCTCCTTGAGTGTATCCGCCATCACACTTCTGCTGACAGTACCGGTCCTATGCTGGTTGACCATCATTCTTCTGCGCCCTCCAAAATGTTCACCTCTAGCAACACCACATTCCAATCCCTGATCTTTAATCCTAGCCATTGAAAAGGAATCATCATCCACATTAGTCTCACTCTCGCGTGTTATATCTCTTAAGGAGTTCAAAACGTCAGCAATCCATTCTGTTGGTTAATTCTATATACATGCTTCTACCACCATTTCTAACTGCCTCCTCCGCTGAGTCATCTGTATATAACTCTTGTCCAAGATAGTTTCAGATAGTCATTGTGGAGCATCATAAACAAAAAATTTGATTTGTTTTAGGACACTTGAGATCTTGATTTTGTCTGTACATTATGTATAGTTTCTATTCTTGTGAGTTTTTGGACATGACATGGGTTATCTCATTTTGCAAAGGGACATCTGGAAAACTACATATAGCTGTAGTTTCCCTCATCATAGTATATGAGCATCATTAACAGAGCTGGTCTTTTTTAGCAGGGATTGCTTACTGTTTTTGTTTTTAGTAGGCTTTGCTTACTGTTTTTGTTTTTAGCAGGGATTGCTTACTGTTTTTTTAGCAGGCTTTGCTTGCTGTTTTTTTTTAGCAGGGATTGCTTACTGTTTTTTTAGCAGGGATTGTTTACTCTGCAGCTTAGATGGTTTTCCAGATATCTGGCAGATTGAGTAAAAATTTTGCCACATATTTTTTTCTTGTAGGGAATAAAAGCAAACTCTCAATTGCTACCAATTGGATAGATCATATAGCACCTGTTCAATTGCATTCCTAAATTTTGGTACGTTTTCTATTTTTTTTTTAAGATAGCTCCTTGCTGCAGTTCCCCATTATCCACTATGATATAACACAACACTCCTAACACAGAATGTGTAAATTTTCTTCAGAACTAAGGAGTTATCCTATAGGTTTGTTCGAGCCAATTGTTTCATGGCTTTTGATTTTTTTAAAATCTGATTCTTCCAAGTACATGGGATCTATTTGTTCGCTAAACCCTTTGTTGCCTTTTAGCGTCAGGGGTAGAAAAGTTTTCTGGAGATGGCCCTCTTGTGTGCTGAGTACATTGTGGAGTTTGTCGTCTCTTTTATTTCGGTGGTCCATTGTTTTCATGGTCGGCCTCTAGGTCTGCCTTCATTGTATATGTGTAGCATAGCTTGTTGTGGTATGCTGTCTGATGGTAATCTGCTGATGTGTGCAAACCATTTTATCTGTTGACTCTTAATATATTCCAAGATTGGAGTGGTACCAGTTCTTTGTCTAATGTCTTCATTTCTCACTCTGTTTCTTAGAGATATTCCTAGAATTCAAAGTATATGATATACCAATCACCTACCATCTGGAAAAAAAACCCAGATGATCAAGCCACAAACACCAACACAAGATGACTATCACATTATGAACAGATCAGAAAAGTTATAATTCTACGTCTCAGAACAGGACACAACCAACTCGCAGTCACATGTATACAAAGTTCAAGATTGGCAACACGACCATGTGTACATGTGGACAGGCAGCAGAGAGTGCCAAACATATACTTCAGGAGTGTTCTGAGCATGAAACGTTGAGGCAGACATATTGGACACTGTATGAACTACAAAAGACAGTGAGTTTTATTCAGGAGACAGATTTACAGATATAGACATGTTTCAAGTGAACGAAAGAAGAAGAAAAGTATATGGGATCAAAGATGGTTAAATCTTCTATGTGATCATTATCAAAAGTACTATAAAAGTACCTTGTGATTTTTAATAGGTAGATCCCAACCAGAATTAAGTTGTATCTATGACCCCTGAGTGATAAATGCTGCTTAGTGAAGAAATCATCAGAATACACACTCTGATAAATGCTAAATTCTTGGAAGTATCAACATGTAATGAAAAGAGAAACACAGAATGTTATATCAGATGTTTGTATTGACAGATAACTACAGTATCAATTTACCCTGTGTAAATATTCACATACTTAAACTTAGGAAAAGCCCTTGAATACACATTAAAAAGTGGATATCAGTTTGATGGGGAGCACTTGTAGACGTCACAATGTGTAATGACTTCAACAAACAAAATGTCCATGGTGTGAGAGGATCAGTGTTTATAAGGAATTATTGTTGGCTGGTCTGGCACAGAGATGCATTCATTATGAATGCAGGGTCACTTAGTCTGACTAAATATGACCGATCAACATAGTGTGTGTTCAAGTTTTTCCTTCCTGGTATAATTAATATGTTTATATTTCAATTATTGTGATTATCCGAGTGGTTTGTACCCATTTTTGTGTGTGTTCTTTTATTAATATAATTTATATGATAAATTGCTTTATATATAATTCAAGTGCTAGATAAATATATTGTTCTAATTCTAGCACAAGATTACTATTATAATTTAAGTCAATGCCAGATTTCTGTATTTCTGTCATGATTATAATTTCAATCAGTGCAAGATTACTGTTACCGGTAGAATTATAGCGCTAGATTGTTCTCTTCATTGTTATACATTTCTCTTCCAAATTTAAGTCGAGTGGTATGCTCTTATATAGCAGTAGGACTACATCACTTTTAGAGATAAACTATAGTGATAGTGATAGATTACTCATGTTAATATAAATCCAATCCTATACTACTTCCTTGATTACTCATGTTAATATAAATCCAATCCTATACTACTTCCTTGATTACTCATGTTAATATAAATCCAATCCTATACTACTTCCTTGATTACTCATGTTAATATAAATCCAATCCTATACTACTTCCTTGATTACTCATGTTAATATAAATCCAATCCTATACTACTTCCTTGATTACTCATGTTAATATAAATCCAATTCTATACTATTTCCTTGATTTCAATACAATATTGATTTTATTTATATATATATAGTAAGAGAAAAAACATCTATATAGGTAACATAACAATTTTTGTTCAGGTAGATGTCATGACATATAAGGTAGCATTAGAGCGTTGTGTCCATGTAGATGTCATGACATATAAGGTAGCATTAGAGCGTTGTGTCCATGTAGATGTCATGGCATATAAGGTAGCATTAGAGTGTTTGTATCCATGTAGATTCATGACATATAAGGTAGCATTAGAGCATTGTGTCCTTGTAGAAACATGACATATAAGGTAGCATTAGAGCGTTGTGTCCATGTAGATGTCATGACATATAAGGTAGCATTAGAGCGTTGTGTCCATGTAGATGTCATGACATATAAGGTAGCATTAGAGCGTTGTGTCCATGTAGAATCATGACATATAAGGTAGCATTAGAGCATTGTGTCCATGTAGAAACATGACATATAAGGTAGCATTAGAGCGTTGTGTCCATGTGGAATCATGACATATAAGGTAGCATTAGAGCGTTGTGTCCATGTGGATGTCATGGCATCTAAGGTAGCATTAGAGCGTTGTGTCCATGTAGATGTCATGACATATAAGGTAGCATTAGAGCGTTGTGTCCATGTAGAATCATGACATATAAGGTAGCATTAGAGCGTTGTGTCCATGTGGATGTCATGGCATCTAAGGTAGCATTAGAGCATTGTGTCCATGTAGATGTCATGACATATAAGGTAGCATTAGAGTGTTGTGTCCATGTAGAATCATGGCATCTAAGGTAGCATTAGAATGTTGTGTCCATGTAGATTCATGGCATGTAAGGTAAGCATTAGAGCGTTGTGTCCATGTAGATGTCATGACATAAAGGTAGCATTAGAGCGTTGTGTCCATGTAGAATCATGACATCTAAGATAGCATTAGAGCGTTGTGTCCATGTGGAATCATGGCATATAAGGTAGCATTAGAGCGTTGTGTCCATGTAGATTCATGGCATCTAAGGTAGCATTAGAATGTTGTGTCCATGTAGATTCATGGCATCTAAGGTAGCATTAGAGCGTTGTGTCCATGTGGAATCATGGCATATAAGGTAGCATTAGAGCATTGTGTCCATGTGGAATCATGACATATAAGGTAGCATTAGAGCGTTGTGTCCATGTAGATGTCATGACATATAAGGTAGCATTAGAGTGTTGTGTCCATGTAGATGTCATGACATATAAGGTATCATTAGAATGTTTTGTTTGGGTAGATGTACAGGGTAATTACATTTAAGGTAGCATTATAATGTTTTGTTCAGGTAGATGTAATGACATCTAAGGTAGCATAATGTTTTGTTCAGGTAGATGTAATGACATCTAAGGTAGCATAATGTTTTGTTCAGGTAGATGTAATGAGATTTAAGATAGTATTATGTTTTGTTCAGGTAGATGTAATGACATGTAAGGTAGTATTATGTTTTGTTCAGGTAGATGTAATGACATGTAAGGTAGTATTATGTTTTGTTCAGGTAGATGCAATGACATGTAAGGTAGTATTATGTTTTGTTCAGGTAGATGTAATGACATGTAAGGTAGTATTATGTTTTGTTCAGGTAGATGTAATGACATCTAAGGTAGCATAATGTTTTGTTCAGGTAGATGTAATGACATCTAAGGTAGCATAATGTTTTGTTCAGGTAGATGTAATGACATGTAAGGTAGTATTATGTTTTGTTCAGGTAGATGCAATGACATTTAAGATAGTATTATGTTTTGTTCAGGTAGATGTAATGACATGTAAGGTTAGTATTATGTTTTGTTCAGGTAGATGTAATGACATGTAAGGTAGTATTATGTTTTGTTCAGGTAGATGTAATGACATGTAAGGTTAGTATTGTTTTGTTCAGGTAGATGTAATGACATGTAAGGTTAGTATTATGTTTTGTTCAGGTAGATGTAATGACATGTAAGATAGTATTATGTTTTGTTCAGGTAGATGTAATGACATGTAAGGTTAGTATTATGTTTTGTTCAGGTAGATGTAATGACATGTAAGGTAGTATTATGTTTTGTTCAGGTAGATGCAATGACATTTAAGATAGTATTATGTTTTGTTCAGGTAGATGTAATGACATGTAAGGTAGTATTATGTTTTGTTCAGGTAGATGTAATGACATGTAAGGTTAGTATTGTTTTGTTCAGGTAGATGTAATGACATGTAAGGTAGCATTAGAATATTTGGTATTTATGCTACGTGATCTATACATGGAAGGAATGATGCCAGAGAGATGAACACGAAGTAGACCAAGAAGAAGATGAACGAAAGATAACAAAGACCACCTGAATATGACAGTAACAGAAGAAGGAAGACTGGCTGAAGATCAAAGTTTCAAAAGGCTGTGATGACTGCTACATCCTGTTCTGGATATTCTACCGGATATGTTACAACAGCAAATATTGGAGAACAAAGGTTCTATAGTGCTAGGTTCCAGCTATACTATGAAATAAGGTTGCTTACTGGACTAGAAATCTTGTCTCCTTTTTATGTTTAATTCTTAAACTCCTGCAGTTTAGCATCTAGTTATGACAATGGAATGCGTTGTTATAGTTTAAAGATTGGCTGTGATATTTGCGAATATCTGCCTGATGCATCCTACTTCAGCATGACTTCTATGTCACTTCAACCTTCAACTCCACCCCCCCCCCACCAATACTTCTTTAGGACATGCATGGCAGGAAGGTGACAGTGTCACTATTCATTATTCCAAGAAATACAAAAATAGGTAGGTGTGTTACCAAAATGAAACATAAAACAACTTAACAACGAGATACAGAGACAGACGACGTTTCGACTATAAAGCCTTCATCAGGACAAACAAATGACCACAATAAAACAAGTCTTACATGGAGACAAATAGGGTGTCCTAAATTGTTGACTTGCTCCAGGACCTGTTTCATCTGGTGACCCCAGCTGATCTAGATATATTTCTCATGTGGTTCTGGTTACTTTCTCCCCCCCCCCCCCGCTGATGTGGTGACCTATCCCATGTTGATCAGCTGACCTTTCCCAGGTTGATCTCGTGATATCTTATAGGTTAATTGTGTGACGTCTCCATGGTTAACCTTGTGACTTCTCTCGTGTTAATCTAGTGATCTCTTTTCATTATATCACAAAGTTCATTCTCTAAGATGTGCATCCGTTCACCTCCTCAGAGAATGCAGCTAAAAATAAATACATCCCGCTCAAAACCTGGAACACCAAAACACCGCCTTTGCAGTACCGCCTTCATTGTATCTGCCAATGTGGTTAATTATATTGTCAAATCCTGCATGACAAGCACTCTGAAATATTTTCAAGGGGACATCACCATAATTTCAATTATTTACTTGCTTATAGAACTTGTCTCTCTTCTCCGGTACTTTCTTCTAGACTGGGTATGTTGCACTGCAGATGTACTTTTGAAAGAACAATCTTTTGTTATTCATATTACCATTCTTAAAGCTGAATGTCGAATGAAGCCCTCACTTTTGCCCTGCCGGTGAATTCTTTTTTCCCCCTTTTGTTTCAATCGTGGTGTCTTCTTCCAGTGTAGATCTTATAATAATGTTTCCTCTGTTTCACTCCAAGTCCGTAGATAAAGGGAGGAGGAGTTTGTGAGTTCTCCCCCTTCAGGAAATCAGAATATCTCATTTAGTATTAGGAAGCAAAACAACAGTCAGGTTAAATGTACTCCCACCCCTCTAATGTTTTTCTCATGAAAGGTCATCAAAACTCTCACGCAAATAAGCGAATTACTCACATGAGGTAATGCAAAATCTCTCACAAATAAGCGAATTACTCACATGAGGTAATGCAAAATCTCTCACAAATAAACGAATTACTCACATGCGGGAATGCAAATCTCACGCGAATAAGCGAATTACTCACACGAGCGACTGCTAATCTCACGCAAATAAGCGAATTACTCACATGAGGGAATGCAAATAAGCGAATTACTCACGTGAGGGAATGCAAAACTACGCAAATAAGCGAATTACTCACACGAGGGAATGCAAATCTCACGCATATGAACGAATCTCTCCAAAAAACAAAGAAATAACTTATTTTCTTAAGATAGATCCACACCTCCTCCCGCCTACCGAAGACGTATCTACAACCCTTTTTCATTTATATCGCGTTCATAGAGTAGGCAGTTGGCAACTTTTCGTTTGTCTGATTAAACTATTCAAACTTCTCACTGCTTTTAACTGTTCCCATCACGCAACTGTTCTGGTGACATTGACGAGACAAAACGTGTCAGCTTCTGGCAGGTGTGTTTTTTGTAGCCTTTTTAGAATGTCATGCACGCTATCTGTCTGGTATTGCCATCCCATTTATTTTACTTCACCGCCCTCCTAGAGTTTCTCGAATGATTTTGTTTTATCAACACCGTGTGTTTCCAGGGGGTTCAGAAGGGGAGCAAAGAATAGCAATACTGTTGTCACGCACGTCGTAAGAGGCTACTAAGGAGGTTTTGGGAATGACGTTGGCTGACCCACCCTATAGAGTCAAAGGTCATGCTGAATTAGAATATATCAGTCTGAAAGGGGCAAATGTCGCAGATAGTCTGTAAACCATTACTTTTATCATACAAAACGTTATCATGCTAGCCGTTCTCTGTATGTGAAGCGCGTGGCCGTACGGCTAGAACGCCAGCCTCAGATTCCTGAGTTATCGGATTTAATCAGCGGTTGGGACAAGGATTTTTATCTTTCGTAGGTGCAATAACAAAAATTCTTCATGTAAACGTCGCGGCGACAGCTTTGGCAAAGCGGCCTTTATTTCCACAGCCGTAAAAACCTCCCTGCACACCGTAACAGGAAAACACGCAGTAACGGAAGTTTGAAAGTTCTCAGTACTAGAGGAGTGAGAATGAACGAAAAAGAAGCAACCCTGTAAAATCTAGAGACATGTCCATACAGTTGATATCATAACCTCTCCCCCCCCAATGTCTATACAGTTGATATCATAACCTCTCCCCCCCACATGTCCATACAGTTGATATCATAACCTCTCCCCCCCCCCCCAATGTCCATACAGTTGATATCATAACCTCTCCCCCCCCATGTCCATACAGTTGATATCATAACCTCTCCCCCCCCCCATGTCCATACAGTTGATATCATAACCTCTCCCCCCACATGTCCATACAGTTGATATCATAACCTCTCCCCCCACATGTCCATACAGTTGATATCATAACCTCTCCCCCCCCCCAATGTCCATACAGTTGATATCATAACCTCTCCCCCCCCACATGTCCATACAGTTATCATAACCTCTCCCCCCCACATGTCCATACATTTGAAATCATAACCTCTCCCCCCCCCCACATGTCCATACAGTTGATATAATCTCTCCCCCCACATGTCCATACATTTGATATCATAACCTCTCCCCCCCCCCACATATCCATACAGTTGATATCATAACCTCTCCCCCCCCCACATATCCATACAGTTGATATCATAACCTCTCCCCCCCCCCACATGTCCATACAGTTGATATAACCTCTCCCCCCACATGTCCATACAGTTGATATAACCTCTCCCCCCCCACATGTCCATACAGTTGATATAACCTCTCCCCCCACATGTCCATACATTTGATATCATAACCTCTCCCCCCCACATATCCATACAGTTGATATCATAACCTCTCCCCCCCCCCACATGTCCGTACAGTTGATATCATAACCTCTCCCCCCCCACATGTCCATACATTTGATATCATAACCTCTCCCCCCCCACATGTCCATACAGTTGATATAACCTCTCCCCCCACATGTCCATACAGTTGATATCATAACCTCTCCCCCCCCCACATGTCCGTACAGTTGATATCATAACCTCTCCCCCCCCCCACATGTCCGTACAGTTGATATCATAACCTCTCCCCCCCCCCACATGTCCGTACAGTTGATATCATAACCTCTCCCCCCCCCCACATGTCCGTACAGTTGATATCATAACCTCTCCCCCCCACATATCCATACAGTTATCATAACCTCCCCCCCCCACATGTCCGTACAGTTGATATCATAACCTCTCCCCCCCCACATATCCATACAGTTGATATCATAACCTCTCCCCCCCCCACATGTCCATACAGTTGATCTCATACCTCCCCACCCACCCTATTTTCACTAGTGCAGTTAATGTTTAGATATTCGGCCATATTGCAAAACCGATTCACTGACAACACAATCAAGTTAATTATTAACTATTTTTGGCATGCGACTTACAGAATATAAATAGTGACCAACAAAAAACACGACAATAATCAAAAACGTAACGAATTAAGTCATATTTAATTATAAACTGGTCTTTATAGTGTTTTTCGAAGGTCACGGGGGAAGCCGAGAATATCTCGTATCAATCCAGGTTTATTAGATCTGTGGCTCTCAGCATTTTTCTACTTTGGTATGCCCCCCCCCTTACACTTTGTTGATAAGGGGGGGGGGGTGAGTTAAGCACGGCCGGGAAACGAATTTTGTATTGTGTTTTGTCTCATTGTGAGAAGTAATTTAGTACTTTCGGTAGAGGAGAATCACATGACCACCCTTGAGCTATACTGCAGGTCTCATGACCATTGTCCTCTTTTTATGATTTATTATTTCGTGCTCTCCTCGAGTCTAAAATAGAAGCTTATTTTACTTTCTTCCTCTGCCGAAGACGGATGTGTCAGGCCACTAGCAGATACAACCGCGACACAGCGCATTTCTATTCTCTGGACTGCGTACTGCCTGGAAATCTAGTAGGAACATTGTCCTCCTACAAGAGAGATCCAGCGGGAGTTTGAGAATGAACTGAAGAAGATTTTATTCCCAATTCCTCGTGGATTATACAGTCTGTGGGCTCGTCGATATTATCCTTCAAAATGGATGCTATTTGATTATTCACCACAAAGATACACGAAAACGCAATAATGCCATTTAAAAAAAAAATATACCCCTCTTTTGGGAATCGAGTGGGGAAAATATATCTACATCCTTGCTACTAGATGTGTGTGATCTATCAGTGTGTAAATATTGTTGTCATCCGGTTATTCAAGTCCCTACTACTTTTAAACGTTAGAAATTAACCCTCCCCCCCCCCCACTTCCCTCTTTGTAATGTAACAACAGGATTAAAAGAGGTCCTGTTGAAATGGAGATTTTTAAAAATTCAGACCCTTTTAAAAAAATTACCCAGGTTAAGTATTAATGTGGATATAATTTGCATACTGACACCGTCTGTTATTGGTAGAATATCATTTTCAGGGCGTAACGATCAACCCAGCATTGTTTTGTCTGTAATGATTTTTTCTACTACCATCAGTAGGTTGTCAATCTTTTCTGAATTTTTTCGGGTGTACAGGTTCCTACTCCGGGGGTTCGAACCTGGTACCGATATGATCTGCTATATTTCGCCACAGTGCCTACCCAGTTGTCGAATCAAATCTACATAATTTTTTTAAATTGTAAAATCTCAGATATAACCAAATTGGACTAAGATCGTTGTTAAATGAGTATGACAAAAAAAGATGAACGTTTTACGAAACTTATCGGACACAAGGCCGTAGATACGGTTTAAATCGTGACCGTCGCGAAGTTAGAAGACCTAATTGCTAAACGTAAACAGGACTTCAACAGTAAATATTCGGTACGTTTTTGCTTATTGTCACGTTTTCCATTGGTTACTATTTATATACTTGGAGTAGCCTTGTCTATTTTTGGCATGCGATTCCTGATTCCAAGTATGTAAATATTGGGAATAAATATGGGTTAATCAAGAAAAGTAACGAATTAATGCCTCATTAATTCTGTTAGAAGGTCTAACAGGGACTTTGAACATCAATATAAAGCTAAATGCGAGTTTAGAATGATCACTCCTAATTTAGCCCACAGATGTTATCTTGTTCCCATGATCATGCTTAAGCCGTGACCGAACAGTTGTATAGGTCTTACTGGAGCCCGGTCAAATGCTTAATCCACGACCAGGCTCAAGTCACGACCTGTGGACTGTTGACCTAGAAGGATGGTTGTGATTATGTCCCTGAGTTTATTTGGGTGGCCTAGGTTATTTTTTCCAATTATATAAATAGTGTCCAATGAATATCCAGACAATAATCAAAAACGTACTGAATGAAGGCATGTTTACGTTTAGCAGTTAGGTCTTCTATATATCCGCCGACGGCCACGCTTAATCCCTACACATAGCTGCACCCACTTAGATACCTAGCGTCGTATTTGTTTATGCAAGAATGATCATACAATGAGTCGTGCTGTTAGAACAGAAAGCGGATATGCACTGTATCCTTATTGATAGCCACGTGTTTGGTCTTTTTTTTGCGTCACCGTAGACCTCTGAACAGAAAGTAAACATGACCTAAAGGACAGATTATTTCCATGCATTTCGTTTGTTGGCCTTGGCTATTTTGACATGCGACTCCAAGAATATATAAAAAGTGTCAAACGAAAGTCACGGCAGTAATAAAAAAACATCACGAATGAAGTCTTCTTTATTTTCTGTCCAGAGGTGTATACTGAAGCCATGTCTTGGTTGCAGTCCCGTCCCGTGTGTCCCTGGTAGAATCTAGGATGCTTCGTTTTTGATCAATATACTGAGCAAATCCCGGTTGATAGAGATTAGCAAATCTTGAATGTTATCATCAAGACCCAGTGAACCAAATCTGGCAGGATCCAGGCACCTCCAGGTGGTGATTGATGGCAGCAACCTGTAACATAGGAGTCTGGTCATGAAGTGGGAAGCACTGAGATAATGATAAATGCAGATGTACGTCAGATGTTCTTGATTCATTATTAGAAACGATAATCGTAGCACGGGCAACCTTCCAATAAATGAGCCACCCCCAATGACCAAGTTTCCTGATATGCCAACATTCTGAGTCTGCTAATAACAAAACAAATATCAACAACGGAATACAGTTTCTGTCCCTCCAGCGACGGTTCTGTCGGGTGCGGCAAGCCGATACATTGAAATATTGCAGTCACACTATAAACCTCAAGGCAACACATTACGTTCTCCGGACATCATGCGACAATTTTAGAAATATGCAAAGAATGTAGATGCTAATCCTTGCATGTTGTGCAGAGAATTCACATAATCTTTAAATATGTTTAGAAACGATTGTTTAAATATGTGACACAAACTGACAGTTTTTATTGTTCAACAGATGTGCATAAATAACTAAAAATGTACCAAGTAAATTTAAGTAGGAAGCCAGGGGAAAATTAAAAAATTCTTGAGACTAACAGGAATTGAACCAGTCCGTTCAACGGCATTAAAAATGAACCACAACACCGTACAAACACAACCACACTATAACAAGCAGCAGCACGATGGCGGCCAACAAATTTGGCAGTGTATCCTATTGTTGATTAACCTTAGCATTTTTATGAGTAGTGCTTTTGTAGAGATTTTACGTTCAGTAGTGGCATTGCTTTCTGAAGGGTCTGGCTGCCCAACTGTCCTCTGCTGATTTGAAACCCTTTTACTTGGATTTTACGTTTGAATCGCACTCAAACGTTAGCACTCACCAGCAGGCTACAGATGGCAATGACACATAACGATAACAGCTTTATCTTTTGCGCAGTATTATATTATCGATATTGTCCAGATATTGACCACCGACTTTATGATGTGACCTTTGGTACTGTCCACACATCCTAATATGGGGCCGAGGTAGCTCAGTTGTTAGTGCACCATTTCAATGCTCAATTCCAGGTCAGCTGGATATATGTTAAACTCTAGCCGCGTTAGCGCAGTGGTTAGCGCACTGGCTTCGCATATGAGTGGTCCTGGGTTCATTCCCCAGTTGAGGCGGAAATGTTTTCAGATCGCAACGGCTCCCAGATTTAAATGGGTACCGGATTAATCCGGGAAGTAAAGACTGCGAGGGAGAGGAGATGGTTACCGCCCTCATTTGCAGAGCCTGTGAAATGTGAGATCGCTAACATCTAACACCCTACTGCATTAATAAATGATATGGTTTACTTTACTTTTACTTTTTTAAATGTTAAAATCATCAATAACACTCAGTCGACCCAGCCTAAGGCAATTAACACTAGATCTGGAAATGTATATGCGGCGTGTGATTCTGACCACATCATCCGTACGTATGCCGCCGATCAATGAAAACAACAGATATAATACAGTGTTCCCCGATACACCTCAGTCGTGAACAGTAAAAACCTTCTGAACTTTTCTTTTAACCCATAGAATATGCTGAGTTGAGTCATCCAATGGGGTGCGTCAGGAAGAAAAATATTGAAGTAACCACGCCCATAAATTGGTACAGTCAAATGTCCAGTTCTACAGAAGATGGTAAATAAATGTTAACAGTTTCTTAAATTAATATCCATTGGTTTTTAATTGACTGTTCTTTAACGAATTTAATAAACTCATTTTTAACACTATAGGGCATATAGGTCGGCGATTACTATGTATTCGGTTTTACAGATTACAAAAAAAAAAATGACAAAATCAGTAGCAAGCAATATAGTTAATAGTTCGCAAAACAGATTAAACTTGACTCTTCGACCCCCAAAAGACATAAAAAAGTGAAGGGTCTATGACAACTTTCAGAAAACTAATGAAAATGTTTATGAAACTTTTAAGTTTCTTTTTAAACGACGTCGGGGTGCATTGGAAATACAGCATTAGATCACTATTTCTGATTGGCTGACCACATACCTAGTGTTTATACTCAGGATCACGCCTACCATATTTATTGTCTCCGTGAGACCTGGAACTCATTTCTTGGTTGACCTAGGAATGATTACTGATTTTTTTTAAATATTTCCAGTTGAACTTGGAATAGAACCTCCGACCACCGGACAATGAAGACAGGGAATTAAGTTGCATGGAGTACATTATAAGTTAGCATTTTGTGCCCGACAGCTGCGTGACAACCTTTCAATATATAGATAACTCCTGAAATGGCACGAATCAATCAAGCGAAAACAATTTCCAGAACCTTACAATTTTCGTTCAAGCCGGTAGACGTGGGTTTGTGGTTCAATTCCCTCCCACTTTATAAATCAGAACACGACATTCGGTTCTAGGAAACATTTCAAATCCCCTTCCAAACTATACTGGTTTTCCAAAACATTTCATAAAAATCACAGAAATAGAATTACGGACGAAAACGGCAAAATTGCCTTTTTTTTCCTGTAAACACCTTCCTCCTCCCTTACTAAAGATATTACTGCTGCCCTGTCTTCCATTACATCCTCATCAGGTAGTAAAGTAAAAAAAT
The DNA here is from genome assembly GCA_034231615.1 of Meghimatium bilineatum. Classification (NCBI taxonomy): domain Eukaryota; kingdom Metazoa; phylum Mollusca; class Gastropoda; order Stylommatophora; family Philomycidae; genus Meghimatium; species Meghimatium bilineatum. The sequence goes on along the minus strand of CM067315.1, from coordinate 28,577,773 downwards.
AAATTCTATGTAATATGTTTAAATGTTAGTCTGACGTGGTAAAAGTTATCTTTAATATCCGGCATGCAGACCATGTTTACAATTCATGTGTAAAGGTCCTGTGTTGTAGACCACTTCGTTCTTCTGTAATTGTATCGTATCTTATTTCGCTATAGTTTTGTTTTAAACACAAATTATGCGGAAACAACGTTCACAACTGAGTTCAAAATCACCAGTGGTTCTGTAACGTGTGCACTTGACCTCCGAGTTTATCTTGCATATCTAATAAGATTTTCTCGGATTTCTTGTGATCTTCTTCTGCGTTCGTTCACAAACTCCTGCAAATTAGCAGGATGTAGTCCAGAGAATGGAATGCGTTGTGTCATGGTTTACGTCATTGCTGCGATATCTGCGCCTTTCGGCCTGGCATCTCCGACTTCAGCGTGGCTTTGGGTCACTGGCCCTATATGGGATGGGACATCCAACTCCAACCCATAACCTCCTTAGTCGCCTTTTACGACATGCGTGGAAGGTAAACATTGTTGATATTCTTTGCTCCCCTTTCAGGCCCCGGCAAAACACGGGCGATTTCTTGTGATCAAGAGAGAGCTGCGGTAGCGAAGTAATTAGTACACTGACATTTGTGCTATGTGGTTCCCAGTTTGATTTATATTTTATTTGTAATTTTTCTCAAACTCGGTTGTTTCAGCCTGAGCAAATGGGTACCAGATTAAATGTATGAAACTAAATGTAGCCAGTGTAATTCTGACTATATGGCCGTCTCTGCAACTAAGATTGGCTGCACTGAACCTTCAACATCTTCTTTCTCCTGCCTTGGAAGTGCACTGTGTCAAACCGTAACCTTTTCTTCTTGTGATGTTCCCTCCTACTTGTATCTCTGCCTACTTCTTGCTCGCCTGTCCTCAGCTGTACTCTCAAGGTCTTCAACAATGTCATGTCCTTTATGTCCAAAATACTTTATTTGTTTATTTCTGTTAATAGTTCTTTTTTCATATGAAGTGTTGTTACTTTTCCACAAAGTTCTCCATATTCTTCTATATAGTCACACATCAGAAACCTCAATTATGTATTTCAATTATAGTTGTTTGTTCATTGTCCATGTTTCTGATTCGTTATGTTTTCTGATTCGATATTTTTTATGGTGAAAGCTATGATTTAACCAAATTCGGCTTACATCTGCGGCTGAAAAGAGCGTACCTGACCATACGAGCTGCATTTTACTTAGTTAAAAGTTGGCCATCTCTGTGTGTTGACTGTATCCGTATGTAGACTTGTCTACTAGTCCGTTGGTAGCGTAGAATTCTGTTCACGGATGAACTTGACATGTAAAATGACTGGTTGTTTTAACATCGCGGATGTTGCGTGGTCTTAGGTTGCGTGAATGCATGTCTTCGGCGTAACCGGACTCCAGTAAATTCGTGTACGGAAAGTAAACATGACATAGAAGGCTTATTTTTATTTCGTTGGTAGGCATTGTCTTTTTTTAAATACGACAAGTACAGAGCTGACGATCTTAATAAAAGAAATGGAAAAAAAACGAAACATCAAAATACTGGGAATAATGGACACAAGAATTAAAGGACAAGGCTTCAAGAAATTGCGCACATATTACACATTAATATACCCTAATTCGAGAGCAAAACATTATGTTGGCTTCATCATTGACCCCGCAGTTTTTGTTAGGGAAAGATTGATCTCGACAACGGTAACAATAAACAGCGAAAGCATAACATTCATTCAAACTTACGCGCCCTGTAATTAAATCAACGAAGCGGAAAGGAAATATATTTTTGATAATATCAATGCTTTAGTAAACAACAAAACAGAAGAAAAATTGTAAGTTTTAGGAGATTTTAACGCACATTTTTGACCAGTAAGATAAAGAGTAGAAGAGTGCATAGGAGAGTTCGTAGTATACATAAACAAGATAAATGATGACGGTTATGGATTAATTGAAATCTGCATCAAGCTCAACCTATTTATAACAATAACATTCTTCAAGCATAGACAATCCTAGGTACACATACCTGGTACAAGTGAAACTATTTCAACTGTACAATTTAAATTGACTTTTTATTAGCAGGAACAAACAGAAGGAAAATAACAGACGCAAGAGCAATACCAAACATGCGCAGGCACGGAACATAAACAGTAATAGTGGCAGTGAAAACAATCAGAAAGTGAAAGTAAATAGAAACTACAACGTCAGAGGAAGAACGGAAATTGTTCAGAGACGCTGTCACATAAGCAGCGGGCGAATCATGCGCATACAGGAACAATAGTGTCAAGAAACTGAATATAACAGCATGATGGAATAAAGAGAAACTGAATATAACAGCATGATGGAATAAAGACGTCAAAAATGCCACAAGAGAAAAGAAAAAAATATAAAACATGGGTCAAAAGTAAAAACCAAGTAGATTACTTACAGTACAAGACAGCAAAGACAACTGCCAAGAAAATTATTAAAATTACCAAAATCAACTCATGGACGGAATATGGAGTTATGCTCAACACAACTATAAAAATGCACATAAGTGGTTCTTCTACAAGAAAATGAAGAACATAGAAGCAAAGAAGATATATACCAACCAACAGACATAATAAATGACGAAAACAGTGATGCACTTAAAGAAAAAAACAAACATTGGGGAAGATCTCATATTCTCCTGTCTATCTCATGGTAAGTGTATATGATACTGGCACGTGTGCACGTATATGATACTGGCACGTGTGCACGTATATGATACTGGCACGTGTGCACGTATATGATACTGGCACGTGTGCACGTATATGATACTGGCACGTGTAGGCAGCTAACAAAATGGTCTTTTTGAAGAACGGTGATCTCATTTTCATTTCCAAATCTACTGAGACTATCGATAATCGAGACTACCATGCTAAGATCAATGGTCAATATATTTAGAGTGAATAGGGGACACAGTACTTCCACCATTAGATAGACCCTCCTGTTTGGTTACGGACAATGCTGCCTACCATAATGTTGTTGCATGTGAATATAAAATCCCTACATCTCATCTACTAAGGAAGAGATTAAAAGTATGGTTTATAAAATAATATATTCCAAATAAGTATAATATTATGGACTGACGACATTAAAGATTACATGAACACATTGTTAGAAAATGCATGCCGCATCGCCCAGGACAGAGAGGGGTTCATTGGAAAGACAACGTTCTGGAAGGAATACGTCATGTAGGAAGGAATACGTCACATGACATATTCCATTTACTGAAATGCACATGAAACGGGAGTTTCTGCTTTTGGTAAAGAATACACACAGATCGAAGACTTTCCATATTGATACAATTATAGACAAGCATGGACATAGATGTATAAGACTACAACCGTATCATTCACATTTAAATCCAATAGAATTTGTTTGGGATAAAATTAAGGAATCAGTGGCAAAGAAAAATAAAACCGGACACTAACCCTAAAATATGAATATATAAATTAATTATTGATATACTATTTATATTAATTAATCTTAAAATAAGCAGGGAGACAACGGGTTTCAAACCAGAACCGGGAGGGGCGGAGAAAGAGAGAAATATCAAGCATCTACTGACTTAGGCTCAAGTATTTTAATTGAATTTTCTTTTATTTTATGGTATAACCAAACAGTTAAACGTAACAGGATGTAATTTGTCACCTTTATAAGTAGCCAGGTATGTGGTGATGTCTGTGACCGCCTATGTATTATTTGATTGAGCAGAAGACTTGAAGTTGTTGAAACGTTTGCTTCGAGGCTGTGTCAAGAGGACTGACAATAAATAGAGCGTTGGAAGTATTGTTCGGTGAGCTATTTTGTTGTGCTTTTGATCAGTTATTGTGTAGTGTTTGTTTAAATCAACGATTAGTTTGTGGGAATAGTTTTGTTCCGCCCTGTTGAAGCGGGGAATCGCTACTAAAAAGAAACTTTTAGACTTTTCACAATAGTGACAGTAACAAAGGTAGCACACATCATCCAGGCAGTGCAGGATCTACGTAAAAGCTAAACAAGCTATAGCTTAGGGCCCCCACTTTCTCGGGGGGCCCCCAAAAATCATATTTGGCACTGACATATAATATCTGGACTTATAAAGGACCCCATATCTCAAATAGCTTAGGGCCTTATGAAGTCTAAATCCGGTGCTGCATCCAGGTCCCTAAATTGCCGTAGTTTTACAATGATTTAATTCTCATGTATTGTGAGTGGCTACCTCCCAATAAAATTAGTACTCTTTCCTTTTTAATTTCATTGAGAATTATTAGAAAATACTGTGCTTTGAGATCGTATTTTTCGTTGACTGACAGTGAACCTAGGAATTATGATGTCATCATCACACCCGCCATATTTACTTTTCCAGATCTGGTACCCAATCTCTTACAAACAAAATTAGTACAGTGTATCCGGAGTCACCTTTGAGATGTGGATATATAAAATAATAACTTGGTGGAAAGAAACGAATAGGTTCTGACAAAACTGCTATGAAAAACAAAACTATAAAAGGAAAGAACAACCAAATAAATAAAATATTGTGGACATTTAAAGACATCAAAGGGTGTTGACGACCCTACTTGAAGGTAGAGTCAAGGGGAGGCCAGCACAAGGTCGGTAGAGATATAAGTGAAAGATAATCACCATGAGATATACAGGATACAATCTAGCAGAATGCACTACCAAGACAAGAGATTGAATGATGGAAAGCCTTTGTAACCAACCTTCGTTAAGAAGGCACATGATGATGATGATCAGATCAATATCTTTATTATAAAGTGTTACCTGTACTTAGGGTAGGTATTTTTAACATATGTATATTCATTGATCGTTTCTTGTAATCAGTGAATCGTTTATTGATCTTACGTCCGCTTTTTTTTTTTGCCCAGTAGGCGCACATGAATCAATGCGTACATATGTGTTACTCTTCATGTTTGGTTGCTATAGTGTGTACACAGTAACATGGGGGGGGGATAAGGAAGAGGGTGGTTTGGCACAATCTTATTAACATTATTTTTGGAAAGGCATATGACACAGCTTTAGACATGTGCTGTCATGATGACACCGTGTGTTCTGTACATGTTATGAGATGTGTGTAGTCCAAGAAGCGAACTTTCTATTTGTGTCAGAAATATTCAGTATCTACTAGCAAGATTATGGTTACAACAGATGTTGTCTTGTGTTTTATTGTAGCGTGTTTGTTACCGAAATAGATAGTAATCATAGTAGCGTGTTTTAAACCTTGTATCCCTAGGTGGATTTATGATTTAATCAATGTTAGTTCGTGTGATCAACAGTAAACAGTTTTTTCGTGTAAACTGGCTTTATTTATGATTGTTGGTCGTAGTATTATTCTATTCAAGATGTGATCAACTCAGCATTTTTGGCTGTAGTGATTTTTCTAGGCAATATAAATACTTCAGTAGGTCACCATTGCTTTCTGAATGATCAGAATGCACAGTTACCTGCGACGAAACTTCAGTGCGCGAGTCTGAGCTGATACATTGGACGTCCATGACGCTCTCTGTACCACTTTGCCACAGAACCGTGGGACATGACAACTGGTTTTTTTGTGTAAACTGGTTTCGTCAATAATTGTATCAACTTGCACTAACTCAGTGGGGTTTGATTTGTGCACTCTTAAGAAACAACGTGATTCGGGGTCGTAGATAAGTTTTCACTGAGGAGGAAGGGAGTGTTTGCCTAAATAAAAAGTCATTCGTAATTTGATGATCTTTTTGTGAAATTTTCTTGACGGGGGGGGGGGGGGGGTTACTAGCCTTTTAGTTGATTTCCTTGTACTACAGGTCATGTTCTGATTTGCTGGGTAGGTTAGGAAGGGGAGGGGGTCTTGAGCCGACTACCCTCTTATGTACGTGCTTTATGTGATTACGTCGGGTAATTTGAAAAGGAAAAGAAACCGTAGTTATAATTTAAATGTAAAAAACGTCAATGGGGAGTTTTAATTATATATATATATATATATATATTATACTATCGCATATAAAAAATAAGTAAAGTGACCCATAGCATTTATTAAAGCCGTAGGGGTGTGAGATGTTAGCGATCTCATATTTCAGAGGCTCTGCAAATGAGGGCGGTAGCCATCTCCTCTCCCTCGCAGTCTTTACTTCCCGGATTAATCCGGTACCCAATTAAGGCTGGGTCTATCCGGGAGCTGTTGCGATCTGAATAACATTTCCGCCTCAACTGGGGAATGAACCCAGGACCACTCATATGCGAAGCCAGTGCGCTAACCAATGCGCTACGCGGTTCCCCTACTATCGCATATAATGGTGGTCGTAGATCAGGTAGTCCAGCCATTACGACTTCCGAGAATAGCTATATAAATTTTTTCGCTTTAATAAAATGATGGTATCTTTATGTGTACACAACCGAATTCCAAGTGTAGTGTCTGTCACATTCCTGTATATTTAGGTCTTACACGGCGTCACACATCTTCGCTGATGCGACTCGTGATTGGTCGTTTTACATGCATTTTTTTTCGTCAACCAATGAGTATTACGTGGGAAAAAAAAGTATATGCACAGATAAATAACGCCTCCGCGAGATCGGCACACATAACTATTCTGCAGAAGGACTCGATATACACGATGCTTATACATTTTCCCGTTATACTCTCGAAAAATGGTGACAGAATAACATGGTAACACCTCTTTTCTGTAATGCTGTGGCAAGACCTTATGCGCCGAGTTGACTGTGGATTAGTGTATCATGGGAAGGAACTTAATACAAGTTGGTAACTTCTGTACTGTATTTGGCGAATAAAGGCAAACAGAAAAGTAGATTTCGGTTTTTACTTGAGATTTATAAGTTAATATTTTGTATTGGCGAAGCACTGGGGACCTAAACACTTGCACACAATGTACCGGATGTACTGTCTACAGTATATGAAGTATAAGACACAAGCCAATGAAGACCCAGCTGTTCTGAAAGTCACAAAAGACAAGTCTAACCGTGTTTATCAAGAATATGGTGACAGACTTGAAGAGACCGAATTAAGAAGTACACTTTCAGTAAGTTTGTATCTTCTATAATTTTTGTTAAACCTTAAAAATATTTGTAAGAAAGTTTTTTTTAAGCTAGTAAAACTCGTATTTATTGATATCTCCTGTGTTGCCGATTTCCGAAACGGGAGCAAAGTATAGCAACAGTTACTTTTCATGTATATAACACGAATGGGGGTCTGGACAGAGTGCCAAAAATTGGACACATAAGCCTTGCTGATATATGTGTAGAGATAAACATCGCATATATCGCATATCCTAGCTGTAAATTGTGACAGATCAAAGTTAGTTCTTCATACATCCTTCCTATCAGAAAGAGACTTGGGTCAAAGGGCATGAGCCCATGGACCGCTGGATCAGCAACCAACCAACCATCAGAAAGAGATTGAGAACAAACGGGGACTTTTAATATAACTTCAATGTCCAAGTTTTAATTAGATGTCATCGTGTCAGTTGTAATTAACACAATTCCTTGAAACTCACGTCAAGTTTCATATTTTCCTAAGTTCTAAACTGAAGTCGAATAGTTTCACTGCTTCCTGTCATGCATACCGTAAGAACCTACTAAGGATGGTTAGGTATATGGTGAATAGTCTCATACATTAGAATGTTCTATACTTTCTGCTGAAATTGGATGTTGTATTGTCGAAAAAATTCAAAATATGTCAGCGATGTTGTGTATGTCATCTATGTTGTGTATGTCATCTATGTTGTGTATGTCATCTATGTTGTGTATGTCATCTATGTTGTGTATGTCAGCGACGTTGTGCATGTCATCTATGTTGTGTATGTCATCGATGTTGTGTATGTCATCTATGTTGTGTATGTTAGCGATGTTGTGTATGTCATCTATGTTGTGTATGTTAGCGATGTTGTGTATGTCATCTATGTTGTGTATGTCATCTATGTTGTGTATGTTAGCGATGTTGTGTATGTCAGCGATGTTGTGAACCACGACCCATCACATTCCGTTCTATGGATTATATCATCCTCCTAACAACCACACTATATCATCCTCCTAACAACCAGGGTTGCCAGAGCGAAGATGAAAAAGCATAACTGTTGATATAATTATATAGCTTGTAGAATCAAACCGGTCTTCTTCTTCTTCTTCTGCGTTCGTTTTCAAACTCCTGCAGATTAGCAGGATGTAGTTCGGAGAACGGAATGTGTTGTATCATGGTTTACAGCATTGCTGCGATATATGCGCCTTTCGGCCTGACACATCCAACTTCAGCATGGCTTTGGGTCAATGTCCCTATATGAGATGGGAAAGCCAACGCCATCACATAACCTCCTTAGTCGCCTTTTACGACATGCGTGGAAGGTAAATAGTGTTACTATTCTTTGCTCCCCTTTCGGGCCCTGATAACAATGGACGGAATCAAACCGGTTACTGCTGTTTTATATACGAATGGTTTCAGTTCATATGCTCTCAACTTTTGCTAAATGTATTGATCTGTCATTTTATATGATCCGATATCATAATGTACGGTCGACAGACCTATATATGCACAATCTTTTCTCGCAGATGTATTTATCCTTCCCTTTGCATGTTAATTAAATATACCCCCCACTTCGCTTCGTAAATGCCACAAAAATCCGACTCGTGCCATCTTTAATGCCAAATTTCCAAAACCTCAGAATAGATGCGCTATCGATTGTTCGCCTCCCACGTAAACAATCCTCTTCTCTTCTTTCCTCACCCAACTGGTGTTTCACATTCAGCGTCACTTCTATGGGTAACTTGCATGTTAAGACTGCCTCAGTGGTTCTTAACTTTTTTGATATGTGACCCCCTTTATGGGACATATTTTCTTCCGTGGTGCCCAACCCCCCTTTCCGGTGCCAAAAATAAAGAGGTCATTGACTTTCCTTACAAGTCACCGATGGTTCCTAAGCTGTATCGTTATAATTTTTATCATTCAAATAGTTAACTTTTTGTCCCCTTCCCACATTTCACAATTTTAACTGATTCTCCTTCAAGTTGCAGTGGTCCTCGGTGCAGAGGTCGTATTGCCCATGCTAAGAACCATTGGCCTACCTGATATCTCATTACAGAAAACGTCCCCGTATTCATCAGAGTATACTCAATGAAGACTGAAACGAGATATAGCTTTTTTTTAAAAAAAGAGAAGGGCCGTACTTTGAATTCGACCAGTAATAACAATGGAAAACACACCGGGTATATATGGATCAATACTACTTTGCAAAGCGGCAGTCACATTATTGTTTTCATTCTTGTCATATGCCAGAGCTTTTAGAATTTGGATCCGAAAATGAGATTTTCTTGTTCAATGTGCCAATACTTTTCCTCTTGAACGACACGCATGATTTGTTCTTGATATGGTATATAATCTATAACATTTTATATTTTCTATGTGATAGTGAATCAGCAAGTCTTATTTTTGATGTAATCTATGATTATATTAATTTGAACTGTATTTGGCGAACAGTCGCAATTTCCGTAGCTATTAAATCATTTTTGTCATTGTATGTTTTGTGAGAGTCAGGCTTTAGTTATATTTCTGCGTGATGTGTCTGCCATTGTGGCAACTGGGGAATGGACTAGTGGTTTAGGGTTCAAAGAATAGGGACACTTGTCTTCTTTCCAGGCATGCCGTAGGGGGCGACTAAGGAAAGTTGGGGTGATATGCTTACAATCTGTCACATGTGAAAATAATTGGCACTTGCATGTTTTGCCTCGATATTACTTTGTCTTCTGTAAAATGATTTACATGGATCAAGAAGAGATGTAGGTCGGCTGAGATTGCACCTTTATCATTTTGTGGCACACTCTTAAGTGACGGTGAATGCTAAAAGTATCGTGACTGCATGTGGGTCAAATGTGACAGAAGAATGATGTAGTTGATCCAGAAGTATATGTTACACTCCTGGTAGAACGTGATGATTAGAAGTTAATGTCGTATAGCAATGTTACACTCCTGGTAGAACGTGATGATTCCAAGTTAATGTCGTATAGCAATGTTACACTCCTGGTAGAACGTGATGATTCCAAGTTAATGTCGTATAGCAATGTTACACTCCCGGTAGAACGTGATGATTCCAAGTTAATGTCGTATAGCAATGTTACACTCCTGGTAGAACGTGATGATTCCAAGTTAATGTCGTATAGCAATACCTTCCTTCTGGACTTCATGGAAACACAAACATGCCTTTGAAACAACAAACCGTATACTTGTTCAGGTGTAATCTCATACTTATGGTTTTTATCAGAAAGGCTATGCCCGGTCAAGAGCTACCAGCTCACAGCAAAATTGGTTACTTCATCATCAAAGTATTACATGCATATACATCTCAGTCATGCAGGGGTCAGAGGCAATGAAATAGCAGACTCGTTGGTGGGCACTGTTGTTGATGCTACGACATTGAAAAGAGAAGTGGACAACCTAATAAGAACAGTCAGTGATTTACTAGACTGAAGTAGTGAAGTAATATTGCGCACATGCAAAGAATGACAGAAATGGGGATGACGATGGGTGAGGGTAGAGGGAGCAAGGGTTCTTTTCTGGAAAGATTTGAGGGTCACATAATCAACATCTGACTGGGACTTGTCTGCATACTCTTGGATGGCTACAGTAACTGTGAGCAGAGAACCTATGGGGCGTATTTACACTGTAAAAAAAATTATGTGCTATGATGCTGATATTTAATCAAGAGTCCTGACTACCGCTTTGTGTAGTCATCTTGTCTCTGCGCTGTCTTGCACATTCCAGTTTCATATTTAATCAAGAGTCCTGACTACCGCTTTGTGTAGTCATCTTGTCTCTGCGCTGTCTTGCACATTCCAGTTTCATATTTAATCAAGAGTCCTGACTACCGCTTTGTGTAGTCATCTTGTCTCTGCGCTGTCTTGCACATTCCAGTTTCATATTTAATCAAGAGTCCTGACTACCGCTTTGTGTAGTCATCTTGTCTCTGCGCTGTCTTGCACATTCCAGTTTCATATTTAATCAAGAGTCCTGACTACCGCTTTGTGTAGTCATCTTGTCTCTGCGCTGTCTTGCACATTCCAGTTTCATATTTAATCAAGAGTCCTCACTACCGCTTTGTGTAGTCATCTTGTCTCTGTGCTGTCTTGCACATTCCAGTTTCATATTTAATCAAGAGTCCTCACTACCGCTTTGTGTAGTCATCTTGTCTCTGTGCTGTCTTGCACATTTCCAGTTTCATATTTAATCAAGAGTCCTGACTACCGCTTTGTGTAGTCATCTTGTCTCTGTGCTGTCTTGCACATTTCCAGTTTCATATTTAATCAAGAGTCCTGACTACCGCTTTGTGTAGTCATCTTGTCTCTGTGCTGTCTTGCACATTTCCAGTTTCATATTTAATCAAGAGTCCTGACTACCGCTTTGTGTAGTCATCTTGTCTCTGTGCTGTCTTGCACATTTCCAGTTTCATATTTAATCAAGAGTCCTGACTACCGCTTTGTGTAGTCATCTTGTCTCTGTGCTGTCTTGCACATTTCCAGTTTCATATTTAATCAAGAGTCCTGACTACCGCTTTGTGTAGTCATCTTGTCTCTGTGCTGTCTTGCACATTTCCAGTTTCATATTTAATAGGTTCTCAATCTTCTATGGCCATCGATATTTGGGACGACGTCTTTTTATCATTTTTCCAAGAATAATCTTCCTAACCCATTGTGCCATTTTATATATCCATCTAGCTTAATTTTTTAGTGTATTTTTCAGAAGATAATCTGTTTTCACATCTTTGCAGACTGTGTTGGGGGGGGGGCTTTATCTGTTCATTTTTTAGGAACATAATTTGCAATAGGAGATTTATATCATATTTTGTCAATTCTGTTTTGTTTCATCTCTATCCTTCTAGTTTTTACATCATTCATGCTCTTCCGGACTTCCAATGTGATATGAAAGTGGACAGAGCTGTTCCTTACACGACGTGTGTTATGTTGTGTTCTTGATAAATTCCTTTTGGTTTAAACGTCGTTTTGTGTATTATCATTTGTGTTACCAAAATTAGCAATACTTTATTACCCTTTCACTCTTGTTTGTCGGATTAGTGTCTCTTCAGTTATTACCTATTATCGATTCTCTACACCCCAAAAAAGGAAATAGTTTTTTCCCTTCTATTTTCTTCTTTTCACTTTATACCCATTGTTCCTTGAAGCGTCAGTGGCGATTACTTTTTTGTGTGCTTCATATGTGTTTGTTTTCGTTGAATCTTTTATTTCTGTAATATGTCGTTTGCAAGGTCTGCCCCTGGCTTTGTATCCATCGTGTCTGTATAGTAATGTTTTTTTATAGGCATTGTCTGATGATAGTCTGGAAGCATGCCAGACAAATTACTAAACACAAAAAACCCATATTACTACCCCCACAAAAATAAACACTATACTTTTAATTATATAGTATATCGCCATATTGAAAAGTTTTATTTTACCTTTTATACGTATGTCGCACATAGCAACATCATGGGATGATGGGGTGAAATCAATATCTTGAAGCAAAAAAAAAACAACCCAAGTTGATACATTTCTTAGTGTCACTTCATTCCGCACATTCTCACTTCATTCCGCACATGCTCACTTCCTTTCGGGTTATCCATATGTATCGTGAAATGTTGTAGCCCCCTTCTCTTTCACACCCCCCCCCCCCCCCCGTCATAAACTGTCAAGACCATCATAGATCATCCCCATATTTGCTTAAGTTGTCAAAAAAAAGTTAGCCATCAGAAAACCCTCCCCTTGTCACAAACTGTCAAGAATTCAGTCTCCAACCTCCCTTTCAAAATGGCACCCAAAAAAAAGTAGGATAAACTACACGCTTTTTGTCATATTCATCCAAAAATGTTTGATTCAGACAATTTAATTGGTAATTTTTTTTATATAGATAAGTAGTTTTGTTGATACATTTTTTCAACAGCCTCATTCCTTTCTCCCCATGTCAGAAAACATTTTAAGACCCACACACACACACACACTGTTGGCGTAATGTATGTACACTCCCTTACCTCTTAATTTCCCAGCCATTGTTTAGTGCAGCGTTTCCCAACTTTTGTTTTACCATGCCCTACCTGTCTTATCTAAAATTCTGATGTCTTCTCCCTCCCCCTCCCATGTAATATATGCATTTTTTTTTAAATATTCAAAAATTGTATTATTCCCTCTGAATTCCCCCCCCCCCCCCCATAACATTCAAATTTCCCCCTGTGGGGCGTGGTCCCCCCGTTTGGAAACAATGGTTTAGTGTGTTTGACATTTTCATATCGGATACTGTTGACACTGATCTGTCACGTGATGTGATTATCCCCATGCATTTCCAAGCAAAATGTTATATAACAATCGTCATGTTTGTTTTAGATTTGTCCGACAATTTGACATGTTTATAATAAATCCTTATGGAAGCTGTTTCCGCATCCCATGTTCCAGCATCAGGCAATGCACCTTCCTGTGTTTCAGTACCAACCGATGCACTTTCTCATGTTCCGGAATCAGTCAATGCACTTTTTCATGTTCCAACATGAATCAGTGCACTTTCCCATGTTCCAGCATCAGTCAATGCACTTTCCTTGTTCGAGCATCAGTCAATGCACTTTAACTTCAGATATAAGCATGTTCTACGATCTCCATACGAGTTACAGAACACAGTCAAGTTTATAGAAAAAACAAAACTTCAGATTTAAGCATGATCCAGGCGAACGAAGAAAGACAAGAATAATTTTGCTGCGCCATTCACTATGACACCACCGACGTCAGCGTGATATTTATATCATTTTGATCTATACGATTGGGCAGCCATCTTCGCCTGAAACTTCCATAGTCGTCTCCAATAGCTTGCATGGCAGGTTATAGTGCTGCTATGTGTTGACCCCCGGAAAACACAGTGACATTTTCCACCCGCTTTTCCAGAATATTCCTGTTAGCTGATATTAAAGTCACTTATCTTGACTGATACGACCTAGCATTTATCGCTTTTATGTATACATATTATGTGGCTGCATATTATGTATGTCGTCAGTCATGATAAACGACGCTGTTTGTGATTACCCCACATGGCTATTCTCGAGTAGGATTTGGTTTTTCTCAATCGATACTGGTAGTTTCTGGCTGAAAAATTGTCAATACTACACGCAATCTTCCATGCGGCCAGAGCTATTTTAGTCTCAAGAGTTGTCAAATAATAACACGGGCTAAGGAAATCACAAAAAGGGCAACGTGAGAAAATCGACATTTCAGTCAAAAAGTGTTTTAACATTTTTACAAAAATGTTTCACATTCAAATAATTTTATTGATATAGAGAAACATTATTGTTGGCGCCAACTTATGTCATTCTCTCCCCCCCCCCCCCCCCTTCAGGAAAATAATTGTTTTTAGTGAAGACATTTTATCTTACACTTTTCTCCTATTGTATAATAGTTTCACTGCAGTCCTACTGTTGCGTATTGTCGTCTGACCATTGTTTCGACTATTTAACCTTTTCATGTAGAAAAGTTAGTCACGCAGTAATAATTGTAGTGAATTATGGCAACGTTCAATTGCACCTCCTCTTTTTAAAAAAAAAATCAGTCGTCACTTTTAGAGTTTGTCAAATTTCAGAAGTTTATATATCATTTCACCAGGCTGATGTATTGATGCTTTGCCCACAATCTCAGAGAAATATTTTTGGTGCGCAAAGAGGTCGCACAACTTTCTGATCAAATAATTTTTTTTTAAATATTAAAGTGGCAGTACATCCTATTCAGGAAGTAGCCATCAACCCAGCATTTTTTGGCTTTAGTGTTTGTCTAGCGATATAAATACGTTCAGTAATTTGTCATTGTTTTCTGAACGGTCCGGATGCACAATTGCCTGTGGCGGGATTTGAATCCGGTGTCTTGACCGTCACAGACACGCTCTGTACCACGCCGCCACGGTAAAATACCACACGTAAAATGCTCAATCATGGTCGCCCGCCAAGAAAGATTGCCCATCTCATGTCTACAAAAGGACAATTGTTACCGTATTTCCTGTATTCGTCGCTGAGAAGAATTTGTTACTTTATTTCTTGTATTACACTCAGAGAATTGGAAGAAACACAGACAATAAAACAATAAAATTGACTTGTCTAATCACTAGGATGGCGAGGAAGAAACTTTTTGTGTGCCATCAATTCTTGATATCATTCGCGGTTCATTTGTATATTTATAACATCATTCACGAGACATTTGTATATTTAAATTATTCATGGGACATTTGTATATTTATAACATCATTGCGAGGCATAGAAAATTATCCGCTGAAAAATTAACCAGAAATATTTACTCAAACATATCAGTAACTCACCCCTAATGTGATGGCCGGCTCTGAGAGAAGTGGTACACAGCGCGTCTGTGACGACCAAGGTACCGAGCTCAATCCCCGCCACTGGCGTTTGAGCATCCGGACCGTTCAGAAAGGAATGTCAAATTACTGAATGTATTTATATTGTCTAGAAAATCACTGCAGCCAAAACTGTTGGTTGATGGCTACGTCCTTAATAGGATTAGTTAGTTAGTTTGTTCCTTTCGTGCCGCAAGCGACACATAGGGCAGAGGTTTTGGTTCTGCATATGATGCGCGATCCGCTGCCTGCAGCTTTAGTTCCTGGATGGTCTTACAGCCTATTAATTCCCCTTCTTTAAGAATGGTGTTTTAAAGGAATGTTTTAGGTCTTCCTCTTTTTCTTTTACCCTCAGGTGACCACATAAGGGCTTGTTGGTTTTTTCTGTTTACATCTAGTCGTAAAATGTGACCAAGGTATTTCCATCTTCGTTTTCTTATGATGTTTGAAACATACGCTTCGTGTGTTTTGTCTCTTAGATCACTATTTGTGACGAATATATATATATATATATATATATATAGGATACGCTACCAATTACTTTTTTAATGGGATGGCTGGAACTGCTTCTCTTTGATGAGCTGTGTATGTACGTTAATATTATGATTCCCTTAATATAAATGTATGATGTTATAGAGCAAGACCATACATTTGCTGAATTTTTTTAGTCCAGCCTTGGTTGCCATCATCCGACAAATTCAAATGATCGTATGGGTTCTTGGACTATAACTAGCCCGCGGGCCAGAGTTTCCACATCCCTGTACTAGAGGCTGTTTCGCAGTAATGTAATACGTTTTTTGGGGTATACACAAAACAAAAACTCAACATGGCCCATTTCCCATACTCTGAAAAAGTCGAAAAATGGTTCCATCTTTACGGAGTTACGTTACGTGCTGGTTGTCGCGGATGAACTACCTTATCTTCAATAAAATAATATCTAGAAAAAATGCTCTTAAGCTACAACCGAGTCTTTTGTCATTTAATCAGTCATGTGGGTTCATCGGAGTCATCCTTCATAAGTTATTCTATATTAATTTTCTAGTGATTCTCATTGGCTGTCGAATAAAGTATATACAGTGACCAAGGAAAATCACAGAAAACGTCAAATAGCTTTTTGAATGATGTAACCGTTCAGTCCACATTACTGTATAATTGACGAAAGACTCACTGCAACCAGTTCGTTCAGCCATACAATTCTTTCATATCCAAGGTTTGAAATGAAAAATTCCAATGATTGACGTGTCACCGTGTCACTAATTACATCACTGCTGTTCCCATACTCCCTGGCGTGTTCAGAAGTCCCTCTGAACTATATATATTAGTGCAGGCCGACCGGTCCCATTGTAGGAACTGTGCTAATTACATTATGTTTATCCTGGGGGTTCATTCCAGCCAATTACTAGAGACACTTCCATGATTTAGAAAAAAACGTACCACTTCTAATAGCCTTTGTGTAAGATAGGTTTGACCGTGTAACTCTTCGTAGAGATTATCAGATCTAGTGAAGCATGACAATCTGTAAGACAAATATTTCATACCGTTTCAAACATCAACCTCACCAATGTTCTTTTAAGAACAAAGAAATCTAGGAAACTGTCACGGTTCAACTGTTCTGTTTCCCCTCCCTGTCTTGACTTAAAATTTCTGAACAGATCTATTGTACATATAACATACGGTCTGCTGATGACATAATAGGGGCTCCTTTCAATGTGGCTGCATACATCTTTGATGGGACATAAAAATAATTATTGAAAATATAGAAATAAAAAGGATACTGGTTAGTTAGTTTTGCTTGCTATATGAGTAGTTAGCGATTTAGTTAGTTAATTAATTAAGGTTTGCTTATTAATGTTAGTTAGGCGGTGGAGGGTGTAAGTAGACGAGATGGACAGAAGAAGACATGGCTGGAGAATATTAAAGAATGGACGGGGTGTGAAGTTTCCACTCATCAAGATTGTAAAGGATAGAAATGCGTGATCTTTCTCGTTGTGACACTCATACGACCGTGACGGGTATGGGTTTGTTATTATTACGTTAGTTAGCTATTACGGTTAGCTAGTTTAGTTAGTTAGCTATTCGGTTAGTTAGATCACTTATCTAGCCAGTCGGTTAGCTAGTTTAGTTAGTTAGCTATTCGGTTAGTTAGATCACTTATCTAGCCAGTCGGTTAGCTAGCTAGTTAGGTTAGTCGCCAGATCATCATTGTACACATGCCACCACCACAGATGCTCCGATCTCCCATGCGTATATCCGGGATTGCACGACGT